>CM028688.1:47511359-48711359 GCA_016771965.1 Brassica carinata
CCTTTCATGACAATATACCAATTTGATGACTCGTCTTCTCTAGAGTAAAAAACTTGCTTCGCTTGAGATGCTAGTATGTACGGGTCACTTGCAAAGGAGGCTTGACTATGAGACATGTTAACAAGTGTAAACCCATCTTCGATCTTCACTCCATTGCCCTTTACTGCCCACTGACAACGGAACAGAGGAACGTAGAAGACATTATAATCCATCAAAATTATATATGTGACTCTGCCGTAGTAAGATGCCAAATCTACAACCTGTGATGTATCTTTAGCCCTAGCTCTACGCACTGCCGTAGCCTCATAATACACTCCACTATTCTGACTTTTCCGATCAATTGATATTGTGTGAAACCTCTGCCCATTAACTATGAACCCTGTGTATGACCTTGCAGAACAATGTGGACCATAAGCTATCCACTTAAGTGTGTCACTATGTTCTGTAGAATCAAGAGGCACCTGATAAAGTAATGTCAATTCATTAATCAGTTCAGTAGGCAGTGTGTAAGAGGAGAATAATATAAAAGTCATCATTACCTTCTCTTTTAGCCACGAAGCAAAATTCTTTGTATGCATGCTCCATAATGTTGATGCATCTCGACGACATCTTCCATCTGTGTCTTGTAAATAGTGTAGATGCTCACTTGTAACAGATAGAAAAGAGGAAGAAATTACTTAAAATTGTTGATTGTAATATAAACTGTGTACTGAAAGAGTAATATATACTTACTCTACATAAGGTTCGACGAGAGCCATGTTGTGGATGATAGCAAGATGTGCAATTCTCTTTTCCACCTCAGTGAGACTAACTGATGTACCCGTGGATATTGGACGACCCTCTAAGATAGAATTGTTCTCATAGTCCATGTTTCTATCTATTTTTTCTTGAACATTTGTTGTCTTCTTCAGGAATAGCACTCAGCTATGCATCCCTCTAGTTTTGCAGGATTTCTCACAAAGTCTTTGAGGACTTTCATGTACCTGAATCAAATGTCAGTTTAGACAGACTTGTAAAATAACGAAAAAATTAATTCATATCTATCTTACCTTTCAAATGGGTACATCCATCTAAAGTGGACTGGTCCACCAAGCCGGGCTTCTCTTCCTAGATGCACAGTCAAATGGAGCATGATATCAAAGAAGCTTGGAGGAAAATATATTTCAAACATGCACAGAGTCTCAACAATCTCAGCTTCCATAACCATCAGCTTCTCCATGTCAATCACTCTCTGACACAACAGATTGAAGAAAGCGCATAACCTAAAAATGGTAAGCCTCGGTGCTTTTGGTAGCAAGTCTTTAAGTCCAATCGACAGAAGTTGTTGCATCAAGACATGGTAGTCATGTGATTTTAGACCACTGACTTTACAGTCATCCATTGAGATACCTCTTGATATGTTAGAAGAATATCCATCTGACCCTCTGAAGTCAAATAGACGCCTGCAAAATATCTTATTTTCTGTCTTCGACAAAGACCACGGTGCTGGAGGGAGATAGGTTCGTTTACCTTGCATTTTAGGGTGCAGATCCGGCCTAATCCCAAGCTCCTCCAGATTCTTACGAGCCGCAAGACCATCCTTTGATTTACCACAGTGCAACAACGTTGAAACTAAGCTTGCAGCAACATTTCTCTCCACATGCATTAAATCTAAGTTGTGCCTCACCGGAAGTTCCTACACATAAGAGCAAGGAAACATAAATTAAAAATTTGTGACAATGGAAAACAATTAAAGCAACAGAAACAAGCATCTTACCTCCCAATAAGGTAGCTTGAAGAAGATAGACCTTTTCTTCCATCTAGATAACTCATCCTCATCAACTTGTACATCTTCCTCTTCCTCTTCCTCTGATTCGCTAGAGAAACACTCACTATCAGACCCTTTCTCAGTTGAACACTGGATCCTTTTAAAATTTCCGAAATCATTGTGAAAATTTCTCAGATGTTGAGAAATGTCACGTCCAGTGAGTATACTTCCCCTTCTCCCTTGTTCAGCTTTTCCATCAAACCATTCCTTCTTTCCTCTAAATCTGTGAGTTGGTGGCAGACCCTTCCTGTGGCACATGTAGACATGTTTTCTGCTGAACTTCAGCCACATGCTATCTGTATTCTTCCCACATAACGGACACCCCATTTTCCCCTTGACTTTGCAGCCTGCAAGATTTCCATAAGCTGGAAAATCACTGATCGTCCATAGCAGCATCGCCTTGAGTGTGAAAGCAGATAGAGTAAGAGCATCGTATGTTACCCCTCCAACGCTCCACAGACTGTTAATATCGTCGATTAAGGGTTCTAAGTACACATCTATGCTATTACCAGGGTGATGTGGACCAGGAACCAACAAAGAAAGCATAATGTTCTCCTTCTTCGTGCATAAGTCAGGTGGTAAGTTGTAGTTAACTAACAAGACCGGCCAGCAACTGTACATCGAATTCTTAATGTTGAATGGATTGAAGCCATCCGTTGAAAGTCCAGTCCTCAGGTTCCTTTCTTCAGCTGCAAATGTAGGGTATTTGGCATTCATATGCTCCCATGTCACAGAATCAACAGGATGACGCAGCTTTCCATCACTTCTTTTGTTGGTAAAGTGCCACCTTAAATCCTTGGCCGTTTCCTCAGACCGGAACATTCGCTTCAGTCGTGTATTACAGGAAAGTAGCGTAAAACTTTCTGTGGAACGCATTTCTTCTTCTCACCAGTGTGCATATTAGTCTTCCATCTTGAAGCTTTGCATTTAGGACACTTCTCAAGCTTCTTGAACTTCTTTCTGAAAAGGATGCAGTCGTTGACACAAGCATGGATCTTCTCGTAACCCATATCAAATGATTTCTAAAACTTCTTCATGTCATAGAGTGATGTGTGCAGGACGTTTTCTTCTGGTAACATGTCCGGCAATGTCTCTAGCAGATCATTGAAACTCTTGTCTGACCATCCATTTTGAGTCTTCAATCTGAACAATGACACAATTGCAGACAACTTGCTATGGCTTGCACAGCTCGGATACAAGGGAGTTTCAGCGTCAGCTAGCTTCGCCAAGAACTCATCCTCTTTCTTGTCGTCTCCCTCTGCCATCTCAGATAAACCTCCTGTACCAGCTAACTCTTCATCAAAACACTCAGCAGCTCTGAAAAACCCAAAGATCTCATCGTTCCATTCACTCACTCTGCTTTCATCTGCAACCTCTGCGTTCAATTCTCCATGTAGATACCAATCAGCCCTCATCTTATAACCCTCTTCCATACCCCTGGTAACAAGATGATCAAGTACCACACTTTCTGAATGACGATCTATGTTACGGCAGTCTATGCACGGGCATATAATCATATCAATCCCTCCCATAGCTGAAGCCACATCCCGGACAAACTGTTGAGCCCCTCTCTCGTATCCAGGATCAACTCTTCCATTAACAATGAAAACGAAAACAAAAGAAATAAGTTAAGCCTCTAAACTGCAAATAAAACATAAGATATAAGCTTCAGATAAATACCTGCTTAGATGTACCCAAGCTTTGTCCATCATACTGTGTTCAAACCTAATTTTAAACCTTTTCTTAACATAAATAACTTGTCAAGTTGTCCTCAGAATCAGACCAAATAACACATACGTTCGCTTGTAATCCATAAAAATATCAAAATAATTCAGAGCATAAAACGATACCAAACAAATGAGTAAGCAACTCAAAGCAACCAATAACACAAAGCAAAGCAAGAAAAAAAATAACTAAAATCATTCAGAGCATAAAAAAATATTGTAAATCAATTTAAAGGATATCAAAATTGATTTGAACAGATAATGCAAATCATTTGAGCTCAACATAGATTGAGATGTCAAAATTAGGACTTCCGATACCTTCGGGATGTACAACCGGAGTTGAATCGAAGAACTGTGGTGGCTGAGAGAAGCGGCGACGGTAGTTTACGGGATGGAGCTTGATGGAGATTAGTTTCGAGATGGAGCTTGATGGAGATTCGTTTCGAGATGGAGAATGATGGGAGATTGGATTCGATTTTTTGTTTTGAGATAGAGAATCGATGGGGATTTCTCTTAGGGTTCCATTTGAGAAAGAGGGAAAAATGAGAGAGAAGAGAGGGAACCCCGATAAGAGAGAGGTAAAAAATTAGATTACTGAATTTCACTAAGTGTTTCGCGGATAAGCCATTTTTAGGTGCCCGCTTACTAAAACTCTATCATAGCATTTATCTAATGCTGGCCTATAATGAAAATAAAATTATGTCATCAACGACAGCAGTTCAGTGAAACGAGCTATGACAATTTGCTATGAATAGCAACTTTTTTTGTAGTGAGATTAGGCCTAGGATGCTTTCCTGTCTTAAGTCCAAGCTTTTCTACAAGAGATTCACTAGCAACATTAGTACAGCTCCCACCATCTATAATCAAGCTACAAACTTTATCATAGATAGTGCAACGAGTATGAAAGAGATTCTCCCTTTGATCATCTTCTTCTGGCTTGGATTGAACTTTTAGTGATCTCCTGGTCACAAGTAACTCTCCACGAACTGGATAGTCTATGGACTCCTCCTCGGATGCTTCCTCTTTTTCTTCTTCAGATATCATCTCTCCACTGTCCAAAAGGATCATCACCTTCTTGTTGGTGCCCTCGTTGGCATAGTGTCCAAACCCATGACATTTGAAACACTTCACATCTCTAGCTCTGGTTGCTGGTGCTTTTCCTTTATCATCTTTCTTTGCTTCATACTTTGGCTTGACAATCTTCCTTAGAGGATCTGAAGTTGCTACCGTATCTTCCCTTGTTGTTGGTCCTTCTCTTCTGTTTCTGCTCAACAATAATAGCCTTGTGGAGAAGTTCAAAGATATCCACATACTCCTGCAGCTCCAGCTTGTCTTGTATGTCACGGTTAAGGCCTGCTTGAAAGTGCGCCATGGTTGCTTCTGAATATTCATCTATAGCTGCTTTGGCCATGAGCATCTCCATCTCTTGGTAGTAGTCCTCCACACTCTTGGTTCCTTGGATCAGCTACCTTAGCTTCTGGTGGACATCTCGGCCATAGTAGCTTGGAACAAATCTTTTCTTCATGAGTGTCTTTAGTTCAAACCATGAGGCCACTTGTGGTTCTCCAGTTCTCCTTCTAGTAGAAACAATCTGATCCCACCAGTGCAAGGCATAGTCTTTGAACTTAGTCACAACAAGCTTTACCTTCTTTGTCTCAGAATAGCTTTGACAATCAAACACAAGCTGCATCTTCTTCTCCCAATCAAGATAGTCATCCGGCTTGCTAGACCCACTGAAGATAGGAATTCTAAGCTTAATATTTCCAAGATCGTTATTCGGCCTTTTCCTTGGAGCGCACCTTGATTCTGACCTGTTTGGGGAGGCTGCTCTTCTAGAACTATCTTCATCAGTGCTCCGTCCAGAGGAAGTCTCATGATCTGTGGTCACATGTCTCTTGCCCCTTCTCTTCTCCCTAGCTGCTCTCCTAACCTGTGAAGAAGTACCTAAATTTCTGTTAGTTTCAAAAGAGCCTCTCTCAAATTCCAATTGTTTTTGGACTTCTAATCTCAAGGTAGCCATCAGATTGGTTTTAATAGAAATAAGATTGGTCTTTTGCGGAATTTCTTTGTGTGATGAAAGATGATGATGGATCAGGGATAGAAGTCGAGATGGAGGATGGATCTTCAGTTGTGGATCGATGGAAAGATCACAACTTGTGTAGAGAATCAATGGCTAAGAGAATGAACTCTGTTTTCCATCCAAAGGCAATGCTTATGGAGAATGAACTCCTTAGCAATCGATGTTCATATGTTGATCAAAGGATTCACAGATTGATAAGAGATTTTTAATCAAAAGAGTGAATAGATTGAATCAAAAACATTACAGAGGGTTTTGTAGAAGAAAGAACACGCAAGGAAAATAGAACAAAGACTTGTAGTTTACGAAAAAGAAAGAAGAAAACTAGGCAAAACCAAAGACTGAATAATTGTAAAGCTTGACTTGGTTCGGGTCTTGATCAAATTGTTGAATTGGGTCTGGTTCAGAGATAACCAAGGCAGAAATTGATTCCCTCAATATTCTGGTTTCTGATCTAGTGATTGGGCCTTGGTTCAATGAAAATGGGTCTTGGCCTTGATCAGAATAGGCTGAAATAGGAGAACAGGCCGTAGGCTTGAGATTGGCTTGTTTCTTGTCTAAGTTGGGCTGAGCTGCTTCCTTGTTCAATTCGTGCATGATACTCTCCTCCAGCTCGTCTAAGTTGCCTAGATCAGCTCCTGGTTCACTCTCAATCATCTCATCAAGGTCAGAATCTGTGACTTGCTCAATCAAGGTTTCATCATAGACTCATTTGGATGATAAAGATCCTCCTCATGTTCCATTTCCAGCTCTGGTTCTTCATCTTCCATTTCCAACTCATTTCTCGCCATATCGGTTTGACTAGCCTATTTCTCGATCATGTCTGTTTTCCCATTCCATTTCCTGTCCATCCAGGTTTCTCCAGCCCATTTCCTGGTCAATTAGGTTGCATACTAGTAGTCCATTCTTGTCCAAAGTCAGTCCTCTCTTCATAAAGGCCTCATCAAGACCCATAGTCTTCTCTCGGTCCGATTCCTCATGAATAAGGCCAATAAGCTGTCCAATAATCCCATTAGGCTGTGATATGGCCCATTGCCTTTCTGGGACTTGCATTAGCTTCCAGAACATGAATTTGAAGCTGATCCAGGTCGCACCACTTTGGAGCCACATCACTGATGATGGTCCAACACCAGTGACCAATGAAGACAAAGAAGAAGAAGGTGGAGGGAAAGCTCTTGCCGTGGTTGATACAAAGAAGTGGGTACAGGAAGACTTGATGGTTCTCTCAGTACTGCAAGCATCTCTTGAGGTCCCTCTTCTTGAGGCCTACAGCTACTGTGAGACGCCCAAACACCTGTTGGAGACAATCTTGGAGAGTTTTGGAAATGTCTCCAATATAAGCCGTGTATTTGAGTTGAAGAGATCCATTAGTCTACTAAAGCAAGATGGAGGTGAGCTCACCAAGCACATGGGAAGATTTGGATCTCTGTGGTCTGAACTAGAGAGCTTAAGACCCAATACTACTGATCAAGAAGCCCTCATGGAGAGGAGAGAAAAAGATCAAGTCTTTGGGCTGCTAATGACACTAGACCCATGTTACCAGGATGTGCTCAAGCACATCTTGAGGTCACCAACTCTTCCATCCATGGAAGAAGTGTGTGCACAACTATAGAAGGAGGAAGGGTCTCTCGGTCTCTTTGGAGTAAAAGGAAAGGGTGAGCTCTCCATAGCACACCAAGCTGAAGAGATACAAGCTAACAAAGCGGCTTACCGAGGTGATGGAAAGAAGTATGAGAGGTATTAATAGAAACTCTCCCGAGGATTACACTCGAAGGTTGGTGAAGGATAGGCTTTGATCAAGAAATCGACCAAAGGAAGGTGGAATGGATGATGGATTGAAGTCGAAGATGGATGATGAACTTCAGAGACTGATTTGCGGATGGATCAGTCCCTTGTGTAGAAGCGAGCAGGTCACCGCTCAGACATGATCACTAGACGGTTTGCCTTCGGGAATTCCTCCCCTAGCATTACGATGTTCCGAAGAACAAAAGATTCAACAAATTTAAAAGTTGTTTTTAATAAAAAGGTTGAATTAATAAAACAATACAATATCAAGCCTTTATATAATAGGCTGTAGAGAGAAATAAATATCTAGTCAATTCTAGAAACAATAGAACTCATAAAACCATGAAGACTTGACTAGGAATATTGACTTGACCAAAGACCAAGACTGTTGACCGAATTTTGAAAGTTGTGATTGAATAACTCTTTGGCTGGTCACGCCCTTTTGCATAGTCGTCGGTCTTTGAATTGCCCTCAGATTGATATATTATTCGATCACGGCTTGTATTTTCCTGTTGGGCCTTTTTTTCTTTGGACTGAATCTTGATTATGAGCACATTTTTAGTAAATCTTCAAGCCCATGTTGTTTAAACCAACCCATAAGTCAAACCCTCAATCGATTTGTTTGTTGCTGAATAGGGTTACATCAGGTATGAGGGAAGCTGCAAGCATTTCAAGAAGCCAGGACAAAAGAAGACTCAGTGCTGGATCATTCATCCACACCTCAGGCCAAGCAAGTTCAACAAAGACACAGAAGCAAGAGCTAACATTTCTACTGGAGCTAATGGTACTGGCTCAGCAGGAGCGAGTTCAAGTGCTAAGGGAAGTGAAAGTGAAGGTCGTGCTATGACTTCTTATCAGTTGAGTGGAAAGAGCTTGGACCAGGAGGTGATTACTAAGGCTGACTTTGAGGCATTCCTCCGAGCACTCAAGGAGTCTGGTAACAAACTCTGAAACACTCTTGGCTACTCTTACTCTGCTCATACTATGCCTAGTATCACTGATAGGTTGCTAGACTTGTTTGAAAGATCCTATACTGCTAAAGCTCACAGTAGTGTTTTTGATAAATTACTAGATGTGTTAGTAAACTTGAGAAGCACTCCTAAGACTCACATTGCTAGAAACATGCATAAACCATTGATTATTGACTTTGGTGCATCTCATCATATGATTAGTGATAACCACCTAATTAAAGATATAGAACCTGCCCATGGTCATGTCATGATTGCTAATGGAGATAGAATTCCTATTAGAGGCATTGGTAGCTTAAAACTGTTTGATAAGGATTCTACAGCCTTTTACATGCCTGAGTTTACTTCTAATCTTTTATCTGTCAAGAAATGCACCACTGATCTTCAATGCAATGTTATCATTAGTCCTAATGATGTGAAGTTTCAGGATATTAAAAGGAGTAAGTTGATTGGACAAGGAGCAACTAAGGGAAATCTTTATATGCTTGAAGACTTAGCTCCTATTTCTAGTTCTTGTTTTTCTTTTAGTTCAGTTTTGCCTATGAATAAAAATGATTTGTGGCATGCTAGACTAGGCCATCCACATGTTAGGGCTTTAAGCATTATGTTACCAGGTGTCATGTTTAAAAATGATGATCGTGAGGCTTGTATTTTGGGAAAACATTGTAAGACTGTTTTTCAAAGATCATCTACTATCTATGAAAACTGTTTTGATTTGATTCACTCAGATGTTTGGACTGCTCCTTGCTTATCTAGGGATGATTATAAATACTATGTCACATTCATTGATGAAAAATCCAAATACACCTGTTTAACACTCATTAAAACTAAAGATAGAGTCCTTGATGCATTTAAAATTTTTCAAAGCTATGTTACTAACCAATATGATGCCAAGATTAAGATTTTCAGGTCTTATAATGGTGGGGAGTACACTGGCCACGCATTCAAGGATCATCTAGTTCAACATGGGATTCTTCATCAGACTAGATGCCCTTACACTCCTCAGCAGAATGGAGTGGCTGAAAGAAAGAATAGGCACCTCATGGAGGTTGCTCGGTCCATGATGTTTCACAAGAGTGTTCCTAAAAGGCACTGGAGTGATGCTGTGATGACTGCCTACTACTTGATCAACATGATACCGACCAGAGTTCTAGGGGACCAGTCTCCTTTTGAGGTTCTCAACAAGAGTAAACAAGGTCTAGATCACTTTAGGACTTTTGGGTGTGTGTGCTATGTGATGGTACCAGGCTAGCTAAGAAACAAGTTAGAGGAGATGAGCACCAAAACCATGCTTGTTGGATATTCTACATCCCAAAAGGGATACAAATGCTTTGATCCAGTTGCTAGAAGAGTCCTGGTGTCAAGAGAAGTAAAGTTCATGGAAGAGAAAGGTTATTATGATGGAAAGAATTGGGAAGAGCTTGAAGGTCTCTCTCAACCATCAGATGCTGCTGCTGGCTTGAGAAACATACTAGAGGGACTCGGTATTGGAGTGTCCCAGGATCAGAGTAGGCGTGAAGAGCCTTCCCCAGTTGCTGCTGAAGAACCATCCCACTTTGAACATGAGGGGGGAAATGAATCAGAAGCTAGAAGTGAAGAACACCAAGATCAAGGCTCGGGTGTAAACACTTTTGTGTTTTAAAAAGTGTTTAAGAGTTAGATTAGACTGATTTGTGAAAGATACAAAAGATTAGGAGATTAGCGAGAAAAAAGAATAAGAAAGAGACTCAAAACTCCATTAATTAATATCTGATGAGGTATACAAGTATATATAGAGAAAGCAACAAGGGTTTCAAATACACAAGCATGTGTAGTCAATGGACAGGCTGGAACTCTTTTTGAAATACTTGGCTATGCTTTGTCACATGCTTGCAATAGTGCTAAAGCAATTTCTCCTTTCCAGCACATGACAGGCTGTCCAAGACTCTCTTCTTCCTCTCCATACTGCTATTCCTTATCCCTGCTCCTTGTTGGACGTGATTCACTCTCCAAAGTGATGCAAGGTAACTTCCCAAGCTCTTAACTTAGTTACCACAGTAAAACCAAAGTTACAGTGGTAACTTTCCAAAGTTATTGTCTGCTCCAAATCTCTTTCTCTATCAATGTATTCACTCTTTATGACCTCATCTCAATATTCCCCTCAAGCTTGACTATGTGGAACATGTCAAGCTTGGAAAGCCATGAGATCTTCCTCATTAAAAACCTCACCAAGGAAAACCCATTGGACAAAACCTTGATGAGGGAGAAAGAGTAAAGACCTCATGACTAAGGGGATCAGTTCGTGGGTGTAAGATCAATGAGTCGAAGCCTGGAGAGAATGGACTCCATTGTCTTTAATCTCGCTGCCTTTGTAAACACATCTGCAAGCTGATCTTCACTTCTTGTATAACATTGCAGTATCACTCCTATGATAATCATCTGTCTCACCTTGTGACAATCAACTTCTATATGCTTCGTTCTCTCATGAAAGACTGAGTTAGAAGAAATGTGGATAGCTGCTTGATTGTCACAATGCATGGTCATAGGAGTACTCTGCTCAATCTCCAGATGCTTCAAGATACCCTTGATCCATACCAACTCGTTTGTCAGCTTCAACATAGCCCTGTACTCAGCCTCAGCACTTGGACATGAGATCACTTTTCGCTTCTTGCTCTTCCAAGTAACCAGGTTTCCTCCAATGAATGTGCAATAACCAGTAGTTGACCTCCTGTCCACTCTATCTCCTGCCCAATCAGCATCACAATACCCAACCACTTCTGTACTGCCATTACAACCCATCCAAACTCCTTGTCCAGGCAAGCCACTCAAATACCTCAGTATCCTATCAACCATCTTCTAGTGATGTACCTTTGGCGCCTGCATATGCTGGCTCACTTGATTCACAGAAAAGCATATATCAGGTCTTGTGATGGTCAAGTAGATCAGCTTGCCAACCATCCTCCTATACAACTTAGCATCTTCAAACAACTGGTTCTCTTCAACCTCCCCCTCACGCAAGACCTTATACCCCTCCTCAAGAGGTGTCTTAGCTATCTTCCCTCCAAGCACATCAGTCTCCTTCAGCATATCCATAGTGTACTTCCTTTGAGACATAAACAATCCCTCCTTAGATCTGCATATCTCAATCCCCAAGAAATACTTCATCTCTCCCAAGTCTTTAATTTCAAACAAAGAGTTGAGAAACTCTTTAGTGGCTTTAATCCCAGCCTTATCACTTCCTGTGATAATCAAATCATCCACATACACTAGAATCACAATGATCCCTGATGGTCCGACCAGTGTGAAGAGTGTGTTATCTAGTTCAGACTTCCTGAATCCTCTCCCATTAAGTGTTGTACTCAGCTTCCTGTACCAAGCTCTAGGAGATTGCTTCAACCCATATATGCTTTCTTCAATCTCAAAACATTTCATGGCTTCACTAGATGCACAAGACCAGGAGGAGGATGCATATATACCTCATCTTCCAGCTCACCTTGCAAGAAAGCATTCTTCACATCCATTTGCCACAAGTCCCATTCAAGATTTACAGCAAGAGATAGGACTATCCTAATGGTGTGAAGCTTGGCAACTGGTGCAAAAGTGTCAATATAGTCTTCTCCATAGGTTTGAGTGAACCCTCTTGCCACTAGCCTTGTCTTCTTCTGATGAAGGAATTTTCAAGGGTCCTATCAAATGTTGTAATATAAATGATGTCATTCCAATTCTAAGTGATTATCAAGCAAAGGGAATACAAGACATTGCTTAATCTAAGTGCAATCAAGATGAGAGGATGATTATAACTAAGACAATACTACAAATGCAATATAAAAGTGAACTTTCTTTTTCAATATGAAGCAAAGGGGTTCTTGGGACAAGGGAATTAACTTTGGGTGATCAATCATCAATCTATGGGTGGCAGCAAACAATCAATCTAGCAACCTTAAGCCTAGACAAAATCCTAAACAAACTCTATGGTCAAGAAGTATGTTCATTTTCTAACACATCTCAAGCATCAAATGGTCATTGGTTGAATGACATGCAAGCAATCATTAAGAGCAAGTCTACTAGCCATCTTAACACCTTTACAACAAATGGTCTTTGGTAAAGAATGTTAAAAGCTTAGTAGAGTTGGTTCAGACATTTCATAGAACACCTTGTGGGTGGGAAATGTCTAGAAATCTATTTTAGTATGATCAAGACTAAAATAGCATTAAGAACCCTCAACAAGCAAGGAAACAAGATAGATCTACACTAGAACACCCTAGATCTAGCCTAATCACCCTTAGTCTCCCTAACCCATGAACCCTAGATAGATCTACTCACTATTAGCCATGGAAAACCTCAAGACCAATGATGATTCAAGGCTAAACATGATTAGTGAGAAGGATAATCTAATAAACACAAAAGAAATGAGATGAAAAGGATCAAAGATCCAAGCTTTCTTCAAGATCTAAAAGTGTTTTGAGAGAAAAGAAGTTAAGTCCCAACTTTGGGATACAAGGGTATTTATACAAGGCTTAGAAAACCTAAAAAACATCATTCAAAATTACTAAAAAGTCCCTAGAATCATAGAGGCTTCCACCAATAGGGAGAAAGGGAGCAAAAACGCTCAGGGTGGGACTGGCCTTGCCAGGCTGTGCGTCCCGACCCGAGCAGAACCATTCGGGCGCTGGCCTGTCCCTGGTGTGTCCCGCGCGGGTAAGTGAGGCCGAGCATCCTAGGCCGTGCGTCCGGTCCATCTCCTGGTGTGTCCCGCGGGTTCTCTCTCCCGAGCAGTCCAGGCCACGCATCAGACAGCTCTCCAGGCCGCGCACCAGACAGCTCTCCAGCCCGCGCACCAGCACACACCCAACTCTCCTGGCCGCGCGGGTAACACGTCCCGAGCAGATCAGTCCGCGCACCAGCTTGCTTCAGTCCGTCCATGGATCCGTTCTGGCCGTCCAAGTCTCGTGTCCCGGCTGTCCGAGGTAAGGCCTTCATGTCCTTATCATTGGCCAATCTTGATTCTTCACCTCTTTTTGGACCACAAAGCCCCCAAACACCCCAAATAACTCCATAGCACACTCCGACACCTAATAAGGACATATGAACGCAATATGAACCTAAATATGCCTAATGCCTAACTTATATGATCAAAATGCACAAGATATGGATGCTAAAAACATGTAAATATGCAAGACATCATCTTCCTATCCACGGTTCCATCAGGCTTGTATTTGATAGTGAAGATCCATCTACTAGTCACTGCCTTCTTTTCTTTTGGTAATTCACTCTCATACCAAGTGTCATTCCTTATCATAGCATTAGATTCATCAGCTACAGAATCTCTCCATTCTTATAATTCCATAGCCTCTTCATAAGACCTTGGTACATAGTTGTCATCCAGACTAATCATGAAGGCTTGATGCTCTTCAGGAACCAGCAAAGGAACACACGGCTTGAGAAGGATGCTCCATAGCCTGGGTATTGTAGTACACTCTCGTTTTTACCCAGTTGGAAGGATCCTTACATATCCTTGTGCTCCTCCTCAATGGTTGAACTTGATCCTCAGCTTGTACCTCAGTTTGAACCTGTTCCTCTGAAGCAGTAGACTCTTGAACATGTTCTTCCTGAACCTGATCATCTCCACTAGACTCCTCTTTCTCATCTCCACTAGACTGAGCCGAATCCTCTTCTCCTTGTGTCTCATCTTGATCATGATGACCTGAATCCTCTTGGTACTGCTCTTGCACACTCGGTTCAGATCTATTCCCCCTCTCATGATCAAGAGGGGATGCTCTTACAGCTTCTCTAGCCTGATCAGAAGGTGCTGTCCTTCTTGGTTCCTGATTGTGGGACATGTTTATCCCTAACTTTTCCAGCACAATCCTCAGAGTACTCGCCCTTTCAGATGGTGCTTGAGATAGATCACCCAAAGTCTTCCCACTTCTCCTTCTCAAAATACCCTGTTGACTCCACAAATTTAACATCTCTGGATACCAGAACCCACCTTGTGTCTGGATCATAGCACTTGTACCCCTTTTGGGTGATTGAATACCCAATGAACATGGCTTTAGTACTCTTTGCCTCCAGCTTGTTTCTCAGCTCTCCTGGAACAAACACATAGCACACACATCCAAAGACTCGTAGGTGATCAATATGTGGCTTGCTCTTGTTCAACACTTCAAATGGGGATAGATTCTTCAAGATCTTAGTTGGTACTCGGTTGATAAGATAGAAAGCAGTCTGAACAACATCACTCCAAAAACGCTTTGGAACCTTTGCATGAAACATCATAGATCTGGCAACATCCATCAAGTGCCTATTCTTCCTCTCAGCAACCCCATTTTGCTGTTTTGTGTAAGGACAGCTGGTCTGGTGCACAATCCCATGCTTTGCTAGATGACCCTTGAAAGCATTGCTAGATGACTCTTGAAAGCATTGCTAGTGTACTCTCCTACATTATCTGATCTTAGTACCTTCATAGTAGCATTGTATTGGTTAGCAACATATGCTTGAAAGTTTACAAAAGCATCTAGCACTCTGTCCTTAGATGGAAGCAATGTGACCCATGTGTACTTAGATTTCTCATCAATGAAAGTCACAAAATACTTCTGGCTATTTCTAGACATGCATGGAGATGTCCATACATCCGAGTGAACCAGATAAAAACAATGCTCATATATAGTCTCAGAAGTTGGAAAGACAGTTCTACAATGCTTCCCTAAGATGCAAGCTTCACACTTGATGATAGGACTTTTCAAGGGTCCAATCAAATGTTGTAGAATACAAGATCTCAATCCAATCCTAAGTGATTCTAATGCAAAGGGAATGCAAGCCTATGATTAATCTAAGTGTAACCATGATAAGAAGATGATTATGAACTAAGACAATATTAAAAATGCAATAAAAGTGTGAACTTTCTTTCTCAATGAGGCAAGGGGGTTCTTGGGACAAGGGAATTGACTTTTGGGTGATCAAGCTTCAATCTAAGGTGGCAAACTTTCAATCAATCTAACACCTTAAGCCTAGACACAAACCTAAGCAAGCTCTATCCTTAGATGAATGCTCATTCACTAACATATCTCAAGCATCTAATCCCTTAGGCTGAATAATATGAAAGCAATCATTAAGAACAAGTCTACTAGCTATCTTAACACCTTTAACAACTAACCCCTTAGGTAAAGGATGTTAAAAGCATTGATGAGTTGGTTCAGGCATTTCATAGAACACCTTTCGGGCATGAAATGCCTATAGCTCTATTTTGAAGAGGCCAACTCCAAAATAGCAAGAAGAACACTCAATCAAGCAAGGTAAAGATAGATCTAAACTAAAACATCTTAGATCTACACCTAATCACCCTTAGTCTCCCAAGCCCATGAACCCTAGATAAATCTACTCACTAATAGCCATGGAAAACCTCAAAATCAATGATGATTTAAGGCAAAACATGATTAGAGAAGAAGATAATCCAATAAACACAAAATAAATGAGATGAAAAGGATCAAAGATCCAAACTTTCTTCAAGATCTAAATGTGTTTTTTTGAGAGAAGAAGTTAGATCTCCAAAAGAGATTCCAAGAGTATTTATACAAGGCTTGAAAGCCCTTAGAAACATAAGAGAAAAGTCCAAAAGGTCCTTGGTGCCACATGATTTTCAACCAATCAGAAGCTAAGAAAAGGAAGAAGCTCTAGCTACCTGGGTCAGGTGATATTGTCCAACCCGGTCCATGTTCACCCGGTCCATGTTCTGATCATCTCTCTCCCGACCAGGGTCATCAAGCCAGTCCACTCCTACCCGGCCGTCCGTTCTGCTGGCGTCCTTCCCGACCGGCTGCTCAAACCCGGACTGATCTCCCCGGCCTGGTCTCGTCCAGCACCTCTGAACCGACCGGGTACCTCTCCCAGGCCTAGTCATCCCGGACCACTTTCATCCAGTGCTCTTTTCCGGACCGGCTGCTCGAACCCGGACTGATCTACCCGGCCAGCTTGATATGCTTCAAGTGAACTGATCATAACTCCTCCAATACAGCTCCAAATGACTTGAAACCATTTCCATTGGAAAGCTAACTCAATTTTCTGTGTCTCCACAAAATCGTAGCAGCAGAAGACATCTCTAAGGCCTCTGTCCATGCTCATCTTTGTCTTGACCAGATCATGGATTGACTTCTCTTTTCATGGCCAAACTTGATTCTTCACCTCTTTTGGGGCCATAAGGCTTCTAAACACCTCAAATCACACCAAATCATGTTCCAACACCTGATAACGACAAATGAATGCAAAATGGACCTAAAAATGCCTAATGCCTAACTTATATGATCAAAATGCACAAGATATGGATGCTAAAAACATGTAAATATGCAAGACATCAACTGTGAAAAGAGAAGACAACATGCTGAAAGAAGTGGAGCAGGAAGACACTGAGTTTGAGCTATCACCATATGATAAGCTCCCCTTTCCCCAAAGAGTTCTCAGCAAAGCTCAAAAGAAGGTGATCTCAAAGTTCAGGAAAGATCTTAGTGATGTTGGAGTCAAGCTTCCAGAGATATCAGGTATGCGTGAAGCTCATGTCCAGATGATGCTCATCAAGGACATTCTAGACCACCAGACTGAAGTGGCTGAGATTTTTGACATCTCCATTCTGAAGATTCATCCACCAACCCCTCCAAAGTCCCTCCCTAAGCTTGAGTCTCAAGGGAAGTTCACCTTGTCTTGCTCTCTTGGTAAACTAACTATGGATGATGCTCTTGTTGACACTGGTGCTAGTGTGAATGGCATCTCCTTGGATATGGTGAAGAGTCTTGGGATTGAAAGCATGGAACCAGATACTCCTCCTCTCACCTTTGGGGATTCTTCTTCTACAACCCCACTTGGCATAATCAAGGACTTCCCCTTGAAGATTGGATCCTGCACCACACCTATTGACCTCACTGTTTTGAAGATGGCATCTGAAGAGAGAGTCCCTTTGATCCTTGGCACTCCTTTCCTCACAACAGTTGGAGCTTGCATTGAATTTCCCAACCTGAAGGTCACCCTCATGCATGTCAACAAAGCTGTCTCCTATCCTCTCCAACCTCCAATGGAATCAGACTATTGTGGGACAATCACTTATATGCACAAGCTGTTGAGAAGCCCCAAGATGAAGAGGTTGTTGGTAAGAAACAAGGTCTTGATGGAGAGTCTTCAAAAGAGTTGTGTGATGAGCACTTGGAAAGTGCTAAAACAAAGGGGATGAATGGAGCCTCAAAGGCCACTCATGGCAAGAAGAAGATGGTGAAAGAGCCTCATCCCCTACCTCTTGATTTGCTCCCACACACCCTTACTCTCCATCCTAAGAAGCTTAAAGATGGTGTCCTTGAGTACAAGATCAAGAACAAGGGAAAATCCACACCATTCTCAAGTGCTAGAGCCATCATCACTCCTCAGCTCCAAGATAACCCAATCAAGCTTCAAGAGCTTCTCTCTCAGGTCCTCACTATCACACTTGAAGGTGGGAAGGATCCTCCTTCTCACTAGTTCAAGAGACAAGGTAGTCAAGCTAAGTGACTCAAAACAAGCTCACTTTGGAGGAAGTCCCATGGTTATCCTTGTACATAGCTTTGCAATTTCAATTTTCCTTAAGTTTTTTTTAATAAAAGTGGTCAAGGTTTTAGGTTGAGCCAAGCACTAGAGGAGAGAAGAAAGGTGGTGAACCACATGAGCCCTATGATTGCCATGTAGCAGCCTCCTCTTGTTGCTATGAACCAAGCCAGCTCCTAGCCCCGACACCAAACACCACGCCAAAACCTCCTTCTTAGGTATCACTCCAACCCTTCTTGTATATAAATTTGCTTTTGTCTTGTTGGGGTATCTCCTTCTCTCTTACTCACACAGAGACTGTGTGATTTAAGTCTGGGGGAGGTACCAAGTATTTGATCATGTTTGCTTTGTGATTTTGAGTCTCATGCATTGCATTGTACATTCATATTTGCATAGAAAATCCAAAAAAAATTTTAATTTTTGAATCATGTAGATTGCATCACTTGCATCCTTAAGATTGAGTCTAGAGCATATAGGTTGCATTCATTTTCATATGGAGCATTGCCTTGTAAAGAACACTTGTTTGCACTCAATTTGGCACCCTAGTTAAACATATCAAGTAGCTTAAGCATCTTTTGAAAGGCTTGCATGCTTTGATCCTTGAAAACTCTTCTTGAAACTTGCTTGCTTGCTTGATATTGGCATTGTTCTTAAGACCAGCTCCATCCTGAACTTGGACTTGAATGAACCTAATTTCTCTTGCATATGGGCATTTGCATACTTGATCATGGATCTCATACACATTTTGGTTATCTTTTTCCATTATACCACCCTTTGTTAACCCAAATGGCACTCCCTTACCCTTGAACCCTATCCATTCTTTGAAGCCTACATTGATTTGCATGAGTGAGGCCTCTTCTGATAGCTTGTCATGTGCAAAATCTGGAGAGTATTGGGAGCGACATGGATTTGTTCTCATCTCTTGCTAGCATAGGGTCCTCATTTGAGCTAGCTTCTAGGATGGTGAGTGGGGTCTTTGTTTCTTAAAGGTTTATATCTTGGGTTTGGGATGTGACAATGTTGAGATTGATGAGCAAAGAAAGTATTGAGAAAGAAAAGCCCTAGGGACCTAGAATATAAAGATAAGAAGCTCTTTATTGATGTTTTTGACCTCCCCCCTCATGTATATTAAAAAAAAAAAGGAAAGAAAAAGAAAAGAAAAAGAAAAAAAAAAGATTCAATAAGATAGTGGGGGAGGAAAAACTAAAAGAGTTAGAGCTTAGAAAGGTGAATAGAGGTCCTTGGAGGTTGAATCATGAAGAAGAAAATGTTCATTGGGTGAGTGATGTGAGAATGTTTTTCGTTTTTGGGTTATGGGATGAATAAAAGGGGTGTAGATTTTGTAATCACTTAGGAATTGGGTAGAATGATGAGGATGGATCTATGTATGCATGAATTGCTCCTAGTCTTAGATAAATTTTGCATAATGATCAAGCTCCTTGATTCTTGAGTGATAGCCACCTTAAAAAGACGCATTGAACCCTCATTTTCATCCATATTAGACCATTTGATCACCTAGCCAAATGATTGAGATCATGTGCCCATTTGTGAGATCTCACCTTGAGTGTGTGTGTGTGAATCAATGTGAGGTCTGGTTGAGAGAACTTGTTGGTTGATAAGCATTGCATCTTGTGTAGAGGCATAAGAGTAATTGATAGGCCTTGTGAAGCTAGAGCATAATATGAGAGTTTTGCTCATGCTATTTGCTATGTTTCTTTAGGATGTCAAGTTGAGTGCTATGAGTGTTTCTTTTGGCTTTAATTCCATCTCTATGTCTCTCCTCCTTGTGTTTTGAAAACATTACTTGAGGACAAGTAAAGGTCTAGTGTGGGGGAGTTGATGTCTTGCATATTTACATGTTTTTAGCATCCATATCTTGTGCATTTTGATCATATAAGTTAGTCATTAGGCATTTTTAGGTCCATTTTGCATTCATTTGTCCTTATCAGGTGTTGGAGTATGCTTTGGTGTGATTTGAGGTGTTTGGAAGCCTTATGGCCCCAAAAGAGGTGAAGAATCAAGTTTGGCCATGAAAAGAGAAGTCAATCCATGATCTGGTCAAGACAAAGATGAGCATGGACAGAGGCCTTAGAGATGTCTTCTGCTGATAAGATTTTGTGGAGACACAGCAAGTTGAGTTAGGTTTCCAATGGAAGTGGTTTCAAGTCATTTGGAGCTCTATTGGAGGAGTTATGATCAGTTCACTTGAAGCATATCAAGCTGCCCGGGTAGATCAGTCCGGGTTCGAGCAGCCGGTCGGGAAAAGAGCAGCTGGATGAAAGTGGTCCGGGATGACTAGGCCTCGGAGAGGTACCCGGTCGGTTGAGAGGTGCTGGACGAGACCAGGCCGGGAAGATCAGTCCGGGTTTGAGCAGCCGGTCGGGAAGGACGCCAGCAGAACGGACGGCCGGGTAGGAGTGGACCGGCTTGATGACCCCGATCGGGAGAGAGATGATCAGAACATGGACCGGGTGAACATGGACCGGGTTGGACAACATCACCTGACCCGGGTGGCTAGAGCTTCTTCCTTTTCTTGGCTTCTGATTGGTTGAAAATCATGTGGCAGCAAGGACCTTTTGGACTTTTCTCTTATGTTTCTAAGGGCTTTCAAGTCTTGTATAAATACTCTTGGAATCTCTTTTGGAGATCTAACTTCTTTTCTCTCAAAAAACACATTTAGATCTTGAAGAAAGTTTGGATCTTTGATCCTTTTCATCTCATTTCTTTTGTGTTTATTGGATTATCTTCTTCTCTAATCATGTTTAGCCTTGAATCATCATTGATTTTGAGGTTTTCCATGGCTATTAGTGAGTAGATCTATCTAGGGTTCATGGGCTTGGGAGACTAAGGGTAATTAGGTGTAGATCTTAGATGTTTTAGTGTAGATCTATCATTACCTTTCTTGATTGGGTGTTCTTCTTGCTATTTTGGAGTTGGCCTCTTCAAAATAGAGCTATACGCATTTCATGCCGGAAGGTGTTCTATGAAATGCCTGAACCAACTCATCAATGCTTTTAACATCATTTACCTAAGGGATTAGTTGTTAAAGGTGTTAAGATAACTAGTAGACTTGTTCTTAATGATTGCTTTCATATTATTCAACCTAAGGGATTAGATGCTTGAGATATGTTAGTGAATGAGCATTCATCTAGGGATAGAACTTGCTTAGGATTGTCTCTAGGCTTAATGTGTTAGATTGATTGAAAGCTTGCCATTTTAGATTGAAACTTGATCACCCAAAGTCAATTCCCTTGTCCCAAGAATCCCCTTGCCTCATTGAGAAAGAAAGTTCACACTTTTATTGCATTTTTAATATTGTCTTAGTTCATAATCATCTTCTTATCATGGTTGCACTTAGATTAAGCATAGGCTTGCATTCCCTTTGCATTAGAATCACTTAGGATTGGATTGGCATCTTGTATTCTACAACATTTGATTGGACCCTTGAAAAGTTCTATCATCAAATTCCTCTGTTGACCCTATCATGCTCCTCACTGTAGACTGAGTCACTCCTGGCCATGTTCTCCACCAGCTCCTCAGCATCCTGCTCGGTTCTGCCCAGGAAGAGCCCATTGCTGGCTGTGTCCAATCTGCTCCTGAACTCTGGAAGAGCACCTCTGTAGAAGGTGCTAAGCAAACTCTCCTTGGTGAAGCCATGATGTGGGCATTGAGACCAATAGCCCTTAAACCTCTCCCATGCTTCACTAAAGCTCTCAAGGTTCTTCTGCTGAAAGCTAGAGATCTCATTTCTGATCTTGGCTGTTCTTGAGTCACTTGGAAGAGGCTTCTCCCATAGATGTGCTTTGTCTCCCAAAGAGAAGGGAAACAACCTCAGCTTGAAAGCATCTTCAGAGACTCCATTAATCTTGGACAAGCTACAGTAACTATCAAATGTGTCCAGGTGATCAAGGGGATCCTCCACAGCAAGGCCATGAAACTTGTTGTTCTCAATCAAATTCAGCAGTCCTGATTTGATCTCAATGTTGTTGTTATCCACAGCTGGTGCTCTTATCCCCAACCTATGACCATGAATGTGAGGTTGATCATAGGCTCCAATGACTCTAGCTTGGCGCTGTGTCTGTTGTGGCTGGCGCTGTGGTCTTATGTTGTCAGATATTAGACCATTGCCCCCTAGGGCATCTGTGATGTGACTCGAAAGTCCTAGCCTTCCAATAGCAGTCTTCACTAGCAGAGACCAAAGTAAGTAGTTTGAACCTCCTTTCAATGCAACTGGAACCGTAACCAGCTTGGAGAAGTTGTTTCCATCCATCTTTACTTGCTTGAACCAGAAATGACCACAAAGCTTCAAACTTGTAACCCAGCTGAAGAACACCCTGTACTAGATCTCAAGAACACACGAGCTCAAGAACCAGCACACAAGACCCCAGCTTTATCACAATAGTTCACGGAAATAACCAGAGCTTTCAAGTAAGACTTCAAGAACACAAGAACACCAATGTTGGTGTCAAAATCGGTCACGACGGAATCAATGACTTAAAGTCTCTAGAAAGTATTTCTTGAAACGAAAAGTCTCGGATAATTTGAAAAGAAGTTATACGAGATTTTCTCAAATTAGAATATCCACTCTCTGGTGAGGTCGAAAATGGTTATCTCAAAATCAACGGCTAGGATTATTTTTTACTTATGGGTTCTTTGTGGAACACTTCTTGAAAGTGAGATCGGAAGACTACGGGCGTGCGCGTACGAGAGTCCCCGGAAAGATGGTCCGCTCGCCCAAGGACATCAAGTTTCGATCACCACAAAAATCCTAAACACAAAAGAATCTGCCTCGAAATTTCGAAGAGGTCGTTCTCTCAAACCGTGAGGAACAAGAAAACGATCAAGATATCAAATTGAAGCCCTCGCCGAGATCTTTAGCCTGGCGCAGGCGGCACCCCGGCCTGGCGCCGGCGGCACCGACCTGGCGCCGGCGGCACCGACCTGGCGCCGGCGGCACCGACCTGGCGCCGGCGGCACTCGCCTGGCGCCGGCGGCACTCGCCTGGCGCCGGCGGCACCGACCTGGCGCCGGCGGCACTCGCCTGGCGCCGGCGGCACCGACCTGGCGCCGGCGGCACCGACCTGGCGCCGGCGGCACCGACCTGGCGCCGGCGGCACCGACCTGGCGCCGGCGGCACCGACCTGGCGCCGGCGGCACTCGCCTGGCGCCGGCGGCACCGACCTGGCGCCGGCGGCACCGACCTGGCGCCGGCGGCACCGACCTGGCGCCGGCGGCACCGACCTGGCGCCGGCGGCACTCGCCTGGCGCCGGCGGCACTCGCCTGGCGCCGGCGGCACCGACCTGGCGCCGGCGGCACTCGCCTGGCGCCGGCGGCACCGACCTGGCGCCGGCGGCACCGACCTGGCGCCGGCGGCACCGACCTGGCGCCGGCGGCACCGACCTGGCGCCGGCGGCACTCGCCTGGCGCCGGCGGCACCGACCTGGCGCCGGCGGCACTCGCCTGGCGCCGGCGGCACCGACCTGGCGCCGGCGGCACTCGCCTGGCGCCGGCGGCACCGACCTGGCGCCGGCGGCACCGACCTGGCGCCGGCGGCACTCGCCTGGCGCCGGCGGCACCGACCTGGCGCCGGCGGCACCGACCTGGCGCCGGCGGCACCGACCTGGCGCCGGCGGCACTCGCCTGGCGCCGGCGGCACCGACCTGGCGCCGGCGGCACCGACCTGGCGCCGGCGGCACCGACCTGGCGCCGGCGGCACCGACCTGGCGCCGGCGGCACTCGCCTGGCGCCGGCGGCACTCGCCTGGCGCCGGCGGCACCGACCTGGCGCCGGCGGCACCGACCTGGCGCCGGCGGCACCGACCTGGCGCCGGCGGCACCGACCTGGCGCCGGCGGCACCGACCTGGCGCCGGCGGCACCGACCTGGCGCCGGCGGCACTCGCCTGGCGCCGGCGGCACCGACCTGGCGCCGGCGGCACTCGCCTGGCGCCGGCGGCACTCGCCTGGCGCCGGCGGCACTCGCCTGGCGCCGGCGGCACTCGCCTGGCGCCGGCGGCACTCGCCTGGCGCCGGCGGCACTCGCCTGGCGCCGGCGGCACTCGCCTGGCGCCGGCGGCACTCGCCTGGCGCCGGCGGCACCGACCTGGCGCCGGCGGCACCGACCTGGCGCCGGCGGCACTCGCCTGGCGCCGGCGGCACCGACCTGGCGCCGGCGGCACCGACCTGGCGCCGGCGGCACCGACCTGGCGCCGGCGGCACTCGCCTGGCGCCGGCGGCACCGACCTGGCGCCGGCGGCACCGACCTGGCGCCGGCGGCACTCGCCTGGCGCCGGCGGCACCGACCTGGCGCCGGCGGCACTCGCCTGGCGCCGGCGGCACTCGCCTGGCGCCGGCGGCACTCGCCTGGCGCCGGCGGCACCGACCTGGCGCCGGCGGCACTCGCCTGGCGCCGGCGGCACTCGCCTGGCGCCGGCGGCACCGACCTGGCGCCGGCGGCACCGACCTGGCGCCGGCGGCACTCGCCTGGCGCCGGCGGCACTCGCCTGGCGCCGGCGGCACCGACCTGGCGCCGGCGGCACCGACCTGGCGCCGGCGGCACTCGCCTGGCGCCGGCGGCACCGACCTGGCGCCGGCGGCACCGACCTGGCGCCGGCGGCACCGACCTGGCGCCGGCGGCACTCGCCTGGCGCCGGCGGCACCGACCTGGCGCCGGCGGCACTCGCCTGGCGCCGGCGGCACTCGCCTGGCGCCGGCGGCACCGACCTGGCGCCGGCGGCACTCGCCTGGCGCCGGCGGCACCGACCTGGCGCCGGCGGCACCGACCTGGCGCCGGCGGCACTCGCCTGGCGCCGGCGGCACTCGCCTGGCGCCGGCGGCACCGACCTGGCGCCGGCGGCACCGACCTGGCGCCGGCGGCACCGACCTGGCGCCGGCGGCACCGACCTGGCGCCGGCGGCACCGACCTGGCGCCGGCGGCACTCGCCTGGCGCCGGCGGCACCGACCTGGCGCCGGCGGCACCGACCTGGCGCCGGCGGCACCGACCTGGCGCCGGCGGCACTCGCCTGGCGCCGGCGGCACCGACCTGGCGCCGGCGGCACTCGCCTGGCGCCGCAGCACGGATAATTACGAAGATCGACGAAAATGGAATACTTCCTGAAGAGATAAGCTTGGGCCCAAAGGCGAGGTCCATCATCTTAAGGCAAACCGACCTAGGAGTGAGTATATAAGGAGAGCAAGAGCAGAGGAGAGGGAGATCCGAAAATCCTAGAATCTAGACTTAGAGAACTCCTGCTAGCTTAGAGAACTTAGAACTTAGGCGGTTAGGCCAGCGAGGCAGGACTTAGAACGTCTGGCCGCCTCTTGTTCTGGTTTTATCTTCTCCGCAGACCCTTGTTCCTCTCGGAAGGATCTAACAATTCTTTTACTCAGAGCTCCGCACATAGAAACCATAGGCATGATCTTCGACATGCCCGTTTCTATGACCAACGCTCGTACTAGACGAACCAGGCCCTAGAACGTCTGGCCGCCTCCTGCTCGCAAATCTCCGCTCCTCTCGGAAGGATCGGAAAATTCTTTTACTTCAAAGCTCCGCACATAGAAACCCTAGGCATTATCTTCGACATGCCTGTTTCTATGACAACGCCATACTAGATCGAACCGCCCAGGCGGTTCGATCTCTTGTTCAATTCTTTCTAATCTGAACTTCGTCCGACTTGATCCTCGAAGAGTGCGTAGGCAGCCTTTCTTAAGGTCCAGTCTCAAATCTTAACAAATCTTTTTCCGCATTTATTCGGTCACTTGTCGTTGGCTGTCGCAGAGAATCCGTACCTTCAAGGAAAGTCGGGTTAACTTGGCTTTCCTCCGCAATCTTATTCATTAAAATTGATAGTGTGAATTTCGGTTCCCACAGTTTGGCGCTAGAAGGAGGGGCGGATTACTCTTACTCATACGGCCGCGAAAGCTGATCGAACCGATGTCCGGAAATATGAAAGAAAAAGTTGCAGTTTCGTCAGCGATGGTAAAACAACTCCAGCAGCGACTGTTCCTATGGCACACGCCACGCGAAACGCCACGGTGCTCGAGCAAATCAAAAACCTAGCCGCGGCTTTCCGCCACGGGAAGAGCACGAAAACGAGCTCGCAATTTCTCTATCTAAACAGAAAGGGCAACGATAAAATCTATCAAACCCCTAAAATTCGTCTTGTTACCAAGTTAGAGAAATCGCAACAAGCAAGGTTTCTCTGGCGTTTCTTCGAGAACCTCTCGAAAAATAAAACTTATTCTCCTCGAAACCTTGGGGAAACCCTATGTTACTCGCGGAACACAAGCACAGCAAATCGGTTCACCGATTCCCACTGCCATACTTCTTACAAACAACTCTCGAGGAATAAACGGGAAAGCGAAAGGAGGTCGGAGCTTAATCTTACTAGGACGACTTGCCATAGGGTAAGATCAATCTTCCCAGTCCGCCATAGTAAGAGCCCACTTTGTTCTCCTTTTTGTCTAGGTCAAAATGGCTTTTGTTTCATCTCAATCGGAGTTTCCGTTGAGATTTTACGAAGAGAACAAAGTCACTGTCCCGGCCACCTCGCCGTGGGCAAGGACAAACATTACCGAGGCCACCTCACCCTCCGACATGGCTACCTCACCAAAGGGAGAACTTACCTTCGTTATCCTTTGAGTTTAAATCAAAGTGGCTTTCGTTTCGTCTCAATGGGAGTTTCCGTTGAGATTTTACGAAGGGAACAAAATCACTCTCCCGGCCACCTCCCCCATGGACGAGAACAACCATCACCAAGGTCACCTCGCCCATGGCCACCTCGCCTGTGGAAACCTCACTTTGCTCTCCTTTAAGTCTAGGTCAAGATGGTTTTCGTTTCGTCTCAATCGGAGCATCCGTTGAGATTTTACGAAGAAAACTATGTCGTTGTCTCGACCACCTCGCCCATAAGAAGGATCTCTCTGTCACGTCATAGGACGAGACCGGTCCTGTCTCAGTACCATGCATCTTTGCCTGAGTATTTCGTAACTCGGTCTTTGAGTCCGTGAGCCCCGGGGATCGACGAAGGCAAGCAACAGCAGAATCGGCGGACACGGGACACGGCATCGGCGGTAGGCTTGGCGCCGCGGCACCGACCTGGCGCCGGCGGCACCGACCTGGCGCCGGCGGCACCGACCTGGCGCCGGCGGCACCGACCTGGCGCCGGCGGCACCGACCTGGCGCCGGCGGCACCGACCTGGCGCCGGCGGCACCGACCTGGCGCCGGCGGCACCGACCTGGCGCCGGCGGCACCGACCTGGCGCCGGCGGCACCGACCTGGCGCCGGCGGCACCGACCTGGCGCCGGCGGCACCGACCTGGCGCCGGCGGCACCGACCTGGCGCCGGTCGACGGCCCTCGTCCTGGTCTCGGTCCCATCGTGCTCGGTCCTATCCCATCTTGGCTTGTTTGGATCAATCTTTGTGAGTTTGGTACGATCACGATTATTCTAAACACCAATCGCTCAACTATACGAGGAAATGGGATTCGTTCGGAAATGCTGAAACCTTCAAAAGACTATTTTCTCGAAAAATTATGTAAAGGTTTTAATTCTTTGTAGGACAGGAACAAAAACGTCTTGAAAAACTGCCGTAGAATTTAGGGAACTTAGGACCTAGGTGGATAGTCTAGAAAGCTAAGTCTTAGGCAAAATTTCCAGTCTTTTTTCATCGTTCCTTGATTGTCCAGGCAGAACATGCAAACCGATCTAGTCTCTCGAAAAACCGAGAAACGATCGCCACGCGTTCTAAAAGCATACTCATCCCGCTTCCTAAAAGAAAGAAAAAACGCATACAAGCCTTCGAAGAACGGCTAACCGTTTTCTTTAAGTAAAAGAAAAGGGAAGTAGGTACGATACTATACCCGTGATAATCTCATCTTGAAAACTTTTGCTTCAGCATCAAGACAACGCTTATGACAAAGCAAACTCGCAGCAATAAGATTCGCCTAAAACGCTTAACGCATAGCCCAACCGTTACAAACATAGTCATGAAAACTCTCGTCGTCTCGTCGCAAACTTCGCGACTAAGCGTGTACTAACGTCAGACTAATAGCAGGATTGTGAACTACGAAAATAACGAAATAACCTTCGGTAAAACTCGATGAGTAATTCGAAGCAGCTTTCATCCAAAGGTCGAAATCATAGCGGAAACATCTCTCGTGCAATCCGCGGAAACATCGCTACTTTGACAATCTGCGATTTTCTATCTCCATGAAACCGGTCATCTATTACTTTCCTATAACAAGAATATTTTAAACAAAACAGCCTATAGAAAAAACATGATCGGTCTCATGCAAGACGACTTCGCAGTACGCAAAAGTGAATGAGAAAAACATAATCTGTGGTCGCAAATATCGCAAGTAATTTGTGAGAAAAACTCTCGATTACCTTTACAAAACTCCCTCTTACATCACTTTTACGAAAAATCCTTTGTATGGTCGAGTCAATTCATACAAAGCAACTTTAAATAAAATAAACATAATGGGTCCAACGAGTAACTGTCATAGACAGTTTTTGCTCCACAAGGTTTCTGGCTCCTGCTTTCACTCCCCGCGGTTACGTCCGAGCAGGAAATAATCACGCAGGCGAACCCGCACATGTACTGCGTCGATCCTTTAAACTTTTTCCCCCCGGATAAAATGAAACGATTTTCATGCAACAAAAAGGAATTTATACGAGCCATTCATCGTATAACTAAGATCTAAAGTGGAAGATCGTTTCTAAAAGCCATCAGCCATAACTCAGAAAACTCCGCTATGCTTGGCATGTCCATCTCGGCAAACGCTATTTGGCCCTCGGCCAACTACGCCCTTCCGTAAAGCCCGAACCTGAATTCGCATCCCCATTAAGGACAATCGTAAACTAACATGACCTTAATAAGGGTCATGGTCTGATCGTTTACCAACAACTTCCTTGGCGACACGGCTGAGTCTAGCCTCCATGCCAATCCAAAGCTACTGAGCGAGCACTGCTCCAATCACTTAACGGCTAAAAACAACAATCCACGATTTGTTCATAGAACGCCAAGTGACTATTACGCAAGCAATTTGTCGCATAACCCAGAATCGGAAATCATACGATAAACTCTTCACACCAAAACTCAGTCCTAACAACCATATGGTTAACGGAAGATTTAAACTCATCGTCAATCGATTAAGCTCTATACGCCCCGTAAACACGGCATGAAAAGAAACACTCGTGACAAGGCTCCAAGAGTTATACGAGTCATCCTTAATATATACAAACAAATCCCGGAAGGCCAACACTTCACGAAGCACTGTGAAAGACGCTTCTCCTTGGGTCGAACTTACGTGATCTCTTGGTCCTGCGTCCAAACCGAAACAACAGTTTCTGGCTGTGAACATTCGCAAAACATCTCCAAAGCCCGTGAACATTTCAACCACGAAATGCGGCACAAGGGAAACTCGACCTTCAGCACTGCGAGACGTCGCTAACGCTCGAACTCAAAACATACAAACACACCTCTAAACGGTAACATGCCTCTAAACTGGCATCATTTCGTTGTTGCTGATCACAACAAACGAACTCTAACGTCCTAAACAGACAAATAGCCGCCCTTCAAGGGGTAGGCTCTCTTGCATCCGACAAGGATAAACATAGCGCGCCATACAAGAAATCCAAATTTTGGTTTAGCTCTTCGTAAAGGAAGTAGCTCGACTCACGCCCAGACAAATCATATAAGCCGACAACAATTCGCAGATTTTAAACGGAACGAGTCAGGTTAAAATCGTAAACAGGCAAAACGAAAGCCGATTTGTCATCGCAAAGCCTCAGTCCGAGAGTAAACCTTGGTCTTGCTCTAAACCCAGCCACGCTGGATCTTGACATCTCACAGACATAGTATGGTATACGAGATCCAAAAATTTGTCTCTTCACTTAAGCCTATTCGTTTCACGAACTTTTCGCTTAAATCGGTAAACCGCGGAAAATCTCGCTTTATGCAAACAATAGGTACGGTGATCATCAGGGAACTAGGAATGAGACGACAACTCACACCCTCTTTCTCATACTTCGAAAAAACTGAAGTTCATAAATAATCGAAAAACAAATACATCAACAGCATCATGCTCGAAAGTCTCTCATGACACATAATCAGACCATATAAGTCTCGCCGGAAAACAGATCACAAGGGTCTTAAACTCCAAAACGAACTACGGAAGGCTTGATCCCTACAACAAAGTGCGTAGGCAGCCTTCGAAGCGCAGCCCCAATCTTACCACTTTCAACGGAGCCTTTCAACCATTAATTCCGCTATCTTACGACATGTCTTATCGCTCGCAAGAACATCACGAAGGTTCTAACGAGCTGGGGGGCTAACTGTTGGTGTCAAAATCGGTCACGACGGAATCAATGACTGATAAGGTCGGAATTTGAAAAGAAGTTATACGAGATTTTCTCAAATTAGAATATCCACTCTCTGGTGAGGTCGAAAACGGTTATCTCAAAATCAACGGCTAGGATTATTTTTTACTTATGGGTTCTTTGTGGAACACTTCTTGAAAGTGAGATCGGAAGACTACGGGCGTGCGCGCACTGAGAGTCTCCGGAAAGATCGGTCCGCCGCCAAGGACATCAAGATTCAATCACCACAAAAACCCTAAACACAAAAGAATCTGCCTCGAAATTTCGAAGAGGTCGTTCTCTCAAACCGTGAGGAACCAGAAAACGATCAAGATATCAAATCGAAGCCCTCGCCGAGATCTTCAGCCTGGCGCCGGCGGCACTCGCCTGGCGCCGGCGGCACTCGCCTGGCGCCGGCGGCACCGACCTGGCGCCGGCGGCACCGACCTGGCGCCGGCGGCACCGACCTGGCGCCGGCGGCACCGACCTGGCGCCGGCGGCACCGTCCGCAGCGGGCGGCCTGGCGCCGGCGGCACCGTCCGCAGCGGGCGGCCTGGCGCCGGCGGCACCGACCTGGCGCCGGCGGCACCGACCTGGCGCCGGCGGCACCCCGGCCTGGCGCCGGTCGACGGCCCTCGTCCTGGTCTCGGTCCCATCGTGTTCGGTCTGATCCCATCTTGGCTTGTTTGGATCAATCATCATGAGCTTGGGACGATCACGGCTATGGAATAAACATCCTTCGACTCGATTGGAATCGTCCTCGATGTTTTACGACAAAAACTAGAAGGATTGGATTTCTCATTGAAGAAATCGTATAAAACAAGGTCGATTAACTTGAACATCGATCCTTTAGGCTATACGGTTTATTTTACGAGAAAAATAGTCTTTCCGAGAAATCGTATAAAACGTTCAACGACTTAAGACAAGTCCACGGACTTACTTACGATTTTAAGAATTCAGGCCCAATCAGGCTATGACGGTTTATCCGATTTCCCGAACATCGGATAAACATCAAGTCACCGAAAACTCGAGGATAATTACGAAGATCGACGAAAATGGAATACTTCCTGAAGAGATAAGCTTGGGCCCAAAGGCGAGGTCCATCATCTTAAGGCAAACCGACCTAGGAGTGAGTATATAAGGAGAGCAAGAGCAGAGGAGAGGGAGATCCGAAAATCCTAGAATCTAGACTTAGAGAACTTCTGCTAGCTTAGAGAACTTAGAACTTAGGCGGTTAGGCCAGCGAGGCAGGACTTAGAACGTCTGGCCGCCTCTTGTTCTGGTTTTATCTTCTCCGCAGACCCTTGTTCCTCTCGGAAGGATCTAACAATTCTTTTACTCAGAGCTCCGCACATAGAAACCCTAGGCATGATCTTCGACATGCCTGTTTCTATGACAAACGCTCATACTAGATCGAACCCGCCCAGACGGTTCGATCTCTTGTTCAATTCTTTCTAAACTGAACTACGTCCGACTTGATCCTCGAAAGGGGTACGTAGGCAGCCTTTCTTAAGGTCCAGTCTCAAATCTTAACAAATCTTTTTCCGCATTTATTCGGTCACTTGTCGTTGGCTGTCGCAGAGAATCCGTACCTTCAAGGAAAGTCGGGTTAACTTGGCTTTCCTCCGCAATCTTATTCATTAAAATTGACGGTGTGAATTTCGGTTCCCACAACCAACAAGAACAGAAAGAAGGAATGCGATATCTTAATACCAAAGCCAACCTGGCTCTGGTACCATATTAGATTTGAATTTAGAGAAGGTATTAAGAGAATAGATGAGAATAGAACAAGATGAAGACAGATTTGTGATGAGATTAATTAGTAACCATGTTTAAGAATATTTGAGAATCATGATGAATAAGAGAGATTAGACAGAAAGAGTCTCAAACTCGTTGATCTTATTAAGAGAGGGTCATTACAAGTATATAGTAAGAGACATAAGGGTTTACAAGGTCAAAGTTACTAGTGCAAGCATGTGAAGTAAGAGGAAGGGGGAGCGCCTAATTTGAAATGGCCGGTCCACATTGCTCACATGCTTGGCACCTTTCCAGCCTGTCATGAGCTAGCCAAGCGCACCAGTGCTCTTCCCTCAACGGTCTGATCACTGTGCTGACCCTCTCCCTACACTAGAGTCTTCTCCATACTTTAACCAGCTTCCTTTTACCTCACAGTAACTCCATATTACTTTTACTATGTGGTAACTTATTTTTACTGCATGGTAACTTTTCTCCTGACCTCATGTCACTCCTTATCTCATTATTCATACACTCTTCTATGCTAAGTTTAACATATGGTGCTTCTATGATTGCTAGGACTGTAGAGAACCCTGGTGATTGGAAGAGAACTGATAGGTTGCCTGATAGATCAATTAAGATGCATAATCATGTAAACCCCTGATTGTTGATTCTGGTGCATCTCATCATATGATAAGTGAGACTAGATTGATTAAAAATATATAACCTGCTCAAGGAAATGTGATGAGGAGTCTAGAGCTTTCTATATGCCTGAATTCACTTCAAATTTGCTTTCTGTCAAGAAATGTGCTAATGATTTCAACTGCAATGTTATATTCAGTCCTAATGTGAAGTTTCAGGATACTGAGAATAGGAAGATGATTGGAAAAGGAGTAACCAAAGGAGATTTATATATGCTTGAAGATCTTGCTCTTGTTTCTAATATTTGTTGTTCATTCACTTCTGTTTCTGCCTCTAGTCTAAATAAAAATACATTGATGTTGCCAGGTGTTTCTTTTGAGAATAATGAATGTGAGGCTTGTATTTTAGGTAAGCATTGTAAAACTGTGTTTCCCAAATCATCTACTGTTTATGAGAAGTGTTTTGATCTTATTCATTCTGATGTTTGGACTGCTCCTTGCCTATCTAGAAAATCTCATAATTATTATGTCTCATTCATTATTGAAAAATCCAAATACACCTGGCTAACACTAATTCCGACGAAAGATACGGTGCTTGATGCATTTAAAAATTTTCAATCATATGTGACTAACCATTATCATGCCAAGATTAAAAACTTCAGGTCTGATAATGGTGGTGAGTACACTGGTCAAGCATTCAAGCAGCACTTATCCCAGCATGGCATTCTTCATCAAACAAGTTTCCTGATGTCTTGCATATTTTCATCTATTTAGCCATCTTTCTATTGCATTCTTTGAGTTGTAGGCTAAGGTTTAGGCATGTTTAGGATCATTTTGCATTCATTTGTCTTTATCAGGTGTTGGAGTGTGCTTTGGTGAGCTTTGAGGTGTTTGGGAACCTTATGACCCAAAAAGAAGTGAAGAATCAAGATTGGCCATAAGAAGAGAAAAGAAATCAAGAGATGAGAGTTGGACCGGGTAGACTAGACCGGGTACACATACCCGGTCGGATCAGATTTGATCAGCACGTCCAGGTTGATGCGTCCGGACTCGAGCAACCGGACGGGAGAAGAGGACGGACGGCCGGGTAGACACGCCCGGTAAGGACACCGGTCAGGAGGAAGCCGGAGCAGACCAGTCCGGGTGGCCAGTCGGGTTCAAGCACCGGACGATGAGAAGCGCACGGATGGACCGGGGGCGTGGTGTCGGGTAAGAGCACCGGACGGGAGAAGAGGACGGACGGCCGGGTAGAGTGGACGGGTTGGATGGTGTTGGTTCACCCTGACCGAATTTTATGCACCATTCCCATTGGTTTAGACCCATTTGGCTCAAGGACTTTTTAGTAATCTTGTTTTATGTTTCTAGGGCTTTTAAGCCAAGTATAAGTACTCATATTATCCCTAATTTGGGACTTATGTTATTTTCTATCTAAGAACACAAACCTTTGAGTAAAGTTTCATCTTTGATTCATAATCTCATCTCATCTTTGTGTTCTTGATTGCTTGATTTCATCTCCTTTCTTTCTCTACATGTTTAAGCTTGAATCTCTCATGGGTTTAAGAGTAAGCATGTGGATTAGTGAGTAGATCCATTTAAGATCCATGGGTTAGGGTGATTGAGAGTGATTAAGTGTAGATCCAAGGTGCTTAGTGTTAGATCTATCCTTTCCTTGCATTGATTTGGTGTTCTTAATGCTATATTTGGGTTGGCCTCTCAAACATAGAGCCATAGGCATTTCATGCCCGAAAGGTGTTCTATGAAATGTCTGAACCAACTCATCTATGATTTTAGCTTGCTTTGCCTAAGAGATTAGTTGTCAAAGAAGCTAGGATTGCTATTAGACTCATTCTTTATGCTTGCTTGATCATTACAGCCAAAGAGATTTGGTGTACTTGGGTGATCATTGCAAAAGAGCATTCATCTAGAGATAGAGCTTGCTTAGTTTTGTTGTCTAGGCATAAGGAATTAGATTGATTGAAAAGTTAGCATCTTGGATTGAATCTTAATCATTTGAGATCAAGTCCCTATACCCATGGGTCTCATTCTCCTCATAAGAAAGAAAGCTTTACATTTTGTTTCATTTTACTTATTGTCTTAGTTTAATAATCATTCTCTTTAATGATTGCATTTAGATTAAGCATAGACTTGCATTCCCTTTGCTTTGTGGTCACTTAGAATTGGTTCGACAATCTTATATACTACATCATTTGATTAGGACCTTAGAAAAGTCCTTTCATCAAATTGGCGCCGTTGCCAAATTCTAAGTTGATTGTGACATTGGGATTTAGTCACTTGCTTGAGACTAAATCATTTTTCTTTTCTTGTGATATTGAATCTTCTTTTGCCTCTTCCTTTGATTTTCAGGTGTATGAACACAAGAAGCTGGGGTGCAACTAACCTGGTTCACTGTTGAAGAGATAGCTACACTTGAGAGGGAAATAGCAAGAAGGAGAAGAGAAGAAGAGCAACAAGCTCACATTCAGAGGTTGGGGTTTGAGATGGATGATCACCAGCATCAACCTCAAGATGGCAATGGTCAAGGAGCTGACAACCTTGGACCACAGCGCCAGCAACAAAAACACCCACAGCGGCCAGCTAGAGCTATTGGCACCTATGACCGTCCTCACATTCATGGCAATAGGACGGGCATACGCGCACCAGCTGTGGAAGCTAACAACTTTGAGATCAAGTCAGGGTTGTTGAGTGTGATTGAGAACAACAACTACCATGGCTTGGCTGTAGAAGACCCATTTGATCACTTGGACAAGTTTGATAGCTATTGCGGCTTGTCCAAGACCAATGGTGTGTCCGAAGATGCCTTCAAGCTCAAGCTGTTTCCTTTTTCTCTAGGAGACAAGGCACGCCAATGGGAAAAATCTCTGCCTAGTGACTCCATCACCACTTGGGATGATTGCAAGAAAGCCTTCTTGGAGAAGTTCTTCTCTACATCAAGGACAGCCAAGCTGAGGAATGAGATCTCTAGCTTCCAGCAGAAGAACTTGGAAAGCTTTAGTGAAGCATGGGAGAGGTTCAAGGGGTATCAAGCTAAATGCCCACACCATGGCTTCTCAAAGGAGAGTTTTCTGAGCACATTCTAAAGAGGAGCCCTTCCTGAGTTTAGAGCAAGATTGGATACAGCAAGCAATGGTTTCTTCCTGGGCAGGTCTGAAGAAGATGCTGAGGAGCTGGTTGACAACATGGTGAAGAGTGACTCAGTTTATAGTGGAGAGCATGACAGAGCTGATAGAACCACCAGAGCTGATGACAACCAGACCAAGAAGGAAATCAAATCCTTGCAAGAGAAGATAGACTTGCTGATTGCTAACCAAGCCAAAAAGGAGCAGATCAACTTTGTGGGTGGTCCTAGTCAGGAAACTCCTCCTACGGTTAATGAAGTTGATGGGTTAGAAGGGCAAGAAGAGCTTTGCTTCATCAACAACAATGGTACTTGGAACAGGAAGGAGCCTAACTTTTAGTACAACAACTACCAGCAAAGGTCTTATCCCAACAACCAGCAAGGAGGCTATCAACCCAAGCAAAACACTCAGCAAGGGAACTACCAGCCTAGGCAGAATCCTCCTCGTGGTTTTACCAATCAAGGCAATCAGCCTACTCAAGCTCAAGGTAGCTCCTCCCAAGCTAAAGCTCCAGATTTATCTATGGAAGCTATGTTCAAACAAATATTGGAAGGTCAAGCTAGAACAGCCAAGGACATTGGCCATGAGTTCAAGATTGTTCACTCCAAGATTGATAGCAGCTATACTGAGCTAAACAACAAGATAAGAGCTTTGGAGAATCAGTTTGCTTCTATGAACTCTCAGCCAAGTCACCAACAAGGAACACTACCAGGAAAGGCTGAGCAAAACCCCAAGGAGCCAATGAAGGCAATCACTTTGAGAAGTGGTAGAGAGTTACCTCCAAGAGCTCTCCCCAAGGATGGTGAGACACTAAGTGGGGGGGTGGCCATCAACATTGATGATGATGTTGTGATTGTAGATGAGAAGGTTGATGAGGAGATTCTAGAAAAGATTGTTGAAGCTAAGGGTAAAGGAAAGGTTGGAGAAGAGAAGAAAACACTAAAGCATGGTGAAGTTGCCACTCCAACAAAAGAGTCTTCTTTTGTTCCTCCTCCTATGAACTTAAGCTGCCATTTCCTGGAAGATTCAAGAAGCAACTTTTGGAGAAGTACAAAGCACTCTTTGAGAAGCAAATGAGTGAAGTTCAAGTCACAATGCCCATCATTGATGCCTTCATGCTTGTCCCTCAATACAGCAAGTTCTTGAAGGATGTTGTGGCTGCCAAGAAGAAGGAAATGGAGGGCATGATGGTTCTTACTCATGAGTGCAGTGCCATCATCCAGAGATTGACAATCCCTAAGAAGCTAGAGGATCCAGGCTGCTTTACCCTACCTTGTGCCATTGGTCCTTTGATGTTTGAGAGATGTCTATGTGATTTGGGAGCTAGTGTCAGTCTCATGCCTCTATCTGTTGCCAAGAAGCTTGGGTTCAGCCAATACAAGAAGTGTAAACTCTCTTTGGTGCTTGCTGATTGCTAACCAAGCCAAAAGGAGCAGATCAACTTTGTGGGTGGTCCTAGTCAGGAAACTCCTCCTACGGTTAATGAAGTTGATGGGTTAGAAGGGCAAGAAGAGCTTTGCTTCATCAACAACAATGGTACTTGGAACAGGAAGGAGCCTAACTTTTAGTACAACAACTACCAGCAAAGGTCTTATCCCAACAACCAGCAAGGAGGCTATCAACCCAAGCAAAACACTCAGCAAGGGAACTACCAGCCTAGGCAGAATCCTCCTCGTGGTTTTACCAATCAAGGCAATCAGCCTACTCAAGCTCAAGGTAGCTCCTCCCAAGCTAAAGCTCCAGATTTATCTATGGAAGCTATGTTCAAACAAATATTGGAAGGTCAAGCTAGAACAGCCAAGGACATTGGCCATGAGTTCAAGATTGTTCACTCCAAGATTGATAGCAGCTATACTGAGCTAAACAACAAGATAAGAGCTTTGGAGAATCAGTTTGCTTCTATGAACTCTCAGCCAAGTCACCAACAAGGAACACTACCAGGAAAGGCTGAGCAAAACTCCAAGGAGCCAATGAAGGCAATCACTTTGAGAAGTGGTAGAGAGTTACCTCCAAGAGCTCTCCCCAAGGATGGTGAGACACTAAGTGGGGGGGTGGCCATCAACATTGATGATGATGTTGTGATTGTAGATGAGAAGGTTGATGAGGAGATTCTAGAAAAGATTGTTGAAGCTAAGGGTAAAGGAAAGGTTGGAGAAGAGAAGAAAACACTAAAGCATGGTGAAGTTGCCACTCCAACAAAAGAGTCTTCTTTTGTTCCTCCTCCCTATGAACCTAAGCTGCCATTTCCTGGAAGATTCAAGAAGCAACTTTTGGAGAAGTACAAAGCACTCTTTGAGAAGCAAATGAGTGAAGTTCAAGTCACAATGCCCATCATTGATGCCTTCATGCTTGTCCCTCAATACAGCAAGTTCTTGAAGGATGTTGTGGCTGCCAAGAAGAAGGAAATGGAGGGCATGATGGTTCTTACTCATAAGTGCAGTGCCATCATCCAGAGATTGACAATCCCTAAGAAGCTAGAGGATCCAGGCTGCTTTACCCTACCTTGTGCCATTGGTCCTTTGATGTTTGAGAGATGTCTATGTGATTTGGGAGCTAGTGTCAGTCTCATGCCTCTATCTGTTGCCAAGAAGCTTGGGTTCAGCCAATACAAGAAGTGTAAACTCTCTTTGGTGCTTGCTGATCGCTCAGTCAAATTTCCTATTGGTATCCTTGAAGATCTCCCTGTGATGGTGGGAAATTTTGAGATTCCTACTGATTTTGTTGTGCTTGAGATGGATGAAGAAGCTAGAGACCCCTTGATCCTTGGAAGACCATTCTTAGCCACAGCAGGAGCCCTTATCAATGTGAAGGAAGGAAAGATTGATCTTCATTTGGGGAAAGAGCACACTCTCCATTTTGTCATCAATGAGGTAATGAAGAGGTCAACTGTGCAAGGTCAAGTGTTTTACATAGAAGAGATGGAAGCACTTGCTGATGAGCTTCTTGAGGAATTGGCACTTGGAGAGTTGGCAATAAGGGACCCTTTGCAGCATGCTTTGACAGTGGATAAAGAGGTCCAAGTGGTTGAGAACAAAGAGAGTGATGCTATTGTGGCCATGCTGGATTCTCACAAGAAGATTGAAGATAAAGGCCAGTATGAGGAGCTCGCACAAGAGGTGCACCAAACTGCCACAGCCACTCAACAAGAGGACACCCAACAAGATGATTGGAGTGAGCTCAAGGCACCAAAAGTGGAGCTAAAACCTCTTCCCCATGGTGTAAGGTACGCATTTCTAGGCCCTAATGAGTCATATCCTGTCATTGTGAGTAGTGAACTTACTGAACTTGAACTTTCTCAACTTTTAAATGCACTTAAAAAGATTAGAAAGGCAATTGGGTACTCACTAGATGATATTAAGGGGATATCACCTTCTTTATGCATGCATAGGATACATCTAGAGGATGAATCAATGACTTCTATAGAGCATCGAAGAAGGTTGAATCCTAACCTGAAGGATGTTGTAAAGAAGGAGATTCTTAAGCTCTTAGATGCTGGTGTTATCTACCCTATCTCAGATTCTAAATGGATATCTCCTGTGCATGTAGTTCCAAAGAAAGGTGGTATCACTGCGGTTAAAAATGACAAGGATGAATTGATACCAACTAGAACCATAACTGACCATAGGATGTGTATTGATTATAGAAAGCTCAACTCTGCATCTAGAAAGGATCATTTTCCATTGCCATTCATTGATCAAATGCTTGAGAGACTTGCAAACCATCCTTTCTATTGCTTTCTTGATGGGTATTCAGGGTTCTTCCAAATCCACATACATCCTAATGATCAAGAGAAGACAACATTCACATGCCCCTATGGCACCTTTGCTTATCGAAGGATGCCATTTGGGTTATGTAATGCTCCAGCAACCTTTCAAAGGTGCATGATGTCTATCTTCTCGAATCTCATTGAGGATATAGTGGAGGTATTTATGGATGATTTCTCTGTCTACGGATCTTCGTTTTCTGCTTGTTTGTCCAGCTTGTGCAGGGTCCTATAGAGATGTGAAGACACCAACCTTGTGCTGAATTGGGAGAAGTGTCACTTCATGGTCAAAGAGGGGATTGTGCTTGGTCATAAGATTTCAGAAAAGGGCATTGAAGTGGACAAGGCTAAGATTGAGGTGATGATCAGCTTGCCACCACCAAAGACAGTGAAAGACATCAGGAGCTTCCTTGGCCATGCTGGGTTCTATAGAAGATTCATCAAGGACTTCTCAAAGATTGCTCGACCAATGACCAAGTTGCTGTGCAAGGAGGCCACTTTCAGCTTTGATGAAGATTGTCTTGAGGCATTCAAGAAGATAAAGGGTGAACTTGTTTGTGCTCCCATTGTCCAGCCACCTGATTGGGACCTCCCTTTTGAGATAATGTGTGACGCTAGTGACTTTCCTGTTGGGGCTGTCCTGGGGCAGAAGAAGGATGGCAAGACTCATGTGATTTATTATGCTAGCCAAACCCTGAATGATGCACAGATGAAGTATGCCACAACTGAGAAAGAGATGCTGGCCATTGTCTTCGCCTTTGCAAAATTCAGAAGCTACCTGGTGGGTTCCAAGGTCATTGTGTATACTGACCATGCAGCTTTGAGACATCTCCAAGCAAAGAAGGATGCCAAGCCAAGATTACTAAGGTGGATCCTTTTGCTTCAAGAGTTTGACTTGGAGATTAGAGACAAGCCAGGGATTGAGAATGGAGTTGCTGATCATTTATCCAGGCTGAGGATTGAAGATGGAATCCCTATTGATGAGGGACTTAGACAAGAGCATGTCATGGCTATCATGTCAGTGGTGGCAGTTATTGAGACTAGAAAGAAGATTGAAGAGGTTAAGGCAGCTGAAGAGAAGGGACCTTGGTATGCTGATTTTGTTAACTACTTAGCCACTGGGAAGGAGCCATTGGGTCTTGCGGGGTATGAGAAGAAGAAGTTCTACAAAGACTTGAAGAGATACTATTGGGATGAACCATACCTCTACACCCTATGCAAAGATCAGATTTATAGAAGAGTGGTGGCTGAAGAAGAAGTTGAAGGAATCCTCTCACATTGCCATGGATCCTCCTATGGAGGCCATTTTGCTACCTTTCAAGACTGTCTCAAAGGTGCTACAAGCTGGATTTTGGTGGCCACACATGTTCAGGGACACACAAGACTTCATTTCAAGATGTGACTCTTGCCAAAGGAAGGGGACATTACTAAGAGGAATGAGATGCCTCAAAACCCAATCCTTGAAGTGGAAGTGTTTGATGTTTGGGGGATTGACTTTATGGGACCCTTCCCTTCTTCTTATGGCAACAAATACATCTTGGTGGCTGTGGACTATGTATCAAAGTTGGTGGAAGCAATAGCAAGTCCCACAAATGATTCAAGAGTGGTGGTCAAAATGTTCAAGAGCAATATCTTCCCAAGGTTTGGAGTACCAAGAGTGGTCGTAAGTGATGGAGGTTCACATTTCATCAACAAGATATTTGAGGGTCTTCTCAAGAAGAATAGAGTGAAACACAAGGTTGCAACACCCTATCACCCTCAAACAAGTGGCCAAGTGGAGGTCTCCAACAAGCAAATCAAGGTCATCTTGGAGAAGGTTGTGGGAACCAAGAGGAAGGATTTGTCAGACAAGCTTAATGATGCTCTTTGGGCATATAGAACAGCCTTTAAGACTCCTCTAGGCACTACTCCTTTCAACCTTGTCTATGGGAAATCTTGTCATTTGCCAGTTGAGCTTGAATACAAGGCATTGTGGGCTGTGAAGCTTCTAAACTTTGACATCAAGAGTGCAAAGGAGAAAAGACTTCTTCAACTCAATGAACTGGATGAGATAAGGATGGATGCCTTTGAGAATTCAAGGATTTACAAGGAAAAGACTAACGCCTTTCATGACAGGCACATCCTCAAGAGAGAGTTCAAGGCAGGAGATCAAGTGCTTCTATACAACTCTAGACTGAAGTTATTTCCAGGAAAGCTTAAATCAAGGTGGTCTGGTCCATTTGTGATCAAAGAAGTGAGGCTTTATGGAGCCATTGTGTTATGGGATAAGCAGGGTAATGACTTCACAGTGAATGGCCAGAGACTCAAGGAATACATGGCCACAATACCAAAGGAGGATGGGACATCAACCCCACTCTCTGATGCTCCCCTTGCCTAACCTCAAAGGAGGCAAAGTCAAGCTAGTGACTTTAAACAAGCTCAGTTGGGAGGAAGTCCCATGGTTATCCTTGTAAATATTGCATTAGGATTTGTTCTTTTTCAACAATAAATCACTTGGAGAATGGTGAGAGCTTGGGAATGGGTTGGATAAAGTTTTGAGATGGAGGAAGCATTAAAAAAAAAAAAGAGGTTGGAGGTTTGGACCGGGTAGGGTGGACGGGGTGGCCTGTCCGGGTAATGGCACCCGGTCGGACTGCTTCCACACACCAGGATCCGCGTACTGACCCGATGGAGCCCCACGACCCGCGCACGACCCGGCCGCGACCCAGGTAAGCATTTCTATCCCTAAACCGACCCAAACCCATCTAAAACCGACCCAGAACCTCCTTAAAGCCCTAATCCACCCTCTCTTTCCTCATTTCATCTTCTTCCTCACATCAAAATCCTCTCTAGCCTCCAAGAACCAAAATCACCATAACTTTGTCAAATCTCAACCAAATCACAAAATTCTTTTTCCCACATCCAAGCCTTCTTCCCCTAGGTCTAATTCCTTGAATCTTTTCATCTTTATCCTTCATCCAAAACAAGGTATGGTATCTTTAAGTTCAAATTCGTAACCCTCATGAACCCTAAAAATTTGAACTTGAAATTTGAGCTTTTTCTTGCTATATTCTTGTAAATTAGACTAGGGAAAGCTTATATATCATGCTGGGTAGTTGATTTCATGGTGGAATTGAGATTAATTTGAACTTTGAAAAATTAGGGTTCATGAGATTTGGGGGTTTTTCATAAAGTGCTTGTTTTAGGTTGTTCTTGGGTTAGATTGGATGCTAGGTTGCTGGAGAACTTCAATTTAGGCTAATTCAAGCTTGATTGTGTTTGATTGAGGGGTTTTGATTCTTAGAGATTCTTGTTGCTCATTAAAAAAAAAAAAAAAAAAAAAAAAAAAAAAAAAAAAAAAAAAAAAAAAAAAAAAAAAAAAAAAAAAAAAAAAAAAAAAAAAAAAAAAAAAAAAAAAAAAAAAAAAAAAAAAAAAAAAAAAAAAAAAAAAAAAAAAAAAAAAAAAAAAAAAAAAAAAAAAAAAAAAAAAAAAAAAAAAAAAAAAAAAAAAAAAAAAAAAAAAAAAAAAAAAAAAAAAAAAAAAAAAAAAAAAAAAAAAAAAAAAAAAAAAAAAAAAAAAAAAAAAAAAAAAAAAAAAAAAAAAAAAAAAAAAAAAAAAAAAAAAAAAAAAAAAAAAAAAAAAAAAAAAAAAAAAAAAAAAAAAAAAAAAAAAAAAAAAAAAAAAAAAAAAAAAAAAAAAAAAAAAAAAAAAAAAAAAAAAAAAAAAAATTATGAGCAGGAGAATTCTCTAGGATGTTCTAAAGCCCCTATTTGCTTAAAGCTTGTTTCTTGTGAGTAGTTGATCATTTGAAATTGAATTCTTATGCTTTTGATCATGTTTCTCAGCTTGAGAGGTTTTTCCTTCTTTACTCTTTCCAAGGTCTAAAGTTTCAGGTACCAATGGAGCGAAAGAGTGAAGCTGATATAGAAGTTGAGAAGCAAGAGCGTGCAGCAAGACACACTGCTCAGTTTGGGAAATCTTTGGGTTCACAGCCTGGTTCAGAAGAGGAGCGCCGCCAGCAAGATTTGGCAATGCTAAGGAAGAAAGCACAAGCCAAGAAAGATGGGAAGAGAGTTGTTGCTGATAAGGGTGTGGCTGATGGTGCTCACAAGCAAGCCAAGAGGGATGGAAAGAGATCAGCTGTTGGGGACAGTGTGACTGATGGTGCTAACAAACAGGCTCCTCCCAAGAGAGCTAAGGCACCAAGAAACTCTAGTGTGGGAGCTCTTGTGGTAGAGAAGACCAACAACAATGGTGATCATGCACTTGCTCACACTATGAGGGCTATGACTCCACCTAGGAGAGCACCAGATCCTGTGCAAGAGATTGTAGAAAGCCTTAACCAGCACAACATGGAAGAGAAGTTGGCAAGGGCTAGAGCAAAGAAGAAAGGCAAGAAGTCAATGGTTGCAGAAAGTGAAGGTGAAGAGTATGAGATATTTTCTAATGATGAGCATGCTGATCCTAAATCAAAGTGTGACAAGAGGGATAGGTCCAAGACACCTACTGAGGATGAGCTGGTAGACCTTTTGAGGAATGGCATTGCTTGGGTCCCCACCAGATTTGTTCACAAGATGATCTTGCAAGAGATGTACTTTGATGATGATGTTGAAACCATGCTTGAGCACATGAAGGTGGGAAGCCTCTACTCAGCAGCTTACCCTACTCACAAAGAAGTCTCTTGCCAATTCTTGGCTACACTAGAAGCAACCTTTCACACTTCCAAGCATGCACAGCAAGGATGGGGAGAGATCAAATTCAAGATTGAGGGTGAGGGGTACTCCATGTCTTTCACAGAGATTGGTGAAGTTCTTGGCCTTGAGGATCAGAAAAATACTTCACTTCCCATACTCAAGAAAGCCCCTAAGGAGAAGACCATTGCTGAATCAATGTGGACCTTGTTAACAGGACAAGGGAGAGGAGGCCACAAGAAAGAGAAGAATGGCGCTATTAGGCATCCCATTATGCGCTATCTCCACAGGCTGCTTAACCACACCCTCTTTCAGAAGAAAGAGATAGGGAATGTTGCTGGAGAAGAGCTGAGATTCCTTCACCAAACCGCCCAACACTTTGCTTCCTTTCCTCAGCTCCCTGTTGTCCCGGATGACTTCTACTCAGATTTTGGTATGGTTGGCTTCCTTGTTCAACGCTTCATGCACTACAAGAGTTGGGCTTGGACAAACCGTGACTCAGGTCCTCAAATTGGTATTGGTGGATGGATAACTCCATTATTGGCTTACCAGGGGATTGATTTGGGTGATGATGGAGTAGGTCCTACCTTCTTGGATGGAGCTTACCTGAAGAAGGCTCAGTTCCTAAGTGGAAGGTTTGATGGGAAATGTGTCTATTCCTATAAGAGAGGTGGCAAAAGGGCTGAGCTGCTGCTTCCTAACTCAGCACTCACTTTATTGAGCACTTCAGGAGACATCAGTTTTGACATCAGTGAGGAGCACCTCCTTAGGATTCATGGACCCCTTTTCCCCGTGACCCTTCCCAAAGGTGACAAGGCAGCAAGCAAGAAGAATGCCTATGAAGAGGAGCACACCAGAAGAGCCACTGCTCATCTCTTTGGCCCTCCTCGCTACAAACTCGAGCAATGCACCAGTGTCCTGCCTCTTGGACCCCTTCGCCAGGCTCATGACCAGATTAGCATTCTCCAGAGGTGGAACAGGGCTCAAGATAGAACCATTTTCAAGCTCACCAACCAGTGCAAAGAGCTGAAAAGGACTGTGAAGAGGCAAGCTGAAGTTTCAGCCCGGCTAATGAAGAAAGTTGCTGATGTTCTAGCTAGGGGATCTGTAGCTGGCTGTAAGGCTGAGGACTTTGATCTTGATGCTTTCAATGCACCCCCTCCTCAGCCACTTCATGACCCCTCTGCACCACAAACCAGGAAGCAAGCTCTCCGCCGCTTGAGGAACCCCTACATCGCCCCATCCGAGTCCGGAAACAAGTCACCTTCCCTAGACACCACAGCTGATGAAGATGACTCTGAGGGTGAGGCATCAGCCTCATCCCACGCTCCATAGAGGTACTCCAACACCCTATCATTGTATATACCATTCATCATTTCATTTAGATTTTATTTATCTATCTTTTCTGGGCCCTTCTCCACATTTAACAAACACAGAGACTGTGTGAATTAAGTGTGGGGGAGGTGTCAAGTTGCTGATAGTCTTGTGTTTTATGTCATATGCATGCATTTGTAGATAGTTATTGCATAGAAAAACCAAAAAAATTGAAAAATTTGAAAAGCACAAAAGAATCATGTAGTTGCATTAGGATTGAGTCTAGATCATTCACTTGCATAAAAAAAAAATCATCATATAGGTTGCATCATGCATAAGGGGACAAGGATGATAGTTGCCTTGTAAAGATGCTCATGCTAAGTTCTTAAAGTGATAACCTTTATAATCATAGTAAGTAGCTTGAGCAATCTTAGGATAACTTGTAAACTTTGAGCCTTGAAAACTCTTCCTAAAGCTTATTTGATTGATTGATGCTCTCTCTTTGAAGTTTGCTCCTGTCATATTTAGACTCTAAGTCTCTTGCTCATGGTCCCTTGTGTACTAAGTCATGGATAGAACACTTGAGTTGTCCCTCCCATTCTTTGCCTATCTTTTTGGACAAACTCAAGTGGTACTCCACACCCTTAAACCCTTACCTCCTTTCAAGCCTTCATTGTTTGTTGAGTGAGGCCTTCTTTGGAAAGCTTTACATGTGCATAATGTTGAGAGTATTGGGAACGACAATGCTTGGTCTCCATTTTAGCTAGATTAGACACTCATATTGTCTAGCTTCTAGGATTGGGGTGAGTGTTGTAAGGTGTGATCTTGGGAATTTGAAAGGTTTTTGAAAGAAAAGATTGACTCAAGGAACTCCAAGTTAATAAGTGATTTAGTCTAGAAGGGATAATAGAAATGAATAGTTCTAAGCTCTAAGTTTTTAATGAAGTCTTGGCCCCAAATAAATAAAAAAAGAAATCATCATATAGGTTGCATCATGCATAAGGGGACAAGGATGAAAGTTGCCTTGTAAAGATGCTCATGCTAATTTCATAAAGTGATAATCATAGTAAGTAGCTTGAGCAATCTTAGGATAACTTGTAAACTTTGAGCCTTGAAAACTCTTCCTAAAGCTTATTTGATTGATTGATGCTCTCTCTTTGAAGTTTGCTCCTGTCATATTTAGACTCTAAGTCTCTTGCCCATGGTCCCTTGTGTACTAAGTCATGGATAGAACACTTGAGTTGTCCCTCCCATTCTTTGCCTATCTTTTTGGACAAACTCAAGTGGTACTCCACACCCTTAAACCCTTACCTCCTTTCAAGCCTTCATTGCTTGTTGAGTGAGGCCTTCTTTGGAAAGCTTTACATGTGCATAATGTTGAGAGTATTGGGAACGACAATGCTTGGTCTCCATTTTAGCTAGATTAGACACTCATATTGTCTAGCTTCTAGGATTGGGGTGAGTGTTGTAAGGTGTGATCTTGGGAATTTGAAAGGTTTTTGAAAGAAAAGATTGACTCAAGGAACTCCAAGTTAATAAGTGATTTAGTCTAGAAGGGATAATAGAAATGAATAGTTCTAAGCTCTAAGTTTTTAATGAAGTCTTGGCCCCAAATAAATAAAAAAAAAAAAAAAGAAAAAAAAAAGAATAATGAAAAGGGGGCTAGCAATGTTTAAGAAAGAGTTAATAAGAGTTTAAAATGTGAAAAATCCCTTGTAAACTTAAAAAAAAAAAGAGTTCTAAATGAGATTGCATCTTTGAGTGTTTTGGGGGAATCTTTAGGTGAGAGATGTGAGTGGTTTTGGCATTGGGAATGAGGATATAGCTTATGTATTTGGGAAAAGGGTAGAACAATGGAGATTGAGCATTGTATGCATGAGTTGATCCCTTTCTTAGATATATTATGTGCAATGTCAAAGCTACTTTGTTTTGAGAGTAAACCACCTTTAAAGATTCTTTTTGAACTACTTGATTTGCTTTGCATCAAAGCCTTTTCACCAAACCAAATGATTTGGACCATTTGACCATTTGCAAGAGATCTTTTGAGTTTGCTTAATGATTGTTAGAGAGCAAGTGGATTTGTGGATTGTGGATTCATGATGAGTAAGTGTAGGGGTCAAAAGAGTTAAGATAGGCCTTGAGAAGTTAGAGTTGGATTGAGTGTTTGCTCTAGCTAGTTGGTATGATTATACAAGGTTATCAAGTTGAGAAATAAGAAGAGCATTCTTTTGGTTATGAGTCCCCTCCTTCAAGCCTTTCCTCCTTAGTCCTTGCTAGTTTACTTGTGGACAAGTAAAGGACTAGTGTGGGGGAGTTGATGTCTTGCATATTTTCATCTATTTAGCCATCTTTCTATTGCATTCTTTGAGTTGTAGGCTAAGGTTTAGGCATGTTTAGGATCATTTTGCATTCATTTGTCCTTATCAGGTGTTGGAGTGTGCTTTGGTGAGATTTGAGGTGTTTGGGAACCTTATGACCCAAAAAGAAGTGAAGAATCAAGATTGGCCATAAGAAGAGAAAATAAATCAAGAGATGAGAGTTGGACCGGGTAGACTAGACCGGGTACACATACCCGGTCGGATCAAATTTGATCAGCACGTCCAGGTTGATGCGTCCGGACTCGAGCAACCGGACGGGAGAAGAGGACGGACGACCGGGTAGACACGTCCGGGTAAGGACACCCGGTCAGGAGGAAGCCGGAGCAGACCAGTCTGGGGTGGCCAGTCGGGTTCAAGCACCGGACGATGAGAAGCGACGGATGGACGGGGGCGTGGTGTCGGGTAAGAGCACCGGACGGGAGAACAGAACGGCCAGACAAGGGCGACTGGGGTGGCCTGTCCAGCTTGGAGCACCGGTCGTGAAGAGAGTGCTGAAGACCAGGGTGAGGCGGCGGCTTGGTGAACCCGGAGAACAGGATGCCGCCACTGGGCGGCGGGTAGAGTTGACGGGTTGGATGGTGTTGGTTCACCCCTGACCGAATTTTATGCACCATTCCCATTGGTTTAGACCCATTTGGCTCAAGGACTTTTTAGTAATCTTGTTTTATGTTTCTAGGGCTTTTAAGCCAAGTATAAGTACTCATGTTATCCCTAATTTGGGACTTATGTTATTTTCTATCTAAGAACACAAACCCTTTGAGTAAAGTTTCATCTTTGATTCATAATCTCATCTCATCTTTGTGTTCTTGATTGCTTGATTTCATCTCCTTTCTTTCTCTACATGTTTAAGCTTGAATCTCTCATGGGTTTAAGAGTAAGCATGTGGATTAGTGAGTAGATCCATTCAAGATCCATGGGTTAGGGTGATTGAGAGTGATTAAGTGTAGATCCAAGGTGCTTAGTGTTAGATCTATCCTTTCCTTGCATTGATTTGGTGTTCTTAATGCTATATTTGGGTTGGCCTCTCAAACATAGAGCCATAGGCATTTCATGCCCGAAAGGTGTTCTATGAAATGTCTGAACCAACTCATCTATGATTTTAGCTTGCTTTGCCTAAGAGATTAGTTGTCAAAGAAGCTAGGATTGCTATTAGACTCATTCTTTATGCTTGCTTGATCATTACAGCCAAAGAGATTTGGTGTACTTGGGTGATCATTGCAAAAGAGCATTCATCTAGAGATAGAGCTTGCTTAGTTTTGTTGTCTAGGCATAAGAAATTAGATTGATAGAAAAGTTAGCATCTTGGATTGAATCTTAATCATTTGAGATCAAGTCCCTATACCCATGGGTCTCATTCTCCTCATAAGAAAGAAAGCTTTACATTTTGTTGCATTTTACTTATTGTCTTAGTTTAATAATCATCCTCTTTAATGATTGCATTTAGATTAAGCATAGACTTGCATTCCCTTTGCTTTGTGGTCACTTAGAACTGGTTCGACAATCTTATATATTACATCATTTGATTAGGACCTTAGAAAAGTCCTTTCAACATTTCCCTTATACTCTTCAGCAGAATGGAGTAGCAGAAAGGAAGAACCGACATTTGATGGAAGTTGCCAGGTCTATGATCTTCCAAGCCAATGTTCCCAAGAGGTTTTGGAGTGATGCACTGGTGACAGCATGCTACCTGATTAATAGAACTCCAACTCTTGTCTTGGGGGGACAAGCTCCATTTGAAGTGTTGAACAAGTATAAGCCATCCTCGGAGCATATGAGGATCTTTGGGTGTCTGTGTTATGTGATGGTACCTGGAGAATTAAGAAACAAGCTTCAGGCAAGAAGTACAAAGGCCATGTTTATTGGATACTCAGCAACTCAAAAAGGCTATAAGTGCTATGACCCAGAGACAAGAAGAGTGCTGGTATCTAGGGAAGTGAAGTTTGTTGATGAAAGAGGATACTATGAGGCGCAGAATCAAGAGGATTTGAAGGATCTTACCTAAGATAGAGCTTCTACACTAAGGGTTATCTTGGAAGGCCTTGGGATCAGGATGAATCAGGAACAGCAAAGTGTAGGCAGCAATCCGAGGAGTGCACCAGGTTCTTGTGGAGTTCAGTTTCCCCACCTTGATCATGAGGGGGGCAATATACAAGAAGAACATCTCAATGAGGAGAGGGAAGAGAGTTCTACTTCACATGATCAAAGTGTGGGGTCAAGTGATCATAAAGATGGAGCTGAAGAAGGCCAGCCTGAAGAAGATGGAACTAGTGATACTCATGATGAGCGGCGGCCAGTAGAACAAGAAGTGCAACCAGTATAAGAGGTGGTGGAACCAGAACCAGCACCAGTGTTCAGGAGAAGCACACGGTGAGGAAGGATCCTTCCAACTGGGTAAACACTCTCGTGTACTACAATGCCCAGGCTGTGGATCATCCTTCACAAGCCGTGTGTTCCTTTGCTCAATACCCTGAAGAACATTACAGCTTTATGGTGAGCTTATATAAGAGGTATGTCCCGAGGATTTATGAAGAAGCAATGATGATTAAAGAATGGAGAGAGTCAGTGAATGATGAAGCTGGGGCAATGATTAAAAATAACACATGGTATAAGAGTGAGTTATCAAAAGGGAAGAAGGCAGTCTTGAGCAGGTGGATCTTCACAATCAAGTACAAACCAGATGGGACTGTTGATAGAAACAAGACAAGGTTGGTTGCAAGAGGGTTCACTCAAACTTGGGGAGAAGACTATATAGACACGTTTAACCCTGTTGCTAAGCTTCACACAATCAGAATTGTGTTATCTCTTGTTGTGAACTTAGAATGGGGTCTTTGGCAAATGGATGTGAAGAATGCTTTCTTACAAGGAGAGCTTGAAGATGAGGTTTATATGCATCCTCCACCTAGGTTGGAACATTTAGTGAAGAAAGGGAATGTGCTGAGACTGAAGAAGGCTATCTATGGCCTCAAGCAATCACCAAGGGCATGGTATCACAAGCTCAGCACAACCTTGAATGGAAGAGGATTCAGGAAATGTAAGCTTGATCATACTCTCTTCACTCTTACCACACCCTCCGGTATCATTGTGATTCTTGTGTATGTTGAAGATATCATCATCACTGGAAGTGATAAAGATGGTATCACAGCTACCAAGGAGTTCCTTAAATCTGTTTTTGAGATTAAAGACTTGGGAGAGATGAAATACTTCCTTGGAATTGAGTTGTGTAGATCCAAGGAAGGGTTGTTCATTTCTCAAAGGAAATATACACTTGATCTCTTGAAAGAAGCAGGTGTTTATGGAGGGAAGACAGCCAAGATGCCCATGGAGGATGGGTATAAGGTTCCACGTGAGGGGGAGCTTGAAGATAGCAAGCCATTCCTTGATCCAAAGCTTTATAGAAACCTTGTGCGTAAGCTTATATATTTGACTATCACACGTCCTGATATTTGCTTTGCTGTGAATCAGGTGAGCCAGCATATGCAAGTTCCAAAGGAGCATCATTGGCGCAAGGTGGAGAGGTTGCTGATGTATCTAAATGGGACACCTGATCTTGGTGTGTGGATGGGCTGTAATAGAAGCACTAAAGTTGTGGGCTATCATGATGCAGATTGGGAAGGAGATAGATCAGATAAAAGATCAACTACTGGTTATTGCACATTCGTTGGTGGGAATTTAGTTACTTGGAAGAGCAAGAAGCAGAAGGTGGTCTCTTGTTCCAGTGCAGAAGCCGAGTATAGGGCCATGCTGAAGCTGAAAAATGAGCTGGTTTGGATCAAAGGGATACTGAAGCATTTGGAGATTGTTCAAGCCACACCAGTGACTATGCATTGTGACAACCAGGCTGCCATCCACATTGCATCCAACTCAGTCTTCCATGAGAGAACCAAGCATATTGAAGTTGACTGCCACAAAGTAAGGGAGATGATTGTGCTTGGAGTTATCATGCCGTGCTATACAAGGAGTGAAGATCAGTTGGCTGATGTGTTTACAAAGGCAGCAAGGCAGAAGAGAATGGAGTCCATTCACATCCGTTTGGGCCTCATTGATCTTGGGAAGAAGAAGAGCTGAACCCTTAGCTGTGAGGTCTTTACTCTTTTTCCCTCATCAAGGTTTTGTCCCACTGGGTTTTTCTTGGTGAGGTTTTTAATGAGGAAGATCTCATGGCTGTCCAATCTTAACTTGTTCCACATGGTCAAGCTTGAGGGGGACTGTTGAAATGAGTTGAGTAATGTTAGGGAAAGGAATAAGGAGTTGAAGCATTTGAGGAGTGAAGTGTTTGGAGTGTTTGGGATGTTTGGGAGAGTTTGGGAGATCTGTCTCTACAGGCTGTACAGTTCGTACAGGCCGTACAGGACAGACTCGACCAAGTCTCAACCAAGCATCGACCAAAGTTACCCGGGGTAACTCTTCCAGCAAAAGAGAGTTACTTTCACCTTGGATCACTTGATCCAAACCTTAGAGACGCGTCTTGGACAGGCTGGCATGACCTGGAAGGAAGAAAGGCTGACCACGTGTGTGAAGACCCTCATTGGACGAGTTTGAATGGACACTCCACCTTGTGTTGACTACACATGCTTTAGTCTCTCTTAAGACTTTGAAAACCCTTGTAATCCTGGCCTATATATATTGTAATCTTATGCTTAATAAAGATTAGACAGTTTTGAGTATTCACTAAGTCATGGCTTGTTTTCATACACCTTAAACACTTATCTTCATCATTTTATTCATCATCATTTCCTTATTCACTCTGATTCACTTCTATTCTTCTTAAATCTCTTCCTTGAGCTCTGATTATTCATAAAGATTTTACTTCGATCTGTGATATAAAATGGATTTTACCCATTTTCATCCATGGTATATATATGTTTTAAGATTAATAACTATTATGTTTTAGAGTCTTTCAAGCTATTTATAGGTTCAGGAGTGTTTTGGAGTAAAGTGATCATTTTGGAGCATTTTGGAGATAATTGAAGATGACACCCGAGATGGACATCGACCAAGCCTTGAGGTCGACACGGAGCAATCACCGTCGATCGACATGAAGCCATGCGAAGACCACATTTGGCCCAGCCGACTTGAAACCCAAGTCTTCACCAAATTACAGAATTTCCCTTGACGAGTTTTAACCTAATACTAAATACTTTGCCAAAGTCTTTAGGCAAAGGGGGAGAGATTTATTGTATTCATACTTTTCCCAGCAAAGAGGGAGAGATTGAGAGTTAGAGAGAAGATCGATCTAGGAAGATTAGTGGGCATTATCAACTTCGTGCCAAGGCTTAGCTAGAAGCCGTCGTCGATATCAACTAGACGGTCGATCGACATGAAGCCATCACGAAGACCACATTTGGCCCAGCCGACTTGAAACCCAAGTCTTCACCAAATTACAGAATTTCCCTTGGCGAGTTTTAACCTAATACTAAATACTTTGCCAAAGTCTTTAGGCAAAGGGGAGAGATTTATTGTATTCATACTTTTCCCAGCAAAGAGGAGAGATTGAGAGTTAGAGAGAAGATCGATCTAGGAAGATTAGTGGGCATTATCAACTTCGTGCCAAGGCTTAGCTAGAAGCCGTCGTCGATATCAACTAGACGGTCGATCGACATGAAGCCATCACGAAGACCACATTTGGCCCAGCCGACTTGAAACCCAAGTCTTCACCAAATTACAGAATTTCCCTTGGCGAGTTTTAACCTAATACTAAATACTTTGCCAAAGTCTTTAGGCAAAGGGGAGAGATTTATTGTATTCATACTTTTCCCAGCAAAGAGGAGAGATTGAGAGTTAGAGAGAAGATCGATCTAGGAAGATTAGTGGGCATTATCAACTTCGTGCCAAGGCTTAGCTAGAAGCCGTCGTCGATATCAACTAGACGGTCGATCGACATGAAGCCATCACGAAGACCACATTTGGCCCAGCCGACTTGAAACCCAAGTCTTCACCAAATTACAGAATTTCCCTTGGCGAGTTTTAACCTAATACTAAATACTTTGCCAAAGTCTTTAGGCAAAGGGGAGAGATTTATTGTATTCATACTTTTCCCAGCAAAGAGGAGAGATTGAGAGTTAGAGAGAAGATCGATCTAGGAAGATTAGTGGGCATTATCAACTTCGTGCCAAGGCTTAGCTAGAAGCCGTCGTCGATATCAACTAGACGGTCGATCGACATGAAGCCATCACGAAGACCACATTTGGCCCAGCCGACTTGAAACCCAAGTCTTCACCAAATTACAGAATTTCCCTTGACGAGTTTTAACCTAATACTAAATACTTTGCCAAAGTCTTTAGGCAAAGGGGGAGAGATTTATTGTATTCATACTTTTCCCAGCAAAGAGGGAGAGATTGAGAGTTAGAGAGAAGATCGATCTAGGAAGATTAGTGGGCATTATCAACTCGTGCCAAGGCTTAGCTAGAAGCCGTCGATCGATATCCCAACTAGACAGTCGATCGACATTGCGAAAGGCGTATTGATTGATATCTGTAAAGGATCATCGATCGACACTTTCTTGTGATCAACATACGACGGTTGAGATCCAAGATCTAGTTAATTAACCAGTGAGACATCACTGTTATTAAGCGATTGAGCTCTATTTTATCATGCAAGCAACTGTCAAGCATCTATAGCATTATAATCTCTGATTCTTGAATAGAAACCCTAAGTCTAGCGCTTGTTTAATTAAAGTCTCCACCACTTCATTCGCTGATAGTAGAGCAACTGCCTTGCTCAATTAGGATTTTATTGCTATTTCACATTTAAAACTGCAACTACCTAGAATTAATAGTCTGATTAGATTTAATTGGTTCCCTAGCTCCTTGTGGATTCGATCCCTAAGTACTACATCTGAACCTCTTATTTGAGAGAGTAATTGGTCAGTTTTTAGGGTAATCTGACACCGTATCAAATTTGGCGCCGTTGCCGGGGAGCTTTGATCGCCATTAGATTTAGTCTTATTAATTTTAGGTTTTTATTTTTATTTTTGTTTTGCTGATACAAACTTTTTCTTGTCTTTTCAGGTGCATGCCCAGCAGTACCAGAAGCAACAAGTATAAGCAACTGCTATTCTCAGAGGATCCTGCTAGTCTGGAACGTTCAATCCGCAAGGACATACGCTCAGCATCGATCGACACTTTCTTGTGATCAACATCTGACGGTTGAGATCCAAGATCTAGTTAATTAACCAGTGAGACATCACTGTTATTAGCGATTGAGCTCTATTTTATCATGCAAGCAACTGTCAAGCATCTATAGCATTATAATCTCGATTCTTGAATAGAAACCCTAAGTCTAGCTTGTTTAATTAAAGTCTCCACCACTTCATTCGCTGATAGTAGAGCAACTGCCTTGCTCAATTAGGATTTTATTGCTATTTCACATTTAAAACTGCAACTACCTAGAATTAATAGTCTGATTAGATTTAATTGGTTCCCTAGCTCCTTGTGGATTCGATCCTAAGTACTACATCTGAACCTCTTATTTGAGAGAGTAATTGGTCAGTTTTAGGGTAATCGACACCGTATCAAATTTGGCCGTTCTTTGATCGCCATTAGATTTAGTCTTATTAATTTTAGGTTTTATTTTTATTTTTGTTTTGCTGATACAAACTTTTTCTTGTCTTTTCAGGTGCATGCCCAGCGATTACCGAAGCAACAAGTATAAGCAACTGCTATTCTCGGAGGATCCTGCTAGTCTGGAGCGTTCAATCCGCAAGGACATACGCTCAGCATCGATCGACACTTTCTTGTGATCAACATCTGACGGTTGAGATCCAAGATCTAGTTAATTAACCAGTGAGACATCACTGTTATTAGCGATTGAGCTCTATTTTATCATGCAAGCAACTGTCAAGCATCTATAGCATTATAATCTCTGATTCTTGAATAGAAACCCTAAGTCTAGCTTGTTTAATTAAAGTCTCCACCACTTCATTCGCTGATAGTAGAGCAACTGCCTTGCTCAATTAGGATTTTATTGCTATTTCACATTTAAAACTGCAACTACCTAGAATTAATAGTCTGATTAGATTTAATTGGTTCCCTAGCTCCTTGTGGATTCGATCCTAAGTACTACATCTGAACCTCTTATTTGAGAGAGTAATTGGTCAGTTTTAGGGTAATCGACACCGTATCAAATTTGGCCGTTGCGGTGACTTTGATCGCCATTAGATTTAGTCTTATTAATTTTAGGTTTTATTTTTATTTTTGTTTTGCTGATACAAACTTTTTCTTGTCTTTTCAGGTGCATGCCCAGCGATTACCGAAGCAACAAGTATAAGCAACTGCTATTCTCGGAGGATCCTGCTAGTCTGGAGCGTAACTTTGAGCTGAAGCCCGGTACTACTGGCTCGTATCCCAGATACATTTTGCTGGTCTGCAAAACGAGCATCCTATGGACCATCTTGAGAGGTTCGAGGATCTTATAGCTGAAGTCCGTATAGAAGGAATCCCTAGGGATTACCTACTCTGCAATCTTTTCAAATACACATTGGTGGGAGAAGCTATGTACTGGCTTAGACAGCTACCACCAGGTTCTCTTACAACCTGGGATGACATCAAGAACGCATTCTTGTGTCACTTTTTCGATGAGACACGCGCAGAAGACTGGAGGAGCAAAATCTCTACATTGACTCAGGAAACTGGAGAATCTTTCAGAGATGCCTGGCATAGATTCAGAGATTTCCAGCCCGACTATCCACACCATGGATTCAATGAAATGCAACAGCTGAGCACTTTCTATAGAGGTCTTTCCTTGAGGTATCAGATGGCTCTTGATACAGCTAGTGAGGGAAACTTCAACACAAGGAATCCAAGAGAGGCTAAAAGACTGATAGAGAATTAGGCTAAGAGTAACAACACCAAGAACACTGACTTTGAGAGGAAGAAATCTGTAGCATCACTTGAGGAGAGTCAGATGGATGAAGTACAAACGAAGTTGGATAGGGTGCAGGAACTTCTTAAGAGGCAAATTTGCTCAGCTGAAAAAGAAACAGAAGAAGATGTGAACTACATTGGAGGAGCTGGATTTTGTTGGGGTCAAAAACGGTTATCTTGAAATCAACGGCTAAAGATCCTTCCAAACTCAAAGATTTCCCTCACGAACGGCCAACAGGGGAAAGATCGGGCGATGAAGAACCCACGAGCGAGAGCCCGGCGGAGCGAGCGGGCGGCCTGGCGCCCGGCGGCAAAGCGTCCGCGCCGGCCTGGCGCCCGGCGGCAACCCTGGCGCCCGGCGGCAACCCTGGCGCCCGGCGGCAAAGCGTCCATAAACGGCCTGGCGCCCGGCGGCAAGCCCCTGGCGCCGGTCGGCGGTCCTCGTCCTGGTCTCGGTCCTTGTCCTGGTCTCGATCCCATCATGCTCGGTCTGATCCCATCTTGGCTTGCTTGGATCAATCCTCGTGGGTTTGATACGATCCGACTCTGGAATTAACATCTCGATTGGAATCATCCTCGATGTTTTACGACAAAAATTAGAAAGGTTGGATTTCGTAGAGGATATCGTGTAAAAAGATCGATTAACTTCGAACATCGATCCTTTAGGCTATCACGGTTTATTTTACGAGAAAGATAGTCTTTCAAGAAATCGTATAAAGCGTTCAAAGACTTAAGACAAGTCCACGGACTTACTTACGATTTTAAGAATTCAGGCCCAATCGGACTATGACGGTTTATCCAATTTCCGGAACATCGGATAAACATAAAGTCACTACAAAATAGGGAAAAACTCGAGGATAATTAGGAAGATCGACGAAAATGGAATATTTCCTGAAGAGATAAACTTGGGCCCAAAGGCGAAGTCCATCATCCTAAGGCAAACCGACCTAGAAGTGAGTATATAAGGAGAGCAAGAGCAGAGGAGAAGGGATCGAAAATCCTAGATTGGAGACCTCTGAGCTCTGTTAGCTGATAGAACTTAGAAATTTAGGCGGTTAGACTAGCAAGGCAGGCCCTAGAGCGTCGCCGCCTCCTGCTGCAAATCTCCGCTCCTCTCGAAGGATCGGACAATTCTTTACTTCAGAGCTCCGCGCATAGAAACCCTAAGCGTTATCTTCGACATGCCTGTTTCTATGAAAAGCGCTCATACTAGGCGAACCCGCCCAGACGGTTCAATCTCTTGTTCAATTCTTTCTAAACTGAACTACGTCCGACTTGATCCTCGAAAGGGGTACGTAGGCAGCCTTTCTTAAGGTCCAGTCCCAAATCTTAACAAAACCTTTTCCACATTTATTCGGTCACTTGTCGTTGGCTGTCGCGAGAATCCGGACCGAGGAAAGTCGGGTTAACTTGGCTTTCCTCCGTTTTATTCATTATAATCGGCGGTGTGAATTTGGTTCCCACAGTTTGGCTAGAAGGAGGGGCGGATTACTCTTACTCATCTGACGCCAAAGCAGTCGAACCGATGTCGGAAATATGAAAGAAAACTTGCAGTTTCGTCAGCGATGGTAAAACAACTCCAGCAGCTGTTCCTACGACCAGCGCTTACAGCGCCATGGTGCTCGAGCAAATCAAAATCTAGCAGCGGCTTTCCGCCACAGGAAGAGCACGAAAACAAGCTCGCAATTTCTCTATCTTAACAGAAGGGAAGCGATAAAATCTATCAACCCCAAAAATTAGTCTTGTTACCAAGTTAAATGCATAGCGGCGAGGTTTCTACAAAAAATGTTTTTTTCGAGAAACTCTTGGAAAAACAAAACTTACTCTCCTTGGAACCTTAGGGAAACCCTAGATTACTCGCGGAACAGAAGCACGGCAAATCGGTTCACCAATTCCCGCTGCCATACTTCTTACAAACAACTCTTGAGGAACAAACGGGAAATTGAAAGGAGGTCGGAGCATGAACTTACTAGGACGACTTGCCATAGGGTGAGATCAGTCTTCCTAGTTCGCCTTAATAAGTGCCCACTTTGTTCTTCTTTGTGTCTAGGTTAAAATGGCTTTCGTTTCATCTCAATCGGAGTTTCTGTTGAGATTTTACGAAGAGAACAAAGTCACTGTCCCGGCCACCTCGCCGTGGGCAAGGACAAACATTACCGATGTCACCTCACCCTCCGACATGGATACCTCGCCCCAGGGAAAACACACCTTTGTTATCCTTTGAGTCTAGATAAAAGTGGCTTTCGTTTCGTCTCAATCGGAGTTTCCGTTGAGATTTTCTGAAGAACAAAATCACTGTCGGCCACCTGCGCGTGGACGAGAACAACCATCTTCAAGGTCACCTCGCCCATGGCCACCTCGCCTGTGGAAACCTCACTTTGCTGTCCTTCGAGTCTAGGTCAAGATGGTTTCGTTTAGTCTCAATCAGACTTCCATTGAGATTTTCTGAAGAACAAAGTCACTGTCGGCCACCTCGCCGTGGGCAGGACAAACATTACCGATGTCACCTCACCCTCCGACATGGATACCTCGCCCCAGGAAAACACACCTTTGTTATCCTTTGAGTCTAGATAAAAGTGGCTTTCGTTTCATCTCAATCGGAGTTTGTTGAGATTTTCTGAAGAACAAAATCACTGTCGGCCACCTCGCCGTGGGCAGGACAAACATTACCGATGTCACCTCACCCTCCGACATGGATACCTCGCCCCAGGAAAACACACCTTTGTTATCCTTTGAGTCTAGATAAAAGTGGCTTTCGTTTCATCTCAATCGGAGTTTGTTGAGATTTTCTGAAGAACAAAGTCACTGTCGGCCACCTCGCCGTGGGCAGGACAAACATTACCGATGTCACCTCACCCTCCGACATGGATACCTCGCCCCAGGAAAACACACCTTTGTTATCCTTTGAGTCTAGATAAAAGTGGCTTTCGTTTAGTCTCAATCAGACTTCCATTGAGATTTTACGAAGAAAACAATGTCGCTAACTTCGACCACCTCGTCCGTGATAGGGCGAGCCGGTCCTGTCCCAGTACCATGCATCTTTGCCTAAGTTTCGCCTTCGATCTTTGAGCCCGTGAGCCCAATACTCCTGTTTAGTCTCGATTAAAGATCGTCGTGAAAAGCTCCAGAAAAATCATGAAAGGTTCGATCAGCGAATGGATTCGATTCATCATTATAAAAGCGACCACGGTTAGCTTGAACACCAGTTTTCCAACTATCACGAGGGATTAGGATCCTTTTGAACCAACATCCGTCGAAGGTGATTTCTTAGGAAAAATTGTAAAACATCTGAAGTCCAAAGCGGCCGGAAGGGTCTGGAGCGACCAAGCGGCCCTCTTACGATTTTAAAATAAGAGTGAGCCCAAGATGGATATGACGGTCTATTGTCGGGGAAGAAAACAGTTTGTGGAATAACTCGTAAAATAAAAGCTTCGACAGCGTTTTGTGAAACAGCTTCCATAAAATCAAGCTTCGGAAATATTTTACGAAACATCATTAAATAAAGTCATACAAGATCATATGAAGCGATAAGGTCAAGACCTAACCAGTTCGCTCATAGCCTGACGAGCTAAGAGCCTCATTCGAATGGCGTCTTTCCCAATGTCTCCATTTGTCTAAACACGCACCTTAGCCTTCTTCGAGTTATCGCCTACTTCTCCTCCCTTTGTTTCAACGATTCTGTAATGTTCCTTGGACACATTGTCAATCTAACCAGCAGTCTGAAAGCGAGAACAGGAACTTGGCGTTCATATCTCTCTTCGCTCCGATATTCGTCGAATTTCATCAAATAACCGATTCTCGTTCGGTATCAAACTTTTCAAAGTCCTTTGACGATGAACCGTTAAAAGTCACAAAACAAAGAGGAACGAGCAAGAGGCAGCCTTGAGCGATCGATGAGACTAAAGATGCGTCCAACTTAGAAAATTTGTCAAGGTTTTAATTTTTGTAGAAAGGAATGAAGCGTCTAGAAAACTGGCGTAAAATTTAGGGAACTTAGAACCTAGGTGGATAGTCTAGCAAGCTAAGTCTTAGGCAATTCTCAGTCTTTTCTATTGTTCCTTGAATGTCGAGGCAGAACATGCAAACCGATCTAATCTCTCGAAAAATCGGCTTGATGTACACATTCTAAGCATACTCATCCCGCTTCTAAAGAAAGAAAAATGTACACAAGCCTTCGAAAGGACCCGGACCTGAATTCAGCATCCCCATTAAGGACAGTCGTAAACCATCATGACCTTAATAAGGGTCATGGTCTGATCGTTTACCAACAACTTCCTTGGCTATACAGCTGAATCTAGCCTCCATGCCAATCCAAAACTACTGGCGACCACTGCTCCAATAAACGGCTAAAACAACAATCCACGATTTGTTCATAGAGCGTAAGTGACTATAGCATAAGCAATTTCTCGCATAACCCAGAATCGGAAAATCATACGATAAACTCTTCATACCATAACTAAGTCCTAACAACGATCACCCAAGTCCAGACTATATCCCTAGATGAATGCTCTTTTGCAATGATCACCCAAGTACATCAAATCCCTTTGACTGTAATGATCAAAGCAAACATTAAGAATGAGTTTAATAGCAATCCTAGCTTCTTTAACAACTAATCCCCTAGGTAAAGCAAGCTAAAAGCATAGATGAGTTGGTTCATGCATTTCATAGAACACCTTCGGGCATGAAATGCCTATGGCTCTATGTTTAAGAGGCCAACTCAAATATAGCATTAAGAACACCAAATCATGCAAGGAAAGGATAGATCTAACACTAAGCACCTTGGATCTACACTTAATCACTCTCAATCACCCTAACCCATGGATCTTAAATGGATCTACTCACTAATCCACATGCATACTCTTAAAACCATGAGAGATTCAAGCTTAAACATGTAGAGAAAGAAAAGAGATGAAATCAAACAATCAAGAACACAAAGATGAGATAAGATTAAGATTCAAAGATAAAACTTTACTCAAAGGTTTTGTTGGGGTCAAAATCGGTCAATGACGAAATCGTTACCCGAAAGTCCTCGAAAGAAAAGCCAAGCGACGATCAAAGCCAAGCGGGTTGGTAAACCGATAAAACTCCGGAAGGCTCGTCCACTCCCATCTGGCGCCAGCGGCACCCGGCCTGGCGCCAGCGGCACCGTCCGCAGCGGGCGGCCTGGCGCCAGCGGCACCGTCCGCAGCGGGCGGCCTGGCGCCAGCGGCACCCGGCCTGGCGCCAGCGGCACCCGGCCTGGCGCCAGCGGCACCGTCCGCAGCGGGCGGCCTGGCGCCAGCGGCACCGTCCGCAGCGGGCGGCCTGGCGCCAGCGGCACCGTCCGCAGCGGGCGGCCTGGCGCCAGCGGCACCGTCCGCAGCGGGCGGCCTGGCGCCAGCGGCACCGTCCGCAGCGGGCGGCCTGGCGCCAGCGGCACCGTCCGCAGCGGGCGGCCTGGCGCCAGCGGCACCGTCCGCAGCGGGCGGCCTGGCGCCAGCGGCACCCGGCCTGGCGCCAGCGGCACCGTCCGCAGCGGGCGGCCTGGCGCCAGCGGCACCGTCCGCAGCGGGCGGCCTGGCGCCAGCGGCACCGTCCGCAGCGGGCGGCCTGGCGCCAGCGGCACCCGGCCTGGCGCCAGCGGCACCGTCCGCAGCGGGCGGCCTGGCGCCAGCGGCACCCGGCCTGGCGCCAGCGGCACCGTCCGCAGCGGGCGGCCTGGCGCCAGCGGCACCGTCCGCAGCGGGCGGCCTGGCGCCAGCGGCACCGTCCGCAGCGGGCGGCCTGGCGCCAGCGGCACCGTCCGCAGCGGGCGGCCTGGCGCCAGCGGCACCGTCCGCAGCGGGCGGCCTGGCGCCAGCGGCACCGTCCGCAGCGGGCGGCCTGGCGTCTAAGCGGACAAATAGCAGCCCTTCAGGGTAGGCTCTCTTACATCCGACAAGGATAAACATAGCGCTATACAAGAAATCAAATTTTGGTTTAGCTCTTAGTAAAAGTAGCTCGACTCGCATGAGACAAATGATATAAGCCGACAACAACTTCGCGGATTTTAAGCGGTGCAAGTCGGTTAAAATGCATAAGCGAACAAAAAGCAAGCCTCAGTCAGAGTAAACCTAGGTCTTGCCTAAACCCAGCCAGCTGGATCTTGACATCTCACAGACATAGTATGGTATAAGTGATCAAAATTTGTCTCTTCACTTAAGCCTATTCGTTTCCGCGAACTTTTCGTAAATCGGTAAACCGCGGAAAATCTCGCTTTATGCAAACAATAGATGCGGTGATCATCGGGGAACTAGGAATGAGGCGACAACTCACACCCTCTTTCTCATACTTGAAAAACTGAAGTTCATAAATAATCGGCGTTTCATAGATTGAGACCGCAAAAGTTCAAACAAAACCCTAAAAGAAGGGCAGGGATTGAAGCCACCAACGGCCAGTCCGGTAAATACATCATGGCCTCTTAGCGGCGAAACATATAAAACAAAATCCCGAAGGGATTGATAAACCTATACACTCGGGGCGTCACCTTCATCTTCAAACTCACCCGCGATAGGCACAGCCTGCGCCGTCGCCTCCCGTGCTACCGCCACTACCCGCCCTGCGTCGCGCCAGCCTCGCTATCCTCTCCGCGGTCCTGATCTTCCTGAGTCCCGGAGGTTGGCGAGTGCGATTTCGACTTGTAGGCGGAAAAGGATCGAATCGAAGTCTCCCTCGGAGGTCACCCTCTCCTTTACAAGGCGTTAGTCTGGCCTTCTCGAGTCCAAGCGGGGCCTCATTACCCGAAGCAGCTCGAGCTCGCTCGAAGACTCCCCTCGATCCCGCTAAAGCCAAGTCCCTCTTGCGGACAGCTATCAAGAATTCAAACAGGATGGCCATCCTCGTCGGGCGACCAAGAAGTCGTCCACGACATCGGCAACCTCCGAGGATCTATGGCGTCCATCTCCTCATGAGTCTGGATCTTTTGCTGAAGGCGGGGACTTCAGAAGATTTGCTCTTCTTCTCCTTCTTCACCTTGAGTAGTGAACTTCGCGGTCTTCGAGTCACGCTCAAGGTCGCTGATCTGAACCTCAAGCTGGGGCGTCTGAGCAGCATGGGTGTCTCGACAGTCTGCAGTGCACCTTAATGCGCTTCAGCGCTTCCTGCGGCGACTCCAGCTCCTTGATAGGCGAATGACTTCCGACCACTTTCATGACATTACGTCAATCAGCGACAAAACTGTCGCAAAAGCGGTAAGTATCATCATAAAAAATGATGATTCGCGAAAAGAATCCTTAGCGAAAATTTGATTTTCAGCTTCGAATCCACAAGCCAGCAAAATCGTCTGCGATCTTACGAGCTGGTAGCTGTTGGGGTCAAAAGCGGTTATCTCGAAATCATCGGCTAAAGATCCTTCCAAACTCAAAGATTTCCATAAGCGACTAGCGGGGAAAGATCGAACAACAAAAACCCACGAACAGTAGGATGGCCTTGCACCGGCGGCACCCGGCCTGGCGCCAGCGGCACCGTCCGCAGCGGGCGGCCTGGCGCCAGCGGCACCGTCCGCAGCGGGCGGCCTGGCGCCAGCGGCACCGTCCGCAGCGGGCGGCCTGGCGCCAGCGGCACCGTCCGCAGCGGGCGGCCTGGCGCCAGCGGCACCGTCCGCAGCGGGCGGCCTGGCGCCAGCGGCACCGTCCGCAGCGGGCGGCCTGGCGCCAGCGGCACCGTCCGCAGCGGGCGGCCTGGCGCCAGCGGCACCGTCCGCAGCGGGCGGCCTGGCGCCAGCGGCACCGTCCGCAGCGGGCGGCCTGGCGCCAGCGGCACCGTCCGCAGCGGGCGGCCTGGCGCCAGCGGCACCGTCCGCAGCGGGCGGCCTGGCGCCAGCGGCACCGTCCGCAGCGGGCGGCCTGGCGCCAGCGGCACCGTCCGCAGCGGGCGGCCTGGCGCCAGCGGCACCGTCCGCAGCGGGCGGCCTGGCGCCAGCGGCACCCGGCCTGGCGCCAGCGGCACCGTCCGCAGCGGGCGGCCTGGCGCCAGCGGCACCGTCCGCAGCGGGCGGCCTGGCGCCAGCGGCACCGTCCGCAGCGGGCGGCCTGGCGCCAGCGGCACCGTCCGCAGCGGGCGGCCTGGCGCCAGCGGCACCGTCCGCAGCGGGCGGCCTGGCGCCAGCGGCACCGTCCGCAGCGGGCGGCCTGGCGCCAGCGGCACCCGGCCTGGCGCCAGCGGCACCGTCCGCAGCGGGCGGCCTGGCGCCAGCGGCACCGTCCGCAGCGGGCGGCCTGGCGCCAGCGGCACCGTCCGCAGCGGGCGGCCTGGCGCCAGCGGCACCGTCCGCAGCGGGCGGCCTGGCGCCAGCGGCACCGTCCGCAGCGGGCGGCCTGGCGCCAGCGGCACCGTCCGCAGCGGGCGGCCTGGCGCCAGCGGCACCGTCCGCAGCGGGCGGCCTGGCGCCAGCGGCACCCGGCCTGGCGCCAGCGGCACCGTCCGCAGCGGGCGGCCTGGCGCCAGCGGCACCGTCCGCAGCGGGCGGCCTGGCGCCAGCGGCACCGTCCGCAGCGGGCGGCCTGGCGCCAGCGGCACCCGGCCTGGCGCCAGCGGCACCGTCCGCAGCGGGCGGCCTGGCGCCAGCGGCACCGTCCGCAGCGGGCGGCCTGGCGCCAGCGGCACCCGGCCTGGCGCCAGCGGCACCGTCCGCAGCGGGCGGCCTGGCGCCAGCGGCACCGTCCGCAGCGGGCGGCCTGGCGCCAGCGGCACCGTCCGCAGCGGGCGGCCTGGCGCCAGCGGCACCCGGCCTGGCGCCAGCGGCACCCGGCCTGGCGCCAGCGGCACCGTCCGCAGCGGGCGGCCTGGCGCCAGCGGCACCGTCCGCAGCGGGCGGCCTGGCGCCAGCGGCACCGTCCGCAGCGGGCGGCCTGGCGCCAGCGGCACCGTCCGCAGCGGGCGGCCTGGCGCCAGCGGCACCGTCCGCAGCGGGCGGCCTGGCGCCAGCGGCACCGTCCGCAGCGGGCGGCCTGGCGCCAGCGGCACCGTCCGCAGCGGGCGGCCTGGCGCCAGCGGCACCGTCCGCAGCGGGCGGCCTGGCGCCAGCGGCACCGTCCGCAGCGGGCGGCCTGGCGCCAGCGGCACCCGGCCTGGCGCCAGCGGCACCGTCCGCAGCGGGCGGCCTGGCGCCAGCGGCACCGTCCGCAGCGGGCGGCCTGGCGCCAGCGGCACCGTCCGCAGCGGGCGGCCTGGCGCCAGCGGCACCCGGCCTGGCGCCAGCGGCACCGTCCGCAGCAAATCTCCGCTCCTCTCGAAGGATCGGACAATTCTTTTACTTCAGAGCTCCGCGCATAGAAACCCTAGGCGTTATCTTCGACATGCCTGTTTCTATGAAAAGCGCTCATACTAGGCGAACCGCCCAGGCGGTTCGATCTCTTGTTCAATTCTTTCTAAACTGAACTACGTCCGACTTGATCCTCGAAGTGCGTAGGCAGCCTTAAGGTCCAGTCCCAAATCTTAACAAAACCTTTTCCACATTTATTCGGTCACTTGTCGTTGGCTGTCGCAGAAGAATCCGGTTGGGAAAGTCGGGTTAACTTGGCTTTCCTCCGTTTTATTCATTAAAATCGGCGGTGTGAATTTTGGTTCCACAGTTTGGCTAGAAGGAGGGGGGATTACTCTTACTCATCACGACGCAAAGCGCTTGATCAAACCGATGTCGGAAATATGAAAAACTTGCAGTTTCGTCAGCGATGGTAAAACAACTCCAGCAGCGGTTCCTACGGCCAGCGCTTACGCCAAGCCACGGTGCTCGAGCAAATCAAAATCTAGCTGCGGCTTTCCTACAGGAAGAAACGAAAACAAGCTCGCAATTTCTCTATCTTAACAGAAAGGAAGCGATAAAATCTATCAACCCCAAAAATTAGTCTTGTTACCAAGTTAAATGCATAGCGGCGAGGTTTCTACAAAAATGTTTTTTCGAGAAACTCTTGGAAAAACAAAACTTACTCTCCTTGGAACCTTAGGGAAACCCTAGATTACTCATGGAACAGAAGCACGGCAAATCGGTTCACCAATTCCCGCTGCCATACTTCTTACAAACAACTCTTGAGGAACAAACCGGAAAACGAAAGGAGGTCAGAGCATGAACTTACTAGGACGACTTGCCATAGGGTGAGATCAGTCTTCCCAGTTTGCCTTAATAAGTGCCCACTTTGTTCTTCTTTGTGTCTAGGTCAAAATGGCTTTCGTTTCATCTCAATCGGAGTTTGAGATTTTCTGAAGAACAAAATCACTGTCGGCCACCTCGCCGTGAGCGGACAAACATTACCGATGTCACCTCACCCTCCGACATGGCTACCTCGCCCCAGGAAAACACACCATCCGAGTCCTGATAAAAGTGGCTTTCGTTTAGTCTCAATCGGGTTTCGTTGAGATTTTCTGAAGAACAAAATCACTGTCGGCCACCTGCGCGTGGACGAGAACAACCATCGCCAAGGTCACCTCGCCCATGGCCACCTCGCCTGTGGAAACCTCACTTTGCTGTCCTTCGAGTCTAGGTCAAGATGGTTTTCGTTTCGTCTCAATCGGAGCTTCCATTGAGATTTTACGAAGAAAACAATGTCGCTAACTCGACCACCTCTGTCCCGTGATAGGACGAGCCCGGTCCTGTCCCAGTACCATGCATCTTTGCCTAAGTTTTCGCCTTCGATCTTTGAGCCCGTGAGCCCAATACTCCTGTTTCGTCTCGATTAAAGATCGTCGTGAAAAGCTCCAGAAAAATCATGAAAGGTTCGATCAGCGAATGGATTCGATTCATCATTATAAGCGACCACGGTTAGCTTGAACACCAGTTTTCCAACTATCACGAGGGATTAGGATCCTTTTGAACCAACATCCGCGTCGAAGGTGATTTCTTAGGAAAAATTGTAAAACATCTGAAGTCCAAAGCGGCCGGAAGAGTGCAGAGCGATGAAAAGCGGCCTCTTACGATTTTAAAATAAGAGTGAGCCCAAGATGGATATGACGGTCTATTGTCAGGAAGAAAACAGTTTGTGGAATAACTCTCGTAAAATAAAAGCTCGACAACGTTTTGTGAAACAGCTTCCGTAAAATCAAGCTCGGAAATATTTTACGAAACATCATTCGTAAAGTCATACAAGATCATATGAAGCGATAAGGTCCAAGACCTAACCAGTTCGCTCATAGCCTGGCGAGCTAAGAGCCTCATTCGAATGGCGTCTTTCCCAATGTCTCCATTTGTCTAAACACGCAGCCTTCTTGAGTTATCGCCTACTTCTCCTCCCTTTGTTTCAACGATTCTGTAATGTTCCTTCGACACATTGTCAATTTAACCAGCAGTGAAGAAGCGAGAACAGGAACTTGGCGTTCATATCTCTCTTCGGCTCCGATATTCGTCGAATTTCATCAAATAACCGATTCTCGTTCGGTATCAAACTTTTCAAAGTCCTTTGGCGATGAACCGTTAAAGTCACAAAACAAAGAGGAGCGGGCAAGAGGCAGCCTTGAGCGATCGATGAGACTAAAGATGCGTCAACTTAGAAAAATTGTCAAGGTTTTAATTTTTGTAGAAAACGAATGAAAACGTCTAGAAAACTGCCGTAAAATTTAGGGAACTTAGAACCTAGGTGGATAGTCTAGCAAGCTAAGTCTTAGGCAATTCTCCAGTCTTTTTCTATTGTTCCTTGAATGTCGAGGCAGAACATGCAAACCGATCTAATCTCTCGAAAAATCGAGAAACGATCGCCACACATTCTAAGCATACTCATCCCGCTTCCTAAAGAAAGAAAAAATGTACACAAGCCTTCGAAAGGACCCGGACCTGAATTCAGCATCCCCATTAAGGACAATCGTAAACCATCATGACCTTAATAAGGGTCATGGTCTGATCGTTTACCAACAACTTCCTTGGCTATACAGCTGAATCTAGCCTCCATGCCAATCCAAAACTACTGAGCGACCACTGCTCCAATCGCTTAACGGCTAAAACAACAATCCACGATTTGTTCATAGAACGCCAAGTGACTATAACGCAAGCAATTTCTCGCATAACCCAGAATCGGAAAATCATACGATAAACTCTTCATACCATAACTAAGTCCTAACAACGATATGGTTAACAGAAGATTTAAACTTATCGTCAATCAATTAAGTTCTGTACGCCCCGTAAATACGGCATGAAAAGAAACACTCGTGACAAGGCTCCAAGAGTTATACGAGTCATCCTTAATATATACAAACAAATCTCGGAAGGCCAACACTTCCACGAAGCATGTGAATGTAGGCGCTTCTCCACAGGTCAAACTTACGCGACCCCTTGGTCCTGCGTCCAAGCCGAAACAACAGTTTCTGGCTGCGAACATTAACAGCATCTCAAAGCCCGAAACATTTCAACCAATCACGGCACAAAACTTCGACCTTCAGCTGCGAGGCGTCGCTAACACTCGAAGGACATTCTTTTCCCAAAATGTTCGAGCGAAATCCTCGTCTCTAGAACTCAAAACATACAAAGACACCTCTAGCGGTAATATGCCTCTAAAGCTGGCATCATTTCGTTGTTGCTGATCACAACAAAGCGAACTCGCGTCCTAAGCAGACAAATAGCAGCCCTTCGAGGTAGGCTCTCTTGCATCCGACAAGGATAAACATAGCGCTATACAAGAAATCCAAATTTTGGTTTAGCTCTTCAGAAGGAAGTAGCTCGACTCACGCCAGAACAAATGATATAAGCCGACAACAACTTCGCGGATTTTAAAGCAGTGCAGTCGGGTTAAAATGCAGGGCAAAAGCGAAAGCAAGCCTCAGTCGAGAGTAAACCTAGGTCTTGCCTAAACCCAGCCAGCTGGATCTTGACATCTCACAGACATAGTATGGTATAAGTGATCCAAAATTTGTCTCTTCACTTAAGCCTATTCGCTTCACCTAACTTTTACAGAATCGGTAAAACGCGGAAAATCTCGCTTTATGCAAACAATAGGTACGGTGATCATCAGGGAACTAGGAATGAGGCGACAACTCACACCCTCTTTCATAATTTCAAAAACTGAAGTTCATAAATAATCGAAAAGCCGCTTCATAGATTGAGACCGCAAAGTTCAAACAAAACCCTAAAAGAAGGGCAGGGATTCGAAGCCACCAACGGCCAGTCCCGGTAAATACATCATGGCCTCTTAACGGCCGAAACACATATAAAACAAAATCCCCGAAGGGATTGATAAACCTATACACTCCCAGGAGCGTCACCTTCATCTTCAAACTCACCCGCGATAGGCACAGCCTCGCCGTCGCCTCCCTCGGTCGCACCGCCACTACCCGCCTTGCTCAAGGCCAGCCTCGCTATCCCTCCGCTCGGGTCCTGATCTTCTGAGTCCTCGGAGGTCGGCGCGAGGGTGCATTCGGCCTGTAGGCCGGAAAGGATCGAATCGAAGTCTCCCTCGGAGGTCACCCACTCTCCTTTACAAGACGTTAGTCTGGCCTTCTCCGAGTCCAAAGACGGGGCCTCATTACCCCGAAGCAGCTCGAGCTCGCTCAGACTCCCCTCGATCCCCGCTAAAGCCAAGTCCCTCTTGCGGACAGCTATCAAGAATTCAAACAGGATGGCCATCCTCGTCAGACGACCAAAGAAGTCGTCACGAGCATCGGCAACCTCCGAGGATCTATGGGCGTCCATCTCCTCATGAGTCTGGATCTTTTGCTGAAGGCGGGGGACTTCCGAGGATTTGCTCTTCTTCTCCTTCTTCACCTTGAGTAGTGAACTCGCGGTCTTCCCAGGGTCACGCTCAAGGTCGCTGATACGAACCTCAAGCTGGGACGTCTGAGCAGCATGGGTGTCCTCGACAGTCTGCAGTGCAGCCTTAGTACGCTTCAGCGCTTCCTGCGACGACTCCAGCTCCTTCAATAGACGAATGACTTCCGACCCACACTCGCCAAGCATTCTGTCAATCAGCGACAAAAACTGTCCGCAAAAGAAGCGGTAAGTATCATCATAAAAAAAAGGGGGGGATGATGATGTAGATTTCCTGCGAAAAAGAATCCTTAGCCGAAAATTTCGATTTTCAGAAAACTCGAATCCCTCGCCAGCAAAATCGTCTACGATCTTACGAGCTGGGGGGCTAACTGTTGGGGTCAAAAACGGTTATCTCGAAATCATCGGCTAAAGATCCTTCCAAACTCAAAGATTTCCTGCACGAACGGCCAACGGGGGAAAGATCGGGCGACGAAGAACCCGCGGTGAGAGAACCCTGGCGCGGCGAAGCAGGGGCGACCTGGCGCCCGGTGGCAAGCTGGCTGGCGGCGGCAGCGTCATAAAGCGACCCTGGCGGTAAGCCCTCGCACCACCGGCAGCGTCATAAGCGGCTGGGGCGGCGGCAAACCCTGGCGCCGGCGGCAAGCCCCCTGGCACCGGTCGACGGTCCTCGTCCTGGTCTCTGTCCTCGTCCTGGTCTCGATCCCATCATGCTCGGTCTGATCCCATCTTGGCTTGCTTGGTTCAATCCTGCGTGGGTTTGATACGATCCGCGACTCTCGGAATTAACATCTCTCGATTAGAATCATCCTTGTTGTTTTACGACAAAAATTAGAAAGGTTGGATTTCGTAGAGGATATCGTGTAAAACAAGGTCGATTAACTCGAACATCGATCCTTTAGGCTATACGGTTTATTTTACGAGAAAGATAGTCTTTCCGAGAAATCGTATAAAACGTTCAACGACTTAAGACAAGTCCACAGACTTACTTACTATTTTAAGAATTCAGGCCCAATCGGACTATGACGGTTTATCCAATTTCCCGAACTTCGGATAAACATCAAGTCACCGGAAAATAGGGAAAAACTCGAGGATAATTACGAAGATCGACGAAAATGGAATATTTCCTGAAGAGATAAACTTGGGCCCAAAGGCGAAGTCCATCATTCTTAGGCAAACCGACCTAGAAGTGAGTATATAAGGAGAGCAAGAGCAGAGGAGAAGGGATCCGAAAATCCTAGATTGGAGACCTAGAGAGCTCTGTTAGCTGATAGAACTTAGAATTTAGGCGGTTAGACTAGCAAGGCAGGCCTTAGAACGCCTGGGTCAGCCTCCCCGCCAGAACCTCTCCTCGAAGGATCGGACAATTCTTTTACTTCAGAGCTCCGCACATAGAAACCCTAGGCGCTATCTTCGACATGCATGTTTCTATGACAAACGCTCATACTAGACGAACCCGCCCTGACGGTTTGATCTCTTGTTCAATTCTTTCTAAACTGAACTACGTCCGACTTGATCCTCGAAAGGGGTACGTAGGCAGCCTTTCTTAAGGTCCAATCCCAAATCTTAACAAAACCTTTTCCGTGATTTATTCGTCACTTGTCGTTGGCTGTCGCAGAGAATCCGGACCTTCAAGGAAAGTCGGTTAACTTGGCTTTCCTCCGTTTTTATTCATTAAAATCGACGGTGTGAATTTCGGTTCCCACAGATTTCAGAGGTCTGGAAACCAGAGTGGAAACAGGAACTTCTATGGCCAAGGTCAGAGAAACAATTACAACCAGAGTTCACAGTACCAGAAGCCTTACAGCAATAGCAGAAACTATGGGAATTCATCTTATCAGAATCGACCACCACAGACCCAGGAGAGCAGAATTGAAGCAATGATTGATCAGGTTCTTGAAGGCCAGCAGAAGCTCACTGTGGATTTCAATGGAAAGATTGATTCTGTCTACATCAATCTGAATTCCAAGATAGATACTTTGGGGACTCAAGTGCGAAAACTTGAGATGCAGATTGTACAGATTGGAGAAGCCTCTAAAAGAAGAGAGGTAGGAGAGGAAAACATGAAGCACCACGCCAATGCCATCATAGATGATGATTTCTGGCAAGTGGTGAAGCTTGAGAAGCTGCAGGAAGGAGATTTCGAAGTGGAAAGCTCCATGAGTTTCGGTGAATCTCAGTGGTGTCGATCGATACCGCATGATACACACCAATCGACATGGGACACTATGGGTCGTCCGACAGACCATCACCAACACCGATAGACCTCGACCACCGAGTCCGGTGCATCTTGCAGTGCAGTACGTTTACTGACTCACAAAGAATTCACGGAACAACATCCTCACCCACCCACCCCATTCTACTGTAGTATCAATCGCCAGCATGAGCCAGCCGCCGATCGACACCAGAGGGCACCAAGGATCGACACTCATCTACAAGCATCGATCGACGAGCACCTCTAACCTATCGAGTGCAGTTACCTACCAATGACCCAACCCGAATCAATGCACTCAAACCACCACCTACATCATCAGAAAAACCATCATAACCTACAAGCAAACCTTCAGACACTACATCAGATCCTATGGAAGTTTACAAGGCTTCTGAAGGGAGAAATTTGAGGAGGAGAAAGGAGAAGATTCCTAAACATCAGAAGAGGGAAGCTAATGAGAAGGAGATGGATGGTTTTGCTAAGAGAGTTCTCAGGATTCCAATAGACAAACCTTTTGAGGAGGTTTACTACACACACAGGTTGTGGATGTTCTTCAGAGAGACAAGAACAACTGAGAGCGACATTTGTACTATGTTTCAACACATCAGAGACAAGATGAAACAAAGGATCACACAGGAGAAGAAAGATGATCCAGGGAAGTTTGCAATACCATGCTGTGTTAAAGGTATTGAATTTTCCAATGCACTCTGCGACACAGGAGCATCAGTCAGCATTCTACCAAAGGTTATGGCAGACCAACTAGGTCTGAAAGTGGAGCCTTCATCAGATTCTTTCATCTTTGTGGATTGTACACAAAGGAACTCAGGAGGTATAATCAGAGACCTGAAGTGCAGATTGGTAATGTCTTTATCCCAGTAGAATTTCATGTCCTGGACATAAAGCTAAATTGGAACTCTTCCCTCTTGCTTGGAAGAGCTTTCTTAGCTACAGTTGGAGCTGTATGCGACATGAAATCAAACAGATTGTGTCTAACACTGATTGATCCTGCCACCTACTATGACCCAGTCAGAATTGTCAAGAGACAGGTCAACCTCGTGGAGATTGATGATCAGAAGTTCATTGGAGCATGCCATTGTGAAGACGAGTATGAGACAGAGTATTCTGTGTCGATCAGCACCATCACTGTGCCATCGATCGACGGAGACGACAGCCAAACGACCGACAGCATACCATGCACGTCGATCGACAGTGAACCTTCACAAGACAACCTACAATTGCCAGAACAATGCTATCCTAACTTCACCTTTCAACCCAACAGCAGTCCAGAAGAATATTCAATTGGAAGTTGGGCAGACAGTGGCTTTCACGAGAGCTTCGCAGTGGACACATCCATTCCACCTATTGATGAGCAATATGATGAAGACTATGAGGAAGAAAGAGCAACAGAGATACATTCTATCCTAGAGGAAAATAGACCCTTGGAACATTCAAGATCGGTCGACAGAGCCTTCTCCGCACCGATCGATGAAGAGTCTCATCTGGCAGCACGCATAGTGGCGTCGATCGACACGCAATCTTGCACATCGATCGACGGAGGTCAAACCGACTTTGGAACAAAAAATGGAAATTTCCCATTCCAAAGTAGGGCAACCCACTACTATAAAAGTAGCCGTCCACCAAGAAGGATTTCTCACTAGAAAGAAGCAGAGGAGATACACGCAGCCAAAGACATACAACCTATTCTTCTAGAAGCAATAATGAGCAGCAATCACCTCAACAACCCTAATTCAGCACACAAATGTCCAACATCGATCGACATGACAACATCAACATCGATCGACATCAACCCTAAACGTCCATCTACTGCTTTCACTAACAAACTTAAGGATTATGGATATCTTACACCAGATGAATTTGGTATTTTCAGGGACCCAGAAGGCCAAGCACGAGCTATGGATGGAAGAATCATCAACATATCCAAAGATGACATAGCTGACATTCTTCAGGTGGCCAATGGACCAGAAAACCTATTCATGCAGCAGCGTCATTATCCTGAGCACCAGAATGCATCTAGAGACAAGCATGAAGCACCAGTCAACGTTTTCCGTCCATCCTACCAACCAGCCAATCGACCATCGTTCGACGTCAGCATGTCCGCACCGATCGACAGAGTAACACCTACATCGATCGACAGACAACGTGCTGCACCGGTTGGTAAAAAATCCATCTACTGGTCATAGCCTTCTTCCCTTTTGGTAATGCACTCTCATACCAAGTGTCATTCTTTATCATTGTTTTGGCTTCATCTCCAACTGATTCTTTCCAATCCTCATGCATCATGGCTTCTTCATAAGACCTTGGAACAAAGCTTGCATCTAAGCTTGTCATGAATGCACAATTCTCTTCAGGATATTGAGCAAAGGAGCACACGGCTTGAGAATGATGCTCCACAGCCTGGGCGTTGTAGTACACTCTCGTGTTTACCCAGTTGGAAGGATCCTTCCTCACCCGTGTGCTTCTCCTCAGTGGAACCTCAACTATTGGTTCTGGTTCAGCTTGTTCTGGTTCCTCCATTGGTTCATCTTGTTCTGGTTCTTCAACTTGTTCAATTTGATCTCCCTGACCTCCAGCCTCAGCTTCTTCTCCTCCCTTATGATCAAGGTGCACGGGTTCTTCAGCTTCATGTATACTCGGCATATAATTCCCTCTCTGATCCTGGGACACTCCAATCCCAAGTCCTTCAAGAATAATCCTCAGACTAGCAGCCTTGTCTGATGGTCGAGAAAGATCCTCCAGATCTTCCCAATTCTTTCCTTCATAGTATCCTTTTTCTTCCATAATCTTGACCTCTCTGGATACTAATACTCTTCTAGCTTCTGGATCAAAACATTTATATCCCTTCTGTTTTGTAGAGTAGCCAATGAACATAGCCTTGGCACTCTTTGGTTCTAGCGTGTTTCTCATCTCACTAGGCAACATAACGTAGCAAACACATCCAAATATCCTCAGGTGATCCAGTGCTGGTCTGATCTTGTTTAGTACCTCAAATGGAGACTGATCCTCTAATATCCTTGTTGGAATCCTGTTGATCAGATAACAAGCAGCCATGACAGCATCACTCCAATACCTCTTGGGGACACTCGTGTGAAACATCATAGATCTGGCTACCTCCATTAGGTGTCTGTTCTTTCTCTCAGCAACTCCATTCTGTTGAGGAGTGTATGGACAACTCGTTTGATGCAGAATCCCATGTTGAGAAATTTGTTTCTCAAAAGCATGCCTTGTGTACCCCCCACCATTATCTGACCTGAAAATCTTTATCTTGGCATTGTAATTGTTAGTCACATAGTCCTGGAAATTATTAAATGCATCAAGCACCCTATCCTTATGTTTAATGAGTGTTAACCAGGTGTATTTGGATTTCTCATCAACGAATGTTACATAATATTTGAAACTATCTCTAGATAAGCAAGGGGCTGTCCAAACATCAGAGTGAATCAAATCAAAACACTTCTCATAAACAGTAGAAGATCTTTCAAAGACAATTTTACAATGCTTTCCCAAGATACATGCCTCACACTCATTATTTTTAAACATGACACCTGGTAACATTAAACTTAAACTCTAACATGTGGATGTCCTAGCCTAGCATGCCACAATGCATCTTTACTCAAGGAAGAAACATAACTAAACGAGTAACAAGAACTAGAAATAGGGACAATGTCTTCAAGCAAATAAAGATCTCCCTTGGTTACTCCTCGCCCAATTAACTTATTGCTTTCAATATCCTGAAATTTCACATCATTAGGACTGAAAATAACATTGCAATGAAGATCAGTGGTGCATTTCTTCTCCACAAGGCTATTCTTGTTGAGCAGCAGCAGAAGAGAAGGACCAACAACAAGGGAAGCTACGGTAGCAAATTCAGATCCTCTAAGGAAGATAACATGTTTGTCAAGCCAAAGGATGAAGCAAAGAAAGATGATAAAGGAAAGGCACCAGCAACCAAGCTAGAGATGTGAAGTGTTTCAAATGTCATGGGTTTGGACACTATGCCAACTAGTGCACCAACAAGAAGGTGATGATCCTTTTGGACAGTGGAGAGATGATATCTGAAGAAGAAAAGAGGAAGCATCCTAGAAGGAGTCCATAGACTATCCAGTTCGTGGAGAGTTACTTGTGACCAGGAGATCACTAAAAGTTCAATCCAAGCCAAAAGAAGATGATCAAAGGGAGAATCTCTTTCATACTCGTTGCACTATCTATGATAAAGTTGGTAGCTTGATTATAGATGGTGGGAGCTGTACTAATGTTGCTAGTGAATCTCTTGTAGAAAAGCTTGGACTTAAGAAGACAGGAAAGCATCCTAGGCCTTATCTCCTCCAATGGCTCAACGAAGATGGTGAGCTAAAGGTTACTGAACAAGTAATGGTTCCTATCACAATTGGGAGATACCAGGATGATATTGTGGTTGATGTGCTGCCAATGGACTCAAGTCATATCCTGCTAGGAAGGCCATGCCAATACGATAAGAAAGCCATCCATGATGGGTTCACAAACCGCCATTCTTTCACCCAGAGGGACAAGAAGATTGTTTTGGCACCACTATCACCTCAGGAAGTCCATGCTGATCAGTTGCAACTCAAAGCCAAGCGCCAAGACGCTAATGATCAAAGGCAACCTTCTGATGGAAAGAAAAGAAAGGAAGCACCTCTCATGGCCAAAAACAGTGAGGTTAAGAAGGCTATGTACCTTAAACAAACAATGCTTTTGTTTATTTATAAGGGAGCTTTACTAACTTCTTCTAACCATGCACTGGAGCTACCGAGTGAACTTGAGTTTATCTTGCAGGATTATGGTGATGTCTTTCCAGAAGAAAGTTCAGCAGGTCTACCTCCTTTCATGGGATTGAGCACCAGATAGATTTGGTTCCAGGCGCCTCTCTTCCCAACCGGCCAGCATACATAACCAATCCTGAAGAAACTAAGGAACTACAAAAGCAGGTGGATGAACTGATGAAGAAGGGCCACATAAGAGAAAGCATGAGTCCTTGTGCTGTACCTGTGCTCTTGGTGCCCAAGAAGGATCGAAGCTGGCGCATGTTTGTTGATTGCAGAGCCATCAACAATATCACTGTAAAGTACATACATCCTATCCCTAGACTTGATGACATGTTAGATGAGCTCCATGGTTCTAGTGTGTTTTCTAAAATAGATTTAAAAACTGGATATCATTAGATTAGAATGAAGGAAGGTGATGAGTGGAGAACTGCTTTTAAAACTAAACATGGGTTGTATGAGTGGCTTGTGATGCCATTTGGTCTTACCAATGCACCCAGAACCTTCATGATATTGATGAACCACGTTTTGAGGGCTTTCATAGGTCATTTTGTTGTAGTTTATTTCGATGACATTTTGATATATAGCAAAAGTTTGAATGAGCATGTTAATCATCTGAAATCTGTGCTAGAAGTGCTTACGAAAGAATCACTCTTTGCTAATTTTTAAAAGTGTACTTTTGGAACAGATCACCTTGTGTTTTTAGGCTTTGGTGTTATAGCTCAAGGCATCAAGGTAGATGAAGATAAGATCAAGGCAATCTGATATTGGCCAAGTCCTAAGAGCGTAGGCGAGGTTAGAAGTTTCCATGGGTTAGCTGGCTTCTACAGAAGGTTTGTCAAAGACTTTGGCACCATTGCAGCACCTCTTACTGAAGTTATCAAAAAGAATGTGGGATTCAAGTGGGAAAAGGCACAAGAAGAAGCATTCCAAAACCTGAAAGGGAAGTTAACCATTGCTCCTTTACTTGCTCTTCCTGATTTCACTAAGACTTTTGAAATTGAGTGTGATGATTCTGGTGTAGGAATTGGAGCAGTGCTGATTCAAGAAAAGAGGCCAATCGCCTATTTCAGTGAGAAACTTGGAGGAGCTATGCTGAATTATCCAACCTATGACAAAGAACTCTATGCCTTGATCCGAGCACTTGAAACCTGGCAGCATTACCTTTGGCCAAAAGAGTTTGTCATACACACTGATCATGAGTCTCTCAAACATCTCAAGGGCCAGCACAAGCTGAACAAAAGGGACGCCAAATGGGTTGAGTTTCCTGAAACCTTTCCTTATGTTATTCACTATAAGCAAGGTAAGGAAAATATTGTAGCTGATGCTTTGTCTAGAAGATTCACCTTACTTGCTGCCATGGAAACTAAGTTGTTAGGATTTGAACAAATCAAGACATATTATGTTGATGATCCTGACTTCAGAGAGTTCTTTGAGGAAAGTAAAAAGCATTCTAGTGGCAAATTTTATCAGTCTGATGGATTCTTGTTCTTTGAAAATCGTTTGTGCTTACCTCAGTGTTCTTTGAGAGAATTGTATGTTAGGGAATCACATGAAGGAGGACTGATGGGGCACTTACGTGTGGCTAAAACTCTCAGCACTCTAAAGGAGCACTTCTACTGGCCGACCATGAGAAAGGATGTGGAAAAGCATTGCAGCAGGTGTCTTGTTTGCACTCAAGCCAAAGCTAAGAACCGGCCTCAAGGTTTGTATACTCCTCTTCCTATTCCTAGCTCACCATGGGTTGATCTTTCTATGGATTTTGTGCTTGGCTTGCCTAAGACTAAGCGTGGTAGAGACTCCATCTTTGTTGTTGTAGATAGATTTTCTAAAATGGCTCATTTCATTGCTTGTCACAAGACAAATAGTGCTGTGAATGTTGCTGATCTTTTCTTTAGAGATGTTGTCTGTTTGCATGGAATGCCTAGGACTATAGTGTCTGATAGAGATACTAAATTCCTTAGCTACTTCTGGAAAACTCTTTGCTCTAGATTACGAACCAAACTCTTGTTCTCAACAACTTGTCACCCACAAACTGATGGACAAACGGAAGTGGTCAATAGGACTTTGTCATCCCTTTTGAGAATTGTGGTTAAGAAAAACATTAAGTCTTGGGAAGATTGTTTGCCTCATGTGGAGTTTGCCTATAATCATTCTATGCATAGGACTACGAAGTATTCTCCTTTCCAAATTGTATATGGCTTTAGTCCTTTGACTCCACTTGATTTGTTACCTTTACCTATCAATGAGCAGATTAACCTTGATGGATAGGCCAAGGCCGAGTTTGTTTTTGCTTTGCATGAACAGGTTAAGAAGAACATTGAGGAGAGGACTAAGGAATACGCAAAACAGGCCAACAAGAAGAGACGTGAGTTGATTCTAGAGCCAGGAGACTTGGTGTCAATCTACTTAAGAAAGGATAGGTTTCCTGATGAAAGAAGATCCAAACTCCTACCAAGAACTGATGGACCATTCAAAGTTCTTGAACGCATCAACAACAATGCATACAAGATAAATCTTCAAGGTAAGTATACTGTCAGTTCTACTTTCAATATTGCTGATTTGATTCCTTTTGTGGCAGATGATTCAGATTTGAGGTCAAATCCTCTTAAAGGAGGAGGGGATGATGCAACCTTGATTGAGCAAGTCACAGATTCTGACCTTGATGAGATGATTGAGAGTGAACCAGGAGCTTATCTAGGCAACTTAGACGAGCTGGAGGAGAGTAGCATGCACTGATTGAACAAGGAAGCAGCTCAGCCCAAATTAGACAAGAAACAAGCCAATCTCAAGCCTACGGCCTATTCTCCTATTTCAGCCTATTCTGATCAAGGCCAAGACCCATTCTCACTGAACAAAGGCCCAGTCACTAGATCACAAACCAGAAGATTGAGGGAATCGATTTCTTCCTTGGTTATCTCTGAACCAGACCCAATTCCAAAATTTGATCAAGACCAGAACCAAGTCAAGCTTTACAATTATTCAGTCTCTGGTCTTGCCTAGTTTTCTTCTTTCTTTTTCGTAAACTACAAGTCTTTGTTATGTTTTCCAATAAGTTTGCATGTTCTTTCTTCTACAAAACCCTTTGAAATGTTTCTGATTCAATCTATTCACTCTTTTGATTAAAAATCTTTTATCAATCTGTGAATCCTTTGTTCATCATATGAACATCGATTGCTAAGGAGTTCATTCTCCATAAGCATTGTCTTTGGCTGGAAAACATAGTTCATTCTCTTAGCCATTGATTCTCTACACAAGTTGTGATCTTTACATCGATCCACAACTGAAGATCCATCCTCCATCTCATCTTCTATCCCTGATCCATCATTATCTTACATCACACAAAGCAATTCCACAAAAGACCAATCTTATTTCTATCAAAACCCATCGGATCATCCTTCAAAAGATTGGGACAATAAGAATTCCTTCACCATTGCTAGATCTGTTTATGTTTGTCTCAAATCTGATAGATCTAAGTGTTTTGATAAGAGGTTCTAAAAACACTACTTATATTCTTGTTGATTATGGTTTCAAAATTGCTAGATCCATAAGTTGTTTGTGTTTGTGTGAGTCGATCTGTTCTTATAACCATAGATCTGTGATTGTTGAATCATGTTTTTCATCTGTTGAATCTGATCTATTTGTTTAAGTGTCAAAAGTGTTTAAAATCGAACCTGATCCGTGTTGCTTCAGTTTTTTCTCATGCATGTGTTTCCTTATTTGAATCTATCTCGTTTTGTTTCTTTGAACTTCTTACTGATTGAATCCTTTTTTTTGTCTCAGGTACTATGGCTAATGATACGGAGGAGGATGAAGGACTTAGTCTTGAACATAAAGCTTTGCTGGAAGCTTTGACTCGCCGTATGCATACGATGATGGAAACGAGATTGGATACTTTCCGCGAAGAACTTGATGCGCAGTCTTCAGAATCTAGACATGAACCAAGGCAGAACCGACGAGATCATACTAGACGTGAGCATGTGGTTCAGAGGAGACTGATAACTACTATGAAAGAAATCGACACAGCTCAGATTCTAGGCGCAGCAGCCGAAGCAACCGTAGACACAGACGTGATCATCGTCAACGTAATGAGCTTGCTGGATTGAAACTGAAAATCCCTCCTTTCCATGGCAGAGCTGATCCAGATGCTTATCTTGAGTGGGAGAAGAATATTGACCTTGTCTTCAACTGTCAGCACTGCACAGAGCTTAAGAAGATTCAAGTTGCTGCTACTGAGTTCTATGACTATGCATTGAGCTGATGGGATCAGTTGGTTAGAAACAAGAGGCGCAATGGTGAATTCCCTATTGATACCTGGGGAGAGATAAAAGGTGTGATGCGCAAGGGGTTTGTGCCAAGCCACTATCATCGTGATCTCCATCAAATATTGAGAAAGCTCACACAAGGGTCACGATCTGTAGAAGAGTATTTACAAGAGATGGAGTTGTTGATGTTGAGAGCTTGCATATCAGAGGACAGAGAGGCTACTATGGCCCGGTTTCTTGGAGGACTTAACCGTGAAATACAAGACAATGTGGAGATGCAGCACTACGTTGAGTTGGAGGAGCAACAGATTAAGAGGAAGCATCATTCACGTGAGAGCTACGGAACCAGTAAGTACCAGCATTCTAAATAGGAGAAACCAACCTATTCAAAGGAAAGAAAGCCTCAGCAGAAAGAAGACACTAAGCCAAGCAGCATTGCCAGCAAAGATAAAGGAAAAGCTGAAGCTTCTAGTTCATGGACCAGAGATGTTAAGTGCTTCAAGTGTCAAGGTAGAGGTCACTATGCTAATGAGTGCACCAACAAAAAGGTTATGATTCTTCTTAAGAATGGGGAGTATGAATCAGAGGAAGAGGAATCTGAGTCTGATCATGAGAAGTCTGGAGAAGAAGGTGAAGTAGAACCAGTAAGAGGCAGATTGTTGGTGACAAGAAGGCTTTTGAACTTGCAAACTAAGAGTGAAGAGCTTGAGAATCTATTTTTCACAAGGTGTCTCGTTCAGGGAAAGGTGTGCAGTCTCATTGTTGATGGAGGGAGTTGTGTCAATGTAGCGAGTGAGACAATGTGAAGAAATTGGGATTGAAAGTTCAGAAACACCCGAGGCCTTACAGATTGCAGTGTCTTAATGAGGGCGAGATGAAAGTTTCTACTCAAGTGCTGGTTCCTATAGTCATTGGTAGATATGAGGATGAAGTCTTGTGTCATGTGTTGCCAATGGAAGCCAGTCATATACTCCTTGGAAGACCCTGGCAGTTTGATAGACGTGTGAATCATGATGGCTTCACCAACAAGCACTCATTTGAATTTAAAGGAAAGAAGACTGTTCTGGTGCCTCTATCTCCTAAAGAGGTTCATGAAGATCAACTTCAGCTTCAGAAAAAGAAAGAAATAGACCTCAAACCTGATCAGAACAAGCACCACAGCCTCTATGCCAAACAGGGAGATATCAAAAGAATTCTTTACTCTCAAAATTCTATTATCTTGCTTATGTTTAAGGAGACTATACTAACAGTCACTGATCACACACCAGATCATCCGAGTGAACTAGTCTCTCTTTTACAGGAATATGCAGATGTGTTTGCAGAAGATAGCCCATTGGATTGCCTCCAGTTCGTCGGATTGAGCACCAAATTGACTTTGTACCTGGTTCAACACTACCAAACCGACCTGCATATAGAACGAATCCAGTGGAGACTAAAGAATTGCAAAGACAAGTAGAGGAGCTGATGGAGAAGGGTCATATCGGAGAGAGCTTGAGTCCATGTGCAGTTCCAGTACTCCTTGTGCCTAAGAAAGATGGTAGCTGGCACATGTGTGTTGACTGCAGGGCAATCAACAACATAACTAAACACTTTTGTGTTTTAGAGCATGATTCAAACAATCAGAGATAATCCGGTTCAAAGATTAAAGAGATTAAAGATTTTAGTGAGAGAATAGAGAGAGAGAGACTTAAAACTACATTAATTGATTAATGAGATGGTTTACAAGTATATATAGATGGGGATACAAGGGATTTCGAAATGGGACTCAAAGCATGTGAAGTCAAAGCTAGCTGGCCACTCTGGTTTGAAATACTTGGCTGAGAGGCTTCACATGCTTGGACAGGCTGTAAAGTAGTTTCTCCTTTCCAGCTGTGCTCTTACCTTATCCTCTTGCCTTATCCACACTGCTTAAACGAAATCCTCCTTTCCAGACTCATAGATGCAAGGTAACTTCTCAATCTGCCTTAGTTACCTTCATCTAGAGTTATTGTGGTAACTCTCCAAAGTTATTGTAGTAACTTTGGAATTACTGTCTCAACTTCAACACTTCTCTTCTCTAACTGATCCCTGAACCTTCAAGACTCAATCTCTTTAAACACTCCCCCTCAAGCTTGACCATGTGGAACAAGTCAAGCTTGGAAAGCCATGAGATCTTCCTCATTAAAAACCTCACCAAGGAAAATCCATTGGGACAAAACCTTGATGAGTGAAAAAGAGTGAAGACCTCATGACTAAGGGGATCAGCTCCTGGGTGTAAGATCAATGAGTCCAAGCCTGGATAGTATGGACTCCATTGTCTTTAACCTTTCTGCATTTGTGAACACATCTGCAAGCTGATCTTCACTCTTCGTATAGCATGGCAGAATCACTCCCTAAGATAATCATCTGCCTCACCTTGTGACAATCAACTTCTATATGCTTCGTCCTTTCATGAAATACTGAGTTAGAAGCAATGTGAATGGCTGCTTGATTGTCACAATGCATTGTCATAGATGTGGTCTGCTCAATCTCCAAATGCTTCAATATACCCTTGATCCACACCAATTCATTTGCCAGCTTCAACATAGCTCTATACTCAGCTTCAGCACTAGAACAGGAGATGACCTTCTGCTTCTTACGCTTCCAAGTAACCAGATTCCCTCCAATGAATGTACAATACCCAGAAGTTGATCTCCTATCCACTCTATCTCCTGCCCAATCAGCATCACAATACCCAACCACTTCTGTACTGCCATTACAACCCAGCCAAACTTCTTGTCTAGGCGAGCCACTCAAATACCTCAGTATTCTATCAACCATCTTCCAGTGATGTACCTTTGGCACCTGCATATGCTGGCTCACTTGATTCACAGCAAAGCATATATCAGGTTTGGTGATAGTCAAGTAGATGAGCTTGCCAACCATCCTCCTATACAGCTTAGCATCCTCAAACAAGTGGTTCTCTTCAACCTCCCCCTCACGCAAGACCTTATACCCCTCCTCAAGAGGTGTCTTAGCTATCATCCCTCCAAGCACATCATCTCCTTCAGCATATCCCTAGTGTACTTCCTTTGAGACATAAACAAACCCTCCTTAGATCTGCATATCTCAATCCCCAAAAAATATTTCATCTCTCCCAAGTCTTTAATATCAAACACAGACTTGAGAAACTCTTTAGTTGCTTTAATCACAGCCTTATCACTCCCTGTGATAATCAAATCATCCACGTACACCAAAATCACTTTGATCCCTGATGGTCCTGTCAAAGTGAAGAGAGTGTGATCTAGTTCAGACTTCATGAACTCTCTCTCATTGAGAGTTGTACTCAGCTTTCTGTACCAAGCTCTAGGTGACTGCTTCAGCCCATAGATTGTCTTCTTCAATCTCAAAACATTTCCTGGCTTTACTAGATGTTCAAGACCAAGAGGAGGAAGCATGTATTTCTCATCTTCTAGCTCACCTTGTAAGAAAGCATTCTTTACATCCATCTGCCACAAATCCCACTCCAATTTTGTTGCAATGGATAACACAATCCGAATTGTCTGAAGCTTGGCTACTGGAGCAAAAGTGTCAATATAATCTTCTCCATAAGTCAGTGTGAACCCTCTTGTCACAGTCTAGTCTTCTTCCTATCTATTGTTGAGATGAGGTGATAAAGAGTGGATACATTGATAGAAGAAGAGTATTGAGGCAGACAGTAACTTTGGAGATTTACCACAGTAACTTTATTTTTACTGTGGTGACTGAGTAAAGGAAGAGAAGTTACCTGAATGGGTTAAATTGGAGTGTTACCTGCTGTTACTCCCTCCTTTACCTTATGAGACGTTGGAAGAGGATAAGGAGAGGATAAGGGAAGCTATGACAGGCTGTCTTGGGCTGGAAAGGTGAAAGTATATGAGGAATCTCGGCCAAGCATTTCAAATGAGTCTCCAGCCTGTCCATTGACTTCACATGCTTCTCTATTTCGAAATTACCTTGTATCTGATCTCTCTCTTCATATATATTGTGTATCAGAGACATTATATCAATTAATGGAGTTTTAAGTCTCTCTCTCTATTCTCTCACTAAAATCTCTTAATCTCTTTAATCTTTGAACCTGATTATCTCTGATTGTTTGATTCATGCTCTAAAACACAAAAGTGTTTATGGTATCAGAGCAAGGTTGGCTAAAGGGAGTTAGTGTTGATTCTTTTTCGCAAATCATAGTCTATTCTTGAGTGTTCTTGAGTGTTCTTGAGGTTATTGAAGATTCTGCGTATCCGTGTGGTCTTTTTATCTGTGGCTTGGTTGTGTGAGATTCTCTGGTGGAAACAAGCAATCTCAACATGGATATGAAGCACAGAAGTAGTAGATCAGAGAAGATTGAAGAGGAAAATGAGTGGGTATGGTCAATCTGGGTAAAGACAGCTTCCGAGAGCTGTTGGATTTGGAGTAATCATGTAAAGGAAGAACCTTTAAAGGAGAGAGATTCTGAGGAAAACCAGACATCAAAGGAAGAACCATTAAAGGAGAGGACTGTTGAGAAAGGTCAGACAGCAAGGTTGGAGGAGATTCATGTAAAGGTAGAACCTTTAAAGGAGAAACCTTTGAAGGAGATAGCTGCTGAAGAAGGTCAGACAGCAAGGTTAAAGGTTCATGAAGCCAAGGGCGTGATCCACAGTCTAAGACAAGGAGAGGACGAGTTGTATAAGCTTGTGGGAAGGCTAAGAGAAGTAGGATCAGAGTTGGGTATGGTGAAAACACATACAGTTGTTGTCAAGGAAGGAGGAAGCAAGATGTGATCTTTAGTTTTCTTATGAAAGAGATATGTGAGCTGGTTAAACACATTTGTGATGTGTGGGAGATACACAAGAAGCCAGATAGATGGATGAGAGGTACAAGCTGCAAGAAGGGAAAGTTGAGAAAACTTTCTAAGGTGTGGTTTATGATGAGAAGATTATGGAGGAAGGATATCAAGGATAGTATGCAAGTAGGAGAATGTTCTTACTCAGCTTACATGGAAGATTCTGTAGAGGGCAGTGGAGTTATGAGGAAGCTAGAAACTAAAGGAGCGGATGAGTGTGTCACAAAGGAGGAATGGGATGAGTTTGTCAAGTATGTGTATCCTTTGGCTACGACCCGGCCGGAGACAAGGTGCTCCTGCCAAAGCATCCACATCCAACACACCCATCATCATTGATTCTGGAGAAAGTCATCACATGATCAGTGATAGAAGCTTGATAAGTGATGTGAAGAAAGCCACTGGAGGTGTGATGATAGCTAATGGTGCTATGATCCCAATAGAAGGAGTAGGAAAACTCAAACTGTTTGAGAAAGATACAAATACTTTCTACATGCCCCAGTTTACTTCAAATCTATTGTCTGTGAAGAAGGCGACGGTTGATCTTGACTGCCAAGTGGTTTTCAGGCCAGATGAGGTTGAGTTTCAAGATTTGAAGACTGGAAGGGTCATTGGTAGAGGAGACAGCAAGAATCAGCTATACCATCTCCAATTGGCTAAGACTTCTGAGCCCTTTGACCCTATATGTTTGAGTAGTACTGCTGAGAACATTGATAGGAGGACTTGGCATGCTAGATTGGGACATCCCCATGCTTGTGCAATTGAATTGATCATGCACGCCTCTCTCAAGTGCAATAGCTTGTGGTTGATCTCCTATCAACTCTGTCTCCAGCCCAATCAGCATCACAATATCATACAACCTCAGTACTCTTGTTACATGCCATCAAAACTCCTTGTCTTGGCGCCTCTCTCAAGTATCTCAAGATCCTCTCCACCATGTTCCAATGATGCACCTTAGGAGCTCCCATGTGTTCACTCACTTGGTTCACAGCAAAGCATATATCTGCCCTGGTAATGGTTAGATAAATGAGCTTGCCCACCATTCTTCTATACTTCTTGATATCACCGTATGGAGTAGATTCATACTCCCCCTCTCGCAGCACCTTGTAGCCTTCTTCCAATGGAGTCTTGGCGTGTCTGCCCCCAAGGTTTCCTGCCTCATTTAAAATATCAAGTGTGTACTTCCTTTGTGATAGAAATAGCCCCTCTTTAGAGCGGCAGATTTCAATCCCAAGGAAGTACTTCAACTCTCCCAAATCCTTGATATCAAAAGCATTTTTTAGAAAGGTTTTAGATGAGAGGATACCTTCCTTGTTGCAACCAGTGATGATGATATCATCAACATAGACCAAGATGACCACAATACCTTGCTGGCTGGTTAATGTGAAGAGGGTGTGATCAGCTTCTGACTTAACAAATCCTCTCCCATTTAATGTAGTGCTCAGCTTATGGTACCAGGCTCTTGGAGATTGCTTCAAGCCATAAATTGCCTTCTTTAATCTGAGAACATTTCCTGGTTTAACCATGCTTTCAAGGCCATGGGGTGGTCTCATGTACACTTCATCTTCTAGTTCTCCTTGAAAGAAGGCATTCTTCACATCCATCTGCCTTAAATCCCACTCATGGTTGACAGCAATGTAAGTTTTATGAAGAACAGAGTGATGAACACTCAAGAAAAGGAGAGAGAGACAGTGTCTTTGATCCGAAAAGTATAAAAGAGAGAGAGAGAGAGATCGGTTTATGTCGCCAAGAATAAGAGAGAATATAGAAGTAAGATGTTTCCTTAATTTGCACATAAGAGGATACAAGATATTTAAAGACAATCTTAGAGGGAGAAGAAACAATAAACAATGTTGGTCTGGTCGATGAAAGTGACCTGACCCAACGGCACACTCACCTTAAACCCAACATGTGACTTATACAATAAACTATTCCCACTTGGTCTTCTCAGCTCAAACGGTCTCCTCTTGGTTCTGGAAGTCTCTGGTCAGACACTTCCATCACTTGCTTTGCCTCCAAGACACGGTAGGTTACTTAAGAGAGTGAGAGTAGTCCGTACAACTTGTACGGACTTCCTTGTGCTTCAAATCTCTTCTTCTCCTCTTCTGATCTCTTCATACTTCTAACCGTGATCCTCCATGTTATCTCTTATTCTCTTTATGTTAAATACTCCCCCTCAAGCTTGACCCAATGCAATGGTCTAGCTTGGAGAACCATGGAGTCTTCCCTCATTAGAGAGTAGAAGCTCCATGGCATGACGGGATTACTCCTGAGTGATGTCAGTGAGTCCAAGTCTGGGATACACGGACTCACACACCTTTGTACTTGCGGCCTTAGTGAAGATGTCTGCTAGTTGATCTTCACTCCTGGTATAGCATGGTAAGAAGACTCCTTGTATCATCATCTGACTCACATTGTGGCAGTCTAGTTCAATGTGCTTTGTCCTCTCATGGAATACTGAGTTTGAGGCTATGTGTATTGCTGCTTGGTTGTCACAGTGCATAGTGATTGGTGAAGTGATGTCTATACCCAAGTCTTTAAGAAGTCCCTTGATCCATACCAGCTCGTTTGTAAGCTTTCTCATGGCTCTATATTCAGCTTCAGCACTTGAGCATGACACAACCTTTTGCTTCTTGCTTTTCCATGTGACCAGGTTGCCTCCAATGAAGGTGCAATACCATATGGTTGATTTTCTGTCATTCCTATCTCCTGCCCAATCAGCATCACAATATCCCACCAACTCAGTGTTGGCATTGCATCCCATCCATATTCCTTGACCAGGAGCCCCACTAAGGTATCTAAGGATTCTTTCCACCATTTTCCAGTGATGAAACTTTGGTGCTTGCATATGCTGGCTCACATGGTTCACAGAAAAGCAAATATCAGGTCTAGTGATGGTTAAATATAAAAGCTTACCCACTAGTCTTCTGTAGTCTTTTGGATCCTCAAATGGTGTTGACTTGTACTCCCCCTCACGCAAGATCTTATATCCATCTTCTAGTTGAGTCTTGGCTGGTTTGTCTCCAGTTATACCTGCCCCATTCAAGAGATCAAGTGTGTACTTTCTTTGGGATAAGAATAGCCCCTTTTCAGATCGGCATACTTCTATTCCAAGAAAGTACTTTAGTTCTCCTAGATCCTTAATATCAAACACTGACTTTAGAAAAGCTTTGATGGTTTGTATACCTTCCTTGTCACTCCCTGTGATGATGATATCATCAACATACACAAGGATGACTACTATACCTTGCTGGCTGGTGAGAGTAAAAAGGGTATGGTCTGCCTCAGATCGGTTGAAACCTCTCCCATTCAGAGTGGTGCTGAGCTTATGATACCAAGCTCTTGGGGGTTGCTTCAGCCCATAGATAGCTTTCTTGAGGCTCAATACATTTCTTGGTTTGACCATGTCTTCAATACCAGGTGGAGGGCGCATGTAGGCTTCATCTTCTAGGTCTCCTTGGAGGAATGCATTCTTCACATCCATTTGCCATAGATCCCACTCCAAGTTGGTTACAAGTGAGAGTAGGATCCTAATTGTATGCAGCTTTGCTACTGGTGCAAAAGTATCCAAATAATCCTCTCCATAGATTTTTATGTATCCTCTTGCAACTAGCCTTGTCTTCTTCCTTTCAGGCTTGCCATTTGCCAAGTATTTGATGGTGAAGATTAGACGGCTTGTTACAGCTTTCTTGTCCTTGGGGAGTTCAGTTTCAAACCATGTATCTTTCTTGATCATGGCGCCTATCTCATCTACTACTGATTCTTTCCACTCATCATCAGCCATTGCCTCTTCATAAGTCCTTAGTATGTATTCTTGATCCAAGTTGCTCATGAAAACTTGATGGTCATGTGGATATTGAGCTAGAGAGCAGACTCCTTGTACTGGATGAGCTACTGCATTTGCATTGAAGTAAACTCTTGTGTTCTTCCAATGTTCTGGTCCATATTTGATTCTGGTGCTTCTCCTTAATGGCTGCACTTCTTCTATCTCAGTATCTTGCTGGTTAGCCTCATCTTGTTCAAAACCTTCATGCTGATTGGTCTCATGTTTTTCCTCTTGCACATCTTGATCATGACTTTCAGAATCCTGGTGATTTGCCTTGGGTTGTGCTGATTCACTGCCCCACTCAGGATCAAGATGGGAAGCTTCAACACCTGGTTCAGCATGGGAAGGTGTAGCAGGAGCTCCTGTCCTCCCTTGTGGCTGGCTGATTCCAAGACTTTCAAGAATGATTCTCAGATTTGTGGCTCTATCTGAGGGTGTATGTGAGAGATCTTTCAGGTTGTCCCAGCTCTGCTCATCATAATATCCCTTGGATTCCACAAATTTGACATCCCTTGAAACCATTATCCTCCTGGCTTCTGGAACATAACATTAATATCCCTTCTGGTTTGTTGAATACCCAATGAAGATGGCCTTAATGCTCTTAGCATCCTGCTTGGTTCTTTGTTCACCTGGCAGCAAGACAAAACAAGTGCACCCAAACACACCCAGATGATCAATGGAGGGTTTGGTTTTGTTTAATACCTCATAAGGAGAAACATCATGGAGAACTCTGGTGGGTATTCTGTTGATCAGATAACACGCTGCAACCACAGCATCCCCAAAATCTTTTTGGCACATGTGTATGAAACATCATGCTCCTGGCTACCTCCATGAGATGGCGATTCTTTCTTTCTGCCACTCCATTTTGTTGTGGTGTGTATGGACAAATTGTTTGATGGATGATGCCATGTTTATCTAGATGGTTTTTGAAGGCAAGACTTGTGTATTCCCCATCATTATCTGACCTAAATATTTTGATCTTGGCATTAAAGTGGTTAGTGACATAGCTTTGAAAGTTCAGAAAAGCTTCTAACACTCTATCTTGGGATGGAATTAATGTCAGCCAAGTATACTTAGATTTTTCATCAACAAAGGTGACAAAGTACTTGTGATTTTCCCTAGAAACACAAGGAGCAGTCCAGACATTTGAGTGTACTAAATCAAAACAATGCTCATAGATAGTACTTGAATGAGGAAACACAGTCTTGCAATGTTTACCAAGGATACAAGCTTCACAGCTATCATTTTTAAAAGAAAGATTAGGCAACATCAAAGCTAAAGCTCTAGAATTAGGTGGCCTAATCTAGCATGCCATAACACATCTGAAGCAACAACAGGCGCAGAAGTAAAAGCATAAGGAAAATCAGAACTAAGTTTGGTGTCTTCAAGCAAATACAAGTCTCCCTTGCTCACATCCTTTCCAAGCATCTTATTAGTCTCAATATCCTGAAAATGGACATCATTAGGACTAAAGATAACATTACAATTTAGATCAGTAGCAGCCTTTTTAACTGAGAGCAAATTAGAAGTGAAAGATGGCATATAGAAAGCTTTAGATTCTTTTTCAAATAATTTCAGGTATCCTATGCCTTTAATTGGTATCCTATCTCCATTAGCAATCACTACACTTCCTAAGGCAGGTTCAACATTGCTAATAAGACTAGAATCCTTAATCATGTGATGAGAGGCTCCAGAGTCAATTATCAAAGATTTAGCACCAAGAGAAGGACTGAAAAGAGTACTCTTACAGTTACCAGAGTTGGAATTGAGAGCCTTGATCAGGGCTTCAATGTCTGACTTGCGATTAAGTGCATCATCAGGAGCTGGCTGAGAGGAGGAGGCGCCAGGAGTGTGAGAATCAGATATCATAACTCTTCCAGGTTGTGGCTGGTCAGTGTATTGAGCAGCCTCATTGGCTCGGCCCTGGTTGAACCTGGATGGAGTTGTTGGCCTGAGATGTGGGTGGAGAATCCAGCACTGATTCTTCATATGACCAACCTTCTTGCAATGCTCACAAGTGATCCGCCTGTTCTCTGGTTTGAAAGATGCCTTATGATCTCCAGCTTCAGCCTTATGCGCCATGTTGAGGTCACCTTTTCCCCCCCAAAGAGTCCCCACTGAGCCTTGCTCCTTCTGAATCTGAGCACAGACATCATCAAGGGAAGGGAGCTTCTCTGACCTGAGAATGTGTTTGATGAGGTCATTGTAGCTGGAGTTGAGAGTAAGCAGAAGAGCAAACACTTTATCCTCCTCACGCCTTTCTTCTAAGAGCAATGGGTCAGTGGTGCTTGGTCTCAACATCTCCAACTCTGCCCAAAGAGCTTTGAACTTGCCAAAATGGCGGTTGAAGTCCATGTCCTCCTGAGTTAAGCAGTTGATGGCTTTCTTCACTTGGAACACTCTGCTGAGGTTGGAAACATTACCATAAACCTTCTGTAGTGTATCCCATAGTTGCTTAGCAGTCACACAGTAAGAGTATGCCTCCATAATGGGGCCATCAAGGGAGGTGAGAAGGACAGGGAGCACCATGAGGTCTTCTTGAGCCCACTGGTCTGCATCTGTCACCACCACTATCTCCATTCCATCTTCTCCTTTGCTGGTATGGCTTGGCGCCTCACTAAAAGTGATGTGGGACCAAAGACCTTTCCCACCAAGGGCGTTCTTGGTCAGTCTTGACCAGTGGATAGAAGAGTGTTTCAATTGATTTTAGAAAAGTAAACCGTGAGAGTGAAAGAGAATGAAGAGTAGAGTAGATTTGCGGAAGAAAAAACAGGTTAAGGAGCTTAGAAGCTCTGATACCATGTAAGTTTTATGAAGAACAGAGTGATGAACACTCAAGAACAGGAGAGAGAGAGTGTCTTTGATCCGAAAAGTACAAAAGAGAGAGGGAGAGTTCGGTTTATGTCACCAAGAATAAGAGAGAATATAGAAGGAAGATGTTTTCTTAATTTGCACATAAGAGGATACAAGATATTTAAAGACAATCTGAGAGGGAGAAGAAACAATAAACAATGTTGGTCTAGTCGATGAAAGTGACCTGACCTAACGGCAAACTCCCCTCAAACCCAACATGTGACTTATACAATAACTATTCCCACTTGGTCTTCTCAGCTCAAACGGTCTCCTCTTGATTCTGGAAGTCTCTGGTCGACACTTCCATCACTTGCTTTGCCTCCAAGACATGCTAGGTTACTTGAGAGAGTGAGAGTAGTCCGTACAACTTGTACGGAGTTCCTTGTGCTTCAAGTCTCTTCTTCTCCTCTTCTGATCTCTTCATACTTCTAACCGTGATCCTCCATGTTATCTATTCTTCTCTTTATGCTCAATAAGCAAGTTACAGGAGAATCCTTATAGTATGCAGCTTGGTCACTGGAGCAAAAGTGTCTAGGAAATCTTCACTATAGACTTTAGTGTATCCCTTTGCAACTAGCCTTGTCTTTTTCCTCTCTGGCTTTCCATCAGCCTGATACTTGATGGTGAAGATGAGTCTACTTTTTACTGCCTTCTTGCCTTTGGGGAGCTCACTTTCAAACCATGTTTCATTCTTGATCATGGCGCCTATCTCATCTCCAACAGATGACTTCCACTCCTCATGTTGCATAGCTTCTTCATAGGTTTTTGGAATGTACTCCTGATCCAATTCACTGATGAAGACTTGATGTTCTTCTGGATATTGGGCAAGAGAGCATACTGCACTGGTCGGGTGAGCTACTGCTTCAGCATTGAAGTAGACTCTTGTGTTGATCCAGTTTGAAGCTGGTTTCCTGATCCTTGTACTCCTTCTCAAAGGCTGTATCTGCTCAGGTTCATTGTTTGGCTCCTCATCTAAAGTCTCAGCCTCTGGTTCTGATTGCATCTCATCTTGATCATGTGATACTGAGTTCTCTTTAGGTTGAGCTTGTGCAGGTTGCTCATTGTTTCCACTGCCCCCCTCATGATCAAGGTGAGATACTCCAACATCTTCTACTGCCTCATCTACAGCTTGTGTGGGTACCTCCCTGACCTTCTCTGGTGCATCTGGTAGACTGATCCCAAGTCTTTCCATTAAGACTCTCAGGTTGTTAGCTCTGTCTGAGGCTTATTGAGATAGATCTTTGAGTTCTTGTTGGGGTCAAAATCAGTCACAACGGAATCGATGCCCGAAAGTCCTTGGAAAAACCAAATCTCGGTCAAAACTTTAAAATCCGAGAAAACGAATAACCGAAACGGATCGCCCGACGGGCAACGGGTCTACTCGCCGGCGAGCATAACCGTAGCATGGGTCAGCTAGCCCAGCGAGTAAGACCACATTGTGGGTCAACTCGCTGGAGAGCTCGACCAAAGCACGGTCAGCTCACGGGCGAAGCATAACCGTAGCATGGGTCAGCTAGCCCAGCGAGTAAGACCACATTGTGGGTCAACTCGCTGGAGAGCTCGACCAAAGCACGGTCAGCTTCGCCGGTGAGTGTTGGGGTCAAAATCGGTCAATGACGAAATCGTTACCCGAAAGTCCTCGAAAGAAAATCCAAGCGACGATCAAAGCCAAGAAACGGGTCGCCGCCGATAAAACTCACGGAAGGCTCGCCCACTCCTATCCGGCGCTCGGCGAGGGTCCTGGCGCCCATCCGTGCAATCATCTCATTATCTCGGGCAATGCCGCATCTTGGTCCCTTGAAACCCATGTCCGATCGTCCGAGATCTACAATGAGTCTTCCGTAAAGCCTTCCGATTGTTTAAAATATTCGCCTTTTAACACATCTAAAGCTCGAAGCCTCGTTGCTCACATCCCTGAAGGCGGAAAGTCTACAAATCCAAGTCCATCGCGAAAATCCCGATACTCGAGGAGTCTTGTTGGATTAGAAACGATTATCTCGAAATCTACGGCTAACGATCTTCCCGAACTCAAAGATTTCCCGCAAACGACTAACGGGGAAAGATCGAACAACAAAAAAACCCACAGACGGCAGGATGGCCTGGCGCCGGCGGCACTCGCCTGGCGCCAGCGCACTCGCCTGGTGCCGGGCGGCACTCGCCACGCTGGCCGCCTGGCGCCGGGCGGCACGCTGGACGCAGGCCAGCCTGGCGCCGGGCGGCACTCGCCACGCTGGCCGCCTGGCGCCGGGCGGCACTCGCCTGGCGCCGGGCGGCACTCGCCTGGCGCCGGGCGGCACTCGCCTGGCGCCGGGCGGCATGCGGACGCTGGCTAGCCTGGCGCCGGGCGGCACTCGCCTGGCGCCGAGGCACGCTGGACGCAGGCCAGCCTGGCGCCGGGCGGCACTCGCCTGGCGCCGGGCGGCACTCGCCTGGCGCCGGGCGGCACTCGCCTGGCGCCGGGCGGCACTCGCCTGGCGCCGGGCGGCACTCGCCACGCTGGCCGCCTGGCACCGGCGGCACTCGCCTGGCGCCGGGCGGCACTCGCCACGCTGGCCGCCTGGCGCCGGCGGCACTCGCCTGGCGCCGGGCGGCACGCAGGACGCTGGTCGGCCTGGCGCCGGTCCACGCCCTCGCCCTGGTCTCGGTCCTATCGTGCCCGGTCCGATCCCATCTTAGCTTGTTGGATCAATCCACGCAAGTTTGGTACGATCACGGTTATTCTAGAACACCAATATCTCGACTATACAAGGAATTGGGTTCCTTCGAAACACCAAACCTTCAAAGACGGTTCTTCAAAACCGTAAAACGCCTTAAACGGCCCAACGTGGCCAAAACGCCCGCCACGATTTTCCGAAAAGAAGGATAACTATGGCGGTTTATCTTGATCCTCACATAAGAGATAAATGTCAAGTTTTCCGATGATAAATGTCAAGTTTTCCGATGATAAATGTCAAGTTTTCCGATGATAAATGTCAAGTTTTCCGATAAACATGAAGATGGGCGAAAATGGAAAAAGCCGATTCAGCCAGCGAAGATAGACCGCCTTAAGGGGAGTATATAAGGAGAGATTTGAGCAAGAAGCAAACCAGATCACAAACTTTCGTGAGCACTTAGCACTTAGAGCGATTTAGCATTCCTTTATGTTTTCACTAGCGAAGCCGCGACTCAACTAGGATAGACTTAGGCGACCAGACTAGCGGACTCCTCGACAGCTCTTACGGCCGCATTTCTTTGTTGTACACGCCAAAACGAATTCAGAAATAAGATCTCTTTCGCCAACTTTTACGATTTCTATTTTCGCAACTTTTATCTCTATTGACTGTTTCTGCAGCGCCCAGCAGATATCCGGACCTTCAAGGAAGATCGGGTTAACTCGGTTTTCCTCCACAAATCTTTATCGAAATTGACGGTGCGAATTTCGGTTCCCACAGTTTGGCTAGAAGGAGGGGGTTACAGATCTATCTATCTCGCAACCGCACACGCCGATCATGTCTACCGACGCCACCAAAGATCAACCAGCTAGACGGAACACCCGCCGACGCCAACGCTGAGAGGACTCCAGCTGGAGATGCGCCCGCAGTCACCGCTGATGCAAACACCGAGGCGCCAGGCAGATGAAGGAATCAGCACTCCGCCCGCACGGGCGAACAACAGACAAGCTGATAACCTCGCCGCAAAACAGGTCGACACCTTAACTGCGAGGAGTAAACTGCAGCGGATCCACCAAGGCACGCCACAGAAGACTCGACTTCGATCTCCGGCACGAGAAAAGATGCCCGAAAGAGCCCACTCGAGGAAATGGCTCGAAAGGACAGCAAGCGACCTCGCAGAACCTTCCACTCCCGCTACGGAAACAAGGAAAGCGACGCCGAAGATCGATCTAGATATCAGCGACCAATCGGATCCTTCCGATGAAGACGCTGACATCCACCCTGTGAGGACCCGGCCAGTCCGCCGCAGACGGTATCCTTCGATAGGCCCATGGCGTAAGAGGAAGAAGAACTCTACTGGATGGAGCAGAAAGAACTCGCGGAAGATCAAACTCGGATCTATCGCGACCAGTGCCGACAAACTCGGAGGAGCGCCGGTAGCAATAGCAAGATCCATGATCTCCGCGAATCTCTAAAAGACCGTGGTCGGCGAATGCGGTGAAATCGCGAATCCATCAGGCGACCAGTTCGCTCGAGATCGATAGACTTCTCGAGGAAGCACGGAAAACACCATTCACCACCCGGATCACAGAAACACGCATCTCGGACCCAGGGAAAATCAAAATCCCGGTCTATGACGGTACGACGGATCCTAAGTCGCACCTGCAGTCTTTCCAGATCGCAATGGGCAGGTGAAAACTCCCGGAGCGTGAACGAGACGCGGGTCATTGTCTTCTCTTCGTCGAGCACCTCAAAGGCGCTGCGTTCGAGTGGTTCTCCCGACTCAAAAGGAACTCCATCGGAAGTTTCCGCCAACTGGCCTCGGCGTTTCTCAAACAATACCTCATGTTCATGGACAGAGAAACGTCCGACGTGGATCTATGGAGTCTAGCTCAGAAGGAGGACGAGTCACTCCGCGACTTCATGCGAAGGTTCAAGCTGGTGATGGCCAGAGTAACAGGCATCAGCGACAATGTCGCAATCGACGCCCTGAGGAAAACTCTCTGGTACAAGTCGAAGTTCCGAAAGTGGATACTACTGGAAAAGCCGCGGACAATCCAGGATACTCTCCACAAGGCAACGGACTTCATCATCATGGAAGAAGAGATGAAGCTTCTATCGCAGAAGCACGGACCACGTGAAACGCCCTCGAAAAGAAAACCTCGTAACGACAAAAGCGTCCATCCGCGAAGGGAAAAGGCGTAGCGAGCATAACTTCGCCATCAACTTCGAACAAGGCAGAACCTCCGGAAACACCTGGACCAGGAACCAGTACAAGGATAATTCCTACTGCGAGTTCCACGAAACCAGAGGTCACTCCGCTGCGAACTGCAAGGTTCTCGGCGCCCGACTTCGCCGCAAAGCTCCTCACCGCTTAACTATCAAAGGTCAAAGTATAAAGGACTTGCTCCTGGCCTCCGACCGCCAAAGACCAACAAAACTGTCTCCGAGGACCGTAGCGACCGAAAATCAAACGGGGAAAACGCTGAAGAAGACAGACGACCAAGGGAACAACAGCAGTCGCCAGAGGGTAAACATGATCATCGGAGGATCACAGTTCTACCAAGACTCTGTCTCGCCGATAAAGCCTACGGGCAAAAGCGAGACAAGTTCCAACTGGTTCCCGGACAGCGATGTTCCTAACCACACGATCGCTGAGGAACAGAGACCGCCGGAATCGACAAACCTCACTGCGATCCTTTGGTAATCGACCTGGTAATCCAGATCTCAAGTCGGCCGCATTCTCATCGATACAGGAAGCACGGTCAACGCCATCTTCCGCGACACCCTCTACAGGATGAAGATCCCACTTGGGAAGTCATCCCTGAGCCAAAACCTTTGACGGTTTTCGGCGCCACTACCATGACCCTCGAAGAATTAAACTCCGGTCATGGCAAAGGAAGTTACAAAGATCGTCGAGTTTGCAGTAGTCGACAACCCGCCATCTACAACGCCATCATGGGAACCCTTGGATCAACTCCATGAAGGCGGTACCATCCACATATCACCTCGTATCAAGTTTCCTACTCCGACCGAACCGCAGCCATCACGGGGTAGTCGAAACAATCGAGACTCTCTTACCTAGCCAATTCAAACTGCGAAAAGATCGGGCGCCCCTGCGGCCAATCGAAGCGAGCAAAGGAATCACACAACATTCCCAGGACTCAAGAAAGATGATCCAGAATCATCCCAACAGGCAACGATTCAAGACAGCGACAAAGCCTCGAGTCCACCTCCATAAAAGCAGATAGCTCGACCGCGACAAACCGCCGATCCAACCAGCACGATCGAACGGCAACGACGGGAGTAAAAACGCGCGACAACTATCAGAACTACGAGATGGCTTGATCCTCGAAGAGGTATCGAGGCAGCTCGTCGAAACCCGGCGAAGTTCAGCTATCCCCTCACCAAAAGGGGACTGCGCGATACTCCTATACTCCCACAAAACGCCAAAAATCCGCACATGTACTCTAACTTCTCGAAATTTTTAATAAAAGTCTTTCTATCTTTTATGCTCACTTAAACGCGATCAACGCTCGAAAACGAAAATCATATCTTCAAAAGAAACGCCAGACGCCGCGAACTTCTTAAAAAGATAACAAAACTCAGATATCCGCAAAAGACAGTCCACCGCGACTTAAAATAACTCACGCCGTCGATTGGCCCGACGGACGACACAAGAAACGCTTTCACTCAATACAAACTCGTAGTCAGACCTACAAGGTCCTCTTACTTCCGACAAGGATATCATAGCGCTATACAAGAAAACCAAAATTTTGGTTTAGCGTCTCGGATAAACTCCGAAGATAGCTCGATTCTTTTAACACAAGTCATATAAGCCGGCGACTAGTCGCGGACTTTAAACGAAAAGAATCAGGAAGAAATCACTAACAGGCAAAACGAAGCCGATCAGTCATCGCGACAGCCTTAAAGCTGAGAGTAAGCCTAGGTCTTGCCTTAAACCCAGTCTTGCTGGATCTTGACATCTCACAGACATAGTATGGTATCACGAGATCCCAAAACATGTCTCTTATCGCTACACCTAAAACGCCGCTAAAAGTAGCATACGGACCAAGCGGCGAAAAGAGTTGGGATGCTATGACTACCGTGATCCTTCCTCTACACTTGACGAAAAGTATAAATCAAATCAAAACACCTAACTCTCGAAATTTTCATATTCATAAAAGCCGCAAAACGGCAGGATTCAAAGCCACCAACGCCAGTCCCAAAACATAAGAATGCAACCTCCAACCGTCGCGAGAATAAAACTACTAAAACGCCACACACGCCAAAAATACGATTCACAAAAGGAAGTCAACATTGAGAAACCGGATGCGGAAATCCCAAACGAACTAGCAGGTTGGTCCACTTCCTCGTTCACGCCTTGGCGTTCCCACCACCCTCGGCGTTCTCATCGGCTCCGGCCTCCACCGTATCCTCGGAAACCTCGATAGGTTCCCATAGTCTCCGGACACTTTCTTCTACCGGAGGAACCAAGGACTCAGCATGAGCACACTCGCCATGAAATCCTTCATCTCAGCAATCTCGAATCGAAGAGAAACTGGTTCTCAGACTTGTAAAGGTTTACGATCAACCCCGCACTCGCTGAAATCACCAACAAACTCCTGAGCTTCTTTAAAACATTGAAACTCAGCAGCAAGCGATTCCTCCGTCTTGCCACCTCCGCGACCATCCTTCTTCCTCTCCTTTCGCCCGAGCGAGCTCGGCGTGAAGCTCAGCTTGCTTCGCTTCTCGCTTTACCTCGCCGGAACCGAAAGCTCGCCCGCTTCGTGGTCTTGAAGTTAGCAATCCTGGATTTGCGGAAACTCGAAAGTTACCGCTAAACACTCTTAGTTCCTGCATAAACTCAAGATCAGCAAGTATGCTTATATACAGATTCAAACATAAGGTTAAGAAGTTCGGCCAAACCTCGCTGACACGCTAGAGCCCTCGCAAAACCCGTTGTTTTCCTCATCCTCCAGCGACTCATCAGTAGTAAACTCCGGAGGAAGGCCATCAAAGAAGTTGTTCGGTGGAAAACCGCTGGTTCGCTTTTTCCGTTGAGCAAAACAAGGGTTTTCTCCCAGCGGTGAAGGATCTTTCGAGCCTTCCCCATCATCGCATTTCTTCCCTTATGAGACCTCTGTCGCCCAGTAGGAGCTTCGATGACCGGTTCGGCATCATGCGACGACAGGATCTCGATCGATAAAGTCTAACCGCTGCCTCAATCCGCTCGAGGGTGAAGGACTTCAAAAACGCCTTTGACGAAGAAGATCTTCGACAAAGAGATCACCGCAAATGCGCCGATAGGGTTGTTCCCTACAAAGCAAAACTTTTCACTAAAACTCGCGACTAACAGGTGAAATAGACAACAGGGTTTTCATCAGATACCTCGCTGAAGTTCCATGCTTGCGGAAATAGATGGAGGCAGCTCTCCTCGACAGACTCACCATCTATTTGGACGAAGAAGAAACGCCCTGCCACGATTTGGGATTCGGTAGTCCCCGAATCACGCCATATCCTTCTTAGGCAGCATGGAGTAGTAACCGCCGCCCCCGTCGGCCGAGTGCCCCAAAGACCTTCGAAATCATCGACCAAGATCAATCCCGAAGTTCAGAAGCGATCAGTACGCCAAGCCAACTTCCAAGGCAGGAACGCTGAGCTGGTTGATCGAAAGTTCAAGCGTGAAGCGCATCAACAATGGCACCAGGGATCGGGAACCACATACGGCGATGCGTAAAAGCCGTAACATGTAAAGAAACCTTGCGGAGGATTCCTTGCACTCGTTACCAGCGGGAATCGAATTTTACTCCTTGAGGAACCTGGTAAAAATCTCAATAACCTTGAGATATTTACGAAACCTAGCTTCGGCGTAAAGGAGCACCAGGCTGCCTCGCAGGTCTCTTCGAACAGGGATCTCTGGCGGTGTTGAAGCGAACCTACAAGGGCTCGGTAATACGCGATTCTTCGCTTCCTCTTCGACCAACCTCCCGCTTCACCGCCACATGGGCAGGAGAGTCATCCGAGGATGATTGGGAAGAAGAATTTCTCTTGAGGACTTTGAAGACATTGTTCTTAAAGAGAGAGAAAGGATTCTTGAGAGAGAGAGTAAATTTCTTATGATGAAGTAAGAATGAGATTTCTTACTCCATCCTTATAAAGGAGGTAAAATCACTATTTACCCGACTTTCGTAAACGACACGCCTCTACACCTTCCCATTCGGCCATACCGCAAGCTAGGATCCGACAGGCACTACGGTTCCTAGCTAGCTAGGGGGCTAACTGTTGGGGTCAAAATCGGTCAATGACGAAATCGTTACCCGAAAGTCCTCAAAAGAAAAGCTTAGCGACGATCAAAGCCAAGAAACGGTCGCCGCCGATAAAACTCACGGAAGGCTCGCCCACTTATCTACGCCAGCGGCGTAGGGTCCTGGCGCCCATCCGTGCAATCATCCCATGATCTCGGGCAATGGCGGCATCTTGGTCCTTGAAACCCATGTCCGATCGTCCGAGATCTACAATGTGTCTTCGTAAAGCCTTCCGATTGTTTAAAAGATTCGCCTTTAAACACATCTAAAGCTCAAGCCTCGTTGCTCACATCCACGAAGGCGGAAAGTCTACAAATCCAAGTCCATCGCAAAATCTCGATACTCGAGGAGTCTTGTTAGATTAGAAACAATTATCTCGAAATCTACGGCTAACAATCTTCCCGAACTCAAAGATTTCCATAAGCGACTAGCGGGGAAAGATCGAACAACAAAACCCACAGGCGGCAGGATGGCCTGGCGCCGGTGGCACGCTGGACGCTGGCCAGCCTGGCGCCGGCGGCACTCGCCACGCTGGCCAGCCTGGCGCCGGCGGCACTCGCCTGGCGCCGGCGGCACTCGCCTGGCGCCGGCGGCACTCGCCTGGCGCCGGCGGCACGCTGGACGCTGGCCAGCCTGGCGCCGGCGGCACTCGCCTGGCGCCGGCGGCACTCGCCTGGCGCCGGCGGCACGCTGGACGCTGGCCAGCCTGGCGCCGGCGGCACTCGCCTGGCGCCGGCGGCACTCGCCTGGCGCCGGCGGCACGCTGGACGCTGGCCAGCCTGGCGCCGGCGGCACTCGCCTGGCGCCGGCGGCACGCTGGACGCTGGCCAGCCTGGCGCCGGCGGCACTCGCCTGGCGCCGGCGGCACTCGCCTGGCGCCGGCGGCACTCGCCTGGCGCCGGCGGCACTCGCCTGGCGCCGGCGGCACTCGCCTGGCGCCGGCGGCACTCGCCTGGCGCCGGCGGCACTCGCCTGGCGCCGGTGGCACGCTGGACGCTGGCCAGCCTGGCGCCGGCGGCACTCGCCTGGCGCCGCAGCACTCGCCACGCTGGCCAGCCTGGCGCCGGCGGCACTCGCCTGGCGCCGGCGGCACTCGCCTGGCGCCGGCGGCACTCGCCTGGCGCCGGCGGCACTCGCCTGGCGCCGGCGGCACTCGCCTGGCGCCGGCGGCACTCGCCTGGCGCCGGCGGCACTCGCCTGGCGCCGGTGGCACGCTGGACGCTGGCCAGCCTGGCGCCGGTCCACGGTCCTCGCCCTGGTCTCGACCTATCGTGTCCGGTCCGATCCCATCTTAGCTTGTTCGATCAATCCACGCAAGTTTGGTACGATCACGGTTATTCTAGAACACCAATATCTCGACTATACAAGGAATTGGGGTTTCTTCGAAACACCAAACCTTCAAAGACGGTTCTTCAAAACCGTAAAAACGCTTAAACGCCTAACGGCCAAACGCCCGGTTACTTATTTTCCAAAAGAAGGATAACTATGACGGTTTATCTTTATCCTCACATAAGAGATAAATGTCAAGTTTCCAGAAGATAAATGTCAAGTTTCCAGAAGATAAATGTCAAGTTTTCGAAGATAAATGTCAAGTTTCCCGATAAACATGAAGATGGACGAAAATGGAAAAAGCCCAATTCAGCCCACGAGAAGATAGACCGTCTTAAGGGGAGTATATAAGGTGAACTTTGAGCAAGAAGCAAACCAGATCACAAACTTTCAGAGCACTTAGCACTTAGAGCGATTTAGCATTCTTTTATGTTTTCACTAGCGAGCTGCGACTCAACTAGGATAGACTTAGGCGACCAGACTAGCGGACTCCTCGACAGCTCTTACGGCCGATTTCTTTTCTTGTTGTACACGCCAAACGAGAATTCAGAAATAAGATCTCTTTCGCCAACTTTTACGATTTCTATTTTCGCAACTTTTATCTCTATTGACTGTTTAGGTAATGCGGCCAGCAGATATCCGGGACCTTCAAGGAAGATCGGGTTAACTCGGTTTTCCTCCACAAATCTTTATCAGAAATTGACGGTGCGAATTTCGGTTCCCACAGTGAGTACGACCACATTGCGGGTCAACTCGCCAGCGAGCTCGACCGAGGCACAGGTCAGCTCGCCCGGCGAGCGTGGCCAACCCTTCGTCGACCATTCCGAACCCGGTCCCATCCCATAACCATGCATCTTTGTCTGAAGTTTACGTAACTCAGTCCTCGGGTTCATGGACACAATACCAATGTTCCGTCTAAAAACATCGTCAAAATTCTTCGGGAAATTGAAAAAGGTTATGGAACAGGTTACGGTTAACTTAACATCAACTGCCTCGGCTATGCGAAGAGACGAGGTTCCGTAGGGAAAATAATGCCTATACCAACGGCTACTTCGCGAGTAAAATTGTAAAAATGCTAAAGTCTTGATACGGTCCAAAGAGGGTCCGAATTGCGGACAACAGCCCATCTATGATCCCAAAAGACTTGAGCCCAAAGACTAGAATGACGGTTTATCTTTATCCTCACATAAGAGATAAATGTCAAGTTTCGAAGATAAATGTCAAGTTTCGAAGATAAATGTCAAGTTTCCAGAAGATAAATGTCAAGTTTCAGAAGATAAATGTCAAGTTTCCAGAAGATAAATGTCAAGTTTCCAGAAGATAAATGTCAAGTTTCAGAAGATAAATGTCAAGTTTCGAAGATAAATGTCAAGTTTCCAGAAGATAAATGTCAAGTTTCGAAGATAAATGTCAAGTTTCAGAAGATAAATGTCAAGTTTCCAGAAGATAAATGTCAAGTTTCCAGAAGATAAATGTCAAGTTTCGAAGATAAATGTCAAGTTTCCAGAAGATAAATGTCAAGTTTCAGAAGATAAATGCCAAATTTCCGCGAAGATAAATGTCAAATTTCCGAGAAGATAAATGTCAAGTTTCCGAAGATAATCACGAAGAAAAATGAGATATGGAATAGCCCGCTTTGCGAAAAGTCCAGCCCGAGAAGAGGTAAACCAACCTAAAGGAGGAATATATAAAGAGGACTTAGGATGAAGAGCAAGAGAGAGAGAAAAAAGGAGCACATCAGAGAAAACTTAGCACTTAGAGCAATTTAGGCAATTTTTCGTTTTTACTACCGAGCTGCGACTCAACTAGGTTAGAACTTAGGTTGCTAGACTAGCGAACTTACCTACAGCTCTCGTAGCCGTGACTCTCACCTGTTGTCCACGCTCAAATGCAGATTCGGAAATAAGATCTCTTTGCTCTCTTTTTGTTCTTACGATTTATTATCTAATAATTTTCGTCTTATTGATTATGTTGTGTGTGGCCCAGCAGATAACCGAGGCCTTCAGGGAAAGCTAGGTGTACTTGGCTTTCCTCCGATTAACAAAACTCGACGGTGTGAATCTTGGTTCCCACAGTTTGGCGCTAGAAGGAGGGGGGGGGTACGGATCTATCTCTCACGTAAGCACACACGCTCAGTCAGGTATGACGATCGACACTGACAAAGACAAACAGGTGCCCGACGGGCCTACCGTTGATCCCAGTGTTAATCTAAACCCAACTGGAAACATGTCAACGGTAACCACTGACGCCGCGTCATTAGCCCAGATGAAAGAAATGTTCGCCGCTTCAAAAGTCGGACGAACAGGATAGACTCGTTGCCTCTCTCGCAAAACAGGTGGAGACCTTAACTGCGAAGGCTAGGAGTAAAATCCCGCGCGGCGCTACCAGGACACGCGACGACAGAAGACTCGACTTCGAGACTCCAAATGACCAGGCCGCACGGACGGACAGAGCTTCCTCGGGAAAAAACCCTAGCAAAACAGCCCCGTCCGATGCGCAGCCGATCGTGGAGAAACTTCCACCTCCTCCTGGGGGCGACGAAGGAGATGACGTCGAACGTATCGATATGGACATAAGTGACCAGTCTGATGGCTCGGACCAGGACGCTGATATCCATCCAAGAAGAAAGCGGCTACCGCCGCGTAACGCTGCCACCGAAAACCCATGACGGAGGAAGAAGAAAAACTCTATTGGGTGGAACAAGAGGAGCTGGATGAAAAACAAGCCAGAATCCACCGGAGCCAGCGTCGGCAGACTCGAAGGGCATCTGGAAGCCCCAATGAGATCCACGACCTCCGCGAGTACATCGCGAAAACCGCGGCAGATGTCAAAGCGGTAAAATCGCAGATTCACCACGCGACAAGCGCTGCGCCCGAAATCGACAGGCTACTCGAGGAAGCACGGAAACCCACATCTCAGATCCAGGGAAGATACAAATTCCCGTCTACGATGGCACCTCCGACCCAAAGGCACATCTGCAGTCATTCCAGATGGCAATGGGAAGTGCAAACTCAAGGAGCGCAAAAAAGACGCCGGCTACTGCCTCCTCTTTCTCGAAAACCTCAAAGGAGCTGTGTTCGAATGGTTCTCTCGTCTGAAGCGTAACTCAATCGGAAGTTTTCGTCAACTCGCTTCGGAGTTCCTCAAACAAGTATTCCATGTTCATGGACAGGAAAACCTCGGACGTCGATCTCTGGAGTCTATATCAAAGGGAGGACGAGCCACTCCGCGATTTCATGAACAGATTCAATTTAGTAATGGCGAGAGTCACTGGAATCAGCGACAAAGTAGCAGTCGACGCTCTGCGGAAAACTCTCTGGTACCGATCTAAAATCCGGCAGTGGATATCTCTCGAGAAACCGAGAAAAATCCAGGATGCTCTGCACAAGGCAACAAACTTCATCATAATGGAAGAAGAGATAAAGATCCTCTCCCAGAAAAACAACCCGCAGAAAACGTCCGCAAAAAGGAGGAGCTCTCGTAACGATAAGTATATCCACCACGAAGGGAAGATCTCCAGGGCAAGCACAACTACGCCATCAAGTCTGAACAAGGGAAAACTTCTGGAAACACCTGGACTAACCAGTACAAGGATAATTCCTACTGCGAGTTCCACCAGACCAGAGGTCACTCCACCACAAACTGCAAGGTCCTCGGCGCTAGACTCGCTGCAAAGCTCCTCGCCGGCGAACTGTCGAAGGTCACGAGCGTAAAAGACCTGGTCTTGGATTCCGACCGACCTCCAAAAACTGATAAAGAATCTCCCAAGAGAGATACACGCGAGAACCAGTCGGGGGAGAAACGCGGAAGAAGACATGACGACCGCGGAAACGATAACAACCGTCGAAGGGTGAATATGATCATCGGAGCATCACAATTCTATCAAGATTCGGTCTTGTCGATCAAAGCTTACGGTCGGAAGGAGGAAACAAGTTCTAACTGGCAAACCCGGTCCCGACCGATGACATGCATAATGATGCAATCACTTTCAAAGAAAGCAAAACAATCGGTATCGACAAACCGCACTGTGATCCGCTAGTCATCGATTTGGTAATCCGAGAACCAAAACCTCTCACAGGTTTTTCGAAACGATCTCAATGGCCCTCGGATCCGTCAAACTTCCCGTAATGGCTAAGGATGTGACAAAAATCGTCGAATTCATGGTAGTCAACACTACTGCCATCTATAACGTCATCATGGGAACCCCCTGGATCAATTCCATGAAAGCAGTACCATCGACTTACAATCTCGACATCAAATTCCCAACCCCGAACAGAACATCAGTAATCTGGGGATGCCAAAAACAGTCAATGTTCTGCTACTTGGCCGAACATAAACTTCGACTAACTCGGAACACCCCAGCGGTCAACCCGAAGAAATCGAAGAAAACTTCGGGACTCATACGAGCTCCATAGCGATCCAGAACCATCGGATCAGGCAACGACTCGGGACGATAGCATCGTTCCTGAATCCATCACCTCACCGGCGGACAACCCTACTCCGGAAACGATCGTCGACCTAACTTTGGCCCCAGTAGCCGAAGTAACTGAGGCGACCCCCTCCAGCGAGTAGGAACACCCGCGGAAACTAGCAGAACTACGAGATGGCTTGATCCTCGAATGAGGTACGTAAGCAGCTTATCCTATTGACAAGTTCAGATATCCCCCTCTCCAAAAAAGGGGGGGGGAGTGGGTACGTATACTCATATACTCCCATAAAGTTCGAAATATCCACGCTTGTACTCGAAATTTTCGAAACTCTTTAATAAAATTTCTTTTTTCCGATCTCACGAATCACTCGCAATAAGCCTCTACACTGTCCAAGCAATCCTTGGACGGAAACCAGTTCCTGCTTTAAAAACAGTCACGGTCAAGTAAGACCTAAAATGCACACGTCTTCTCCAAAAAAGAGAGAAGATCGAAACAACCTTATAAATGATATATCTTTCGGGAAAAGCGAGACATCGCGAACAATCCTCGAAAGATCTTACCTAAGCACACAGTCCATCCGCGACTTTAAAAAAAATGATGATCGTCGATTGGCCCCGACGAACATACCTGAAAAACTTTCTCCAAAGAGAACTCGTAGTCAAACCTTTCATAAAAAGTAAAGGTTCTCTTACATCCGACATGGATATCATAGCGCTATACAAAAAATCCGAAATTTTGGTCAGCACTCTAGACGGTCTCTGGAAGATGCTCGGTTCTTCCCATACAAGTCGTATAAGCCGGCATCAAGCCGCGGACTTTAAAACGGAAAGAACCAGGTAGAAATCACCAACAGGCAAAACGAAAGCCGATTAGTCATCGCATAGCCTTAGTGCCGAAAGTAAACCTAGGTCTTGCCCTAAACCCAGTCCTTCTGGTCCATAAACATTACAAGAATGATACAAAAAATGTCCCGTCGCCCACGTCTATAACGCCCACGAAAACTTCGTAGAAACTCCAAAGCATTTACGAATATCTTTATCTCGAAAAAAGCCAGCGGACAAGCGACAAAACACGAACTGAGATACGAAGTGACTACTCATATCTCATCCTCGACACTTGACAGAAGTATAAACTAAAAACATTCGTTATATATATTAGGAGCCGCAAAACGGCTGGGATTCAAAGCCACCAACGGCCAGTCCCACAAATAAAGTCAAATGACCCCAAAAGGCCATAGCACCATCATATAAACGGCCACACTCGGCCAAAAAACTAAATAATACAGATAAAGATAAGGGAAATCTATCCCGACGATCCTCAAAAGTCAAGGTCGAGATACCCGGACATCCAAACGCCAAACGAGCTCACGGGCTGATCGACCTCTCCCTCCTCGTCCGCAGCACTGGCTCCCTCTTCTGCCGTGCCCTCCAAAACCTCGATGGAATCCCAAAGCTGTGGGACCCTTCCTTCGATTGGTGGAACCAAGGATTAGGCATGGGCGCACCCGTCCATTAGGCCCGACATCTCAGAGACCTCGGCAGGAAAGGAGAAGTCTTTGTTCTGCGACTTGTAGAGGGTAGCGACCGAGCCACGGCACTCACGAAAATCACCCACGAATTCCTGAGCATCCTTAAAGCTCTCGAATTCAGTGGCAAACAAAGCGGCCCTCCGCTTCATCTCGGCGACAATCGTTCTCTTTCCTCTCCTCTCCGCACGGACAAGGGCCCGAGAATGGAGCTCAGCCTATCTCCGGCTCTGTTCCTCGACCTCCTTCCGAAACCGAAAGAGTTCTCTTTCAGCCTCCTTGTCTTTGAAGTGAGAGATACGCGATTCCCGAAAACTTCCGTCAAGCGCCGCATTGAACACCCTCATCCCCTGCATGAACTTAAGATCAGAAAAGGAAATAAAAAAATAATATATCGAAATTCAGAATAAAGTTCAAAGGATAAACCTCGTTGATCAAATGGGAACCTTCAGCAACTACTTTCCTCCTCGACTCTTCGTCCAGCGACTCATGAGTAGTGAAACCGGGAGGGAGGTCGGAAAAAAAGTAGCTAGGAAGGGGAACCTCTCTAGTTCCACTCCTTTCCCCTGGGGTGAAACTAGGGTTCCATCCTGGCAGCAGAGGGTCTCCCAAGACATTATCAGAGGAAACCCCTTTGCCTTTCCGAGACCTGTTTCTCCGCCTCTGAGCAGGCAAGACGTCAATGACCGGTTCTACGTCGTACGGAACATCAAGAGGCTGGGAGATGGCTCGAGATCGATGGAGCTCCACCGCGCTCCGAATCCGTTCAACAGTGAAGGAGTTCCAGGAGAATGGCCTGTCGCAGAGAAGATCTCGCTTGGCAAAAAGATCGGCAGGAGTCAGCGGAAGGATCCTGTTCACTGCAAGATAATAATAAAAAAAAAAAATCATCGTCACGTGTTTTCAAGGTATCAAAACGAAAAACGCAACTAGTTGTATTACCACGTTTGAAGTTCCACTCCCGACGGAATAGGTGGAGGTACCTCTCCTCGACAGACTCCCCATCTATCCGGACAAAGAAAAAGCGCTCGAACCATGTCTTGGGGTGCGAAGTATGCCCCTGAATTATAGCCATGTTTTTCTTTCTCACCATGCGGTATGAGCCATCGATCCCCGTTCCTTTCGTAAACCAAAATCCCTCAAAGTCGCCAGGGTTAAGATCCATTCCTAGCTCGTAACTTGAGATCAACACGCCAAGCCAATGCTGCAAGGCCGAAACGTTTAGCTGGCTGAACGAAAGCCCAAATAGGTGAAGTGCGCGGACGATGGTGCCGGGGATCGGAAACCAAATGCGGCAATACGCCAGGAAGGCCTCGTAGCAAGTAAAGAAACCTTCCAGAGGATTCCATGCGCTCTCGTTGCCACTCGGGATCCGAAATACGACTCCACTTGGAATCTGGTAAAAGTTCCGGAGAGTCGTAAGGTAGTCGGGAGAGACCATGCTCGGCGTGAGGGGTGCGTTCGGCGACCTCATGGGCCTCTTAGGGATTGGAATGTCTTGCAGAGGCGGAAGCGAGCCGCAAAGAGCTTTGTAGCACGATCCTTTATGCCTTCCTCAACTTCAAACTCTTCTTCGGGTGATCACCTCATTAGCAGAAGAGTCACCTGAAGATGAGTGTGAGGAAGAATGCCTCTTTGAAGATCCTTTTCTTGAAGAAATTTTCTTTGTATAAGCAAAGAGAGAAAGAGAAGAGAAATTCCTATCTTAGAGGTAAGTTCTATTTACTCTCGGCTTTCCGCAAACAATTACGTCTCTACACCTTCCTAACAAGCTATACCGCGAGCTAGGACCTGTTACAAAAACTCCACGGAACCTAGCTATCTTGGGGGCTAATTGTTGGGGTCATATCGGTCACGACGGAATCGATGCCCGAAAATCCTCGGAAAAACCAAATCTCGGTCAAAACTTTAAAAGCCGAGAAAACGAATAATCGAAACGGATCGCCCGACGAGCACGGGTCTACTCGCCGGCGAGCACGAACGTAGCACGGGTCAGCTCGCCCGGCGAGCTCGACCAAAGCACGGGTCAGCTCGCCGGGCGAAGCTCGACCAAAGCACGGGTCAGCTTCGCCCGGCGAGCTCGACCAAAGCACGGGTCAGCTCGCCGGGCGAAGCTCGACCAAAGCACGGGTCAGCTCGCCGGGCGAAGCTCGACCAAAGCAGGTCAGCTTCGCCCGGCGAGCTCGACCAAAGCACGGGTCAGCTTCGCCCGGCGAGCTCGACCAAAGCACGGGTCAGCTCGCCGGCGAAGCTCGACCAAAGCACGGGTCAGCTTCGCCCGGCGAGCTCGACCAAAGCACGGGTCAGCTCGCCGGGCGAAGCTCGACCAAAGCACGGGTCAGCTCGCCGGGCGAAGCTCGACCAAAGCACGGGTCAGCTCGCCGGGCGAAGCTCGACCAAAGCACGGGTCAGCTTCGCCCGGCGAGCTCGACCAAAGCACGGGTCAGCTCGCCGGGCGAAGCTCGACCAAAGCAGGTCAGCTTCGCCCGGCGAGCTCGACCAAAGCACGGGTCAGCTCGCCGGGCGAAGCTCGACCAAAGCACGGGTCAGCTCGCCGGCATCATGCCAACCCTTCGTCGACCATGCATATACCAACGGCTACTTCGTGAGTAAAATCGTAAAAACGCTTAAGTCTCGATACGGCCCAAAGAGGGTCCGAATTGCAGACAACGGCCCATCTATGATCCCAAAAGACTGTAGCCCAAAGACTAGAATGACGATTTATCTCATCCGCGGGAAGAGATAAATGTCAAATTTCCGCGAAGATAAATGTCAAATTTCCGCGAAGATAAATGTCAAGTTTCTGAAGAAAAACGATATATGGAAAAGTCCGCTTTGCGACAAGTCCGGCCCGAGAGGAGGTAAACTGGCCTAAAGGAAGAATATATAAAGAGGACTTAGGACGAAGAGCAAGAGAGAGAAAAAAAGGAGCACATCAGAGCAAACTTAGCACTAAGAGCAATTTAGGCAATTTTCTGTTTTTACTACCGAGCTGCGACTCAACTATGTTAGAACTTAGGTTGCTAGACTAGCAAACTTACTGACAGATCTCGTAGCCGAGACTCTCACCTGTTGTCCACGCTCAAACGCAGATTCGGAAATAAGATCTTTTTGCTCTCTTTTTGTTCTTACGATTTATTATCGCATACTTTTCGTCTTATTGATTGTGTTGTGTGTGGCCCAGCAGATATCCGGGACCTTCAGGGAAAGCTAGGTTTACTTGGCTTTCCTCCGATTAACAAAACTCGACGGTGTGAATCTTGGTTCCGACAGTTCTCCCCAGCTCTTCTCATCATAATAGCCTCTTTCTTCAATGAACTTAACATCCCTGGATACTAGAACTTTCCTGGTGTCTGGATTGTAACACTTGTATCCTATCTGATGTGTTGAATACCCAATAAACCTTGCCTTTGTGCTTCTGGCCTCTAGCTTGTTCCTTAGTTCTCCTGGTACTAAGACAAAGCAAACACAACCAAACATACACAAATGATCTATGGATTGTTTAGTCTTGTTCAATACCTCATATGGTGTGGCATCATGAAGTACTCTGGTGGGAGTGCGGTTGATAAGGTAAGTGGCAGTAACAACTGCATCTCCCCAAAACCTCTTAGGTACATTTCCATGGAACATCATAATCCTGGCCACCTCCATCAAGTGTATGTTCTTTCTCTCTGCCACACCATTTTGTTGGGGTGTGTAGGGACAGCTAGTTTGTTGGATAATCCCATGTGCAGCTTCATGTTGTTTGAAGGCTGTTCTAGTATATTCACCACCATCATCTGATCTAAGTATTGAGCATAAAGAGAATAAGAGATAACATGGAGGATCACGGTTAGAAGTATGAAGAGATCAGAAGAGGAGAAGAAGAGACTTGAAGCACAAGGAAGTCCGTACAAGTTGTACGGACTACTCTCACTCTCTCAAGTAACCTAACGTGTCTTGGAGGCAAAGTAAGTGATGGAAGTGTCGACCAGAGACTTCCAGAACCAAGAGGAGACCGTTTGAGCTGAGAAGACCAAGTGGGAATAGTTTATTGTATAAGTCACGTGTTGGGTTTAAGGGAAGTATGCCATTGGGTCAGGTCACTTTCATCGACCAGACCAACATTGTTTATTGTTTCTTCTCCCTCTCAGATTGTCTTTAAATAGCTTGTATCCTCTTATGTGAAAATTAAGGAAACATCTTCCTTCTATATTCTCTCTTATTCTTGGCGACATAAACCGATCTCTCTCTCTCTCTCTTTTATACTCTTTGGATCAAAGACACTCTCTCTCTCCTGTTCTTGAGTGTTCATCACTCTGTTCTTCATAAAACTTACATGGTATCAGAGCTTCTAAGCTCCTAAACCTGTTTTTCTTCCGAAAATCTACTCTGCTCTTCATTCTCTTTCACTCTCACGGTTAACTTTTCTCAAAATCTCTTGAAACACTCTTTTATCCACTGGTTAGAGATGAGATTTGAATATTAGAGACTAAAGAGAGATTTAAGAGATTAGAAACATTATGAAAATACTTAAGAGACTCTCATTATGTGCTTAATCCATCATAATTTCGAGATTACAAAATATATAAGGACTCAGATACAAGGGATTTCAGCTTAAGGATAAGGTGAAGCATGTAAAGTCAACCAAGAGAAGAGGTGCCTCATTCAAACCGTCCAATCCCAGCCCTCACACGTTCTGGTCTTTCTCTTGACTCTGACAGCCTGGCACAGGCTGTCAGACGCGCCTCCTTCTTCCTTTCAACGGTCACAAGCTCCTCAGTAACAAGTAAAGATCACCACACTTATTTACTTCCATCCGGGTAATTTTATTTCACCCCTTTGGTAGAGTGGTCTATGTACAGACTGTACGGCCTGTACGGCCTTGTACGGACTTGACCACTTCCATCCATCCTTCTCCAAATAGCTTCCTCTCTTCATATCTTCAACTCCTTACTTCATGTAACTTTCCTTAACGCCATACTCAGCACAATACTCAACTCATCTCAACACTCCCCCTCTAGCTTGACCATGTGAAACAAGTCATGCTTGGACAGCCATCAGATCTTCCTCATTAAAAACCTCACCAAGGAAAACCCATTGGGACAAAATCTTGATGAGGGAAAAAGAGTAAAGATCTCATGACCAAGGGGCTCATCTCTTCTTCTTCCCAAGGTCAATGAGGCCCATACGGATGTGAATGGACTCCATGGTCTTCTGCCTTGTGCTGCCTTTGTAAACACATCAGCCAGCTGGTCTTCACTTCTTGTATAGCATGGTAAGATGACACCAAGCACAATCATCTCCCTCACTTGCTTGGTTCTCTCATGAAACACCGAGTTGGAGGCAATGTGAATGGCGGCTTGGTTATCACAATGCATAGTCATTGGTGTGGCTTGATCAATCTCCAAATGCTTCAGTAAACCTTTGATCCAAACCAGCTCATTTGTCAGCTTCAGCATGCCCCTATACTCAGCTTCAGCACTACGGCATGAGACCACCTCTTGAGATGAGAAGGTGTTCTACATAAGGAGAAGAAGAGAATGGAAGTATGTGCACAAATAGGGTTAGTGGATGTGGAGGCCGGACTGTACGGGTGGCTGTACAGATCACTCAACCAAGACAAGTTCAGACTCGACCTTTCTCCACATTCTTAGGTTGTGCAAACTTAGGGTGAAGTGTACGGACTTACTGTGTCCGTACAAGATAGTTACCGCCGTAACTAAGTGAAGTGAAGCACAAGGAAGAAGGTGGTCGAATGTTGCTAAGTGAGAAAGAAGGTTTGAAATGGACGCTGGTCTCTATTAGATCCGACCGTTGGAGGAAGAAGCTGGCGCGTCCTGACAGGCTGTAAGCAGCTGGAAGGAAGAACATGCTGGTCAGATAGACTCCATACGTGTGGGCAATCCTATTGGCTCCCCGGACGCTCCCCCTTGGACTTCACATGCTTATTCAACTCTCTTATGTTGAAAACCCTATTAGTCTCAGCTATATATATTTGTAATCTCTTCTTATGATAAACTAAGCAAGTAATGAGAGTCTCTTGAGTTTTTCGAAATGTCTCTAATCTCTTAATCTCTCTTTTAGTCTCCAATACTTAAATCTCTTCTCTAATCTCTTCTAAATCTTCCTATTCTCGTGTTTTAGTCTCATGATCTCTAAAGATTATATGGTATCAGAGCCTGGTTGGCTTTTCAACCTGTGTTCTTGAGTGTTCTTAAAGATCCCAAGCTAGATCCTTGAAGAACAAGCTGTTTGGTCCGTTTGTGTTTGTATGGAAGATCTGGTCTCAAGTTGTTTCCTTTTGAAGTTTGCGAAGCTCAAAGGGAGTTGTGTGCTGTGTAAGGAGTCTTGTTTTGTGTGAAGCTGTTTGCAAGTTGAAAGGAGGAGTCTTTGAAGGTGGTCTTTGAAGATTCAAGCTAAAAGTTCAAGTCTTTGTGCTGTTGTGAGTGGGTGCTAGTTACAAGTTCAAGTGTTTGTGAAAATGGAGAATGGTATGAAGATGAAGGTTGCTGTCTCTTTCAAGGGAACCAACAACTTGGTGTGGTCTAGAATGGTGAGAACCGCCATTGGGAGTAAGGGCTTGTGTGGGCATATCACATCTGGAGAGCCTCCAAAGCTGATAACTCAAGGAGAAGACACGGAGGATGTCTCAAAGTCAGGAGAAGTCGTGCAGAAATGGCAGCAAGAAGATCTGATGGTGTTGTCTACACTTCACGCATCTCTGGAGCCGACCTTGCTGGATGCTTATAGCTACTGTGAATCAGCTAAGGAGCTATGGGATACCTTGAAGAAAGTGTATGGAAACACTTCAAACCTGAGCAGAGTGTTTGAAATCAAGCAAGACATCAAAAGCCTGGTTCAAGAAGACATGGAATTTACTAAACATCTTGGGAGGTTCAGGTCTTTGTGGTCAGAGCTTCAGATGCTTAGGCCGAGCACAACAGATGCAGATGAGCTGAATAAGAGGCGTGAGCAAGACAAGGTGTTTGGCCTTCTTCTCACATTGAATCCGGCTTATAATGGGCTCATCCAGCACCTGTTAAGGGAGGACACTCTACCAGACTTGGAGAAGGTGTGTGCTCGGATCCAGAAGGAGCAAGTCTCCATTGGGTTGTTTGGAAAGAAAGGAGATCTGTCACTGTCCAATCAAGCTACTCAAGCTGAGCAAGGGGAAGCTACTCCTCAAGACAACAAAGCTGCACATGGCAGATATGAAGAAAGGAGGTTCAATGGGAAATGTGATCATTGCAAGAAGCAAGGCCACAAGAAGAGCCATTGTTGGATTTTACATCCACACCTTAAGCCAGCCAGGTTCATGAAGGATAGAGATGTAAGAGCTCATCTTTCAGATGGAGCAAGTGGAGCGGGTGCTAGCAATGGTCAGGATGGAGAGAAGCGTGAGGCAGTGATGTCTTGCATATTTTCATGTATTTAGCCATCTTTTTATTGCATTCCTTTAGTTGTAGGCTTAAGTTTAGGCTTGTCTAGGATCATTTTGCATTCATTTGTCCCTATCAGGTGTTGGAGTATGTTTTGGTGAGATTTGAGGTGTTTGGAGACCTTATGACCCAAAAAGAAGTGAAGAATCAAGATTGGCTATAAGAAGAGAAGTAAAACCAAGAGAAGAGGGTTAGACCGGGTAGCCTTGACCGCTACACGACCCGGACGATGAAGACTGCTGGACGGCGGGGAGACATGTCGAATGCGTACCGGGACGGAAGAACAAGGCGCCACCGGTTTAGAGATGTCCGGGGAGACACGTCCGGGTAGGAGCACCCGGACGATGAAGACTGATGGACGGTCGGGGAGATGCGTCCGGGTACATGCATCCGGACGGGCGAACAAGACACATCCAAGCTGAGGACGACCGGGGTGGCCTGTCCGGCTAGGAGTACCCGGTCGTGAAGAAGGTACTGGTGACCGGGTGAGGCTTAACGGGAGAGACGGACGGCGTGGAACCCGGACGGAGCAAAGAACGCGGCCAGCTTGGACGGCCGGGTAACCTAGACCGGGTTGGATGGTGTTGCTGCTACCCTGACCGAGTTTTGTGCCTCTTTCCTATTGGTTTAGACCCATCTAGCTTAAGGGCTTTTTAGTAATCTTAATCTATCTTTCTAGGGCTTTTAAGCCTAACTATAAGTACCCTTATTATCCCTAATGTGGGACTTATCTCATTTTCTATCTAAGAACACATAAACCTCTTGAGTAAAGTTTCATCTTGATTCATAATCTCATCTTGTCTTTGTGTTCTTGATTGTTTGATTTCTTATCCTTTCTTTCTCTATATGTTTAAGCTTGAATCTCTCATGGGTTTAAGAGTAAGCATGTGGATTAGTGAGTAGATTCATCTAAGATCCATGGGTTAGGGTGATAGAGAGTGATTAAGTTAGATCCAAGGTGTTTAGTGTTAGATCTATCATTTCCTTGCATAGATTTGGTGTTTTTAATGCTTCTTTTGAGTTGGCCTCTCAAAGGTTGAGTTCTAGACATTTCTCACCCACAAGGTGTTCTATGAAATGTCTGAACCAACTCTACTATGCTTTTAACATTCTTTACCAAAGACCATTTGTTGTAAAGGTGTTAAGATGGCTAGTAGGCTTGTTCTTAATGATTGCTTGCATGTTATTCAGCCAATGACCATTTGATGTTTGAGATGTGTTAGCAAAAGAGCATTCATCTAGAGATAGAGCTTGCTTAGTTTTGTTGTTTAGGCATAAGGAAAATGTTTGATTGATTGCTTGCCACCCTTAGATTGGATCTTAATCATCTAAGGTCAAGTCCCTAGTCCCATGGATCCTACCTTAGCATTTGATTGAGTTCTTGCACTTATTTCTTGATTGGATTTGAGATCACCTTGTTTATATTTTTAGGATCTTAGCTTGTTACCTTCATCTATCTTCTTGTTTGCTTAGATTAAGGAAGCTTGTGTATTCTTGGTGCTATAGATCACTAGTTCTCTGTGGGTTCGACAACCTTTCTATACTATCATTTGACTTGGGAGCCTTGAAAACTTCCATTATCAAATTGGCGCCGTTGCCGGGGAACTAGGAGATTTATCATTAGGATTTCAATCTTTCTTGAGACTTAGCTTTATTTTCTTATGCTTTCTTTTGCTTTTGTATAGTTACTAACCTTTGCTTCTAGCTTTTGTTCTTGCAGTGATGGCTTCAAGCTACTTTGAGAAGCCACAAGAAGAGGAAGATCACATTGAAGATGAGCCATATGTGTATGTGGAGCCACCACCCTTGATATAATGATACTCACACCAGACCAAAGGGTGGAGTTGCATCGGCTTCAGAGAATGAAAGAGAATAGGGCAAGCCAATGAGATCCCTGGCACTAATGATCCGGTACACCTCATTAGGGATCGAGCAGAGTTTGAAGAAAGGGAGGTTACACAACATGAGTTTGATGTTGCTTATGACCTTAAAGAGGTAATGTATTGGGTTCCACCACTCCAGCTGGAAGGTACAAGCATTTCCACTTTAGAACTTCAACTTGAGGAAATTTGCTTGCCTTGTGGTGAGAATATTGCCCATGATCTTGATTCTCATGTGCTCATAAATGAATGTCTTGATCTGATATGTGAAACTAGGAAACTAGATGAGTTGAGAATAGAAAAGCTTGTTAGAGATCATATTGAAGTTTGTTTTGACAAGAGTTATCTATGTGCTTCATTTGATCTTGAATCTGAGTTTTTCATTCTTAATGAACCTAGACCTCTTCTTGCACTTGCTGATCTAGGGGATGAACTTGATGTGGATAAGCTCTTGCTTGAGATAGAAAACCCCCATGCTGAAAATTATCATGAGAATGTGAACATTGTGTATTATTTGGTTGATGGAGATAGAGTTGACTACTTTGTTAAAACTTCGTTTGAGCCTGTAGTTGACTTTGTGTTTCCACCAAATGCTTTTGATTCTCATGACCATTTTAACCTCAAAGAGCATCTCATGATTCATGATGCATCTTTAGTGAAGCTCTTTGATGAAAAATCTGTCTCTTTTCTATGGACAGTAGTGTGCTCCTTTGCATACTTGGTTCCTTGTTCTCATAGGAGAAGGACCAAAGGTGCATTGGCTCAACCTTTTGATACTTATGATTAGCAAGCACACAAAGTCAAGCTAGAGACTTAAAACAAGCGCGCTTGGGAGGCATTCCCATGTTTATCCATTTTATATATTTCTTTATCTTTCTTTCTTTTAAGCTTTTTAATAAGGATAGTTGAGGTTTTTCAGGTTGGGTCTAAGGCTAGACAAAAGGTGAAAAGCAGCCAAGCATTGCAACTATAGACACACGCCTTCACTTATCCGCTTCAGCCTATCTCTCCCGGTGGCACAAATCCGAGGCCAAGGGTCCTCTACCACCAAATTCAGCCAATAACTCCAAGTATGTATCACTCCAACCCTTCTTATATATACATTTGTTTCTGTCTTGTTGGGGTATCTCCTTCTCTCTTACTCACACAGAGACTGTGTGATTTAAGTGTGGGGGAGGTACCAAGTATTTGATCATGTTTGCTTTGTGATTTTGAGTCTCATGCATTGCATTGTTCATTCATATTTGCATAAAAAGAAATTTAATTTTTGAATCATGTAGATTGCATCACTTGCATCCTTAAGATTGAGTCTAGAGCATATAGGTTGCATTCATTTGCGTATGGAGCATTGCCTTGTAAAGAACACTTGTTTGCACTGAATTTGGCACCCTAGTTAAACATATCAAGTAGCTTAAGCATCTTTTGAAAGGCTTGCATGCTTTGAGCCTTGAAAAACTCTTCTTGAAACTTGCTTGCTTGCTTGATATTGGCATTGTTCTTGAAACCAGCTCCATCCTGAACTTAGACTTGAATGAACTTAATTCCTCTTGCATATGGGCATTTGCATACTTGATCATGGGTCTCATACACATTTGGGTTATCTTTCCCCATTATACCACTCTTTGTTAACCCAAATGGCACTTCCATACCCTTGAACCCTAGCCATTCTTTGAAGCTTACATCGATTTGCTTGAGTGAGGCCTTTTCTGATAGCTTGTCATGTGCAAAATCTTGAGAGTATTGGGAGCGACATGGATTTGTTCTCATCTCTTGCTAGCATAGGGTCCTCATTTGAGCTAGCTTCTAGGATTGTGAGTGGGGTTTTTGTTCCTTAATGGTTTATATCTTGGGTTTGGAATGTAACAATTTTGAGATTGATGAACAAATGAGTATCATAAGAAAGAAGAACCCTAGGGACCTAGAATAGAAAGATAAGAAGCTCTTGATTGATGTTTCGACCTTCCCCCTTCATGTTAAAAAAATAAAAAATAAAAAAGAAAAGAAAAGAAAACGAAAAGAAAAAGAAAAAAAAAAGAAAAAAAAAGAGAAAGAAAGATTCAATAAGATAGTGGGGAAGGGAAAACCAAAAGAGTTAGAGCTTAGGAAAGTGATTAGAGGTCCTTAGTGGTTGAATCTAAAAGAAAGAAAGTTGTTCATTGGGTGAGTGATGTGAGAATGTTTTCATTTTGGGTTATGGGATGAATAAAGGAGTAGATCTTGTAACCACTTAGGAATTGGGTAGAATGATGAGGATGGATCCATGTATGCATGAATTGCTCATAGTCTTAGATAAATTTTGCATAATGATCAAGCTCCTTGATTTTGAGTGATTGCCACCTTGAAATGATGCATTGAACCCCCATTATCATCCATATTAGACCATTTGATCACCTAGCCAAATGATTGAGATCATGTGCCCATATGTGAGACTTCACCTTGTGTGTGTGTGTGTGAATCAATGAGAGGGCTGGTTAAGAGAACTTGTTGGTTGATAAGCATTGCATCTTGTGTAGAGGCATAAGAGTCATTGATAGGCCTTGTGAATCTAGAGCATAATAGGAAGTTTTGGTCAGGCTATTTGCTATGTTTCTTTAGGATGTCAAGTTGAGTGCTATGAGTGTTTCTTTTGGCTTTGCTTCCATCTTGATGTCTCTCCCCCTTGTGTTTTGAAAAGATTACTTGAGGACAAGTAAAGGTCTAGTGTGGGGGAGTTGATATCTTGCATATTTACATGTTTTTAGCATCCATATCTTATGCGTTTTGATCATATAAGTTAGGCATTAGGCATGTTTAGATCCATTTTTGCATTCATTTGTCTTTATCAGGTGTTGGAGTATGCTTTGGTGTGATTTGAGGTGTTTGGAAGCCTCATGGCCCCAAAAGAGATGAAGAATCAAGTTTGGCCATGAAAAAAGAAGTCAAATCTATGATCTGGTCAAGACAAAGATGAGAATGGACGGAGGCCTTAGAGATATATTCTGTTGCTAAGAGTTTGTGGAGACACAGAAAATTGAGTTAGCTTTCCAATGGAAGTGGTTTCAAGTCATTTAGAGCTATATTGGAGGAGTTGTGATCAGTTTACTAGAAGCATATCAAGCTGGCCGGGTAGATCAGTCCGGGTTCGAGCACCCGGTCGGAACGCTGGACGACCAGGCTGGGGAGGCAGGACCGGGTAGGCTGGTCCGGGATGAGCTACCCGGTCGGGAGAAGCTGGACGGCCAGAACAAGGCTGGTCCGGGTTGGTTGGACCGGGTTGGGTCATTTCCTCCACCCCTGACCGAATTTTAAGCTGTTTTCCTAGTGGTTAAAGCCTAATTGACCCTAGGGACCTTTTAGTATTTTTCTATGATGTTTTTAGGGCTTCTAAGCCTTGTATAAATACTCTTATATCTCCCAATTTGGGACTTATCTCATTTTCTCTCAAGACTTTGCCTCATATTGTAAAAGCTTGAATCTTTTTATCAATCTAAGAAAGTTCTTCATCTTATATCTTGTTACTCCTTCTCACAAACATGATTAGCCTTGAATCTCACATAGATTTAAGGTTTTTCATGGAGATTAGAGAGTAGATACACTTTGGATTCATGGGCTAGGGTGATTAAAGGTGATTAGTGAAGATCTAGGGTGATTAAATGAAGATCTAGGGTGTTTTAGTGTAGATCTATCTTGTTCCTTGTAGTAGAGTGCTTTTAATGCTTCTTTTGAGTTGGCCTCTCAAAGGTTGAGTTCTAGACATTTCTCACCCACAAGGTGTTCTATGAAATGTCTGAACCAACTCTACTAAGCTTTTAACATTCTTTACCAAAGACCATTTGTTGTAAAGGTGTTAAGATGGCTAGTAGGCTTGTTCTTAATGATTGCTTGCATGTTATTCAGCCAATGACCATTTGATGTTTGAGATGTGTTAGCAAATGAACATTCTTCTTGACCATAGAGTTTGTTTAGACTTGTGCCTAGGCCTAAGGTTGTTAGATTGATTGAAAGCTGCCACCTTTAGATCGGATCTACTTGTTTCCTTGCTTGTTGAGGGTTCTTAATGCTATTTTGGTCTTGATCATATCAAAAAAGATCTATAGGCATTTCATGCCCGAAAGGTGTTCTATGAAATGCCTGAACCAACTCATCAATGCTTTTAGCTTGCTTTGCCTAAGAGATTAGTTGTCAAAGGAGCTAGGATTGCTATTAGACTCATTCTCCATGTTTGCTTTGATCATTACAGCCAAAGAGATTTGGTGTACTTGGGTGATCATTGCAAAAGAGCATTCATCTAGAGATAGAGCTTTCTTAGTTTTGTTGTTTAGGCATAAGGAAAATGTTTGATTGATTGCTTGCCACCCTTAGATTGGATCTTAATCATCTAAGGTCAAGTCCCTAGTCCCATGGATCCTACCTTAGCATTTGATTGAGTTCTTGCACTTATTTCTTGATTGGATTTGAGATCACCTTGTTTATATTTTTAGGATCTTAGCTTGTTACCTTCATCTATCTTCTTGCTTGCTTAGATTAAGGAAGCTTGTGTATTCTTGGTGCTATAGATCACTAGTTCTCTGTGGGTTCGACAACCTTTCTATACTATCATTTGACTTGGGAGCCTTGAAAACTTCCACTATCAGGCAGACAATGGGAAGTCCTTGGTGGCTTATACTGGTGGTCCAAGTAACCGCACCAACAATGATCAGGACTACCTTAAGAGATTTGACCTGGATGCCCTCATCAAGATTTTCAAGGATAATGGTAACATCTTTGGGTATTCTTATGGTGCATCTATGCTTGCTAAGACTGATAGGATGCTTAGCAATTCCATGAGCCTAGATGATCACATTAGGAATGCTCATATTGATAAAATTGATCATGCATTTCAATCTGATAATGCATATAAGCCATCTAGTATCCTTGCTCATCTTGCTAGCTCTAAGTTCACTCGGCCTCTCATTGTAGACTCTGGTGCATCTCATCACATGATCAGTGATACTAGGTTGATTAAAAACATTGAACCTGCTAATGGAAAACTGATGATTGCAAATGGTGATAAAATCCCTATTAGAGGGATAGGGAAGCTTAAGTTGTTTAGTAAAGAATCTAAAGCCTTCTATATGCCTGACTTCACTTCAAATTTGCTTTATGTTAAGAAGTGTGCAACTGATTTGAATTGCAATGTTATATTCAGTCCTAATAATGTAAAGTTTCATGATATTGAAAGCAGCTAAATGATTGGAAAGGGAGTAACCAAAGGAGGCTTATATATACTTGAAGATCTTGCTCCAGTTTCTGATATTAAGCGCTCTTTTACTTCTGTTTCTGCTTCTAGTTTGAATAAAAATGCATTATGGCATGCTAGACTAGGACACCCTCATAATAAGGCTTTAAAACTGATGTTGCCAGGTGTTTCTTTTGAGAATAATGAATGTGAGACTTTGGTCATGAAGATGGAGCTGAAGCAGGTCAGCTAGAAGAAGAAGATGAAACCAGTACCAGTGAGCCTCAGGTTGAGCCACAACAAGAAGAACAAGGAGTGGTGCAACCAGAACCAGCTCCAGCATTGAGGAGAAGCACACGAGTGAGGAGGGATCCTTCCAACTGGGTAAACACTCGCGTGTACTACAATGCCCAGACAGTGGAGCATCCTTCCAGTGCCGTGTGTTCCTTTGCTCAATACCCTGAAGAGCATTACAACTTTATGGTGAGCTTAGATAAGAGCTATGTCCCGAGGAGTTATGAAGAAGCCATGATGATTAAAGAATGGAGAGAGTCAGTGAATAATGAAGCTGGTGCAATGATTAAAAATGACACATGGTATGAGAGTGAGTTACCAAAAGGGAAGAAGGCAGTTTCAAGCAGGTGGATCTTTACAATCAAGTACAAACCAGATGGAACTGTTAATAGAAACAAGACAAGGCTTGTTGCAAGGGGGTTTACTCAGACTTGGGGAGAAGACTATATAGACACGTTTGCTCCTGTTGCTAAGCTTCACACAATCAAAATTTTGTTATCTCTTGCTGTATACTTAGAATGGGGTCTTTGGCAAATGGATATGAAGAATGCTTTCTTGCAAGGAGGGCTGAAGATGAGGTCTATATGCATCCTCCACCCAGGTTGGAACATTTAGTGAAGAAAGGGAATGTGCTGAGACTGAAGAAGGCTATCTATGGCCTCAAGCAATCACCAAGGGCATGGTATCACAAGCTCAGCACAACCTTGAATGGAAGAGGGTTCAGGAAGTGTGAGCTTGATCATACTCTCTTCACTCTCACCATACCCTCAGGTATCATTGTGATCCTTGTATATGTTGATGATATCATTATCAGTGGAAGTGATAAAGATGGTATCACAGCTACCAAAGAGTTCCTTAAATCTGTGTTTGAGATTAAAGACTTGGGAGATGAAATACTTCCTTGGAATTGAGTTGTGTAGATCCAAGGAAGGCTTGTTCATTTCTCAAAGGAAATATACATTTGATCTCTTGAAAGATGCAGGTGTTTATGGAGGGAAGACAGCCAAGATGCCCATGGAGGATGGGTATAAGGTTCCACGTGAGGGGGAGCTTGAAGATAGCAAGCCATTCCATGATCCAAAGCTTTATAGAAAGCTTGTGGGTAAGCTTATATATTTGACTATCACACGTCCTGATATTTGCTTTGCTGTGAATAAGGTGAGCCAGCATATGCAAGTTCCAAAGGAGCATCATTGGCGCATGATGGAGAGGTTGCTGATGTATCTCAATGGGACACCTGATCTTGGTGTGTGGATGGGCTGTAATAGAAGCACTGAAGTGGTGGGCAACTGTGATGCAGATTGGGAAGGAGATAGGTCAGATAGAAGATCAACCACTGGTTATTGCACATTCGTTGGTGGGAATTTAGTTACTTGGAAGAGCAAGAAGCAGAAGGTGGTCTCTTGTTCCAGTGCAGAAGCCGAGTATAGAGCCATGCTGAGACTGACAAACGAGCTGGTTTGGAACAAAGGGATACTGAAGCATTTGGAGATTGATCAAGCCACACCAATGACAATGCATTGTGACAACCAGGCCGCCATTCACATTGCATCCAACTCGGTGTTTCATGAGAGAACCAAGCACATTGAAGTAGATTCCCACAAAGTGAGGGAGATGATTGTTCTTGGGGTCATCTTGTCGTGCTATACAAGAAGTGAAGACCAGCTATCGGATGTGTTTACCAAGGCAGCAAGGCAGAAGACAATGGAGTCCATTCACATCAGATTGGGCCTCACTGATCTTGGGAAGAAGAAGAGCTGATCCCCTTAGCTATGAGATCTTTACTCTTTTCCCCTCATCAAGGTTTTGTCCCAATGGGTTTTCCTTGGTGAGGTTTTTAATGAGGAAGATCTCATGGCTGTCCAAGCTTGACTCGTGTGGGAACCGAAATTCGCACTGTCGATTTTAATGAATAAAAACGGAGGAAAGCCAAGTTAACCCGACTTTCCCTGAAGGTCCGGATTCTCTGCGACAGCCAACGAAAAGTGACCGAATAAATGCGGAAAAGGTTTTGTTAAGATTTGGGACTGGACCTTAAGAAAGGCTGCCTACGTACCCCTTTCAAGGATCAAATCGGACGTTGTTCAGTTTAGAAAGAATTGAACAAGAGGTCGAACCGTCTGGGCGGGTTCGTCTAGTATGAGCGTTTGTCATAGAAACAGGCATGTCGAAGATAACGCCTAGGGTTTCTATGTCTTGAACTCTGAAGTAAAAGAATTGTCCGATCCTTCCGAGAGGAGCGGAGATTTGCGAGCAGGAGGCGACCAGACGTTCTAGGGCCTGCCTTGCTAGTCTAACCGCCTAAATTCTAAGTTCTATCATCTAACCGGAGCTCTCTAGGTCTCCAATCTAGGATTTTCGGATCCTCTTCTCCTCTGCTCTTGCTCTCCTTATATACCCACTCCTAGGTCGGTTTGCCTTAGGATGATGGACCTCGCCTTTGGGTCCAAGTTTATCTATTCAGGAAGTATTCCATTTTCGTCGATCTTTGTAATTATCCTCGAGTTTTCCCTTATTTTTTGGTGACTTGATGTTTATCCGATGTTCGGGAAATCGGATAAACCGTCATAGCCTGATTGGGCCTGAATTCTTAAAATCGTAAGTAATTCCGTGGACTTGTCTTAAGTCGTTGAGCGTTTTATCGATTTCTCGGAAAGACTATCTTTCTCGTAAAATAAACCGCATAGCCTAAAGGATCGATGTTCGAGTTAATCGATCTTGTTTTATGCGATATCTTCTTTGAGAAATCCAATCCATCTATTTTTTGTCGTAAAACATCGAGGACGATTCCAACCGAATCGAAAGATGTTCATTCCGTAGCCGTGTCGTACCAAACTCACGAGGATCGATCCAAACAAGCCAAGATGGGATCAGACCGAGCATGATGGGACCGAGACCAGGACGAGGGCCGCCGACCGGCGCCATGGCTTGCCGCCGCGCCAGGCCGCTTTATGGACGCTGCGTGCCGCCGGCGCCAGGCCGGCTCCCCGGGTGACGATGCTGCCGGGCGCCAGGTCGGGTGCCGCCGCACCAGGCCGCCCGCTGACGCTGCCGCCGGCGCCAGGTCGGGTGCCGCCGGCGCCAGGTCGCTCAGGCGGACGCTGCGTGCCGCCGGCGCCAGGTCGGGTGCCGCCGGCGCCAGGTCGGGTGCCGCCGGCGCCAGGTCGGGTGCCGCCGGCGCCAGGTCGGGTGCCGCCGGCGCCAGGGTTCTTTCGCCCGTGGGTTTTCCGTTGCCTGATCTTTCCCTCGTTAGTCGCTCGCGGGAAATCTTTGAGTTCGAAGGATCTTTAGCCGTGATTTCGAGATAACCGCTTTCGACCTCACCAGAGTGGATATTCTAATTTGAGAAAATCTCGATAACTTCTTTTCAAATTATCCGAGACTTTTGTTTTAAGAAATACTTGCCAGAGACTTTCAGTCATTGATTCCGTCGTGACCGATTTTGACACCAACAGTTAGCCCCCCAGCTCGTTAGAACCTTCGTGATGTTCTTGCGAGCGATAAGACATGTCTGGCAAGATAGGCGAATTAATGGTTGAAAGGTCTGCTGAAAGTGTTAAGATTGGGGCTGCGCTTTGAAGGCTGCCTACGCACTTTGTTGTAGGGATCAAGCCTTCCGTAGTTCGTTTTGGAGTTTAAGACCCTTGTGATCTGTTTTCCAGCGAGACTTATATGGTCTGGTTATGTGTCATGAGAGACTTTCGAGTTTTTATGAACTTCAGTTTTTTCGAAGTATGAGAAAGAGGGTGTGAGATGTTGTCTCATTCCTAGTTCCCTGATGATCACCGTACCTATTGTTTGCATAAAGCGAGATTTTCCGCGGTTTACCGATTTACACGAAAAGTTCGTGAAACGAATAGGCTTAAGTGAAGAGACAAATTTTTGGATCTCGTATACCATACTATGTCTGTGAGATGTCAAGATCCAGCGTGGCTGGGTTTAGGGCAAGACCTAGGTTTACTCTCGGACTGAGGCTTTGCGATGACAAATCGGCTTTCGTTTTGCCTGTTTGCCATTTTAACCTGACTCGTACCGTTTAAAATCCGCGAATTGTTGTCGGCTTATATGATTTGTCTAGGCGTGAGTAGAGCTACTTCCTTTACGAAGAGCTAAACCAAAATTTGGATTTCTTGTATATCGCGCTATGTTTATCCTTGTCGGATGCAAGAGAGCCTACCCCTTGAAGGGCGGCTATTTGTCTGTTTAGAACGTTAGAGTTCGTTTGTTGTGATCAGCAACAACGACATGATGCCAGTTTAGAGGCATGTTACTGTTTAGAGGTGTGTTTGTATGTTTTGAGGAAAAGAATGTCCTTCGAGCGTTAGCAACGTCTCGCAGTGCTGAAGGTCGTGTTTCCCTTGTGCCGCATTTCGTGGTTGAAATGTTCGCGGGCTTTGGAGATGTTTTGCGAATGTTCGCAGCCAGAAACTGTTGTTTCGGTTTGGACGCAGGACCAAGGGGTCGCGTAAGTTCGACCCAGGGAGAAGCGTCTACATTTACAGTGCTTCGTGAAGTGTTGGCCTTCCGGGATTTGTTTGTGTATATTAAGGATGACTGGTGTAACTCTTGGAGCCTTGTCACGAAGTGTTTCTTTTCATGCCGGTTTACGGGCGATAGAACTTAATCGATTGACGATGAGTTTAAATCTTCCGCTAACCATATGGTTGTTAGGACTGAGTTTTGGTAAGAAGAGTTTATCGTGATGATTTCGATTCTGGGTTATGCGACAAATTGCTTGCGTAATAGTCACTTGGCGCTCTATGAACAAATCGTGGATTGTTGTTTTAGCCGTTAAGTGATTGGAGCGGTGCTCGCTCAGTAGCTTTGGATTGGCATGGAGGCTAGATTCAGCCGTATCGCCAAGGAAGTTGTTGGTAAACGATCAGACCATGACCCTTATTATGGTCATGTTAGTTTACGATTGTCCTTAATGGGGATGCCGAATTCAGGTCCGGGCTTTACGGAAGGGCGTAGTTGGCCGAGGGCCAAATAGCGTTTGCCGAGATAGACATGCCAAGCATAGCGGAGTTTTCTGAGTTATGGCTGATGGCTTTTAGAAACGATCTTCCACTTTAGGTCTTAGTTATAATGATGAATGGCTCAGATAAATTCTTTTTGTTGCATGAAAATCGCTTCATTTTATCCGGGGAAAAATTTTAAGGGATCGACGCAGGACATGTGCGGGTTCGCCTGCGTGATTATTTCCTGCTCGGACGTAACCGCGGGGAGTGAAAGCAGGAGCCAGAAACCTTGTGGAGCAAAAACTGTCTATGACAGTTACTCGTTGGACCCATTATGTTTATTTTATGAAAGTTGCTTTGTATGAATTGACTCGACCATACAGAGGATTTTTCGTAAAAGTGATGTAAGAGGGGGTTTTCGCAAAGGTAACCGGAGAGTGTTTCTCACAAATTACTTGCGATATTCGCGACCACGGATTATGTTTTTCTCATTCACTTTTGCGTACTGCGAAGTCGTTTTGCATGAGACCGATCATGTTTTTTCCATAGGCTGTTTTGTTTAAAATATTCTTGTTATAGGAAAGTAATGGATGACCGATTTCATGGAGATAGAAAATCGCAGATTGTCAAAGTAGCGTTGTTTCCGCGGATTGCACGGGAGATGTTTCCGCTATGATTTCGAACTTTGGACGAAAGCTGCTTCGAACTACTCATGGAGTTTTACCGAAGGTTATCTCGTTATTTTCGTAGTTCACCGTCGTGCTATTAGTCTGACGTTGGTACACGTTTCTAGTCGCGAGTTTGGGACGAGACACGACGTAGAGTTTTCAAGACCATGTTTGTAACGGTTGGGCTATGCCGCTAACGTCTTTTAGACGAATCTTATAGCTGCGGGAGTTTGCTTTGTCAAAAGCGTTGTCTTGATACTGAAGCAAAAAGTTTTCGAAGATGGGATTATACGTACCTACTTTCCTATTCTTTTTACGAAAGAAAACGGGTTAGCCGTTCTTCCGAAGGCTTGTTATGCGTTTTTCTTTCTTTTAGGAAGCGGGATGAGTATGCTTTACAGCAGGCGATCGTGTCTCGGTTTTTCGAGAGACTAGATCGGTTTGCATGTTCTGCCTTAGTCTCATCGATCGTTCAAGGCTGCCTCTTGCCCGTTCCTCTTTGTTTCGTGACTTTTAACGGTTCATCGTCAAAGGACTTTGAAAAGTTTGATACCGAACGAGAATCGGTTTTTTGATGAAATTTTGACGAGAATATCGGAGCGAAAGAGAGATATGAACGCCCAAGTTCCTGTTTTCGTTTCTTCGTACTGCTGGTTAAATTGACAATGTGTCCGAAGGAACATTACCGAATCGTTGAAACAAAGGGAGGAGAAGTAGGCGATAACTCGAAGAAGGCTAAGGTGGGTGCTTTAGACAAATGGAGACATTGGGCAAGACGCCACTCGAATGAGGCTCTTAGCACGTCAGGCTATGAGCGAACTGGTTAGGTCCTTATCTTTTCCTATGATCATGTATGACTTTACGAATGGTGTTTCGTAAAATATTTTCGAGCTTGATTTTAAAATATGAACTTTGTTAAACAATCGAGATGGCTTTGCGGAAGAATTGTCGTGTTTCTCGAACAATCCGAACATGGGTTTAAGGGACCAAGATGTTGCCCTTGCCCGAGATCACGGTGACGACTGCACGGATGGGCGCCAGACCCTTTACGCTGGCGCCAGACGGAACGACGGGCATGCCGCCGGGCGCCAGACGGGAGAGGACGAGCCTGCCGCCGGGCGCCAGGCGCTGGCGTGGTCGGTCTGCCGCCGGGCGCCAGCGCCGGGCGTGGTCGGTCTGCCGCCGGGCGCCAGCGCCGGGCGTGGTCGGTCTGCCGCCGGGCGCCAGGCGCTGGCGTGGTCGGTCTGCCGCCCGGCATGAAGCGGCGTGGTCGGTCTGCCGCCGGGCGCCAGGCGCTGGCGTGGTCGGTCTGCCGCCCGGCATGAAGCGGCGTGGTCGGTCTGCCGCCCGGCATGAAGCGGCGTGGTCGGTCTGCCGCCCGGCATGAAGCGGCGTGGTCGGTCTGCCGCCGGGCGCCAGGCGCCCTACGCCGATGCCGTGTCAGCGTCGCCGATGCTGCTGTTGCTCGCCTTCGTCGATCCCCAGGGCTCACGGACTCAAAGATCGAGTTATGAAAACTCTGGCAAAGATGCATGGTACTGAGACAGAACCGGGCTCGTCCTATGATGGGACAGAGAGATCCTTCTCATGGGCGAGGTGGTCGAGACAGCGACATTGTTTTCTTCGTAAAATCTCAACGGAAGCTCCGATTGAGACGAAACGAAAACCATCTTGACCTTGGTGATGGTTGTTCTCGTCCACGGGCGAGGTGGCCGGGAGAGTGATTTTGTTCCCTTCGTAAAATCTCAACGGAAACTCCAATTGAGACGAAATGAAAGCCACTTTGATCTAGATTCAAAGGATAACGAAGGTGAGTTCGCCCTGTGGCGAGGTAGCCATGTCGGAGGGTGAGGTGACCTCGGTAATGTTTGTCCTTGCCCACGGCGAGATGGCCGGGACAGTGACTTTGTTTTCTTCGTAGAATCTCAACGGAAACTCCGATTGAGATGAAACGAAAGCCATTTTGACCTAGACACAAAGGAGAACAAAGTGGGTTCTTACTAAGGCGGACTGGGAAGACTGATCTTACCCTATGGCAAGTCGTCCTAGTCAGATTAAGCTCCGACCTCCTTTCGGTTTCCCGTTTGTTCCTCGAGAGTTGTTTGTAAGAAGTATGGCAGTGGGAATCGGTGAACCGATTTGCCGTGCTTCGGTTCCGCGAGTAATATAGGGTTTCCCCAAGGTTTCGAGGAGAATAAGTTTTATTTATCCGAGAGGTTCTCGAAAGAAACGTTTTTCGTAGAAACCTTGCTCGTTGCGATTTCTCTAACTTGGTAACAAGACGAATTTTTGGGGTTTGATAGATTTTATTGTTGCCCTTTCTGTTTAGATAGAAATTGCGAGCTCGTTTCGTGCTCTTCCTGTGGCGGAAAGCAGCGGCTAGGTTTTGATTTGCTTTCGAGCACCGTGGCGTTTCGCGTAGCGTTGGCCGTGGAACAGTCGCTGCTGGAGTTGTTTTACCATCGTTGGCGCAAACTGCAACTTTTTCTTTCATATTTCCGGACATCGGTTCGACTGCTTTGCGGCCGTCACGAGTAAGAGGAATCCGTCCACCCTCCTTCTAGCCAAACTTTGGGAACCAAAATTCGCGACCGTCAATTTTAATGAATAAAAGCGGAGGAAAGCCAAGTTAACCCAACTTTCCACGAAGGTCAGTTCTGCGACAATAGCGACAAGTGACCGAATAAATGCGGAAAAGGTTTTGTTAAGATTTGGGACTGGACCTTAAGAAAGGCTGCCTACGCACTCTTCGAGGATCAAGTCGGACGTAGTTCAGTTTAGAAAGAATTGAACAAGAGATCGAACCGTCTGGCGGGTTCGTCTAGTATGGCGTTGTCATAGAAACAGGCATGTCGAAGATAGCGCCTAGGGTTTCTATGTGCGGAGCTCTGAAGTAAAAGAATTGTCCGATCCTTCGAGATGAGCGGAGATTTGCGAGCAGGAGGCGACCAGACGTTCTAGGGCCTGCCTTGCTAGTCTAACGCTAAATTCTAAGTTCTATCAGCTAACAGAGCTCTCTAGGTCTCCAATCTAGGATTTTCGGATCCTCTTCTCCTCTGCTCTTGCTCTCCTTATATACCCACTCCTAGGTCGGTTTGCCTTAGGATGATGGACCTCGCCTTTGGGCCCAAGTTTATCTATTCAGAAGTATTCCATTTTAAATTCGATCTTTGTAATTATCCTCGATTTTTCCCTTATTTTTCGGTGACTTGATGTTTATCCGATGTTCAGGAAATTGGATAAACCGTCATAGCCTGATTGAGCCTGAATTCTTAAAATCGTAAGTAAGTCCGTGGACTTTTCTTAAGTCGTTGAGCGTTTTATACGATTTCTGAAGACTATCTTTCTCGTAAAATAAACCGCGATAGCCTAAAGGATCGATGTTGAGTTAATCGATCTTGTTTTATCGCGATATCTTCTACGAGAAATCCAATCCTTCTATTTTTGTCGTAAAACATCGAGGGCGATTCCAACCGAATCGAAAGATATTCATTCGTAGCATTGATCGTACCAAACTCACGAGGATCGATCCAAACAAGCCAAGATGGGATCAGACCGAGCATGATGGGACCGAGACCAGGACGAGGGCCAACGACCGGCGCCATGGCTTGCCGCCGGCGCCAGGCCGGGTATAGCCGACGCCAGGCCGGGTATAGCCGACGCCAGGCGGCTCGGCGTGGCAGCGATGCCGCCGGCGCCAGGCCGGGTATAGCCGACGCCAGGCCGGCTCGCTGTACGCTGCGGCCGCCGGCGCCAGGTCGGGTATAGCCGACGCCAGGCGGCTCGGCGGACGCTGTACGCCGGCGCCAGGGTTCTTGCGCCCGTGGGTTTTCCGTTGCCCGATCTTTCCCTCGTTAGTCGTTCGTGCGGGAAATCTTTGAGTTCGGAAGGATCTTTAGCCGTAGATTTCGAGGCTATGGAGTTACAAGATGGAGAGATTCTATAATTTAAGAGAATAAGAGAAGATATTGAGAGATTAAGAGAGATTTGAGAGAGACTAAGGAGGTTAAGAAAAGAGTTAAGAGATTAAAAGTCTATCATGATGAACACCAAGAACAAATGAGAGAGAGACTCATAAACTATGCTTAGATTAATAATAGAGAGGGTTTACAATATATATAGATGAGATACAAGGGCTTTCAGCTAAGTAAAGTCTAGCAAGCATGTTAGGTCAAAGGAAGAAGGGAGCGTCTCTTTGAAAAGAGCCAATGGGAGGAGCCACACGCTTTTGGCATCAAGGTATCTTTGTGCTTGATCCTGACAGTCTGTGCCAGCCTGTCAGACGCGCCTATGACCTCTTCCAACGGTCATATGCTTGCAAGGTAAAGAAGAGAAGTAACCATGCGGATTACTTCACCCGGGTAACTCCTTTTTACCCTGGTTGAGACTCTTGCCTAGTACGGCCTCTTGTACGGACACTTGTACGGACGCCTAGGCCAAACTCTCCCAAATGATCTCCTCTTCATGTTTCTCAACTCCTCATTCCTCACATGACTTCTACACTCAATTTCCTCATCTCATACTTCATGTAACACCTCACAACTCAACACTCCCCCTCAAGCTTGACCATGTGGAACAAGTCAAGCTTGGAAGGCCATGAGATCTTCCTCATTAAAAACTTCACCAAAGAAAATCCATTGGGACAAATCTTGATGAGGGAAAAGAGTAAAGATCTCACAGCCAGGGGATCAGCTTGTGCTAGGAGTAAGATCAATGAGCCCCAATCTCACATGTATTGACTCCATTGTCTTCTGCATAGCTGCCTTAGTGAACACATCTGCAAGCTGGTCTTCACTTCTAGTGTAGCAAGATAAGATCACTCCCAACACTATCATCTGCCTCACCTTGTGACAATCAACCTCAATGTGCTTCGTTCTCTCATGGAATACTGAGTTGGTAGCAATGTGAATGGCCGCCTGGTTGTCACTTTGCATGGTTATAGGAGCTGCTTGATATATCTCTAAGTGATTCATGATTCCCTTCATCCATACCAACTCGTTAGTGAGCTTAAGCATAGCTCTATACTCTGCCTCAGCACTAGAACAAGACACCACCTTCTGCGTCTTGCTCTTCCATCTCACAAGGTTTCCTCCAATAAAGGTGCAATAACCTGTTGTGGATCTCCTATCAGCTATGTCACCATCCAGTGCTCTTATTGCACCCCATCCATACACCAAGACTAGTAGTTCCATTCAAATACATGAGGATCCTCTCCACCATGCGCCAATGATGCTCCTTTGGAACTTGCATATGCTGGCACACCTGATTCACAGCAAAACAAATATCAGGCCGTGTGATAGTCAAATAGATCAGCTTACCTACAAGCTTTCGGTAAAGCTTGGGATCTTGAAATGGTTGGCTATCTTCAATCTTCCCCTCACGAGGAACCTTGTACCCATCTTCCATGGGCATCTTAGCTGTCTTTCCACCATAGACACCTGCATCTTTCAAATGATCAAGTGTATATTTCCTTTGAGAGATGAACAAACCTTCCTTAGATCTACACAACTCAATTCCAAGGAAGTATTTCATCTCTCCTAAAACTATAATTTCAAAAACCTATTTAAGAAACTCCTTGGTAGCTATGATACCATCTTTATCACTTCCAGTGATGATGATATCATCAACATACACAAGAATTGCAACAATGCCTGAGGGTGTGGTAAGAGTGAAGAGAGTATGGTCTAGTTCAGACTTCCTAAAGCCTTTCCCATTCAATATTGTGCTTAACTTATGGTAACAAGCTCTTGGTGACTGCTTGAGACCATAAATAGCCTTCTTCAACCTCAGCACATTCCCTTTCTTCACCAGATGCTCAAGACCAGGAGGTGGATGCATATAGACATCATCCTCTAGTTCTCCTTGAATAAATGCATTCGCCAAAGCTCCCATCCGAGGTTCACAGCCAGAGACAATACAATCCTAATCGTGTGAAGTTTAGCAACATGAGAAAATGTATCAATGTAGTCTTCTCCCCAAGTCTGAGTGTATCCTCTTACCACAAGTCTTGTCTTCTTTCTATCTACAGTTCCATCAGGCTTGTATTTGATAGTAAAAATCCATCTACTGGTCACAGCCTTCTTCCCTTTTGGTAATGTACTCTCATACCAAGTGTCATTCTTTATCATTGCATTGGCTTCATCTCCAACTGATTCTTTCCAATCCTCATGCATCATGGCTTCTTCATAAGACCTTGGAACAAAGCTTGCATCTAAGCTTGTCATGAATGCACAATGCTCTTCAGGGTTTGAGCAAAGGAGCACACGGCTTGAGAAGGATGCTCCACAGCCTGGGCATTGTAGTACACTCTCGTGTCTACCCAGTTGGAAGGATCCTTCCTCACCCGTGTGCTTCTCCTCAGTGGAACCTCAACTACTAGTTCTGGTTCAGCTTGTTCTGATTCCTCCATTGGTTCATCTTGTTCTGGTTCTTCAACTTGTTGTTCAGTAACAACCTCTTCATCCAAACCTTGATCAGGACTTGGACTGGATGAGCTTTGATCTTCCTGACCTCCAGCCTCAGCTTCTTCTCCCCCCCCTCATGATCAAGGTGCACGGGTTCTTCAGATTCATGTATACTCCAATCCTGATCCTTGGACACTCCAATCCCAAGTTCTTCAAGAATAATCCTCAGACTAGCAGCCTTGTCTGATGGTCGAGATAGATCCTCCAGATCTTCCCAACTCTTTCCGTCACAGTATCCCTTTTTCTTCCATAAACTTGACTTCTCTGGATACCAATACTCTTCTAGCCTCTGGATCAAAACATTTATATCCCTTCTGTGTTGTAGAGTAGCCAATGAACATAGCCTTGGTACTATTTGCTTCTAGCTTGTTTCTCATCTCACCAGGCACCATAACATAGCAAACACATCCAAATATCCTCAGGTGATCCAGTACTGGTCTGTTCTTGTTTAGTACCTCAAATGGAGACTGATCCTCTAATATCCTTGTTGGAATCATGTTGATCAGATAACAAGCAGCCATGACAGCATCACTCCAATACCTCTTGGGGACACTCGTGTGAAACATCATGGATCTGGCTACCTCCATTAGGTGTCTTTTCTTCCTCTCAGCAACTCCATTCTGTTGAAGAGTGTAAGGACAACTCGTTTTATGCAGAATCCCATGTTGAGAAAGGTGTTGCTCAAAAGCATGACTTGTGTACTCCCCACCATTATCTGACCTGAAAATCTTTATCTTGGCATTGTAATGGTTAGTCACATAGTCCTGGAAAATTTTAAATGCATCAAGCACCCTATCCTTAGTTTTAATGAGTGTTAACCAGGTGTATTTGGATTTTTCATCGAAGAATGTGACATAATATTTGAAATTATCTCTAGATAGGCAAGGGGCTGTCCAAACATCAGAGTGAATCTAATCAAAACACTTCTCATAAACAATAGAAGATCTTTCAAAGACAGTTTTACAATGCTTTCCCGAAATACATGCCTCACACTCATTATTTTTAAACATGACACCTGGTAACATTAAACTTAAAGCTCTAACATGTGGATGTCCTAGCCTAGCATGCCACAATGCATCTTTATTCAAGGAAGAAACAGAACTAAACGAGTAACAAGAACTAGAAATAGGGGCAATGTCTTCAAGCAAATAAAGATGTCCCTTGGTTACTCCTTGCCCAATCAACTCACTGCTTTCAATATCCTGAAATTTCACATCACTAGGACTGAAAATAACATTGCAATGAAGATCAGTGGTGCATCTCTTCACATATAAAAAGATTAGAGGTGAACTCAGGCATGTAAAAGGCTTTAGAATCCTTATCAAACAATTTTAGTTTCCCAATTCCTTTAATAGGGATTCTATCTCCATTAGCAATCATAATATAACCATGAGCAGGTTCTATATCTTTAATGAGCTTGGTATCACTAATCATATGATGAGATGCACCAGAATCAATAATCAAAGGCTTTTTCAAGTTTTGAGCAATATGAGTCCTAGGTGATTCATTTTTAATGCACAAGTTCTCAATCATTCCTAGCAACCTATCAGTGATGCTAGTCTTTTTCTCAACAATATAAGCATTCTTAGCAGTCTCTAGTAACCTATCAGAGTTACTAGACATCACATGAGCAGTATATGAGTATCCAAGGGTGATTCCGAGAGTGTTACCATGCTCCTTAAGAGCTTTGATGAGGGATTCAATGTCGGACCTCCTGATCATCTCACTCTCCATGTTCTTTCCTCCCACGTGATGAGAAGTCATAGCTCTTCCTTCACTTTCACCCGCTTGAGCACTTGAACCAGCTCCGGATGTGCCAGCTCCACTTGCATCAGCAGAAAGGTGAGCTCTTGCTTCCCTATCCTTGTTGAACTTCGATGGCTTGAGATGGAGATGAAGGATCTAGCATTGGCTCTTCCTGTGCCCTGTCCTCTTGCAATGGTCACACTCCCCAGCAAACTTCTCACCGTACTTCCTTTCTCCACCTTTGTACATAGCTCGGTTAGCTTGTACTTCATCAGCCTTGTGCGCCATGGAGATCTCCTTCTCTTTCTTCTTGCCAAAGAGACCCATTGACCCGTCCTCCATCTGAAGTTGCGCACACACTTCCTCCATTGTTGGTAATCTCGGAGACCTCAGAAGATGTGCAATAACATCTTTGTATGGTGGATCCAATGTCATCAACAGCCCAAACACTTGATCTTGTTCTCTCCTTTTGGCAAGGACCTCTTGATCAATGGTGTTGGGTCTCAAGCTTTCAAGTTCAGACCATAAAGATCTGTACTTCCCCAAATGTTTGGTGAACTCCTCACCATCTTGCACCAGGGAGTTAATAGCTCCTTTCAGCTCAAACACTCGGCTAAAATTGGTTTCATTACAAAAAGTCTTCTGGAGTGATAAGTCATGGATTTTACCCACTTTCAACCATGATTTTTATATGTTTTTGGAAACAAAAGGACACTTCTAGTGTCTTTTACGAGATTTTACAAGTTCAGGTACTCTTTGGCGAAATATGGCCATTTTGGAGCATAAATAGATACTTTAAGGGGGATTATAATGGAACGATAACTTGAGCTATCGACCGATGCTCACCGTGATGCATCGACCGATGAGACACTACATTCATCGACCGATAGAAGCTAGTGACATCGATCGATATGGAAGACCTTCGAGAATTAATGACGAATTAAATGAGCTAATCATCTCATTAGGTTTCACTTCTACCAAATAAGTCTCTGGCCGCCTGTTAGACTATATTAATAGGGTTTTGCATCATTTTAGAGGCAGACTTGCCTAGAGAACTTTTAGACCTAATATTGGAGAGAAGCATCTTGCTACCTTGGGGAGAGGGCTTAGGAATGGAGAGATAGATCTGAACTGCATACAGAGAAGATCTTGAACTCCCTTATTTTTCTCTACTCTTTTACTGTTTCTCTTATTATTCCATTTAAAAGTATTATTTAAACCATCATGATTTTGTCTCTCATGAATATGTTTGAGTAGTTTCTCTTGTTAGATTTAGGTTTCTCATTAAGGTTAACTATGCATTGCAAATGATTTAATGCTAGGGTGTTTAAAATATAGTTCTTCATCTAGTTGTTCTTAATGCTAAGTATAGGATTGATCACCCTTGACTTAGATCTTAGGATTAATTTGGATAAGTGAAAACTTAGCAAATTCCTGAAAACCAAAGCTGGTATGTTCAAACTTTACATAGAGTGCACGAAAGTGGCCTCTTAGTAAGATTGGAGAACCATTTCAAATCCGATCTTAAAGCTCACTAGAAACAATATCGATCGATAAGCAATCCGTTTGTCGAGCGATATTGCGAAAGGTGTATCGATCGATATTCATATAGAATAATCGATCGACACTTTCTTATACTCATCGAACGACAGCTGATGACTTAAGATCTAGTTGAAGATAATCAACTATTGATTTAACCTTAAGGTTTGAGTTCAGAACTATGAATATTAAAAACCCTAGATACCCTGCATGCTAGTTACACCTGAGAAATAGCCTAAATCTAGCTATTCTTCCTCTTGTTTAAAACCTAAACCAATCAATCAAGCAATTACTTGCTTACCCTTTATTTACTGCTTTAAACTTGTTTGTCTAGCTTTAATTCGAAGACTAAACAATCTATTGTGTAATCTTAGAGTCTCTGTGGATTTGATTCCTAAGTACTACAACTGAACCTCTTATTTGAGAGAGTAAAGTCACTCCTTAGGGTAATTTGAGTGATATCATGGAGTGTCTCCCATAGGTATTTAGGAGTCTCACAGTAGCTGTAAGCTTCAAGAAGGGGAACCTCAAGAGCACCTTGCAGCACGGATAGCACCATCAAGTCATCTTGCATCCACTTCTTATACTCGGCTAAAGCTTGCTCCTTTTCCTTCATGTCTTCATCTTCTTTGGCCACTGGCTTCTTCTGAGCTTCATCCGTGATGTGGCTCCATAGCCCTAGCCTCCCAATCGCAGTCTTCACCAGTCTAGACCACAACAAGTAGTTGCTTCCTCCCTTGAGAGCATCAGGAACCGAAATGACTTTGTTGTTGTAGTGGTTGTTATCCATCTTTGTTCAACCGCCAAGAACACCGTTTGAATCTTAAATGAAAGCTGAAGAACACGCACGCTAGATCTCAATACCAAAGACAAGCTAGCTCTGATACCATATAATTTTAGAGAATAAGAGAAGGTATTGAGAGATTAAGAGAGATTTGAGAGAGATTAAGGAGATTAAGAAAAGATTTAAGAGATTAAAAGTCTATCATGATGAACACCAAGAACAAACGAGAGAGAGACTCATAAACTCTGCTTAGATCAATAATAGAGAGGGTTTACAATATATACAGATGAGATACAAGGGCTGTGGGAACCGAAATTCACACCGTCAATTTTAATGAATAAGATTGCGGAGGAAAACCAAGTTAACCCGACTTTCCTTGAAGGTCCGGATTCTCTGCGACAGCCAACGACAAGTGACCGAATAAATGCGGGAAAAGTTTTGTTAAGATTTGAGACTGGACCTTAAAAAAGACTGCCTACGTACCCCTTTCGAGGATCAAGTCGGACGTAGTTCAGTTTAGAAAGAATTGAAGAAGAGATCGAACAGTCTGGGCGGGTTCGATCTAGTATGAGCGTTTGTCATAGAGACAGGCATGTCGAAGATAATGCCTAGGGTTTCTATGTTCGAGCTCTGAGTAAAAGGATAGTTAGATCCTTCCGAGAGGAGCGGAGATTTGCGAGCAGGAGGCGCCAGACGCTCTAGGGCCTGGTTCGCCTAGTATGAGCGCTTGTCATAGAGACAGGCATGTCGAAGATAATGCCTAGGGTTTCTATGTTCGGAGCTCTGAGTAAAAGGATAGTTAGATCCTTCCGAGAGGAACAGGGGTCTGCGGAGAAGATAAAACTAGAACAAGAGGCGGCCAGGCATTCTAAGTCCTGCCTCGCTGGCCTAACCGCCTAAGTTCTAAGTTCTCTAAGCTAGCAGGAGTTCTCTAAGTCTAGATTCTAGGATTTTCGGATCTTCCTCTCCTCTGCTCTTGCTCTCCTTATATACTCACTCCTAGGTCGGTTTGCCTTAAGATGATGGACCTCGCCTTTGGGCCCAAGCTTATCTCTTCAGGAAGTATTCCATTTTCGTCGATCTTCGTAATTATCCTCGAGTTTTCGGTGACTTGATGTTTATCCGATGTTCGGGAAATCGGATAAACCGTCATAGCCTGATTGGGTCTGAATTCTTAAAATCGTAAGTAAGTCCGTGGACTTGTCTTAAGTCGCTGAACGCTTTATACGATTTCTGAAAGACTATTTTTCTCGTAAAATAAACCGTGATAGCCTAAAGGATCGATGTTCAAGTTAATCGACCTTGTTTTATACGATATCTTCTACGAAATCCAATCCTTCTAGTTTTTGTCGTAAAACATCGAGGACGATTCCAATCGAAGTCGAAGGATGTTTATTCCGTAGCGGATCGCCCCAAGCTCACGATGATTGATCCAAACAAGCCAAGATGAGATCAGACCGAACACGATGGGACCGAGACCAGGACGAGGGCCGACCGGGCCAGGACGGGTGCCGCCGGCGCCAGGCCGGGTGCCGCCGGCGCCAGGCCGCCCGCTGCGGACGGTGCCGCCGGCGCCAGGTCGGGTGCCGCCGGCGCCAGGCCGCCCGCTGCGGACGGTGCCGCCGGCGCCAGGCCGGGTGCCGCCGGCGCCAGGCCGCCCGCTGCGGACGGTGCCGCCGGCGCCAGGCCGCCCGCTGCGGACGGTGCCGCCGGCGCCAGGCCGGGTGCCGCCGGCGCCAGGCCGGCCCGCTGCGGACGGTGCTGCCGGCGCCAGGCCGGTGTGCCGCCGGCGCCAGGCCGGGGTGCCGCCAACGCCAGGCTGAAGATCTCGGCGAGGGCTTCGATTTGATATCTTGATCGTTTTCTGGCTCCTCACGGTTTGAGAGAACGACCTCTTCGAAGTTTCGAGGCAGATTCTTTTGTGTTTAGGGTTTTTGTGGTGATCGAATCTTGATGCCCTTGGGCGAGCGGACCGATCTTTCCGGGGACTCTCGTCCGCGCATGCCCGTAGTCTTCCGATCTCACAGAGAGTGGATATTCTAATTTGAGAAAATCTCGTATAACTTCTTTTCAAATTATTCGAGACTTTTTGTTTCAAGAAATACTTTCTAGAGACTTTCAGTCATTGATTCCGTCGTGACCGATTTTGACACCAACAGTTAGCCCCCCAGCTCGTTAGAACCTTCGTGATGTTCTTGCGAGCGATAAGACATGTCAGGTAAGATAGGCGGAATTAATGGTTGAAAGGCTCCGTTGAAAGTGGTAAGATTGGGGCTGCGCCTTCGAAGGCTGCCTACGCACTTTGTTGTAGGGATCAAGCCTTCCGTAGTTCGTTTTGGAGTTTAAGACCCTTGTGATTTGTTTTCCGGCGAGACTTATATGGTCTGGTTATTTGTTACGAGAGACTTTCGAGCATGATGCCGTTGATGTATTTGTTTTTCGATTATTTATGAACTTCAATTTTTTCGAAGTATGAGAAAGAGGGTGTGAGTTGTCGTCTCATTCCTAGTTCCCTGATGATCACCGTACCTATTGTTTGCATAAAGCGAGATTTTCCGCGGTTTACTGATTTACGCAAAAGTTCATGAAACTAATAGGCTTAAGTGAAGAGACAAATTTTGGATCTCGTGATACCATACTATGTCTGTGAGATGTCAAGATCCAGCGTGGCTGGGTTTAGGGCAAGACCTGGGTTTACTCTCGGACTGAGGCTTTGCGATGACAAATCGGCTTTCGTTATGCCTGTTTGCGATTTTAACCTGACTCGTACCGTTTAAAATCCGCGAATTGTTGTCGGCTTATATGATTTGTCTGGGCGTGAGTCGAGCTACTTCCTTTACGTAAGAGCTAAACCAAAATTTGATTTCTTGTATAGCGCTATGTTTATCCTTGTCGGATGCAAGAGAGCCTACCCTTGAAGGGCTGCTATTTGTCTGTTTAGGACGTTAGAGTTCGTTTGTTGTGATCAGCAACAACGAAATGATGCCAGTTTAGAGGCATGTTACCGTTAGAGGTGTGTTTGTATGTTTTGAGTTCTAGAGACGAGGATTTCGTCTGGAACGTTTTGAGGAAAAGAATGTCCTTCGAGCATTAGCGACGTCTCGCAGTGCTGAAGGTCGAGTTTCCCTTGTGCCGCATTTCATGGTTGAAATGTTCGCGGGCTTGGAGATGTTTTGCGAATGTTCGCAGCCAGAAACTGTTGTTTCTGTTTGGACGCAGGACCAAGGGGTCGCGTAAGTTTGACCCAGGGAGAAGCGTCTACATTCACAGTGCTTCGTGAAGTGTTGGCCTTCCAGGATTTGATTGTATATATTAAGGATGACTCATATAACTCTTGGAGCCTTGTCACGAGTGTTTCTTTTCATGCCGTGTTTACGGGGCGTATAGAACTTAATCGATCGACGATAAGTTTAAATCTTCCGCTAACCATATGGTTGTTAGGACTGAGTTTTGGTATGAAGAGTTTATCGTATGATTTCGATTCTGGGTTATAATGACAAATTGATTGCGTAATAGTCACTTACGCCCTATGAACAAATCGTGGATTGTTTTTTTTAGCCGTTAAGTGATTGAGCGGTGGTCGCTCAGTAGCTTTGGATTGGCATGGAGGCTAGATTCAGCCGTATCGCCAATGAAGTTGTTGGTAAACGATCAGACCATGACCCTTATTAAGGTCATGTTAGTTTACGATTGTCCTTAATGGGGATGCCGAATTCAGGTCCGGGCTTTACGGAAATGCGTAGTTGGCCGAGGGCCAAATAGCGTTTGCCGAGATAGACATGCCAAGCATAGCGGAGTTTTCTGAATTATTGCTGATGGCCTTTAGAATGATCTTCCACTTTAGGTCTCAGTTATACGATGAATGGTTCGTATAAAATTTTTTTTGATGCATGAAAATCGTTTCATTTTATCCGAGGGGGACAAAGTTTAAAGGATCAACGCAGGACACGTGCGGGTTCGTCTGCGTGATTATTTCCTGCTCGGATTTAACCGCGGGGAGTGAAAGCAGGAGCCAGAAACCTTATGGAGCGAAAACTGTCTATGTCAGTTACCCACTGGACCCATTATGTTTATTTTACGAAAGTTGCTTTGTATGAATTGACTCGACCATACAGAGGATTTTTCGTAAAAGTGATGTAAGGGGGTTTTCGCAAAGGTAACCGGAGAGCGTTTCTCACAAATTACTTGCGATATTCGCGACCACGGATTATGTTTTCCTCATTCACTTTTATGCATCGCGAATCGCTTTGCATGAGACCGATCATGTTTTTTCCATAGGCTGTTTTGTTTTAAAACGTTCTTGTTATACGAAAGTAATGGATGACCGGTTTCATGGAGATAGAAAATCGCAGATTGTTAAAGTAGCGATGTTTCCTCGGATTACACGGGAGATGTTTCCGCTATGATTTCGACCTTTGGACGAAAGCTGCTTCGAACTACTTGTGGTGTTTTACCGAAGGTTATTTCGTTATTTTCGTAGTTCACCGTCGTGCTATTAGTCTGACGTCGGTACACGATTTTGGTCGCGAGTTTGGGACAAGAGGTGACATAGAGTTTTCAGGACTATGTTTGTAACGGTTGGGCTATGCCGCTAGCGTTTTTAAGACGAATCTTATAGCTGCGAGAGTTTGCTTTGTCAAAAGCGTTGTCTTGATGCTGAAGCAAAAAGTTTTCGAAGATGGGATTATACAGATATAGTATACGTACCTACTTCCCTTTTCTTTTTACGAAAGAAAACGGGTTAGCCGTTCTTCCGAAGACTTGTGTAGTTTTTTCTTTCTTTTAGGAAGCGGGATGAGTATGCTTTTAGAACGCGTGGTGATCGTTTCTCGGTTTGCATGTTCTGCCTGGACAATCAAGGAACGATGGAACAAGACTGGAAATTTTGCCTAAGACTTAGCTTGCTAGACTATCCACCTAGGTCCTAAGTTCCCTAAATTCTACGGCAGTTTTTCAAGACGTTTTTGTTCCTGTCCTACAAAGAATTAAAACCGTTACAAATATTTTCGAGAAAATAGTCTTTTGAAGGTTTCGCATTCGGCGAATCCCATTTCCTCGTGATAGTCGACGATTGGTGTTTAGAATAACCGTGATCGTACCAAACTCACAAAGATTGATCCAAACAAGCCAAGATGGGATCGGACCGAGCACGATGGGACCGAGACCAGGACGAGGGCCGTCGACCGGCGCCAGGCCGGGGTGCCGCCGGCGCCAGGCCGCCCGCTGCGGACGGTGCCGCCGGCGCCAGGTCGGTGCCGCCGGCGCCAGGCCGCCCGCTGCGGACGGTGCCGCCGGCGCCAGGCCGCCCGCTGCGGACGGTGCCGCCGGCGCCAGGCCGCCCGCTGCGGACGGTGCCGCCGGCGCCAGGCCGCCCGCTGCGGACGGTGCCGCCGGCGCCAGGCCGCCCGCTGCGGACGGTGCCGCCGGCGCCAGGCCGCCCGCTGCGGACGGTGCCGCCGGCGCCAGGCCGCCCGCTGCGGACGGTGCCGCCGGCGCCAGGCCGCCCGCTGCGGACGGTGCCGCCGGGCGCCAGGCCGCCCGCTGCGGACGGTGCCGCCGGGCGCCAGGCCGCCCGCTGCGGACGGTGCCGCCGGGCGCCAGGCCGCCCGCTGCGGACGGTGCCGCCGGGCGCCAGGCCGCCCGCTGCGGACGGTGCCGCCGGGCGCCAGGCCGCCCGCTGCGGACGGTGCCGCCGGGCGCCAGGCCGCCCGCTGCGGACGGTGCCGCCGGGCGCCAGGCCGCCCGCTGCGGACGGTGCCGCCGGGCGCCAGGCCGCCCGCTGCGGACGGTGCCGCCGGCGCCAGGCCGCCCGCTGCGGACGGTGCCGCCGGGCGCCAGGCCGCCCGCTGCGGACGGTGCCGCCGGCGCCAGGCCGCCCGCTGCGGACGGTGCCGCCGGGCGCCAGGCCGCCCGCTGCGGACGGTGCCGCCGGGCGCCAGGCCGCCCGCTGCGGACGGTGCCGCCGGGCGCCAGGCCGCCCGCTGCGGACGGTGCCGCCGGCGCCAGGCCGCCCGCTGCGGACGGTGCCGCCGGGCGCCAGGCCGCCCGCTGCGGACGGTGCCGCCGGGCGCCAGGCCGCCCGCTGCGGACGGTGCCGCCGGGCGCCAGGCCGCCCGCTGCGGACGGTGCCGCCGGGCGCCAGGCCGCCCGCTGCGGACGGTGCCGCCGGGCGCCAGGCCGCCCGCTGCGGACGGTGCCGCCGGGCGCCAGGCCGCCCGCTGCGGACGGTGCCGCCGGGCGCCAGGCCGCCCGCTGCGGACGGTGCCGCCGGGCGCCAGGCCGCCCGCTGCGGACGGTGCCGCCGGGCGCCAGGCCGCCCGCTGCGGACGGTGCCGCCGGGCGCCAGGCCGCCCGCTGCGGACGGTGCCGCCGGGCGCCAGGCCGCCCGCTGCGGACGGTGCCGCCGGCGCCAGGCCGCCCGCTGCGGACGGTGCCGCCGGGCGCCAGGCCGCCCGCTGCGGACGGTGCCGCCGGGCGCCAGGCCGCCCGCTGCGGACGGTGCCGCCGGGCGCCAGGCCGCCCGCTGCGGACGGTGCCGCCGGGCGCCAGGCCGCCCGCTGCGGACGGTGCCGCCGGGCGCCAGGCCGCCCGCTGCGGACGGTGCCGCCGGGCGCCAGGCCGCCCGCTGCGGACGGTGCCGCCGGGCGCCAGGCCGCCCGCTGCGGACGGTGCCGCCGGCGCCAGGCCGCCCGCTGCGGACGGTGCCGCCGGGCGCCAGGCCGCCCGCTGCGGACGGTGCCGCCGGGCGCCAGGCCGCCCGCTGCGGACGGTGCCGCCGGGCGCCAGGCCGCCCGCTGCGGACGGTGCCGCCGGGCGCCAGGCCGCCCGCTGCGGACGGTGCCGCCGGGCGCCAGGCCGCCCGCTGCGGACGGTGCCGCCGGGCGCCAGGCCGCCCGCTGCGGACGGTGCCGCCGGGCGCCAGGCCGCCCGCTGCGGACGGTGCCGCCGGGCGCCAGGCCGCCCGCTGCGGACGGTGCCGCCGGGCGCCAGGCCGCCCGCTGCGGACGGTGCCGCCGGGCGCCAGGCCGCCCGCTGCGGACGGTGCCGCCGGGCGCCAGGCCGCCCGCTGCGGACGGTGCCGCCGGGCGCCAGGCCGCCCGCTGCGGACGGTGCCGCCGGGCGCCAGGCCGCCCGCTGCGGACGGTGCCGCCGGGCGCCAGGCCGCCCGCTGCGGACGGTGCCGCCGGGCGCCAGGCCGCCCGCTGCGGACGGTGCCGCCGGGCGCCAGGCCGCCCGCTGCGGACGGTGCCGCCGGGCGCCAGGCCGCCCGCTGCGGACGGTGCCGCCGGGCGCCAGGCCGCCCGCTGCGGACGGTGCCGCCGGGCGCCAGGCCGCCCGCTGCGGACGGTAAACGAAAACCATCTTGACCTAGACTAAAAGGAGAGTAAAGTGAGGTTTCCACAGGCGAGGTGGCCATGGGCGAGGTGACCTTGGTGATGGTTGTTGTCGCCCACGGCGAGGTGGCCATGGGCGAGGTGGTCGAGACAGCGACATTGTTTTCTTCGTAAAATCTCAACGGAAACTCCGATTGAGATGTAACGAAGCCACTTTGATCTAAACTCAAGGATAACGAAGGTGAGTTCGCCCTGTGGCGAGGTAGCCATGTCGGAGGGTGAGGTTGCCTCGGTAATGTTTGTCCTTGCCCACGGCGAGGTGGCCATGGGCGAGGTGGTCGAGACAGCGACATTGTTTTCTTCGTAAAATCTCAACGGAAACTCCGATTGAGATGAAACGAAGCCATTTTGACCTAGACACAAAGGAGAAAAAGTGGGCTCCTACTAAGGCGGACTGGGAAGACTGATCTTACCCTATGGCAAGTCGTCCTAGTAAGATTAAGCTCCGACCTCCTTTCGCTTTCCCGCTTATTCCTCGAGAGTTGTTTGTAAGAAGTATGGCAGTGGGAATCGGTGAACCGATTTGCCGTGCTTCTGTTCCGCAAGTAATATAGGGTTTCTCCAAGGTTTGGAGGAGAATAAGTTTTATTTTTCCGAGAGGTTCTCGAAGAAACGTTGTGAGAAACCTTGCTCGCTATGCATTTCTCTAACTTGGTAACGAGACTAATTTTGGGGTTTGATAGATTTTATCGCTACCTTTTCTGTTTAGATAGAGAAATTGCGAGCTCGTTTTCGTGCTCTTCCTGTGGCGGAAAGCCGCGGCGAGGTGGCGGGACAGTGACTTTGTTCTCTTCGTAAAATCTCAACGGAAACTCCGATTGAGATGAAACGAAAGCCATTTTGACCTAGACACAAAGGAGAACAAAGTGGGCTCCTACTAAGGCGGACTGGGAAGACTGATCTTACCCTATGGCAAGTCGTCCTAGTAAGATTAAGCTCCGACCTCCTTTCGTTTTCCCGTTTATTCCTCGAGAGTTGTTTGTAAGAAGTATGGCAGTGGGAATCGGTGAACCGATTTGCCGTGCTTCTGTTCCGCAAGTAATATAGGGTTTCTCCAAGGTTTCGAGGAGAATAAGTTTTATTTTTCCGAGAGGTTCTCGAAAGAAACGTTGTGAGAAACCTTGCTCGCTATGCATTTCTCTAACTTGGTAACGAGACTAATTTTGGGGTTTGATAGATTTTATCGCTACCTTTTCTGTTTAGATAGAGAAATTGCGAGCTCGTTTTCGTGCTCTTCCTGTGGCGGAAAGCCGCGCAGGTTTTGATTTGCTCGAGCACCGTGGCGTTTCGCGTGGCGTTGGCCGTAGGAACAGTCGCTGCTGGAGTAGTTTTACCATCGTTGACGAAACTGCAACTTTTTCTTTCATATTTCCGACATCGGTTCGATCAAGCTTTCGCGGCCGTATGAGTAAGAGTAATCCATCTCCCTCCTTCTAGCCAAACTGTGGGAACCAAAATTCACACCGTCAATTTTAATGAATAAGATTGCGGAGGAAAGCCAAGTTAACCCGACTTTCCTTGAAGGTCCGGATTCTCTGCGACAGCCAACGACAAGTGACCGAATAAATGCGGAAAAGTTTTGTTAAGATTTGAGACTGGACCTTAAGAAAGGCTGCCTACGTACCCCTTTCGAGGATCAAGTCGGACGTAGTTCAGTTTAGAAAGAATTGAACAAGAGATCGAATAGTCTGGGCGGTTCGATCTAGTATGGCGTTGTCATAGAAACAGGCATGTCGAAGATAATGCCTAGGGTTTCTATGTGCGGAGCTTTGAAGTAAAAGAATTGTCCGATCCTTCCGAGAGGAACAGGGTGTGCGGAGAAGATAAAACTAGAACAAGAGGCGCCAGACGCTCTAGGGCCTGGTTCGCCTAGTATGAGCGCTTGTCATAGAAACAGGCATGTCGAAGATAATGCCTAGGGTTTCTATGTTCGAGCTCGGAGTAAAGGATAGTTAGATCCTTCCGAGAGGAACAGGGGTCTGCGGAGAAGATAAAACTAGAACAAGAGGCGGCCAGACGTTCTAAGTCCTGCCTCGCTGGCCTAACCGCCTAAGTTCTAAGTTCTCTAAGCTAGCAGGAGTTCTCTAAGTCTAGATTCTAGGATTTTCGGATCTTCCTCTCCTCTGCTCTTGCTCTCCTTATATACTCACTCCTAGGTCGGTTTGCCTTAAGATGATGGACCTCGCCTTTGGGCCCAAGCTTATCTCTTCAGGAAGTATTCCATTTTCGTCGATCTTCGTAATTATCCTCGAGTTTTCGGTGACTTGATGTTTATCCGATGTTCGGGAAATCGGATAAACCGTCATAGCCTGATTGGGTCTGAATTCTTAAAATCGTAAGTAAGTCCGTGGACTTGTCTTAAGTCGTTGAACGTTTTATACGATTTCTCGGAAAGACTATTTTTCTCGTAAAATAAACCGTATAGCCTAAAGGATCGATGTTCAAGTTAATCGACCTTGTTTTATACGATATCTTCTACGAGAAATCCAATCCTTCTAGTTTTTGTCGTAAAACATCGAGGACGATTCCAATCGAGTCGAAGGATGTTTATTCCGTAGCCGTGATCGTCCCAAGCTCACGATGATTGATCCAAACAAGCCAAGATGGGATCAGACCGAACACGATGGGACCGAGACCAGGATGAGGGCCGCCGACCGGCGCCAGGTCGGTGCCGCCGGCGCCAGGTCGGTGCCGCCGGCGCCAGGTCGGTGCCGCCGGCGCCAGGCCGCCCGCTGCGGACGGTGCCGCCGGCGCCAGGCCGCCCGCTGTGATGGTGCCGCCGGCGCCAGGTCGGTGCCGCCGGCGCCAGGCTGAAGATCTCGGCGAGGGCTTCGATTTGATATCCTGATCGTTTTCTGGCTCCTCACGGTTTGAGAGAACGACCTCTTCGAAGTTTCGAGGCAGATTCTTTTGTGTTTAGGGTTTTTGTGGTGATCGAATCTTGATGCCCTTGGGCGAGCGGACCGATCTTTCCGGGGACTCTCGTCCGCGCACGCCCGTAGTCTTCCGATCTCACAGAGAGTGGATATTCTAATTTGAGAAAATCTCGTATAACTTCTTTTCAAATTATCCGAGACTTTTTGTTTCAAGAAATACTTTCTAGAGACTTTCAGTCATTGATTCCGTCGTGACCGATTTTGACACCAACAAGGGCTTTCAGCTAAGTAAAGTCTAGCAAGCATGTGAGGTCAAAGGAAGAAGGGAGCATCTATTTGGAAAGAGCCAATGGTAGGAGCCACACGCTTTTGGCATCAAGGTATCTTTGTGCTTGATCCTGATAGTCTGTGCCAGCCTATGAGACGCGCCTATGACCTCTTCCAGCGGTCATATGCTTGCAAGATAAAGAAGAGAAGTAACCATGCGGATTACTTCACCCGGGTAACTCCTTTTTACCCTGGTTGAGACTCTTGCCTAGTACGGCCTCTTGTACAGACGTCTAGGCCAAACTCTCCCAAATGATCTCCTCTTCATGTTTCTCAACTCCTCATTCCTCACATGACTTCTACACTCCATTTCCTCATCTCATACTTCATGTAACACCTCATAACTCAACAAACTGGTATGTGCTGCTCCATCTTCAGCAACTATTACCCAATGGTTAAAAGAGTGGCGCCAAGAAAGTATTTGAATTTTCAAGGCTGAAAGGGATGAACTGAGATGGGAATAACTGAGTTGGAGAAGTAGGGAAGACATAACAGAGTAAGCACCCTCAAGAATAGAGGAGCAAATCGCCAGAACACTCAACAACAGAGCTATTACCCTGTGGTTAATAACTAGGCGCCAAGATAAATTTGAAAATATTCAAGGCTGGATCCAAGAGAAACAGAATTAAACAAGTTGATCTCTTTAGGAATGAAGTGTAGAGAACAGATCAGAGTGAAAACTCTCAAGAACTCAAGAAAAATTTGTCAGAACACAGCTATTACCCACTGGATAAAAGAGATGGAACCAGAGTTTTGAGAAAAGTAACCAAAGAAGTGAAAGAGATAAGTAAACAGAGTAGTGTTGCGGAAGTGAATAGGTTCTCAGAAGCTTGAAAGCTATGATACCATGAAAGAAAATGAAGAACAAGGATGAACTTTCTCAAGAACAAGGGAGAGAGGGAGAGAGAAGTAAATCCGTGGAAGAGAGAGAGATAAGAGAGAGAATGAGCAAAGAGTAAAGAAGGATTTTCTTTCATTGATTAATTCAGAATGCAAGTTACAATATTTAAAGAGCTACAATCTGGAACAAGACAAGAAGGATTAAGAATAAAGAATTGAGTTGCTGGGTGAGTTATAGTGACCTTTCATAAACGGTCCTCCTTGCCTTAAGTGAGCATGTGATCTTTAGTATATTTAAATCCACACTTTCTGTCCCTTGTTGCAGACTCCAACGGCTCCTTCACAACTTCTGGACACACTTCAGATTGATTTAAATAATTGCCTTGCCTTCCAATATCAGTGCCTTGCCTTCCAAACAAATTTAGGTCACTGCTTGCTTGTAGGTCAAGTCTTGTACGGATCACATGGTTTTAACTCACCCAGACATACTGATCCTTTCTTCTTCCATTCTTCATGTCATCATGTCAATAGGACATACAAGGTGAGGTCCAGACATCAGAATGAACAAGATTAAAACATTTCTCATAAATAGTTTCTGATGTTGGAAAAACAGACTTGCAATGCTTTCCTAAGATGCATGCGTCACAATCTAAGTTGTTAAATCTCATATAAGGCATGATAATCTCTAATGCCTTATATGAATGGTATAGACCACCTGACAATTAGTACTATCACACATAGATGAGTTACTGATCAGGCATGAATTAAAATACTAGAGAGTTTAGAAGGCTTAGTCTGTTGGAGATGGTATAGACCACCCTGGCTGTTTCCTTCTCCAATAACCTTTCCTGTCTTAAGATCCTGAAACACAACATCATTAGGCCTAAAGACCACCTGACAATTCAGGTCAATGGTGGCCTTCCTCACAGAGAGTAAGTTAGAAGCAAAGCTAGGCATATAGAAGGCAGGAGATTCTTTATCAAATAAGTTCAGGTTCCCTATTCCTTCTATCTTCACCTTATCTCCATTAGCTATTACTACATTCCCTAAGGCAGGCCTAATGTCAGTAATTATATTCTTATCACTAATCATATGATGACTAGCTCCAGAATCTATAATAATAGGCTTAGCAGTAAGGGAATGAGTACCAGACTTTTTGAGGGAGATAATGGCCTTGGCAGCCCTGATCAATGGTGCTAACTCACTCATACTGATGGGATAATCCTCTTGGATGGGATCATGGCTCAGACTTCCAGTTACTCCTCCATGAGACTCGCTTGCAAGGGAAGAATACATGGATGTGCCACTCACAATTTGCTGTTATGTAGTGTTAAGACCTTCTACAGTTGGTGTGAGATCAGACCTTCTTGGGTTCACACCTCTGTGGTCCTGTCTCCTCTTGGCCTTTCTGAGTTTCCTGTGCTTCCCTTTCTGACCACACAAGTCTCTCGCAGGATGGACCAGCTTCCCTTTTTCTTTAAAAGAATTGTGGGTGCCAAGCTTTCTTTGAACAAAGGTGCACACCTCTTCTAAGTTTGGGAGCTTGTCTTCCTTCAGTATTTGCATTATTAGTTGGTTGTAATGTGGACTCAAGGCCAGGAGCAGACTAAGGACCTTATCTTGCTCATATCTTTCTTTCAGAGTTTCTGGATCTTCTGAACTTGGTCTAAGGATATCAAGTTCTGCCCACAAGCTTCTGAATTTTTCAAAAATTGGTTGACCTCCATTTCCTCTTGGCTGAGCTCATTGATAATCCTCTTGACTTCAAAGACTCTGCTCAGGTTGGAGGTATTTCCATACACAGTATGAAGACTCTCCCACAGCTCTTTGGAGCTCTCACAGTGTGTGTAGGCCTCCAAAATAGAAATAGGCAGAGAGATTTGGATGATCTCAAGTGCTAGTTGGTCTTCTTGTACCCACTTGTCTTCATCATTCTGACCATGCGCCAATTCTTCCTCTTGAGCCATCCTCTTTGAAGCCTCAGCCATCATGATGTGGCTAAACACTTTTGTGTTTGTAGAGTGTTTAATGGAAATCAAGAGAAGAAACAGATTGGTTTGTATAAAAATCAAAGAGATTAAGAGAATAGAGAGAGAATGGAAAACTAGAGAGAGAGACTCAAAACTCCATTATTTGATTCATATGTTCAGATTACAAAAATATAGAGACTCTAAGACATAAGCCACGAAAATGAGGACCCAAGCATGTGAAGTCAACACAAAAGGGAGCCTTTAATTCAAAATACTTGGCTGAGAGGCTTCACATGCTTGGACAGGATGTAAAGTAGCTTTACCTTTCCAGCAATGACCAAACCTTATCCAGACAGCTCCTTGTACGTGATTCATCACCAAAGGGATGCAAGGTAGCTTCCCAAGCTTAGTTACCTTCATCCAGAATGGTAACTCCAAAGTTACTATGGTAAAACTCAAAAGTTACTGTAGTAAAACTCCAAAGTTACTTTCTCAATCTCAAACTCTAATAAACACCAGAGCATCATATCTTCACTTCCTGGTCTTCATCTCAACAATCTCAACACTCCCCCTCAAGCTAGACAAAGGGAACCTATCTAGCTTCGAAAACATGAAGACCTCCCTCATTAAAAACCTCATCAAGGAAAACTCATTGGGACAAAACTTTGATGAGGGAAAAAGAGTGGAGACTCCATGGTTAAGGGGATCAGCTCCTGGGTGTAAGATCAATGAGCCTAAGCCTCGAGAGAATAGACTCCATTGTCTTCAGTCTTGCTGCCTTAGTAAACACATCTGCAAGTTGATCTTCACTTCGTGTATAGCATGGCAGAATCACTCCTAGGATAATCATCTCCCTCACCTTATGACAATCAACTTCTATATGCTTTGTCCTCTCATGAAAGACTGAGTTAGAAGCAATGTGGATAGATGCTTGACTGTCAAAGTGCATTGTCATTGGAGTACTCTGCTCAACCTCCAGATGCTTCAAGATACCCTTGATCCATACCAACTCGTTTGCCAGATTCAACATAGCCCTATACTCAGTGATATGGGCACAAGATAGGCCTTTTCACAAGCTGGCCGAGAGAATCAACAAACAAAAGTGGATAGAGATGGATGGATGACTTGAGATAGATAATATGGAGTGTTCTGGTGGAGGAGATGGTGGAATGAATAGATCCGGTTGATGAGACTTGAGAGAGGACCAATGGAGATGAGAAATAACACTTGGTCGTATAACCAACTTACTACTTCAAATGGATGGAAGATGGCGTGTAGATGGATGATTGATTCAGGCTGCTTGTTCGTATAAACAACTCAGCAAGAGCAATGGATGGGAGATGGAGATAGAAACTGATTGAATCACACACTCAAATGGATCAAAGTGTAGCCACAAGTTCTATGGAAAGTAACTTGATAAAACACGATTTGCACTCAAGGTTGTTTCTCACAAACTCTCAAAAGACTTAGGTATTTTTTAGGGGGCAAACTGACTCATATATTTCAAAAAAGTTGAATGATACAAGGCTGCTTATAGGGGCTTATATACTCGCCAATGCAGCTATGCCCTTCTAGGGGGGTCTTTGAAGCAAATTTATTACATGACTCAATCTTAGGACCTAATGAAAGCAACAGGCTAAACAATGCCTGGTTTTATTCAAATTAAAAATAAAGAAAAGACTCAAAACCTGCAAGACAAATCGAGATATAATCATATGGAAATGTGCTTACCTTACTTACCTCTTTGGATTGGAAGTAGCCGTTGGAAGAAGGAGCCAAACTCGAAATATGAAATGATGTCGTTTAGGAGCTTGTCTATTTTCTTGGTGCACACCGTTTCACTTAAGTGGAGAAATAGTAAATAAGGAAACCATCTCTTTGCAAGGAAGGATGGACCCAAGGATAGCATCATCTTTTGGACCGCCATGTATAACATAAGGTACATCTTCTTTAGCTTCTGATCCAGAGATGGAAAGCTTGTTCAAACGGTTTTTGATTTCTTCTAGGTTTGAGCTTGTGTTGTTCTTGGCAAATAGGCCTTCTATGGCTTCACAAAAGCTTGCAATCACACCTCTAGTTCCGGATCTTGTTCTTGGGGCTTGTCTAAGAGTTGGAATGTTGATATCTGGTTCTATGTCCTCATCATTTTCTCCCTCTTGAGAAGGTTCTGACCTCAGAACAGATTCATCTGCATGAAAGTAGGAAAGATCAGATACATTGAAAGTAGAGGATACATTAATCTCACCTGGCAGCTCCAGCTGATAGGCATTGTCATTGATCTTCTTCAAGACTTTGAATGGGCCGTCTCCTCTAGGTGCTAACTTAGACTTCCTCTGAGTTGGAAACCTTTCAGGCCTCATGTGTAACCAAACCCAATCTCCTGGTTCAAAAGAAACCTTCTTCCTTCCTTTATCAGCTTGCTTCTTGTTCAACTCATTCTGATGCTCAAAATTGGCTCTGGCCTTCTCATGGATCTTTTTCATCAGCTCGGCCTTGGTCTCTCCACTAGTGCTCACCATCTGATCCTTTTGGGGCAGGATGGGCGTGAGATCAAGTGGTGTTTCTGGTTTAAACCCATACACAATCTCAAAAGGTGAAAGCTTAGTAGCTGAGTGTGGAGCCCGGTTATAAGCAAAGTCAATAAAAGGTAAACAATCAAGCCAATTCCTTAAGTTCTTACCAACCGTGGCTCTTAAGAGAGTATAGAGGGTGTGGTTAACAACCTCAGTCTGTCCATCAGTTTGGGGGTGACAAGTAGTTGAAAAAACTAACTTGGTACCCAATTTTCTCCAAAGAGTTCTCCAAAAGTGGCTTAAGAACTTTGTGTCCCCGTCAGAAACAATAGTTCTAGGAATACCATGAAGCTTAACTACCTCTTTAAAGAATAGATCAGCAGTTTGAGAAGCATCATTGGTTTTGTTGCAAGGAATGAAGTGTGCCATCTTAGAGAACCTGTCTACCACCACAAAGATGGAGTCTTTGTTCCTGATCTTTGGTAATCCTAAAACAAAATCCTTGGAAATATCTACCCAAGGTAGGTCAGGGATAGGTAAAGGAATGTAAAGACCATGAGGATGTGATCTGGATTTAGCTTTGAGGCAAACAATGCATCTTGCACAAAGTTTCTCAACATCTCTCCTTAGGTGCGGCCAGTAGAAGTGTTCTGACACCATACTCAGGGTCTTATCACGTCTGAAATTTCCCATGAGGCCACCACCATGTGCTTCTCTTAAGATCAGATCACGCATTGATCCTTGTGGAAAGCACAGCCTCTTATCTCTGAAAAGAATCTCATCTTGTTGATAGAACAAACCAAAAGCGCCTTGCTTGCACTGCTTGTAGATGTCTCCAAAGTCAGCGTCCTCTCCATACTGATCCTTGATGTGTTCAAAACCCATCACCTTGGCTTCCATCAATGATATGAGCGCATGTCTCCTTGATAGTGCATCAGCTACAGTGTTCTCCTTCCCCTTCTTGTACTTGATCACATAAGGGAAAGACTCCACAAACTCTAACCATCTAGAATGTCTCTTCTTCAAGGTCGTCTGGCCTCTTAGGTACTTGAGTGTTTCATGGTCAGTGTGGATCACAAACTCCTCCGTTAAGAGTTAATGCTTCCAAGTCTCTAATGACCTTACTAAAGCATAAAACTCCTTGTCATATGTAGGGTAGTTGAGTGTGGCTCCATGTAACTTCTCACTGAAGATTGCGACTGGCTTTCCTCCTTGAGTTAACACAGCTCCTATACCTGTTCCTGAAGCATCACATTCAATCTCAAAGGTTTTATCAAAGTTAGGTAACACCAAAACAGGAGCATTAGTTAAAGTATCTTTAAGCTTTTGAAAAGCCTATTCCTGTTCAGTTCCCCATTTGAAAGCCACATCTTTCTTGATTACTGATGTCAATGGAGCAGCAATGGTACTGAAATCCTTGAATAATCTCCTATAGAAACGTGCAAGCCCATGAAAACTCATCACATGGCCGATTGTTGGTTGTGTAGGCCAGTCTTGTACTGCCTTGATCTTTTCTTCATCCACCTTTAGTCCCTGTGAACTAACAACAAAGCCTAGGAAAACCAATTGATCAGTGCAAAAGGTACATTTCTTAAGGTTAGCATAAATATGCTCTTGGCGCAATGTTTCTAAAACCTTTTCAAGATGTGTAAGATGATCTTCTAAGCTAGTGCTATAGATTAATATATCATCAAAATACACAACCACAAACTTACAGATGTATGCTCTTAGGACATGGTTCATGAGGCGAATGAATGTGCTTGGAGCATTGGTGAGACAAAATGGCACGACTAGCCATTCATAGAGACCCCTTTTGGTCTTGAAGGCAGTTTTCCACTCATCACCTTCTTTATTCTCACCTGGTGGTATCCACTCTTTAAATCTATCTTGGAGAAGATTGTGGCACCACTGAGCTCATCTAGCATGTCATCTAGCATTGGTATTTGATGTCTGTACTTGATAGTGATGTTGTTGATGGCGCGGCAGTCAACACACATTCTCCAAGTCCCATCTTTCTTTGGCACCAAAAGGCTGGTACTGCACAAGGGCTTAGACTCTCCCGGATGTATCCTTTGTCCATCAAGTCTTGTACTTGTTTCTCCAGCTCCTTGGCCTCTTCCGGATTCACTCTATAGGCTGGTCTGTTTGGTAACGGAGCTCCTGGAACAAGATCAATCTGATGCTCTATTCCCCTAATGGGTGGCAAACCAGTGTGTATATCTTCTGGAAAGAGGTTTTGAAACTTCTCAATTAGTTGAACAACCTATGGTGGAAGCTCTTGATCCTCATAACCTGTCAACACACCTTCCTTAAAGATCATTAGTAGCACCTGTGTTTTACACTCTAATGATTTTAAAACCTGATGGGAAGTAATATAAAGGTTGGTCTTACTTGCCTTGTTACCTTTGTCTATTTCTTTTCGCATCTCTAGGACTTGCTGTGGGGTTAAAGGAGCAAGGTTGTGCTTGCGGTTGTTATGAGTGAAGCTGTAGTAGTTGGTGCGGCCATTGTGGATGGTCTCCTTGTCAAACTCCCAAGGTCTACCAAGCAAAAGATGACCAGCTTGCATAGTAACAACATCACAAGTTACCTGATCAACATATCTGCCTATGCTGAAAGGAACCACCACTTTTTCTCCAATCTTCAGCTCAGTCTCATCATTTAACCACTTGAGCCTATAAGGCCGGGGATGCTTAGTCTTCTTGAGACCTAGCTTATCAACCAAATACTTGCTAGGAACATTAGTACATGAACCACCATCAATGATTAGACTACATACCTTGGAGTCTATGGTGCATCTAGTATGAAAGATGTTCTCTCTTTGGATGGTTTATGGTTCAAACATAGCATTCAATGCTCTCCTGGTCACAAGTATCTCACCCTAATCTGGATAATCAGTGATTTCTTCATCAGTCACAGCCGTTTCTGCCTAACCTTCCTCTAGAGTTTCATACCCTCCATCTTCTCTAAGGACCATAACTCTTTGGTTTGGGAAATAACGAGCATAGTGGCCTTTCCCTTGACACTTATAGATAGTGATATCTTGGTTTCTAGGTGCAGTGGTCTTGCTTTGTTCAGATTTGCTGCCCTTAGTTGCTTCTTGTGCTGCACTCTTCTTAAACCGGTTCTCCACCTCAATGGACTTGCCCTTGTCATTGCTTCTTTGTGCTGGTGGAGTCCAAGTGCTCTTGCCTCTACTGGTGGCTGCTGTCTTGCGCTTGATGTGTTGCTCAGCTTGGATTGCATAATGCAACAAATAATGGAAGTGCTCATAGTTCTGCCTCTCCATCTTTCTAGTGATCCGGTCTTGCAACACATCCAAGAATTGTGCCATCAAAGTCTCCTCAGAGTCTTGCACCTCCAAGCGGTTTCTTAAGGCATCAAACTCCTCATAGTACTCCTCAACAGACTTGGTTCCTTGAGTGAGTATCCTGAATCTCTTTTGCAGATCTCTGTAGTAGTAGTTAGGCACATATCTCTTTCTCAGCATGGCTCTCATGTCATCCCAAAGAACAATGGGATCACATCTAAGCCTTCTCCTTTCTGAGGTCTCTCTGTCCCACCAAGTTAAGGCAGTATCCGTGAGTTGAGCAGCAGCTAGGGATATCTTCTTCATCTCAGTGTAACCATAGTAGTCAAAGATGTGCTCCATTCTTGTCTCCCAATCAATGTATGCATCAGGATTAACCTTTCCAGCAAAGTTTGGTGGAGTGAGCTTCAAGTCTCTGCCTCCTTGCCATGGTCTCTCATCTTCTTGTTCATAGTCTCTGTTTCGGTTCCTGCCTCTATTCCTGGCATTCCTCCTAGGTGGAAGCCTTTGTTCATCCTCTTCTAAGCTCGGCATATCACTATTAGATCCACTTCCATCTTGTGGATTATCTTGATGTTGTTGCTGCCCTTGAGGCTGATTGTTGTTTTGTCATTGCGCTTGGTTATTGCCCTGGTTGTTAGCCTGCAGTTGCTGTCCTTGCTCAAGACGAGTCATCCTCACACTGATTGACCTCATGGCTTCCAGTAGCTGAGACATAGTAGCTGCGGTGTCAGTTGATGATGAGCTGTTGTCTCCCATTTCTTATCCTGAAAAGAATTTCAAGAACAAGTGAAAGAGATGGGAAAGAAAAACTTGAAACAAATAACAATATGCAACGAGATCAATTCAAACGATTAAGAGTATGCAATATGATTCAGATATGGAAAATTAGACCAACTATGATACGATATAATTCTGTTTTTTTTAATAATGTAAAAGAAACTAATCAAGATGCAAGGTAAAATTTAACAGTAACTTTTTATGGTTTTTGATTTCAAAAAGTAAGAAAAAGCTTTAAAGGAAACCGGATTAAATTAGATTGATTGATATGCAATTGATCTATAAAAGGAAACCAGAGCCTTGCTATTGAATTCTAACACTTTTTTTTTTGAGATTTTCTAATGCAAACTAGAATCAAACAACTAAATAACTTGACTTCTTTATCTTCTTTTCTGATATGAGAAATAAGAACACTAAGCAATAACAATGGCGAAGATCTAAGATACAAGCAAACCAATAAAATTTTATGGGTTTTCTTTATGAAATGAAACGATCTATATGTATTAGGGAAAGAGATAACCAAAATAGGAACCTGTCTTTGATACCAAAATGATATGGGCACAGGATAGGCCTTTTCTCAAGCTGTCCGAGTGTATAGAGAGAATCAACAAACCGAAGTGGATAGAGATGGATGGATGAATTGAGATAGATAATATGGAGCGTTCTGGTGGAGGAGATGGTGGAATGAATAGATCCGGTTGATGAGACTTGAGAGAGGACCAATGGAGATGTGAAATAGCACTTGGTCGTATAACCAACTTACTACTTCAAATGGATGGAAGATGGCGTGTAGATGGATGATGGATTCAGGCTGCTTGTTCGTATAAACAACTCAGCAAGAACAATGGATGGGAGATGGAGATAGAAACTGATTGAATCACACAATCAAATGGATCGAAGTGTAGCCACAAGTTCTATGGAAAGGAACTTGATAAAACACGATTTTCTCTCAAGGTTGTTTCTCACAAACTCTCAAAAGACTTAGGTATTTTCTAGGGGGCAAAATGACTCATATATTTCATAAAGGTTGAATGATACAAGGCTTCTTATAGGGGCTTATATACTCCCCAATGCCGCTATGCTCTTCTAAGGGTCTTTGAAGCAAATTTATTACATGACTCAATCTTAGGACCTAATGAAAGCAATAGGCTAAACAATGCCTGGTTTTATTTAAATTAAAAATAAAGAAAAGACTCAAAACCTGCAAGACAAATCGAGATATAATCATATGGAAATGTGCTTACCTTACTTACCTCTTTGGATTGGAAGTAGCCGTTGGAAGAAGGAGCCAAACTCGAAATATGAAATGATGTCGTTTAGGAGCTTGTCTCTTTTCTTGGTGCACACAGTTTCACTTAAGTGTGATATAGGCACCAAATGGAACCTTCTCAAGCTGGTTGTGAGGATAAGAGAATCAAGAAACCGGGTGATGATGTTGTGGAAAGAGATGGAAGTATTTGATGAAGGGAATGACTTGATGAATGGATCCGGTTGTAATGAGACTTGAAAGAGAACCAATGGAGATGGGGAACAACACTTGGTCGTATAACCAACTTGATGAATCAATGGGTGGATGATGGCGTGTAGATGGATGATGAATTCAAATGGTTTTTTCGTATAAACAACCCCACAAGAACAACGTAATGGAGATGATGATAGAAAAGGTTGATTGAATCACACAATCAGATGGATCGAAGTGTAGCCACAAATTCTATCGAAAGGGAGTTTGATAAAACACAAGTTGCTCTCAAGATTGCTTCTCACAAACTCTCAAAAGACTTAGGTATTTGCTAGGGGGAAAACTGACTCATATATTTCATAAAGGTTGAAGAATACAAGGCTGCTTATATGGGCATATATAATCGCCAATGCAGCTATGCCCTTCTAGGGGTCTTTGAAGCAGATTTATTACATGACTCCATCTTAGGACCTAAAGAAAGCAATAGGCTAAACAATGCCTTGACTCAATCAAAAGAAAAAAAAAACTAAAAGACTTGAAACCTGCAAGGTAAATCGAGATTTATTGATTAATGAAATGGACTTACCTTACTTACCTTCTTGACAGATTTTGGAGCCGTTGGAAAAAGGAGCCAAGTTTGAAGATATGAAATGTTGTCCTTTGGAGGCTGATCTCTTTCTCTTGATACTCACCGTTTCACTTAGGTGGAGAGATGGTAAATAAGGAAACCATCTCTTTTCAAGGAATAATAGACCATAGAGTAGCATCTTCTCTTGGACCGCCTTATATAACATAAGGTGCTTCTTCTATAGCTTCAGTTCCGGATATGGTTAGCTTGTCCAAACGGTTTGTGATGTCTTCTAAGTTGGAGCTGGTGTTGTTCTTGGCAAATAAACCTTCAATGGCTTCACTGAAGCTTGCAATCACACCTCTAGTTCCTGATCTTGTTCTTGGAGCTTGTCTAAGAGTTGGAATGTTGATATCTGGTTCTATGTCCCCATCATTCTCTCCCTCTTGAGAATTTTCTGACCTCAGAACAGAATTCGTTTGTATGAGAGTAAGATAAATCAGACACAATGAAAGTAGAAGATACATTAAACTCCCCTGGTAGCTCCAGCTGATATGCATTGTCATTGATCTTCTTTAGAACTTTGAATGGACCGTCTCCCCTTGGTGACAACTTAGATTTCCTTTGTCTTGGAAACCTCTCAGATCTCATGTGTATTTAAACCCAATCTCCTGGTTCAAAGGAAACCTCCTTTCTTCCCTGGTCAGCTTGATTCTTGTTCTTCTCCTTTTGCTTCTCCAAGTTCTCCTTAACTGGCTGATAGATCTTCTTCATGAACTCGGCCTTAGTCTCTCCATCAGTACTAACCATCTGATCCTTATGTGGCAGAATAGGTGAGAGATCCAATGGTGTTGCTGGCTTAAATCCATACACAATCTCAAAAGGTGAAAGCTTAGTAGCAGAGTGTTGGACTCTATTCTAAGCAAACTTAATAAAAGGTAAACAATCAAGCCAATTCCTTAAGTGTTGGGGTCAAAAACGGTTATCTCGAAATCTACGGCTAAAGATCCTTCCAGACTCAAAGATTTCCCGCACAAACGGCCAACGGGGGAAAGATCGGCAACGGAAAACCCAGGGGCAGAGAACCTGGCGCCAGCGGCAGCGTCCATAAGCGGCCTGGCGCCGGGCGGCAGGCGCCCCGCAGCCGCCTGGCGCCGGGCGTAAGCCAGCCTGGCGCCGGGCGTAAGCCAGCCTGGCGCCGGGCGTAAGCCAGCCTGGCGCCGGGCGGCAGGCGCCCCGCAGCCGCCTGGCGCCGGGCGTAAGCCAGCCTGGCGCCGGGCGGCAGGCGCCCCGCAGCCGCCTGGCGCCGGGCGGCAGGCGCCCCGCAGCCGCCTGGCGCCGGGCGTAAGCCAGCCTGGCGCCGGGCGGTAAGCCAGCCTGGCGCCGGGCGTAAGCCAGCCTGGCGCCGGGCGTAAGCCAGCCTGGCGCCGGGCGTAAGCCAGCCTGGCGCCGGGCGGCAGGCGCCCCGCAGCCGCCTGGCGCCGGAAACAAGCCCCCTGGCGCCGGTCGACGGCCCTCGTCCAGGTCTCGGTCCCATCATGCTCGGTCTGATCCCATCTTGGCTTGTTTGGATCAATCCTCGTGAGTTTGGTACGATCACGGCTACGGAATAAACATCTTTCGATTCGATTCGGTTGGAATCGTCCTCGATGTTTTACGACAAAAACTAGAAGGAATGGATTTCTCGTAGAAGATATCATATAAAACAAGATCGATTAACTTGAACATCGATCCTTTAGGCTATACGGTTTATTTTACGAGAAAGATAGTCTTTTCGAGAAATCGTATAAAACGTTCAACGACTTAAGACAAGTCCACGGACTTACTTACGATTTTAAGAATTCAGGCCCAATCAGGCTATGACGGTTTATCCGATTTCCCGAACATCAGATAAACATCAAGTCACCGGAAAATAGGGGAAAACTCGAGGATAATTACGAAGATCGACGAAAATGGAATACTTCCTGAAGAGATAAGCTTCGGCCCAAAGGCGAGGTCCATCATCCTAAGGCAAACCGACCTAGGAGTGGGTATATAAAGAGAGCAAGAGCAGAGGAGAAGGGGATCCGAAAATTAGACTTAGAGCATTCTGCTAGCTTAGAAGAATTAGGGCTTAGGTGGTTAGACTAGCGGAGCAAAGCTTAGGACGTTTGGCTGCCTGCGAATATATCTTTTTCTTTAATCGCAAATCTCTCTGGCTTTCGGAGAATCTTTGTACTCGTATCTTTCATCTAATAAAACGCCTTCGGGTAAATATTACAATTCTTATTTCTATCTATTAAACTTTCTCGATTTCGTGTGGCAGCGCAGAGAATCCAGACCTTCAAGGAAAGTCGGGTTTACTTGGCTTTCCTCCGCAATCTTATTTATCGGAAATTGACAGTGTGAATTTCGGTTCCCTGATTTGGCTAGAAGGAGGGGGATGGATTCTCTAACTCGAAACCACCAATCGATCGAAGTTCAGTATGGCTTCTTCGCCAGCCCGCAACATCGTGATCTTCGAGGATCGAGCAACGCCAGTATGGCCAAACCTCACAACAATCTCCTCGTAATAGAACTCACGATCCAGGATATTGACGTAACAAGGGTATTAGTCGACACCAGATGCTCGGCTAATATTATCTATAAAAGCACCTCGAGAGGATGGGCGTCGATCTAAGCATCCTTACAGATGACCCCAGCCCAGTATTCGGACTCTCGGGAGAAGTTATGACCCTCGGTTCGACTAACCTCCTAGTCAGAGCCGGGAGCGTCGCCAAAAACACGGAATTCCTGGTGATCGATGGTCCAACATCCTACAACGCGATAGTTGGAACTCCCTGGCTAAACTCCATGAGAGCGATCCCATCAACATTCCACCTATGCCTCAAGTTCCCGACGCCTTTCGGGGTCGAAACGATACATGGTAGTCACGGAGCAGCGCAGATCTACCTCGCTACGGAACTAAAACGGAAAAATTCCAAAATCGAGACCTCTCGGAAAACGCAAACGGTTCACGACTCGCCAGAAACCTTCTGGCAGTCCCAAAGAGCTGAGGCCCTGGAAGGGAAGCGTGAACCAACCTGCGAACCGGTGGTCTCAATCTGCCTCGACGATTCCTTCCCGGAACAGTGCGTCGAAATCGGAGCTAACCTCCGCGAACCGATAAAAGCAGAGCTCATCGCATGCCTCAGAAAGAACCTCAGTACGTTCGCTTGGGCTGCGGAGGATATGCCAGGAATCGACATTAGCGTAACATGTCACGAACTAAACATCGACCCGACTCACAAACCCGTAAAACAAAAGAGACGAAAGCTGGGACCTGAGCGTGCCACCGCAGACAACGAGGAAGTCGAAAGGCTCCTCAAAGTAGGGTCGATAACAGAAGTTAGGTATCCAGACTGGCTTGCCAACCCTGTCGTGGTAAAAAACAAGAACGGCAAGTGGCGAGTCTGTGTCGATTTCACGGATCTGAATAAAGCTTGTCCAAAGGACTGCTTCCCGCTTCCACACATCGACCGACTGGTCGAAGCAACTGCGGGAAACAAGCTTCTGTCATTCATGTTCGCTTTTTCCGGATACAATCAGATCATGATTAATCCCGACGACCGCGAAAAAACTGCATTCATCACAGACCGCGGAACGTATTGCTACAAGGTAATGCCTTTCGGTCTTAAAAACGCGGGTGCAACATATCAACGACTCGTCAACAGAATGTTTGCCGAGCAACTCGGAAAAACTATGGAAGTATACATCGATGATATGCTCGTAAAATCTCTTGACGAACACGATCATGTAGCCCACCTAGAGGAATGTTTTGCACGACTCAACCAGCATAACATGAAACTCAACCCGGCGAAATGCAGATTCGCAGTGGCATCGGGAGAATTCCTCGATACCTCGTAACGTATCGCGGAATCGAGGCCAACCCTAAACAAATCGACGCACTGATAGAGATGGCCTCCCCGAGAACCAAGCAAGAAGTCCAAAGGTTAACCGGAAGAGTCGCGGCTTTGAACCATTTCATCTCGCGCTCCACGGATAAGTGCCTACCGTTTTACGAAACATTAAAAGGAAACAAGAAGTTCGAATGGTCCGAGCAATGTGAAAAGGCTTTCCAACATTTGAAACATTACCTGGCCACTCCACCAGTTCTCGCAAAACCGGTGGAAGGAGAACCTCTTTTCCTCTATATCGCAGTTTCCGCAACAGCAGTCAGTGGCGTCCTGATACGAGAAGAACGCGGCGAACAAAAGCCAATCTTCTACATAAGCAAGACGTTGCTGGATGCGGAAACTCGATACCCACTAATGGAAAAATTAGCATTCGCCGTCATAACCTCGGCAAGGAAACTAAGACCATATTTCCAGTCTCATACTATAGTGGTTCTCACCACGTTCCCATTGCGGATAATCCTGCACAGTCCGAGCCAATCCGGTAGACTCGCAAAATGGGCAATCGAACTAAGTGAATACGACGTCGAATATCGCCCAAGGACATGTGCAAAGTCCCAAGTAATTGCGGATTTCTTGGTAGAATTACCCACTAGAGACATGACTAACGAGGAACCAAACTCAACTTGGGTCCTCCTTGTCGACGGATCTTCGTCCAAACAAGAATCCGGAATCGGAATTCGACTCACCTCTCCTAACGGAGAAATCCTAGAACAGTCATTCTGATTGGCTTTTCATGCTTCAAACAATGAGGCAGAATACGAAGCACTCGTCGCAGGCTTGCGGCTAGCCCATGGATTAAAAATCTGCAATACTCACGCTTACTGCGACTCTCAGTTGGTCGCCAACCAATACAGCGGAGAATATGAAGCAAGGGACGAAAGGATGGACGCATATCTAAAACTCGTCCAAGAACTGGCTCGTAGTTTCGACCAGTTCGCCCTGACCAGAATTCCCCGCTCGGAAAACGTCCAGGCCGACGCCTTGGCTGCCCTCGCCTCAAGCTCAGATCCAGGGTTCAAAGGATAATCCCGGTGGAATTCATCGAACATCCAAGCATCGGACCACCAGTGGTCGTCAATCTAATCCGAGGAGAGATTGAAGATGCGGAAGAAGTCGAGGATCAACCGGAAACGGATGCGGACCAAACCAAGTATGGCTGCGACAGCCCTTGGTTAGAACCAATCCGAGCCTATATCGTGAATGGAACCTTACCCGCCGAAAAATGGGCGGCCCGTAAAGTGAAAACCCAAGCGGCACGGTACGTCACGATAGAGAGGGAAATTTATAAGTGGCGTTTCTCCGGTCCTCTCATGACATGCGCAGAAGGAGAAAGGGCAAGAAGAATCATGGAAGAGGTCCATTCGATCATGCGGAAATCATTCGGCGGAAGATCTCTCGCAGTCAAAATCAAACGCCACGGTTATTATTGGCCAACCATGATAAAGACTGCGAGAAATTCGCCCGGAAGTGCGAGAAATGCCAAAGGCATGCTCCGACAATCCATCAACCCGCGGAGATCCTCTCCTCAATCTCGTCCCCCTATCCTTTCATCCATCAAAACAAAAGCGCTTCCTCCTAGTCCTCACGGATTTCTTTTCCAAATGGGTAGAAGCAGAATCCTACGCAAGTATCAAAGACACACAAGTCGAGAACTTTGTCTGGAAACATATCATAACTAGACACGGGGTCCCGTACGAAATCGTTACACACAATGGATCTCAATTTATCTCTGCCCGATTCGAAGCATTCTGCGAAAAGTGGAAAATACAAATTACAAAGTCAACTCCCAGGTATCCGCAATGCAACGGACAGGCAGAAACAATCAACAAGACCGTCCTTGACGGACTCAAAAAGCGCCTAGACGCCAAAAAGGGGCGATGGGCAGAGGAGCTCGAAAGAGTTCTTTGGTCGCATCGTACAACCCCAAGACGAGCTACAGGTGAAACCCCATTCTCCCTCGTTTACGGAACGGAATGCATGATCCCCGCGGAAGTAGAATTCCCCAGAGTACGGAGAAGGTTCCTCCCCGAAAGAGAGGATTTAAACGACGCTATGATATTGGACAACCTCGATCTCATCAATGAACGCCGCGACCAGGCACTCATTCGAATCCAGAATTACCAGCACGCTGCCGCAAGGTACTACAACTCGAACGTACGCAATCGTAGGTTCAAAGAAGGCGATTTAGTTTTACGCAAAGTCTTCCAAAACACTGCCAAACGAAACGCAGGAAAACTGGGAGCGAACTGGGAAGGACCATACAAAGTCATAAAAGTGGTCCGACCAGGTTCATACCAAATCGGAAACATGCAAGACGTAAAAATCCCAAGAACTTGGAACGCAATGCATCTTAAAAAATACTATCACTAACAGTGACGTGATACTCGTATACTCGCTAACCGGCGGGCTCAGCTAAAAAATACTTGGAACTACAAGACGGCTTGATCCCCGAAAAAGGGTACGTAGGCAACTCGCTAACCGGCGGGCTCAGCTATCCCCCGACATTGGGAGTGGGGTGCGATACCAGATACTCCCAATAATTTCAAAATTCTGAAACTTTCAAAACTCTTTCTAAACAACGCATTTCGCCAATTACTGAACGGCAACAACGACGGATCTAGTATCCACTAAGCGATTATCACATCCAAAAAACAAATCCCGGAGGGCCAACACTTCACGAAGCAAAGTAAATGTAGACGTCTCTCCATGGGTCAAATTTACGCGACCCCTTGGTCCCGCGTCCAAAACGGAAACAACAGTTTTCTGGCTGCGAACATTCGCAAAGAAATCCCCAAAGCCCGCAAGCGTTTCAATCACGAAATGCGGCATAAGGAAAAATCGACCTTCAGCACTGCGAGACGTCGCTAACGCTTGAAAGACAATCTTTTCCGCAAAACATTGCAGACAAAATCTTTGTCTCTGAACATACAAACGCACCTCAAAACGGTATCATTTCGTTGTTGCTGATCACAACAAACGAACTCTAACGTCCTAAACAGACAAATAGCCGCCCTTCAAGGGGTACGCTCTCTTACATCCGACAAGGATAAACATAGCGCTATACAAGAAATCCAAAATTTTGGTCTAGCTCTTCAGAAGGAAGTAGCTCGACTCACGCCAAACAAATCGTGATAAGCCGACAACAATTCGCGGATTTTAAACGGTACGAGTCAGGTTAAAATCGCAAACAGGCAAAACGAAAGCCGATTTGTCATCGCAAAGCCTCAGTCCGAGAGTAAAACTAGGTCTTGCCCTAAACCCAGCCACGCTGGATCTTGACATCTCACAGACATAGTATGGTATACGAGATCCAAAATTTGTCTCTTCACTTAAGCCTATTTGTTTCACTAACTTCGCAGAATCGGTAAACCGCTGAAAATCTCGCTTTATACAAACAATAGGTATGGTGATCATCAGGGAACTAGGAATGAGACGACAACTCACACCCTCTTTCTCATACTTCAAAAAACTGAAGTTCATAAATAATCAAAAAACGTTTCATAGATTGAGACCGCAAAAGTTCAAACAAAACCCCAAAAAGGGGCAGGGATTCAAAGCCACCAACGGCCAGTCCCGGTTAAAACATCATGGCCTCTTAACGGCCGAAACACATATAAAATCCCAGAAGGGATTGATAAACCTAGACGCCCCAGAGCTGCCACCTTCATCCTCGAGCTCACTCGCGATAGGGATAGCCTCGCCGTCGCCTCCCTCGGTCGCATCGCCACTACCCGCCTCGTCCACGCCAGCCTCGCAATCCTCTCCCGTGCGCTCCTGATCTTCTGAGTCTTCGGAGGTCGGCGCAAGGGTGCATTCGGCCTGCAGGCCAGCATGGATTAAATCGAAATCTCCCTCGGTGGCCGCCCGGTCTCGCTGCGGGGCGATAGTCTGGCTTCCTCCAATTCCAAAGACGGGCCTCGACCTCGGCAACTCGAGCTCGCCAAACTCCCTCGATCCCCGCTAAAGCCAAGTCCCTCTTGCGGATGGCTATCAAGGACTCAAACAGGGTGGCCATCCTCGTCAGACGACAGAAGAAGTCGTCGCGGGCATCGGCAACCTCCGAGGATCAACGGGCGTTCATCTCCTCATGAATCTGGATCTTCTGCTGAAGGCGGCGGACTTCCGAGGATTTGCTCTTCTTCTCCTTCTTCACCTTGAGTAACGAACTCGCGGTCTTCCCAAGGTCACGCTCAAGATCACTGATACGAACCTCAAGCTGGGACGTCTGGGCGGCATGGGTGTCCTCGACAGTCTGCAATGCAGCCTTAGTACGCTTCAGCGCTTCCTGCGACGACCCCAGTTCCTTCGATAGGCGAATGACTTCCGACCCGCACTCGCCAAGCATTCCGTCAATCAGCGACACAAACTGTCCGAAAAAGAAGGGGTAAGTATCATCGTAAAAAAAAAGCAATACAAGAATTGCAGATAGATTAAAATCGAACCTTGGAACGATGACGCGCCAACGGCTCTGAAAGTTTTCCCTCCTCGCTCTTTGCACCCTGCTTCCTTTTTTCTCCGGATGCCGTACCAGCCCTTGCCCTTCCCTTGGGCAACAGCGCGGCACCAGCCGCTGGCAGTCCCAAGACGAGTTCCCTCTTCGACGGGGGAAGAGGTGTAGATTCTATCGCATCCTCTCTTCCGGAGATCACGATTGGAGAAGTCGAAGAACCCGATGGATGGACCTGAACATAAAGAATCTGTTCAGGAACAGTAACCCATTCCGCAGGCAGGAGGGCATTGGATGGGACTTCGGAGCTGGGAACCGGAAGAACAGGCGAAGAGGCCGAAGGAGCAGGCAAAGGGATCGGAGGAACAGGCAAAGGAGTTGGAGCCGCGGAGGGAACATCGGGCGTCTCAGTCCTCGCCCGCTTTGAGCCTTTCGCAGCACTGCGCCGTGATAGCTTAGCATTGAAAGAGTCAAACCCATCAATGAGGGACGGAGTCGCGTCCTGAACGGCCGGAACCGCTGGAGCTTGGCTGGCCGGAACCGACGGAGCTTGCCTGGCCTCGCCCATCTCAACATCAGAATCATTCTTTTCAACTTGGGATGAAGACATTTTCTTTCTTGAGAGAGAAGAAGAGAGGATTTGAAAAGATGTGAAGAATGAGAAGGGAAGGCTGGTTATTTATAAGAAAAGGGGGGGAGATGACATAGGTTTCTTGCGGAAAAGAATCCTTAGCGAAAATTTCGATTTTCAGAAAATTCTAACCATTCGCCAAGAAAATCGTCTCCGATCTTACGAGCTGGGGGGCTAACTGTTGGGGTCAAAACGGTTATCTCGAAATCTACGGCTAAAGATCCTTCCAAACTCAAAGATTTCCGCACAAACGCCAACGGGGAAAGATCTGGCTACGAAAACCCACGGCGGCAGAGAACCCGGCGCCGGGCGTAAGCCAGCCTGGCGCCGGGCGTAAGCCAGCCTGGCGCCGGGCGTAAGCGCCCTCAAGCCGCCTGGCGCCGGGCGTAAGCGCCCTCAAGCCGCCTGGCGCCGGGCGTAAGCCAGCCTGGCGCCGGGCGTAAGCCAGCCTGGCGCCGGGCGTAAGCGCCCTCAAGCCGCCTGGCGCCGGGCGTAAGCCAGCCTGGCGCCGGGCGTAAGCGCCCTCAAGCCGCCTGGCGCCGGGCGTAAGCCAGCCTGGCGCCGGGCGTAAGCCAGCCTGGCACCGGGCGTAAGCCAGCCTGGCGCCGGGCGTAAGCCAGCCTGGCGCCGGGCGTAAGCCAGCCTGGCACCGGGCGTAAGCCAGCCTGGCACCGGGCGTAAGCCAGCCTGGCGCCGGGCGTAAGCCAGCCTGGCACCGGGCGTAAGCCAGCCTGGCACCGGGCGTAAGCCAGCCTGGCGCCGGGCGTAAGCGCCCTCAAGCCGCCTGGCGCCGGGCGTAAGCCAGCCTGGCACCGGGCGTAAGCCAGCCTGGCACCGGGCGTAAGCCAGCCTGGCGCCGGGCGTAAGCCAGCCTGGCACCGGGCGTAAGCCAGCCTGGCACCGGGCGTAAGCCAGCCTGGCACCGGGCGTAAGCCAGCCTGGCGCCGGGCGTAAGCGCCCTCAAGCCGCCTGGCGCCGGGCGTAAGCCAGCCTGGTGCGGTGGCAGGCGTCCATAAGCCGCCTGGCGCCGGGCGTAAGCCAGCCTGGCGCCGGGCGTAAGCCAGCCTGGCACCGGGCGTAAGCCAGCCTGGCACCGGGCGTAAGCCAGCCTGGCGCCGGGCGTAAGCCAGCCTGGCACCGGGCGTAAGCCAGCCTGGCACCGGGCGTAAGCCAGCCTGGCGCCGGGCGTAAGCCAGCCTGGCACCGGGCGTAAGCCAGCCTGGCGCCGGTCGACGGCCCTCGCCCTGGTCTCGGTCCCATCATGCTCGGTCTGATCCCATCTTGGCTTGTTTGGATCAATCCTCGTGAGTTTGGTACGATCACGCTACGAATAAACATCTTCGATTCGATTTGGTTGGAATCGCCCTCGATGTTTTACGACAAAACTAGAAGGATTGGATTTCGTAGAAGATATTGTATAAAACAAGATCGATTAACTTGAACATCGATCCTTTAGGCTATACGGTTCATTTTACGAGAAAGATAGTCTTTTCGAGAAATCGTATAAAATGTTCAACGACTTAAGACAAGTCCACGGACTTACTTACGATTTTAAGAATTCAGGCCCAATCAGGCTATGACGGTTTATCCGATTTCGAACATCGGATAAACATCAAGTCACCGAAAATAGGGAAAACTCGAGGATAATTACGAAGATCGGCGAAAATGGAATACTTCTGAAGAGATAAGCTTGGGCCCAAAGGCGAGGTCCATCATCCTAAGGCAAACCGACCTAGGAGTGGGTATATAAGGAGAGCAAGAGCAGAGGAGAAGGGGATCCGAAAATTAGACTTAGAGCATTCTGCTAGCTTAGAAGAATTAGGGCTTAGGTGGTTAGACTAGCGAGCAAAGCTTTGGGCGTTTGGCTGCCTGCGACTCTATCTTTTCGCTAATCGCAAATCTCTGTCTTTCGGAGAATCTTTGTACTCTATCTTTCATCTAATAAAACGCCTTCGGCAAATATTACAATTCTTATTTCTATCTATTAAAACTTTCTCGATTTCGTGTGGCAACGCAGAGAATCCGGACCTTCAAGGAAAGTCGGGTTTACTTGGCTTTCCTCCGCAATCTTATTTATCGGAAATTGACAGTGTGAATTTTGGTTCCCACATTAAGTTTTACCAACCGTGGCTCTTAAGAAAGTAGAGAGGGTGCGGTTAACAACCTCAGTCGGTCCATCAGTTTGTGGATGGAATGTAGTTGAGAAAAGAAGCTTGGTTCCTAGCTTTCTCCAACGAGTCCTCCAAAAGTGGCTTAAGAACTTTGTGTCCCTGTCAGAAACAATAGTTCTAGGAATACCATGAAGCTTAACTACCTCTTTAAAGAATAAATCAGCAATTTGAGAAGCATCATTAGTTTTGTTGCAAGGAATAAAATGTGCCATCTTAGAAAACCTGTCCACCACCACAAAGATGGAACCTTGTTTCTGATCTTGGGCAATCCTAAAACAAAATCCATAGAAATATCTACCCAAGGTAGGTAAGGAATAGGTAAGGGAATGTAAAGACCATGAGGATGTAACCTGGATTTAGCTTTGAGGCAAACAATGCATCTTGCACAGTCTTTCAACATCTCTCCTTAGATGCGGCCAGAAGAAGTGTTCAGCCACTACACTCAAGGTTTTATCTCTCCCAAAGTGTCCCATGAGGCCACCACCATGTGCTTATCTTAATATCAGATAGTAAGACCCAAATGCACCTTGCTTTCACTGCTTATAGATGTCTCTAAAGTCCGGATCTTCTCCATACTGTTCCTTAATGTGTTCAAAACCCAAAACCTTGGCTTCCATCAATGATATAAGCATGCCTCCTTGATAGTGCATCAGCTACAATGTTCTCCTTTCCTTCTTGTACTTGATCACATATGGAAATGACTCCACAAACTCTAACCACCTATAATTTCTCTTCTTCAAGGTCGTCGGCCTCTCAAATACTTGAGTGTTTCATGGTAAGTGTGGATCACAAACTCCTTAGATAGTAGGTAATGATGCCAAGTCTCCAATGACCTCACCAAAGCATACAATTCCTTGTCATCGTTGGGTAGTTGAGTGTAGCTCGTGTAGTTTCTCACTGAAGAATGCTACTGGCTTTCCTCCCAATCTTATTTATCGGAAATTGACAGTGTGAATTTTGGTTCCCACATTAAGTTTTACCAACCGTGGCTCTTAAGAAAGTAGAGAGGGTGCGGTTAACAACCTCAGTCGGTCCATCAGTTTGTGGATGGAATGTAGTTGAGAAAAGAAGCTTGGTTCCTAGCTTTCTCCAACGAGTCCTCCAAAGTGGCTTAAGAACTTTGTGTCCCTGTCAGAAACAATAGTTCTAGGAATACCATGAAGCTTAACTACCTCTTTAAAGAATAAATCAGCAATTTGAGAAGCATCATTAGTTTTGTTGCAAGGAATAAAATGTGCCATCTTAGAAAACCTGTCCTGGCGCCGGGCGCAAGCCAGCCTGGCGCCGGGCGGCAGGCGCCCCGCAAGCCGCCTGGCGCCGGGCGCAAGCCAGCCTGGCGCCGGGCAGGCATTCGCGAAGCCGGCCTGGCACCGGGCGTAAGCCAGCCTGGCGCCGGGCGGCAGGCGCCCCGCAAGCCGCCTGGCGCCGGGCGCAAGCCAGCCTGGCGCCGGGCGTAGGCGCCCCGAAGTCGCCTGGCACCGGGCGAAGCCTCTCGCCGGTCGACGCCCTCGCCCTGGTCTCGGTCCCATCATGCTCGGTCTGATCCCATCTTGGCTTGTTTGGATCAATCCTCGTGAGTTTGGTACGATCACGCTACGAATAAACATCTTCGATTCGATTTGGTTGGAATCGCCCTCGATGTTTTACGACAAAAACTAGAAGGATTGGATTTCTCGTAGAAGATATTGTATAAAACAAGATCGATTAACTTGAACATCGATCCTTTAGGCTATACGGTTCATTTTACGAGAAAGATAGTCTTTTCGAGAAATCGTATAAAATGTTCAACGACTTAAGACAAGTCCACGGACTTACTTACGATTTTAAGAATTCAGGCCCAATCAGGCTATGACGGTTTATCCGATTTCCCGAACATCGGATAAACATCAAGTCACCGGAAAATAGGGGAAAACTCGAGGATAATTACGAAGATCGACGAAAATGGAATACTTCCTGAAGAGATAAGCTTGGGCCCAAAGGCGAGGTCCATCATCCTAAGGCAAACCGACCTAGGAGTGGGTATATAAGGAGAGCAAGAGCAGAGGAGAAGGGGATCCGAAAATTAGACTTAGAGCATTCTGCTAGCTTAGAAGAATTAGGGCTTAGGTGGTTAGACTAGCGGAGCAAAGCTTTGGACGTTTGGCTGCCTGCGACTCTATCTTTTTCGTTAATCGCAAATCTCTCTGTCTTTCGGAGAATCTTTGTACTCTATCTTTCATCTAATAAAACGCCTTCGGGCAAATATTACAATTCTTATTTCTATCTATTAAAACTTTCTCGATTTCGTGTGGCAACGCAGAGAATCCGGACCTTCAAGGAAAGTCGGGTTTACTTGGCTTTCCTCCGCAATCTTATTTATCGGAAATTGACAGTGTGAATTTTGGTTCCCACATTAAGTTTTACCAACCGTGGCTCTTAAGAAAGTAGAGAGGGTGCGGTTAACAACCTCAGTCGGTCCATCAGTTTGTGGATGGAATGTAGTTGAGAAAAGAAGCTTGGTTCCTAGCTTTCTCCAACGAAGTCCTCCAAAGTGGCTTAAGAACTTTGTGTCCCTGTCAGAAACAATAGTTCTAGGAATACCATGAAGCTTAACTACCTCTTTAAAGAATAAATCAGCAATTTGAGAAGCATCATTAGTTTTGTTGCAAGGAATAAAATGTGCCATCTTAGAAAACCTGTCCACCACCACAAAGATGGAACCTTGTTTCTGATCTTGGGCAATCCTAAAACAAAATCCATAGAAATATCTACCCAAGGTAGGTAAGGAATAGGTAAGGGAATGTAAAGACCATGAGGATGTAACCTGGATTTAGCTTTGAGGCAAACAATGCATCTTGCACAGTCTTTCAACATCTCTCCTTAGATGCGGCCAGAAGAAGTGTTCAGCCACTACACTCAAGGTTTTATCTCTCCCAAAGTGTCCCATGAGGCCACCACCATGTGCTTATCTTAATATCAGATAGTAAGACCCAAATGCACCTTGCTTTCACTGCTTATAGATGTCTCTAAAGTCCGGATCTTCTCCATACTGTTCCTTAATGTGTTCAAAACCCAAAACCTTGGCTTCCATCAATGATATAAGCGCATGCCTCCTTGATAGTGCATCAGCTACAATGTTCTCCTTTCCCTTCTTGTACTTGATCACATATGGAAATGACTCCACAAACTCTAACCACCTATAATTTCTCTTCTTCAAGGTCGTCTGGCCTCTCAAATACTTGAGTGTTTCATGGTAAGTGTGGATCACAAACTCCTTAGATAGTAGGTAATGATGCCAAGTCTCCAATGACCTCACCAAAGCATACAATTCCTTGTCATACGTTGGGTAGTTGAGTGTAGCTCCGTGTAGTTTCTCACTGAAGAATGCTACTGGCTTTCCTCCTTGAGTTAACACAGCTTCTATACCTGTTCCTGAGGCATCACATTCAATCTCAAAGGTTTTATCAAAGTTAGGCAATACCAAAACAAGAGCATTAGTTAAACTATCTTTAAGTTTTTGAAAAGCTTCTTCCTGCTCAGCTCCCCATTTGAAAGCCACATCTTTCTTGATTACTGATGTCAATGGAGCAGCAATAGTACTGAAGTCTTTGACAAATCTCCTATAGAAGCTTGACAGCCCATGAAAACTCCTCACATGACCTATTGTTGTTGGCGTAAGCCAGTCTTGAACCGCCTTGATCATTTCCTCATCCACCTTTAGACCCTGTGAGCTAACAACAAAGCCTAGGAAAACCAATTGATCAGTGCAAAAAGTACACTTCTTAAGGTTAGCATAAAGATGCTCTTGGCGCAGTGTCTCTAGAACCTTTTCAAGATGTGCAAGATGATTTTCCAAGCTAGTGCTATAGACTAAGATATCATCAAAGTACACAACAACAAACTTACAGATGTATGCCCTTAAGACATGGTTCATGAGGCACATGAATGTGCTTGGTGCATTGGTAAGACCAAATGGCATGACTAGCCATTCATATAGGCCTCTCTTAGTCTTGAATGCAGTCTTCCACTCATCTCCTTCTTTCATTCTCACCTGATGGTAACCACTTTTTAAATCTATCTTGGAGAAGATAGTGGCACCACTGAGCTCATCTAGCATGTCATCTAGCCTTGGTATTGGATGTCTATACTTGATGGTGATGTTGTTAATGGCTCGGCAATCTACACACATTCTCCAAGTCCCATCTTTCTTTGGTACTAGAAGAACAGGAACTGCACAAGGACTTAGGCTCTCCATGATGTATCCCTTGTCCATCAAGTCTTGTACTTGTTTCTCCAACTCCTTGGCTTCCTCCGAATTTACTCAATAGGCTGGTCGGTTTGGCAATGGAGCTCCCGGAACTAGATCAATCTGGTGTTCTTTTCCCCTAATGGGTGACAAACCAGTGGGTATATCTTCTGGAAAGAGGTCTTGAAACTTCTCAATTAGTTGAACAACTTCTGGTGGAAGCTCTTGATCCTCATAACCTGTCAACACACCTTCCTTAAAGATCATTAGTAGCACCTGTGATTTGCATTCTAATGATTTTAAAAATTGGTGGGAGGTAATGTAGATATTAGTCTTACTCGCCTTATTACCTTTGTCCATCTCTTTTTGCATGTCTAGGACTTGTTGTGGAGTTAAAGGAGCAAGGTTGTGCTTGCGGTTGTTGTGAGTAAAGCTGTAGTAGTTGGTACGTCCATTGTGGATTGTCTCCTTGTCAAACTGCCAAGGTCTACCAAGAAAAAGATGACCAGCTTGCATAGGAACAACATCACAAGTTACCTGATCAACATATCGACCTATGCTGAATGATATCACCACTTGTTCGCCAATCTTTAACTCGGTCTCATCATTTAGCCACTTCAACCGGTAAGGGTTGGGGTGCTTAGTTTTCTTGAGACCTAGCTTATCAACCAAATACTTGCTACCAACATTAGTACAAGAACCACCATCAATGATTAGACTACATACCTTGGAGTCTATGGTGCATCTAGTATGAAAGATGTTCTCTCTTTGAATGGTTTCAGGTTCAAAGATTGCACTGAGTGCTCTTCTAGTCACTAGTATCTCTCCTTCATCTGGATAATCAGTGATCTCTTCATCGGTTGTAGCTGTTTCTGCTTCACCTTCTTCTTGAGTTTCATATCCTCCATCTTCTCTAAGGATCATGACTCTTTGATTTGGGCAATCACGAGCATAGTGACCTTTCCCTTGGCACTTGTAGCAAGTGGTGTCTCGGTTTCTAGGTGCAGTGGACTTGCCTTGATCAGTCTTGTTGCCTTTTAGTGCATCTGGTGCTGCACTCTTCTTAAACCAGTTCTCTACTTCAATGGACTTTCCCTTGTCATTGCTTCTTTGTGCTGGTGAAGTCCAATTACTCGTGCCTCTACTAGTGGCTGCAGTCTTACGCTTGATGTGTTGCTCAGCTTGGATTGCATAATGCAACAAATCTTGGAAGTGCCCATAGTTCTGCCTCTCCACTTTCCTTGTAATCCGGTCTTGGAAACCATCCAAGAATTTTTGCCATCAAAGTCTCCTCAGAATCTTGAACTTCCAAGCGGTTCCTAACAGCATCAAAGTCCTCATAGTACTCTTCAACTGACTTGGTACTTTGAGTTAGCTTTGTGAACCTCTTTTGGAGATCCCGGTAGTAGTAGTTAGGTACATATCTCTTCCTCAGCAAGGCTCCCATGTCATCCCAAAAGGACAATGGGATAAGGCCTAAGCCTTCTCCTTTCTGAAGTCTCTATATCCCACCAGGACAAAGCAGTCTCCGTGAGTTGAGCAGTGGCTATAGAGATCTTCCTCATCTCAGTGTAGTTGTAGTAGTCAAAGATGTGCTCCATCCGTGTCTCCCAATCAAAGTAGGCATCAGGATTCACCTTTCCAGAAAATGTAGGTGGCGTGAGCTTCAAGTCTCTGCCTCTTTGCCTTGGCCGTTCATCCTCTTGATCATAGTCTCTGCCTCGGTTCCTCTCTCTATTTCTAGCATTTCTCCTTGGTGGAGGCCTGTGTTCATCCTCTTCTAGGCTCGGCATGTCACTATCAGTCTCACTCTCAACTTGTTGGTTCTCTTGGCGTTCCTGTGGACCTTGAGGATTGTTGTTCTGCCCTTGTGCCTGATTTTTGGCCTGAGCTTGCTCCCCTTGCTCTAGGCGATTCATCCTCTCACTGATGGATTGCATAGCAGCTAGGAGTTGAGCCATGGTAGCTGCGGTATCAGCGGATGAAGAGCTGTTGTCTCCATTGCTTATCCTGAAAAGATTTTCAAGATCAAGTGAAAGTTTGGGAAATGGTTATGTATCTCAAGTAGCTCAATGCACAGATAATGTTTTTTTAACACTAATGAAATGCAATGGACCGATGCAAGACTATAGAATAGCAATATAATTCTAATATGTAAAGATCAAACAATTAAAAGTTCTTTTTCTTTTTTTTTTTTGAAATTTTTCAAATACAACTAAATAAGGAAACCGAAGCTGGATGAAATATGATTGATATGCAATGAAATATAATAGGAAACTAAAGAAATCAATCGACACACACAATTTTTTTTTTCTTAAGAAATACGGATTAAACACTAAGGAAACAAACTCTTTTCTTTATCTTTTCGATTTATATGAGCCTTTAGCTCTGATACCAAAATGATATAGGCACCAAATGGAACCTTCTAAAGCTGGTTGTGAGGATAAGAGAATCAAGAAACCAGTTGCTGATGTAGTGGAAAGAGATGGAAGGATTTGATGAAGGGAATGACTTGATGAATGGATCCGGTTGTAATGAAACTTGAAAGAGAACCAATGGAGATGGGAATCCCCACTTGGTCGTATAACCAACTTGATGAATCAATGGGTGGAAGATGGCGTTAGATGGATGATGGATTCAAATGGTTTGTAACAAAGTAATGGAGATGATGGTAGAAAAGGTTGATTGAATCACACAATCAGATGGATCGAAGTGTAGCCACAAACTCTATGGAAAGGTGATGAAAGGACTTTTCAAGGGTCCAAATCAAATGATGTAGTATAAAAGATTGTCGAACCAATCCTAGGTGATTTCAATGCAAAGGGAATGCAAGTCTATGCTTACTCTAAGTGCAATCAATAGAGTGGAGTGAAATGAACTAAAACTAAACTAAAATGCAATAAAGTAATGATCTCTCTTTCAATATGAAGCAATAGGACTCATGGGGGCAAGGGAATTGACCTTGGGTGATCAAGTTTCAATCTAAAGATGGCAGCAGCATTCAATCTATCAACCTTAAGCCTAGACACAATCCTAAGCAAGCTCTATCCCTAGCATCTAATCTCTTAGGTTGAATAATATGAAAACAATCATTAAGAACAAGTCCATTAGCTATCTTAACACCTTTAACAACAAATCTCTTTGGTAAAGAATGTTAAAAGCATTGAAGAGTTGGTTCATGCATTTCATAGAACACCTTTCGGGCATGAAATGCCTATAGCTCTATTTTGAAGAGGCCAATTCCAAAATAGCAATAAGAACACTCAATCAAGCAAGGAAAAGATAGATCTACACCAAAACACCTTAGATCTACACCTAATCACCCTAAATCTCCCAAGCCCATGAACCCTAAGATGATCTACTCTCTAATAGACATGATTTCCCTTAAACCCATGATGAATTCAAGGTTAACCATGATTAGAGAGCAACAGATTCTCAAGAACACAAGAATAAAAGAAGAAAAAGGATCAAAGATCCAAACTTTATTCAAGATCCAAAAGTGTTTTTGAGAGAAAAAGAGACAAGTCCCAAATTGGGAGATATAAGAGTATTTATACAACGCTTAAAAGCCCTAAAAACATCATAGAAAAATACTAAAAGGTCCCTGGGGTCAATTAGGCTTCAACCAATAGGAAGAGAGGGTGATTTTTGGTCAGGGGTTGAGCAAATGGCCCAACCCGGTCCAACCAACCCGGACCAGCCTTGTTCTGGCCGACCAGCCGTCCCGACCGGGTAGCTCATCCCAGACCAGCCTACCCGGTCCTGCCTTGTCCATCTCAAGCTTCTCCCGACCGGGTAGCTCATCCCGGACCAGCCTACCCGGTCCTGCCTCCCCAGCCTGGTCGTCCAGCGTTCTGACCGGGTGCTCGAACCCGGACTGATCTACACGGCCAGCTTGATATGCTTCAAGTGAACTGATCATAACTCCTCCAATACAGCTCCAAATGACTTGAAACCACTTCCATTGGAAATCTCACTCAATTTTATGTGTCTCCACAAAAGCTTAGAATCAGAAGATATCTCTAAGGCCTCCGTCCATGCTGATATTTTTCTTGACCAGATCATGGATTGACTTCTCTTTTCATGGCCAAACTTGATTCTGCACTTGTTTTTGGGCCATAAGGCTTCCAAACACCTCAAATCACATCAAAGCATACTCCAACAACTGATAAGGACAAATGAATACAAAATGAACCTAAAGATGCCTAATGCCTAACTTATATGATCAAAATGCATGAGATATGGATGCTAAAAAACATGTAAATATGCAAGATTTCAACTCCCCACACTAGACCTTTACTTGTCCTCAAGTAAACTTTTCAAAGCACAAGAAGGAGAGACATAGAGATGGAAGAAAAGCCAAAAGAAACACTCATAGCACTCAACTTGACATCCTAAAGAAACATAACAAATAGCATGAGCAAAACTTTCTTATTATGCTCTAGCTTCACAAGGCCTATCAATTACTCTATGCCTCTACACAAGATGCAATGCCTATCAACCAACATGCTCTCTTAACCAGCCCTCACATTGATTCACACACACACACTCAAGGTGAATTCTCACAAATGGGCACATGATCCCAATCATTTGGCTAGGTGATCAAATGGTCTAATATGTGTGAAAATGAGGATTCAATGCATCATTTCAAGGTGGCAATCACTCAAAATTCAAGAAGCTTGATCATTATGCAAAATTTATCTAAAACTAGGAGCAATTCATGCATACATGGATCCATCCTCATCATTCTACCCAATTCCTAAGTGATTACAAGATCTACTCCCCTTTTATTCATCCCATAACCCAAAATTAATACATTCTCACATCACTCACCCAATGAACAACTTTCTTTCTTTTAGATTCTACCACTAAGGACCTCTTATTCACAATTTACACTTCTAAACTCTAGTACTTTTTATTTTTCATTCCCCACTTTCTTATTGAATCTTTCTTTTTCTTTTTTCTTTTTTTTTTCCTTTTTTTATATATGAAGGGGGAAGGTCAAAAACATCAATCAAGAGCCTCTTACTATTTCTATTCTAGGTCCCTAGGGTGTTTCTTTCTCAATACATTCTTTGTTCATCAATCTCAACATTGTTACATTCCAAACCCAAGATATAAACCATTAAGTAACAAAGACCCCACTCACCATCCTAGAAGCTAGCTCAAATGATGACCCTATGCTAGCAAGAGATGAGAACAAATCCATGTCGCCCCCAATACTCTCAAGATTTTGCACATGACAAACTATCAGAAAAGACCTCACTCATGCAAATTAATGTAGGCTTCAAAGAATGGATAGGGTTCAAGGGTATGGAAGTGCCATTTGGGTTAACAAAGAGTGGTAAAATGGGAAAAGATAACCCAAATGTGTATGAGATCCATGATCAAGTATGCAAATGCCCATATGCAAGAGAAATTAAGTTCATTCAAGTCTAAGTTCAGGATGTAGCTGGTCTTAAGAACAATGCCAATATCAATCAAGCAAGCAAGTTTCAAGAAGGGTTTTCAAGGCTCAAAGCATGCAAGCCTTTCAAAAGATGCTTAGCTACTTGATATGTTTAACTAGGGTGTCAAATTCAGTGCAAACAAGTGTTCTTTACAAGGCAATGCTCCATGTGCAAGTGAATGCAACCTATATGCTCTAGACTCAATCTTAAAGATGCAAGTGATGCAACTACATGATTCAAAAATTTTAAATTTTTTTTTATGCATATATGAATGTACAATGCAATGCATGAGACTCTCAATCACAAAGCAAACATGATCAAATACTTGGTACCTCCCCCACACTTAAATCACACAGTCTCTGTGTGAGTAAGAGAGAAGGAGATACCCCAAAAGACAAAAACAAATGTATATACAAGAAGGGTTGGAGTGTTACCACATAAGGAGTGTTGGGCGTGGTGCTTGGTGCCTAGGGGAGCAATGTCTGGTCGCCTGCCTCTTCAGCCCAAGGGTCTTTAAAACAAAAATCCTAGTGAAATATGTACAAAGTATAGCGATGGGACTTCCTCCCAAGTGAGATTGTTTTGAGTCATTAGCTTGACTTTCCTTCCTCTGGCTAGTGAAGGCTGGTGTGTCTAGGCTCCTTACCCATGTAGTGAAAGCCTTCTTGCCAAACCGGATCACCAGGATCATACTCGTCATAGAACCAACCCTAAACTCATTCATCCTGATCTCTTCAAAGGGTACCTTCCTTGGATCATCAACAATGAGCTCCTTGGTAGAGAGTATATCAAAATGGTAGGCAAAGGGCTTGTCCATAGGAGAGTCTTCTCGGTGCATCTCTTCGAGGGATTCTTCAATGTGAATAACTTGATTCTCCGTAGACTCTTCACCCATTGTTCCTTCCTTGGAAGTAAACTTCACATGTGTTTCCTCCTTGATTGAGAACTCATCCATAACCAATGAGATCTCTCTTATCTCCTCTATGCATTCAACAACCAAACCATCATCACAAAGATCTTCAAAGATTCTTCCAACCAAGCTTACTTCTTCATCCTTGCTCTTTGTTGAATAACCCATGAATGTAGTTTGTTCAACTTGGTCTTCATATCTTACCACAAGATTCTCATCTACCATGCATCCAATGAGTAATTTAAGATCATGTATAGAGTCTTCAGCTTCTTGTTGAAATCCATCCTTGAGTTGAACATCCTCTTCAACAACAACTTCCATATCCATGGAACATTCTTCACAAGTGTTGGTGTTGTAAAGGGGAGTGATGCTTTCTTCTTGATCTTCAATCATGTGAGAGAGTTTGTTATTGATAGACTCCACATGTGTTATAGTTTCATCCATCCTTGAGCTAAGAGTCTTGCCATGAGCATCTACCTTGGTGGAAAGAGAGCTCATTTGCCTTTGTATCTCAAGCCTTTTTTTTTGTTGATTCTCCAACAACTTCTCAAGCATGTTGGTGATTTGTTCTTCATTGGAGGCTTGAGGGGATTTGACTTCTTGTTCTTCATACTCTAAAGCCCAAGGTTGGTATCTCTCACCATATCCATATTGGCTTTCTTGACCAAGGTTTCCATGTGGTTGGTACTCCAATTGGGTGGTTGGCTCATAAGCTCTGTCACAATAAGTGGAGCTTCTAGATATCATTCTTTCTTGACTCTCTAAAAGAGCCTTGAACATTGATTCCAAGTCAAGAGACATGATCTTCCTCTCTTGTGAATGTACCTTGCAAAAGAACAACCACTTGAAAGGGAATTAGTAACTAAATAAAGGTAACAAGACTTAGTCTCAAGCAAGTGACTAAATCCCCATGTCAAAATCAAACTAGAACTTGGCAGTGGCGCCAATTTGATAGTGGAAGTTTTCAAGGCTCCCAAGTCAAATGATAGTATAGAAAGGTTGTCGAACCCACAGAGAACTAGAGACTTATAGCACCAAGAATGCACAAACTCTCCTAATCTAAGCAAACAAGAAGATGGATGAATGTAACAAGCTAAGATCCTATAAATATAGACAAGGTGATCTCAAATCCAATCAAGAAACAAGTGCAAGAACTCAATCAAATTATAAGGTGGAATCCATGGGACTAGGAATTTGACTTTAGGTGATGCAGATCCAATCTAAGGGTGGCAAGCTATCAATCAAACTCTCTCCTTATGCCTAAACAACAAAACTAAGCAATCTATATCCCTAGATGAATGCTCTTTTGCAATGATCACCCAATACATCAAATCCCTTTGACTGTAATGACTAAAGCAAGCATGGAGAACAAGTCTAATAGCAATCTTAGCTCCTTTAACAACTAATCCCTTAGGTAAAGCAAGCTAAAAGCATTGAAGAGATGGTTCAAACATTTCATCGAACACCTTCCGGGCGGAAATGCCTATAGATCTATTTTGATATGATCAAGACCAAAATAGCATTAAGAACCCCCAATAAGCAAGGAAACAAGTAGATCCGATCTAAAAGTGGCAGCTTTCAATCAATCTAACAACCTTAGGCCTAGGCACAAGTCTAAACAAACTCTATGGTCAAGAAGAATGTTCATTTGCTAACACATCTCAAACATCAAATGGTCATTGGCTGAATAACATGCAAGCAATCATTAAGAACAAGCCTACTAGCCATCTTAACACCTTTACAACAAATGGTCTTTGGTAAAGAATGTTAAAAGCTTAGTAGAGTTGGTTCAGACATTTCATAGAACACCTTGTGAGCGGAAAATGTCTAGAACTCAACCTTTGAGAGGCCAACTCAAAAGAAGCATTAAAATCACTCTACTAGCAAGGAACAAGATATATCTACACTAAAACACCCTAGATCTTCACTTAATCACCCTAGATCTTCACTTAATCACCCTAATCACCCTAACCCATGGATCCAAAGTGTGTTTACTCTCTAATTTTCATGAGAAACCTTAAATCTATGTGAGATTTAAGGCTAATCATGTTAATGATCAAGAGAAACAACATATAAGATGAAGAACTTCCTTAAAATGATAAAAAGATTCAAGCTTTTACAATGTGAGGCAAAGTCTTGAGAGAAAATGAGATACTCCCACTTTGGGAGATATAAGAGTATTTATACAAGGCTTAGAAGCCCTAAAAACATTATAGAAAAATACTAAAAGGTCCCTAGGGTCAATTAGGCTTCAACCAATAGGAAACCAGCTTGAAATTCGGTCAGGGGTGGAGAAAATGAACAAACCCGGTCCAACCAACCCGGACCAGCCTTGTTCTGGCCGTCCAGCCGTCCCGACCGGGTTGCTCATCCCGGACCAGCCTACCCGGTCCTGCCTTGTCCATCTCAAGCTTCTCCCGACTGGGTAGCTCATCCCGGACCAGCTTACCCGGTCCTGCCTCCCCAGCCTGGTCGTCCAGCGTTCCGACCGGGTGCTCGAACCCGGACTGATCTACCCGGCCAGCTTGATATGCTTCAAGTGAACTGATTATAACTCCTCCAATACAGCTCCAAATGACTTGAAACCACTTCCACTGGAAAGCTAACTCAATTTTCTGTGTCTCCACAAAATCTTAGAATGATAAGACATTTCCAAGGCCTCCGTCCATGCTCCTCTTTGTCTTGACCAGATCATGGATTGACTTCTCTTTTCATGGCCAAACTTGATTCTTCACCTCTTTTTGGGCCACGAGGCTTCCAAACACCTCAAATCACACCAAAGCATACTCCAACACCTGATAAGGACAAATGAATGTAAAATGGACCTAAATATGCCTAATGCCTAACTTATATGATCAAAATGCATGAGATATGGATGCTAAAAACATGTAAATATGCAAGATATCAAAAAGGAGTTTGATAAAACACAAGTTGCTCTCAAGATTGCTTCTCACAAACTCTCAAAAGACTTAGGTATTTGCTAGGGGGCAAACTGACCCATATATTTCATAAAGTTTGAAGGATACAAGGCTGCTTATAGGGGCTTATATAATCGCCAATGCAGCTATGCCCTTCTAGGGGTCTTTGAATCAGATTTATTACATGACTCAATTTTAGGACCTAAAGAAAGCAATAGGCTAAACAATGCCTTGACTCAATCAAAAGAAAAATAACTAAAAGACTTGAAACCTGCAAGGTAAATCGAGATTTATTGATTAATGAAATGGACTTGCCTTACTTACCTTCTTGACAGATTTTGGAGCCGTTGGAAAGAGGAGCCAAGTTTGAAGATATGAAATGTTGTTGTTTGGAGGCTGATCTCTTTCTCTTGATACTCACCGTTTCACTTAAGTGGAGAGATGGTAAATAAGGAAACCATCTCTTTGCAAGGAATAATAGACCATAGAGTAGCATCTTCTCTTGGACCGCCTTGTATAACATAAGGTGCTTATTCTCTAGCTTCAGTTCCGGATATGGTGAGCTTGTCCAAACGGTTTGTGATGTCTTCTAAGCTGGAGCTGGTGTTGTTCTTGGCAAATAAACCTTCGATGGCTTCACCGAAGCTTGCAATTACACCTCTAGTTCCTGATCTTGTTCTTGGAGCTTGTCTAAGAGTTGGAATGTTGATATCTGGTTCTATGTCCCCATCATTGGTGCTCAGATGGGAACTTTGCAAAGGAGCATACTGCTGAAGTGGGATGAGCTACTGCTTGACTGTTGAAGTAGACTCTTGTATTCAACCAGTTAGAAGGATCTTTCCTTATCCTTGTACTTCTTCTCAAAGGTTGAACCTGAGCTGGTTCCTCTTGCTGCTCGTCTTCCTCATGAACTTGGGCAGTCTCCTGATCTTGTGTACTCTCCTGATCATGAACTTCTGAAACTTGTTGCTGTTCTGATTCCTTTTCATTGCCCCCTTCAGGATCAGGATGAGTATCCTCATTAGCTTCTTGTGCAGACTCAGGTTGAGGAGAAGCTTCCCTAGGCGCCTCCTTTGAGTGTGATAGACTGATTCCAAGATTCTCCATAATTATCCTCAGGTTATTGGCCTTGTCTGATGCTTGAGATAGATCCTTGAGCTCATCCCAATTCTTCTCAGCATAGAACCCTTTTCCTTCCATAAACTTTACATCTCTAGAGACAAGTACTTTTCTTGTTTCAGGATTGTATCACTTGTATCCTTTCTGTGTGGGGGAATAGCCAATGAACATACACTTCATGCTCTTTGCTTCTATCTTGTTTCTTTGCTCCCCTGGTATTAGCACAAAGCAGGCACATCCAAACACTCTAAGGTGATGAATAGATGGTCTGGTTTGGTTCAACACTTCATAAGGAGAGATATCCTTCAGCACCTTGGTGGGGATTCTGTTGAACAGATAGCATGCTGTCACCACAGCATCACTCCAGAATCTCTTAGGAACATTTGCATGAAACATCATTGATCTAGAAACCTCCATCAGATGCCTATTCTTTCTTTCAGCCACTCCATTTTGCTGTGGTGTATAAAGACATCTTGTTTGGTGAACTATTCCATGTTTTGCCAAATGATTCTTGAAAGCATGGCTTGTATACTCTCCTCCATTGTCTGACCTTAATACCTTCACATTAGCTTTAAAGTGGTTAGTGACATATGACTGGAAGTTCATAAAAGCCTCTAACACACGATTCTTAGATGGGAGCAATGTTATCCAAGTATATTTAGATTTTTCATCTATAAAGGTGACAAAATACTTGTGATTATCCCTAGACAGACATGGAGAGGTCCAAACATCAGAATGAATTAAGTCAAAACATTTTTCATAAATTGTTACTGATGCTGGAAATACAGATTTGCAATACTTTCTTAAGATGCATGCTTCACATTCCAGATGACTAAAGGACATATCAGGCATCATTAGTCCTAATGCACGTGAGTGTGGGTGACCTAATATAGCATGCCAAGTTGATGCAACCAGAGCCGAACCAGTGCTTGATCATGCGCAAAAGGAGCTGAACCAGCTGGAGGAACCAAGTCACACTGAAGAAGAAACAGCTGAGCTGATCTTGGATGTGGGCGAGTTGGATCAGAAAGGAAAGAAGGAAACCCAGCCCAAGTCTTTTGATACTTCAGATCCATCTCTTTCAACCCAAGCAGATCAAGACCCATTCTCACTATCCAAAGGCCCAGTTACAAGATCACAAACCAGGAATCTCAGAAAGGCAATCTCGATTTTGGTTTGCGTCAAACAAGAACCAAATCAAGAAGAAAACCAAGTCAAAGAGATCTTCAATTACTCAGTCTTCAAGGCCATCTAGTTTTCTGTTTCTTTCTCGTTTTCTTGCGTTAGTAAGGGAAAACGTGTTCTTTCTGTTCTATATAAACTCATGAGTTGTATCAAGTTTATTCATTCACTTTTTCAATAAAAATCTTCTTTGATCCTGTGAATCCTTTGTTCAGTCTCTGGACATTGTTGCCTAGGAGTTAACTCTCTGCAAGGCTTTCGCCTTAGATCATTGTTTGTGTGGGTAATATGCACGATCTCTGGCACATCAAAACAAGTGTTTGATCATATCATAGATCAACACTGAAGTTCATCTCTATTCTCTACCTTCATGCCCACGCCATTCACCATTGTTTCTGTTCTCAATCATCAATCCCAAATTCACCAAGTTCTACAACCCTTATCACCCTCAGATCGACAAAAAAAGGGATCAGGAACAACCAGGGTTCCATTAAGTGGTATCAGAGCAGATTGGGGGCTTTGATCTAGGGTTTGTTTTCGAAAATCTCTTCTTCTCTTTGGGAACCTTTTCAATTTCGAAATTTCTGTTTCTTTTCTGTCTATCTGTTGTTCTGCAAGGGGGCCAACCAGATCAAGAAAAAAAAAAGAAAACGATCAAACAGAATAAGAAAGGCTGAGGAGAAATCCAGTCAGACTGAAGAGAAATCCAGTCTCTGGTGGAAAAGCTCCTTGTAACAAAAAAATCTTGCAATCTGTCTATCTTCTTCTTCTCTTTTGGGGTAGGGGATTGACTCTCTAAAGGCTTGATTTTTCTGGTTACTGAGCTATTGGATTCACAAAACTCACTACAAAACTTGAGAGAAACACAAGAGAGTAGTGAGGCTTCGACTATCTGTTATTAATTAACTTGTCTTGTTTTAGTTCTTAACAGGAAGCCATGTCTGATCGAGATGAAAGACCTGTTTCTAGAATGTACCAAGCTCAAATTGATGCTTTGATGGCTACATTGAAACTAGAAGTGCAAAGACAATTTGAGTTTGAAAGAGGATCTTTTGAAACTGACAGAAATTTAGGTACTTCTTCTTCACAAGTTAGGAGAGCAGCTAGGGAGAAGAGAAGGGGCAAGAGACATGTGACCACAGATCATGAGACCTCCTCAGGTCGGAGCACTGATGATGATCGGTTAGAAAGGTCATATAGGTCTAGGCGAGCAGCCTCCCCAAACAGATAAGAATCAAGATGTGCTCCAAGGAACAGGCCGAATGATGATCTTGGAAATCTTAAGCTTAGAATACCTGTCTTTAGTGGGTCTAGCAAGCCGGATGACTATCTTGAATGGGAGAAAAAGATGGAGCTTGTGTTTGATTGTCAAAGTTATTCTAAGACAAAGAAGGTCAAGCTTGCTGTGACTGAGTTCAAAGACTATGCCTTGCACTGGTGGGATCAGATTGTTTCTAGTAGAAGAAGAACTGGAGAACCACAAGTGACTTCATGGTTTGAGCTAAAGACACTCATGAAGAAGAGGTTTGTTCCGAGTTACTATGGCAGAGATGTCCACCAGAAGCTAAGGAAGCTAACCCAAGGAACCAAGAGTGTGGAGGACTACTACCAAGAGATGGAGATGCTCATGGCCAAAGCAGCTATAGATGAAGATTCAGAAGCCACCATGGCACGCTTTCAAGCAGGCCTTAACCGTGACATACAAGACAAGCTGGAGCTGCAGGAGTATGTGGATATCTTTGAACTTCTCTACAAGGCTATTCTTGTTGAGCAGCAGCAGAAGAGAAGGACCAACAACAAGGGAAGCTACGGTAGCAACTTCAGATCATCTAAGGAAGATAAGGTGTTTGTCAAGCCGAAGGATGAAACAAAGAAAGTTGACAAAGGAACAGCACCAGCAACCAGAGCTAGAGATGTGAAGTGTTTCAAATTTCATGGGTTTGGACACTATGCCAACGAGTGCAACAACAAGAAGGTGATGATCCTTTTGGACAGTGGAGAGATGATATCTGAAGAAGAAAAAGAGGAAGCATCCGAGGAGGAGTCCATAGACAATCCAGTTCGTGGAGAGTTACTTGTGACCAGGTGATCACTGAAAGTTCAATCCAAGCCAAAATTGTTGACATGAAGCAAATAAGAGTGAACCATTACCCTATCAAGGTCTGAAACCAAGAACGCAAGGCAAGAGAAGTCTGGTGGAGTGATCAAGTTGATACTGTCCGTACAAGATGTGAGTCTGACCTAGTGTGACTTGCAAGGCAAGATAAAGACTTGGTATGATAAGGAAGAGTATTTAAATAGCTAGAGATGTGGAGAATGTCGACATGAAGGGAAGAGAGATGTTGGAGAGGGATCACGCGTGAATTAAGGAAGGATTAAGACGAGTGGACCGTTAGGACCTGTCCCTTTCACCCTGGCTGGACGAGCCAGACGACCAGATCTCGCCCCATTTGTTTAATCTTTAACTTGTACTAACTCCCATTAGCTTATTCTATCCTCTTTGTCTACTTGTGATCTGGTTTGATCCTCATAACCTGTCAAGACACCTTCCTTAAAGATCATTAGTAGCACCTGTGTTTTGCATTCTAATGATTTTAAAACTTGGTGGGAGGTAATGTAGAGATTAGTCTTACTCGCCTTATTACCTTTGTCCATCTCTTTTTGCATGTCAAGGACTTGTTGTGGAGTTAAAGGAGCAAGGTTGTGCTTGCGGTGTTGTGAGTAAAGCTGTAGTAGTTGGTACGTCCATTGTGGATTTTCTCCTTGTCAAACTGCCAAGGTCTACCAAGCAAAAGATGACCAGTTTGCATAGGAACAACATCACAAGTTACCTGATCAACATATCGGCCTATGCTGAATGATATCACCACTTTTTCACCAATAACTCGGTCTCATCATTTTGCCACTTCAACCGGTAAGGCTTGGGGGTGCTTAGTCTTCTTGAGACCTAGCTTATCAACCAAATACTTTCTAGCAACATTAGACTACATACATTGGAGTCTATGGTGCATCTAGTATGAAAGATGTTCTCTCTTTGAATGGTTTCAGGTTCAAAGATTGCACTGAGTGCTCTTCTAGTCACTAGTATCTCTCCTTCATCTGGACAATCACTGATCTCTTCATTGGTTGTAGCTGTTTCTGCTTCACCTTCCTCTTGAGTTTCATATCCTCCATCTTCTCTAAGGATCATGACTCTTTGATTTGGGCAATCACGAGCATAGTGACCTTTCCCTTGGCACTTGTAGCAAGTGGTGTCTCGGTTTCTAGGTGCAGTGGACTTTCCTTGATCAGTTTTGTTGCCTTTTACTGCATCTGGTGCTGCACTATTCTTAAACCAGTTCTCTACTTCAATGGACTTTCCCTTGCCATTGCTTCTTTGTGCTGGTGAAGTCCAATTACTCTTGCCTCTACTAGTGGCTGCAGTCTTACGCTTGATGTGTTGCTCATCTTGGATTGCATAATGCAACAAATCATGGAAGTGCCCATAGTTCTGCCTCTCCACTTCCTTGTAATCCGGTCTTGGAGACCATCCAAGAATTGTGCCATCAAAGTCTCCTCAGAATTTTGTACTTCCAAGCGGTTCCTAATAGCATCAAACTCCTCATATTACTCTTCAACTGACTTGGTACTTTGAGTTAGCTTTCTGAACCTCTTTTGGAGATCCCGGTAGTAGTAGTTAGGTAAATATCTCTTCCTCAGCAAGGCTCTCATGTCATCCCAAAATGACAATGGGATCACGCCTAAGCCTTCTCCTTTCTGAAGTCTCTATATCCCACCAGGACAAAGCAGTCTCCGTGAGTTGAGCAGTAGCTAGAGAGATCTTCCTCATCTCAGTGTAGTTTTTGTAGTCAAAGATGTGCTCCATCCGTGTCTCCCAATCAAAGTAGGCATCAGGATTCACCTTTCCAGAAAATGTAGGTGGTGTGAGCTTCAAGTCTCTGCCTCCTTGCCTTGGCCGTTCATCCTCTTGATCATAGTCTCTGCCTCGGTTCCTCTCTCTCTATTTCTAGCATTTCTCCTTGGTGAAGGCCTGTGTGCATCCTCTTCTAGGCTCAGCATGTCACTATCAGTCTTACTCTCAACTTGTTGGTTCTCTTGGTGTTGCTGTGGACCTTGAGGATTTTTGTTCTGCCCTTGTGCCTGATTGTTGTCCTGAGCTTGCTGCCCCTTCTCTAGGCGAGTCATCCTCTCACTGATTGATTGCATAGCAGCTAGGAGTTGAGCCATGGTAGCTACGGTATCAGCGGATGAAGAGCTGTTGTCTCCCATTGCTTATCCTGACAAGATTTTCAAGATCAAGTGAAAGTTTGGGAAATGGGTATGTATCTCCAGTAGTTCAATGCAAAGATAGTGTTTTTTTTACACTATTGAAATGCAATGGACCGATGCAAGACTATAGGATAGCAATATAATTCAAATATGTAAAGATCAAACAATTAAAAGTTCTTGTTCTTTTTTTTTTAAGTTTTCAAATACAACTAAATAAGGAAACCGAAGCTGGATGAAATATGATTGATATAAACACTTTTGTGTTTTTAGAGTATGTTTCAAACAACCAGAGATAATCAGTGTTAAAAGATTAGAGAGAATAAAAGATTTTAGTGAGAGAATAAGGAGAGAGACTCAAAACTACATTAATTATCAAAGATAAGGTTTACAAGGTTATATATTAGATATATCAGATACATTTCGACCAGGATAGAGTCAGCTGAGATCCAGAACGTGTCGAGTCAATAATAGCCATCCAAAAGCATCCAATAAGGTTCTTCACATGCTTGGACAGGCTGTAAATGTGCTTTACCTTTCCAGCTGTGACCAGACCTTATCCAAGCTTCTCCTTCCCTATCCAGACTGCTGCTTGCCGTGCTCCACTCTCCAAGGGATGCAAGGTAACTTTCCAAGCCTTTAAGTTAGTTACCACAGTACAACTAAAGTTACTGTGGTAAATCCTGATATCTTGCATATTTACATGTTTTTTGCTATCATATCTTGTGCATTTTTATCATATAAGTTAGGCATTAGGCATCTTTAGGTCCATATTGCATTCATAAGTCTATATCAGGTGTTGGAGTGTGCTATGGAGTTATTTGGGGTGTTTGGAAGCTTTGTGTTCCAAAAAGATGAAGAGTGGGGTTTGGCCAAGCAAGCACAAGCCAAACCATGGACCAGACCTTACCTTGGCCGGCCAAGACATGAGGATGGATGGACAAGCCGGACGTGGGTAGCTAGGCTCGGGATCACCTACCCGGGCGCATGAAGAACTTACCTTGGGCATGATCTGGTCGCGGGGTTGATGGCCTCTGGACAAGCCACCCGCGCGGCCGAGATGGAAGGAACAAGACCAAAGCTGGACCCGGGATGATGGCCTCTGAATCATGCACCCGCGCGGCCTGGCCGATGCTGGAAAAGCTTGGAAGGGACGCGGGACGGACGCCCCTGGAAGCATGACCCGTGCGGCCGGACAAGGCCAAGCTGAATCATTCATGGCCGCGGGTTGATGGCCTTGGGATGCCTTACCCACGCGGCTGGAAGAGAGCTTGGACGACGAACGAACGCAGAGACGAGGCTGCGGCTTCACTTACCCACGCGGCCAGGACAAGACCGGGACGAGCATGGACGCGGGTTGGCCGGACGCGGGACTGGCCGGTTCCAACCCGGGTCACCACCTTCTTCCTTTTGCTTGTTTCTGATTGGTCGAGATTAAATGATGCCAAGGCCCTTTTGGTCTTTTCTCTTATGTTTTTATGGGCTTTCAAGCCTCCTATATATACTCTTGTAATCTCCTTTGTGAGGGCTAACTTCTTTTCTCTCAAGAACACTTTTAGATCTTGAATAAAGTTTGGATCTTGAATCCTTCTTCATCTATTTCTTTTATGTTTATTACATTAGCTTCATCTCTAATCATGTTTAGCCTTGAATCATCCATGGTTTTAAGGTTATCCATGTCTATTGGTGAGTAGATCTATCTAGGATTCATGGGCTTGGGAGACTAAGGGTGATTAGGCTAGATCTAAGATGTACTAGTGTAGATCTATCTATTTCCTTGCTAGTAGAGTGATTTTAAAACTTCTTTTGAGTTGGCCTCGCAAAGGTGGAGTTCTAGACATTTTCCACCCACAAGGTGTTTGATGAAATGTCTGAACCAACTCTCCTAAGATTTTAACATTCTTTACCAAAGAAATTTGTTGTTAAAGGTGTTAAGATGGCTAGTAGACTTATTCTTAATGATTGCATTCATATTATTCAACCAAAGACATTTGATGCTTGAGATATGTTAGTGAATGAGCATTCATCTAGACTTTGAGCTTGCTTAGGATTGTGTCTAGGCCTAAGGTTTTTAGATTGATTGAAAGCTTGCCATCTTAGATTGAAGCTTGATCACCCAAGGTAAATTCCCTTGTCCCAAGAATCCCCTTGCCTCATATTGAAAAGAAAGTTCACTCTTTTATTGCATTTTTTAGTATTGTCTTAGTTCATAATTATCTTCACTCAATGGTTGCACTTAGATTAAGCATAGATTTGCATTCCCTTTGCATTAAAATCTCTTAGAATTGGATTGACATCTTATATACTATAACATTTGATTGGACCCTTGAAAAGTCCTTCATCAAATCCCCAAAGTTACTGACTGCCCCAATACTCTTCCTCTATCAATGTATCCACTCTTTATCATCTCATCTCAACATTTATCACCTCATCTCAACACTCCCCCTCAAGCTTGACCATGTAGAACAAGTCAAGCTTGGAAACCATGAAGACCTCCCTCATTAAAAACCTCACCAAGGAAAACCCATTGGAATAAAACCTTGATGAGGAAAAAAGAGTGGAGACTCCATGGTTAAGGGGCTCAGCTCCTTGGTGTAAGATCAATGAGTCCAAGCCTGGATTGTATGGACTCCATTGTCTTTAACCTCGCTGCCTTTGTGAACACATCTGCAAGCTAATCTTCACTTCTTGTATAGCATGGCAGAATCACTCTTAAGATAATCATCTGGCTCCCCTTATGACAATCAACTTCTATATGCTTCGTCCTCTCATGAAAGACTGAGTTAGAAGAAATGTGGATGGCTGCTTGATTGTCACAATGCATTGTCATAGGTGTGGTCTGCTCAATCTCCAAATGCTTCAAAATACCCTTGATCCACACCAACTCGATTGTCAGCTTAAACCAAGCTTTATACTCACCTTCAGAACTAGAACATGAGATGATCTTCTGCTTCTTACTCTTCCAAGTAACCAGGTTTCCTCCTACGAAGGTACAATAGCCAGTAGTAGATCTCCTGTCCACTCTATCTCCTGCCCAATCAGCATCACAATACCCAACCACTTATGTACTGCCATTACATCCCATCCAAACTCCTTGTCCAGGAGTGCCACTCAAATACCTCAGTATCCTATCAACCATCTTCCAGTGATGTACCTTTGGTGCCTGCATATGCTGACTCAGTTGATTCAAAGCAAAACATATATCTGGTCTGGTGATGGCCAAGTAAATCAGCTTGCAAACCATCTTCCTATACAGCTTAGCATCCTCAAACAACTGGTTCTCTTCAACCTCACCCTCATGTAAGACCTTATATCCCTCATCAAGAGGTGTCTTAGCTATCTTTTCTCCAAGCACATCAGTCTCCTTCAGCATATCCATAGTATATTTTCTTTGAGACATAAACAAACCCTCCTCAGATCTGCATATCTCAATCCCCAAGAAATACTTCATCTCTCCCAAATCTTTGATATCAAACACAGACTTGAGGAACTCTTTAGTGGCTTTAATCCCAGCCTTATCACTTCCCGTGATAGTCAGATCATCCACATATATCAAAATCATGATGATCCCTGATGGTCCAGTAAGTGTGAAGAGTGTATGATCAAGTTCAGACTTCCTGAACCCTCTCCCATTGAGTGTTGTGCTCCGTTTCCTGTACCAAGCTCTAGGTGACTGCTTCAGCCCATATATTGCCTCCTTCAATCTCAACACATTCTCTGGCTTCACTAGATGCTCAAGACCAGGAGGTGGGAGCATGTATACCTCATCTTTCAGCTCACCTTGCAAGAAAGCATTCTTCACATCCATTTGCCATAAATCCCATTAAAGATTCACAGCACGAGATAGGACTATCCTAATGGTGTGAAGCTTGGCGACTGGTGAAAAGGTGTCAATATAATCTTCTCCATATGTCTGAGTGAACCCTCTTGCCACTAGCCTTGTCTTCTTCCTATCCACGGTTCCATAAGGCTTGTATTTGATAGTGAAGATCCATCTACTAGTCACTGCCTTCTTTCCTTTTGGTAATTCACTCTAATACCAAGTGTCATTCCTTATCATAGCATTAGCTTCATCTCCCACAGATTCTTTCCAATCCTCATGCATCATTGCTTCTTCATAAGACCTTGGAATAAAGCTTGCATCTAAGCTTATCATGAATGCACAATGCTCTTCAGGATACTCACCAAACGAACAAAAGGCTTGAGAAGGATGCTCCACAGCCTGGGCATTGTAGTACACGCGAGTGTTTACCCAGTTGGAAGGATCCTTCCTAGTCCTTGTGCTCCTCCTTAACTCCTGAACTAGGACCTCAGCTTGAACCTGTTCCTCTCAACCTGTAGACTCTCCTTGTTCCTCATCTGAACAAGAAACAATATACTCTTCTCCTGAATCAGTAGACTCTTCTCCTGAACCAGTAGACTCTTCTCCTGAACCAGTAGACTGTTGGCGTTAAAATCGGTCAAAGACGCAATCAACACCCGAAAGTCCTTGGAAGGAATCAAGTGACGAATAAAACCAAGAAAAACTAGTTACTCGACGAAACACCGGAAGGGATGATCACATCGTAGTCCCGGACACCAGCAGGAGCGGCCACGGCCTAGCCCAGGGCACCGGCGCCGACTTCGCCGTGCTGGTCGGCGCCGGCGCCGGCGCCGGCTTCGCCGTGCTGGTCGGCGCCGGCGCCGGCTTCGCCGTGCTGGTCGGCGCCGGCGCCGGCTTCGCCGTGCTGGTCGGCGCCGGCGCCGGCTTCGCCGTGCTGGTCGGCGCCGGCGCCGGCTTCGCCGTGCTGGTCGGCGCCGGCGCCGGCTTCGCCGTGCTGGTCGGCGCCGGCGCCGGCTTCGCCGTGCTGGTCGGCGCCGGCGCCGGCTTCGCCGTGCTGGTCGGCGCCGGCGCCGGCTTCGCCGTGCTGGTCCGGCGCCGGCGCCGGCTTCGCCGTGCTGGTCGGCGCCGGCGCCGGCTTCGCCGTGCTGGTCGGCGCCGGCGCCGGCTTCGCCGTGCTGGTCCGGCGCCGGCGCCAGCATCAATGTCCAAGTCCCGGGCGCCCGCGTACTGATTACTCGACAGGTTCGACCTTCTCCTCGCAAAACCGTCTCGACAACTAGTCCAACTCCGCGTTTTGTATTTTTCCTCGAAGACTCATCGTTCAACTCCTTGAAGACATGAAACCTAAGAGCCCCATTTCGTTTTGGTCGAAATAGATCGGGAAGGCTTCGGAAGACAACCAAAGGTTCGGTTGACGAATGGATTTCGATTCATCGTATAAAACGATCACAATTATTCTAAAAACCCCAGTCATCTCGACTATACGAGGAGTTGGGGTTCCTTCGGCAAAACAAGTGCCATGGCAGGCTAGTTTCTCGTGAAATCGTAAAATGTCCACGGTCGAAACAACGGCCCCAGAAGTCCCAAACGCGACAAAGCGGCCCACTTACAACTTTCCAGGAGATCAAGTCGAAATGGACATGACAACCCATGTTTATCTTTACAGAAAGAGATAAATGTCAAGTTTCCCGAAGATAAATGTCAGTTTTCGTGAAGATAAATGTCAAGTTTCCCGATAAACATGAAGACCGACGAAAATGGAAGAAGCCCGATTCGCGAGAGATTTGGCCCAAAGGAGGGATAGACCGTCCTAAGAGGAGTATATAAAGAGAGCTTAGGGCGAGGAGCAAAAAGAGGAGGAGTAAGAGAGAACAATCTTAGCAGCAACATAGCACTTAGAGCAACTTATGCATTTTCCCGTTTTTGTTAGCGAGCTGCAACTCAACTAGGTTAGATTTAGGTGGCTGGACTAGCAAACTCATCGACAGCTCTTGTAACCGATCTCTTCCCTGTTGTTCACGCTTAAACGCGAATTCGGAAATAAGATCTTTTGCTCTATCTTTTGTTCTTACTGTTTCAATATTCCGATTTGTTATTTTCTCCGTTATATTGATTGTGTCGTGTGTGGCCCAGCAGATAAGCGGGACCTTCAGGGAAGGCTAGGTTTACTTGGGTTTCCTCCAAATCAACAAAACTTGACAGTGCGAATTTCGGTTCCCACAGTTTGGCGCTAGAGAGAGGGGGGTACGGATCTATCTCTCACGCAGCCACACACGCTCGGTCTGATATGGCGACCAACACTGACAACCCGCTAACGCACGACGGAACTCCCGTCGATGCCAACGCAACCAACACTCCAGCTGGAAACGTATCAACGGTCACCGCCGACACAACGATACTGGACCAGATGAAAGAAATGTTCGCTTCCGCTCAGAAACAGGCGGACGAACAAGGAAAACTCGTGGCCTATCTCGCAAAACAGGTGGAAACCTTAACGGCGAAGGCCAAGAGCAAGGCCCCGCGAGGGATCACAAGATCCCGCAGCGGCAGAAGACTCGATTTCAAGACTCTGGGCGATCGAGCTGCACGCGCGGAAAAGACTTCCTCAGGCCAAAACCCTGATGAATCCCTCCAACCGGGTGCACAACCAATTACGGAGAATCTTCCACCTCCCGCTGGGGACAACGAAGGACATTAGCGACCGATCCGATCATTCGGACGATAACGCTGACGTTCATCATAGAAGGACCCGAAGTCTGTCTGCCCGACAGACGGTGTCCTTCGAAAAACCCATGAAAGAAGAGGAAGAAGACCTCTACTAGATAGAATAGGAAGAACTGGCGGAGGATCAAACTCGGATCCATCGTAACCAGCACCGACAAGCTTGGAAGAACGCAGGTAGCGATAACGAGATGCACGATCTCCGCGAGTCTCTCGCAAAAAAAGTGGCCGAGGTAAAAACAGTGAGATCAAAAATTCACCAGGCAACTAGTGCCGCTCACGAGATCAGTAGAATTCTCAAGGAAGCACGAAAAACGCCGTTCACCGCTTCGGATCCGCGAAACAGCGTTTAGGACCACAGGAAGATCAGAATTCCGTCTGGCGGTACCACAGATCCAAAGGCACACTTGCAGTCCTTTCAGATCGCGATGGGAAGATGCAAACTCCCGGAGCGTGAACGAGACGCTGGCCACTGCCTTCTCTTTGTCGAGAATCTCAGAGGCGCCGCGCTCGAATGGTTCTCTCGGCTAAAAAAAACTCCATCGGAAATTTCCGCCAACTAGCCTCGGCATTTCTCAAACAGTATTCCATGTTTATGGATAGGGAGACTGCCGACGTGGACTTATGGAGTCTAGCTCAAAAGGAAGAAGAATCACTCCGCGACTTCATGAGAAGGTTCAAACTAGTGATGGCCAGAGTGACGGGTATCAGCGACAAAGTCGCGATCGACTCCCTGAGAAAAACTCTCTGGTACAAGTCGAAGTTCAGAAAGTGGATATTGCTGGAAAAACCACAGACGATCCAGGATACCCTCCACAAGGCAACAGACTTCATCGTCATGGAGGAAGAGATGAGAGTCCTATCGCAAAAGCATAGACCGCAGAAGACGTCCTCAAAGAAGAAACCCTCTCATAACGACAAGTACGTCCATCACGAAGGGGAAGACGTTCAAGGCGAACATAACTACGCCATCAACTCGACGCAGGGAAAAAACTCCGGAAACACCTGGACCAGGAACCAGTACAAGGATAATTTCTACTGCGAGTTCCACGACACCAGAGGTCACTCCACCGCGAACTGCAAGGTTCTCGGCGCCAGGCTCGCCGCAAAACTCCTCGCCGGCGAACTGTCGAAGGTTAAGAGTATAAAAGACTTGCTCCTGGAGTCCGACCGCCCAAAAACCGACAAGACTGTCTCCAAGAACCATGTGCCCGAAAGTCAATCGGGTGAGAAGCGCGGAAGGAGACAGGACGACCGGGGGAACAACAGCAGTCATCAGAGGGTAAATATGATTATCGGAGGGTCGCAGTTCTATCAAGACTCGGTCTCGTCAATCAAAGCCTACGGGCGGAAAGCCGAGACAAGTTCCAACTGGCTCCCGGAAAGCAACATTCCCAACCACGCGATTGTTTTCGAAGAACAAGAAACTGTCGGAATCGACAAACCTCATTGCGATCCTCTGGTTATCGACCTGGTGATCCAGTATCTCAAAGTCGGCCGCATCCTTGTCGATACAGGAAGTACGGTCAACGTCATCTTCCGCGACACCCTCTATAGGATGAACATCCCACTTGGGGAAGTCATCCCAGAGCCAAAACCTTTGACTGGGTTTTCGGGTGTCACGTCCATGACCCTCGGGAGAATCAAGCTCCCAGTCATGGCAAAGGAAGTTACAAAGATCGTCGAGTTCGCAGTAGTCGATAACCCGGCCATCTACAATGCAATCATGGGAACCCCTTGGATCAACTCCATGAAGGCAGTACCGTCCACGTATCACCTCGGCATCAAATTTCCGACTCCAACCGGAACCGCAGTAATCTGGGGGAGTCAGAAACAGTCGAGACTCTGCTACCTAGCCGAGTTCAAACTGCGAAAAGATCGGAACGCCCCTGCGGCTAACCCAAAACGAGCGAAGGAATCACATAACATTCCTGAAAACTCGAAAAAAGATGATCTAGAATCATCCAAACAAGCAACAATTCAAGACAGTGACAAAGTCACCGAGTCCATCGCCGTAAAAGCAGACAACTCAACCCCCGCACAGACCACCGATCTGGCTAGTACGATCGGAATGGCAACACCCGGGGAGTAAAAACGTCCGCAGCAACACTCAGAACTACGAGATGGCTTGATCCTCGAAAGAGGTACGTAGGCAGCTCGTCGAAACCCGGCGAGTTCAGCTATCCCCCTCACCAAAAAGGGGGGGGGGAGTGGGTACGTATACTCCTATACTCCCGCAAAGACGCGAAATACCCGCACATGTATTCAAAATTTTCGAAACTTTTTCAATAAAATTCTTTCCATCGATCTTTCAATGCGTGCTTAATACAGTAACGCATAAAAACTTCGGAAAAACGAAAATCATATCTTCGGGGAAACGCGAGATGTCGCAATTTCCCAAAGGTATCAAAATCGCATCATCCATCAAAACAGTCCACCTGCGACTTAAAAAACAAACGCCCGTAGATTGGCCCCGACGGACGAACACAGAAACGTTTCACTAATACAAAACCGTAGTCAGACCTTTTCGCAAGAATAAGGTCCTCTTACATCCGACAAGGATATCATAGCGCGCTATACAAGAAAACCTGAAATTTTGGTTTAGCACTCCGGATAATCTCTAAAGATAGCTTGATTCTTACTACACAAGTCGCATAAGCCGGCGCCAAGTCGTGGACTTTAATCAGTAAGAATCAGGAAGAAATCACTAACAGGCAAAACGAAAGCCGATCAGTCATCGCATAGCCTTAAAGCTGAGAGTAAGCCTAGGTCTTGCCTTAAACCCAGTCTTGCTGGATCTTGACATCTCACAGACATAGTATCAAAACCAGATACGAGATCCAAAAACATGTCTCTCATCGCTAACACCTAAAACACTCGCTACAAAGTAGTACACGGACCTAGCGACAAAATAAGAGTTAGAATACGAATTGACTACTCGAATTCTATCCTCTACACTTGACGAAAGTATAAATCAAATCACAAGGCAAATTTCTGCAACATCCACACATGATATATATTCAAACCGCGGAAACGGCAGGGATTCAAAGCCACCAACGGCCAGTCCCGAAATATACAAAGTTACGCGACCTCCTACGGTTGCGGAATATACAGAAAACGGCCACATCCGGCCAAGCATACAACCATCAAGATAAAGGGATACAATCCCAACAATCCTCAGTAATCGAGGTCAACGTATCCGGACATGGAGATCCCGAACGAAGTCACAGGCTGGTCAACTTCTTCATCTACGCCTTCCGCGTTTCCGCCTGCCCCGGTCTCCACCGTGTCTTCTGAAACCTCGATGGGGTCTTAAAGCTTCCGGACCCTTCCCTCGATCAGGGGAACCAAGGATTCAGCATGAGCACATTCGCTCATGAGACCTTTCAACTCAGCGATCTCGGAGGAGAAGGAGAAGCTCGGGTTCTGCGACTTGTAAAGGTTAGCGACCGAACCCCGACACTCGCGGAAATCACCCACAAACTCTTGAGCTTCCTTCAAGCTCTCGAACTCGGTGGCAAACAATTCAGCCCTCCGCGCCATCTCGGCAGCGATCGCTCTCCTTCCTCTCATTTCCGCACGCACGAGGGCTCGAGAATGAAGTTCGGCCTGCTTCCGGCTTTGTTCCTCAACCTCTTTCTGGAAACAGAAGAGTTCGCGTTCGGCTTCCTCGGCTTTGAAGCGAGAGATCCTCGATCCTCGAAAGCTTCCATCGAGCGCCGCTCCAAACACCCTCATTCCCTGTATGAACTTAGGATCAGAAAAGTATATATGCAGCGATAGTAATATATATGATCAAAGTTCAAAAGATAAACCTCGTTGATTAGAAGAGAACCCTCGGTAAACACTTTCTTCTTCGATTCATCCTCGAGCGACTCATCGATAGTAAACGCTGGAGGGAGACCATCGAAAAAGTTGCTAGGCAGGGGAAACTCGCTAGTTCCACCCCCTTCCCCTGGAACAAAGCTGGGTTCTCCTCCTAGCAGCGAAGGATCTCCCGAGACCGTCTCGCATTCGACCTCTTTGCCTTTCCGAGACCTATGTCTACGCCTCCGAACAGGCAAGACGGCAATCGGCTCGACATCGCACGGAGCATCGGAAGGCTGAAGAATGACTCGGGATCGATGGAGCTCCACCGCATTTCGAATCCTCTCAACGGAAAAGGTACTCCAGAAGAACGACCTTTCCCGAAGGAGATCTCGTTTGACGAAAAGATCAGCATGAGTGTGCGCAACAACCTTGTTCACTGCACGATAAGCGAAAGTTTTATCTTCATGCGGCGTTAAAAGCAGCGAAAAACAGAATTAGTCGTATTACCGCGATTGAAGTTCCACTCCTGAGGGAATAAGTGAAGGCAGCTTTCCTCAACGGACTCCCCGTCTATTCGGACAAAGAAGAAGCGCTCGAACCACGATTCAGGGTTCGAAGTAGTCCCCTGAATTATGGCCATAGTCTTCCTTGGGATCATGGAATACGAACCTTCGATCGACGTTGTCTTAGAATACCAAAGTTCCTCAAAATCGCTAGGGCTAAGGTCCATGCCTAACTCGTAACTCGAGACTAGCACGCCAAGCCAACTCTCCAAGGACGGGACGGTGAACTGACTGATCGAAAGCCCGAAACGACGAAGCGCACGGACAATGGTACCGGGGATCGGGAACCACATGCGGCAGTACACGAGAAAGGCTTCGTAACAAGTAAAGAAGCCATGCGGAGGATTACTTTCACTCTCACCATCGGTCGAAATCCGGAACGTAACCCAACTCGGAACTTGGTAAAAGCTTCGAAGAACCGTGAGGTACTCAGGAGAGACCATGCTTGGTGAGAAGGACGTGCTAGGCACCTTCAGAGGTCTCCTGGGGATGGGGATATCCCGCGGGGACGGACACGAGCCACATAAAGCTTTGTAGTATGCCTCCCTCGCATCTTCCTCAACTCCTTCCTCGTGCTTTGGCGCAACCACTTCGTCGACGGGAGAATCACCCGAAGATGAATGAGAAGAAGAGTCCTTCTTAGAGGATCTTGATCTTGAAGACATCTTTTCTTGAGAGAGAGACATTAGAAGGTGAAATTCTTGTGATGAAGTAAGAATGACTAAAAAATTCTTACTCCATCTTTATAAAGAAGGAAAAGTTACTATTTACTCCAACTTTCGGCAAACGATTGCGTCTCCACACCTTCCTATCTAGCTATACCGCGAGCTAGGACCTGTTACCGAAAATCACGGTCCTAGCTAGCTGGGGGGCTAACTGTTGGGGTCAAAATCGGTCAAAGACGCAATCAACACCCGAAAGTCCATGGAAGGAATCAAGTGACGAATAAAACCAAGAAAAACTAGTTACTCGACGAAACGCCGGAAGGGATGATTACATCGTAGTCCCGGACACCAGCGGGCGGCGGCTTCGCCGATGCTGGCCCGGCGCCGGCTTCGCCGATGCTGGCCCGGCGCCGGCTTCGCCGATGCTGGCCCGGCGCCGGCTTCGCCGATGCTGGCCCGGCGCCGGCTTCGCCGATGCTGGTCGGCGCCGGCTTCGCCGATGCTGGCCCGGCGCCGGCTTCGCCGATGCTGGCCCGGCGCCGGCTTCGCCGATGCTGGTCGGCGCCGGCTTCGCCCGTGCTGGTCGGCGCCGGCTTCGCCGATGCTGGCCCGGCGCCGGCTTCGCCGATGCTGGCCCGGCGCCGGCTTCGCCCGTGCTGGCCCGGCGCCGGCTTCGCCGATGCTGGCCCGGCGCCGGCTTCGCCGATGCTGGCCCGGCGCCGGCTTCGCCGATGCTGGCCCGGCGCCGGCTTCGCCGATGCTGGCCCGGCGCCGGCTTCGCCGATGCTGGTCGGCGCCGGCGCCGGCTTCGCCGATGCTGGTCGGCGCCGGCGCCGGCTTCGCCCGTGATGGTCCTGGTTGCCGGGTGCCGGGTGCCAGCATCCATGTCCAAGTCCCGGGCCGCCCGCGTACGGACTACTCGACAGGTGCGATCTTCTCCTCGCAAAACCGTCTCGACAACTAGTCCAACTCTGCGTTTTGTATCTTTGCTCGAAGACTCACCGTTCAACTCCTTGAAGACATGAAACCTAAGAACCCCATTTCGTTTTGGTCGAAATAGATCGGGAAGGCTTCGGAAGACCACCAAAGGTTCGGTTGACGAATGGATTTCGATTCATCGTATAAAACGATCACGGTTATTCTAAAAACACCAGTCATCTCGACTATACGAGGAGTTGGGGTTCCTTCGGCAAAACAAGTGCCATGGCAGGTTAGTTTCTCGTGAAATCATAAAATGTCCACGGTCGAAACAACGGCCCCAGAAGGCCCAAATGCGACAAAGCGGCCCACTTACAACTTTCCAGGAGATCAAGTAGAAATGGACATGACGGCCCATGTTTATCTTTACAGAAAGAGATAAATGTCAAGGTTCCCGAAGATAAATGACAGTTTTCCTGAAGATAAATGTCAAGTTTCCCGATAAACATGAAGACCGACGAAAATAGAAGAAGCCCGATTCGCGAGATATTTGGCCCAAAGGAGGGATAGACCGTCCTAAGAGGAGTATATAAAGAGAGCTTAGGGCGAGGAGCAAAAAGAGGAGGAGCAAGAGAGAACAATCTTAGCAGCAACATAGCACTTAGAGCAACTTATGCATTTTCCCGTTTTTGTTAGCGAGCTGCGACTCAACTAGGTTAGATTTAGGTGGCTGGACTAGCAAACTCATCGACAGCTCTTGTAACCGATCTCTTCCCTGTTGTTCACGCTTAAACGCGAATTCGGAAATAAGATCTTTTGCTCTATCTTTTGTTCTTACTGTTTCAATATTCCGATTTTTTATTTTCTCCGTTATATCTATTGTGTCGTGTGTGGCCCAGCAGATAACCTGGACCTTCAGGGAAAGCCAGGTTTACTTGGCTTTCCTCCAAATCAACAAAACTTGACAGTGCGAATTTCGGTTCCCACATAGACTCTCCTTGCTCATCTACACTAGACTGAGGCAAGTTCACTGCTTCCTAGGTCACATCTTGATCATGATGACCTGAATCCTCTTGGCTCAGCTCTTGCTCATTTGATTCAGATCCATTCCCCCTCTCATGATCAAGAGGGATTGGTCTTCCAGTTTCTTCAGTTTTAACCGAAGGTTCTCGCCTTCTAGGTTCCTGGGACATGTTTATCCCTAGCTTCTCCAATATAATTCTGAGAGTTGATGCCTTTTCTGATGGTGTTTGGGACAGATCCTCCAAATCTTCCCATATCTTCTCCTCATAATATCCTCTATATTCAACAAACTTCACATCTCTGGTCACCATAACCCTCCATGTTTTTGGATCATAACACGTGTACCCTTTCTGAGTGATTGTGTACCCAATGAACATAGCTTTAGTGCTCTTTGCATCTAGCTTGTTCCTCAGATCTCTAGGAACCAAGACATAACATAAACACCCAAAGACCCTCAGATGATCAATATGTGGCTTGATCCTGTTCAACACTTCAAAGGGAGACTGATCCTTCAAGATCTTGGTTGGTACTCTGTTGATGAGATAGCAAGCAGTTTGAACAGCATCACTCCAAAACCTCTTTGGAACATTCGCATGGAACATCATAGACCTAGCCACCTCCATCAAGTGCCTGTTCTTCCTCTCAGCAACCCCATTTTGCTGTGGTGTATAGGAACAGCTTGTCTGCTGCACAATCCAATGCTTTGCTAGATGACTCTTGAAAGCATTGCTGGTGTATTCTCCTCCATTATCTGATCTTAGTACCTTCACAGTAGCATATAATGATTAGTAACATATGCCTGGAAGTTCATAAAGGCTTCTAAGACTCTATCCTTGGAGGGAATCATAGTGACCCATGTATACTTTGATTTCTCATCAATGAAAGTCACAAAGTACTTCTGGTTATCCCTAGACACACATGGAGAAGTCCACACATCTGAATGAACCAGATCAAAGAAATTCTCATATATAGTCTCAGATATTGGAAAGACAGTTATACAATGCTTTCCTAGTATGCATGCTTCACATTCCAAGTGATTAAATGACATATTAGGCATGATCAATTCAACTGCACGAGCATGAGAATGTCCCAATCTAGCATGCCAAGTAATACTATCACACCTATCAGCAGTACTACTCAAGCACATAGACTCAATAGGATTAGAGGCCTTAGCTGTTTGGGGATGATATAGCTGATTCTTGTTGTCTACTCTGCCAATAACTCTCCCAGTCTTCAAATCTTGAAACTCAACTTCATTTGGCCTGAATACTATACTTGACAATCCAGATCAACTGTGGCCTTTTTCATTGATATCAGATTTGAAGTGAACTGAGGCAGATAGAAAGCAGGTGAGTTCTTTTCAAACAGCTTCAGGTTTCCCACTCCTTCTATTGGGATCTTAGCACCATTAGCTATTATAACACTCCCTGTTGCAGCCTTGACTTCACTTATCAGACTCCTATCACTGATCATATGATGAATTGCTCCAGAATCAATGATGACGGGTTTGGATGTGGATGCTGAGGCAGGAGCACCTTGACTCCGGGTCGTAGCCAAAACACCTTCTTTGTGATAATAAGATCATCTTCTCCTTTGTGATAATAGGATCATCTGCTCCTTTGGTCTCTTGATTCTTCATTACCACACTATCTTCTATAGACTCTCCCATGTAAGCTGAGTAAGAACACTCTCCTATAATCATCTGCTGCAGTGTATCCTTGATCCCCTTCAAGACCATACAGTCACTTAGATGCTCGGACTCACTCTCCTTCCTCCACGACCTTCTTATCATGAACCACACTTTAGAAAGACTTCTTAATCTTCTCTTCTTACAGCTTGTACCTCCCTTCCATCTATCTGGTCTCTTGTTCTTTTCCCACACCTCATAATTATGGTTAACAAGTTCATAGATTTTCTCCACAAGAAAGCTAAAGACCACATCTTGCTTCCTTCTCTCTTGAATCACTCTCGGAACTGATGTACTTGATTTCGCCATATCAAGATCCAACCATACTTCTTTCAGCCTTCGCATAAGCTAATAAACTTCCTCCTTTCCTTGTCTCAGTTTGTGAATCACACTTTTGTCCTCACAAACTTTTACAAGCTCAGATTTGTCTTCAAAAATTGCTTCACTCCTTCCTTTTGTAGAGTTTTCTTGAGCAACTTCATCTTCATACTTCAGACCTCTTGTCTGACCTTCTTTTGCAGCCATTTCCCTTAAAGGTTCCACCTTTACATGACTACATAACAACACACAGCTCTCCACGGCTGTCTTCATCCATCCGAACCAAACACCAAGGTTTTCTTCTTCACAGCTCACTGTAGTACATGATTCCTGCTTCCTCTCCATGATAGAATCGTTTGTTTCCATCAAAGAACATCAACAACACACGCAACAGAAGCAACATCACAGAAAACTCCAGAAATAACTCAATAACACTCAAGAACTCAAGAACACTCAAGAACCCAGATTTTCATGAAAAAGAAATCACACTCTTCCCCTTTTGAGCAACCTGGCTCTGATACCATAAACACTTTTGTGTTTTTAGAGTATGATTCAAACAACCAGAGATAATCAGTGTAAAAGATTAGAGAGAATAAGAGATTTTAGTGAGAGAATAAGGAGAGAGACTCAAAACTCCATTAATTATCAAAGAAAAGGTTTACAAGGTTATATATGAGATATATCAGATACATTTCGACCAGGATAGAGTCAGCTGAGATCCAGAACGTCTGGAGTCAATAATAGCCATGCAAAAGCATCTAATAAGAATCTTCACATGCTTGGACAGGCTGTAAAGGTGCTTTACCTTTCCAGCTGTGACAAGACCTTATCCAAGCTGCTCCTTCCCTATCCAGACTGCTCCTTGGCGTGCTCCACTCTCCAAGGGATGCAAGGTAACTTTCCAAGCCTTTAACTTAGTTACCACAGTAAAACTAAAGTTACTGTGGTAAATCCCCAAAGTTACTGACTGACCCAATACTCTTCCTCTATCAATGTATCCACTCTTTATCATCTCATCTCAACTTTTATCACCTCATCTCAACATGATATGCAATGAAATATAATAGAAAACTAAAGCAATCAATCGACACAAACAATTTTTTTTTTCTTAAGAAATACGGATTAAACACTAAGGAAACAAACTCTTTTCGTTGTCTTTTCGATTTATATGAACTAAGAACAGGCTAAGAACTCAAAAATGGCGAGAATCAAATATGCAAGCAAATGGACAATTTTTATGGTTTTTTTTAATAAAATGAAACGATCTAAAAGTTTAAGGAAAAGAGATCACCAAATGAAACGATCTAAAATTGTAAGGAAAAGAGATCACAAAATCAAGAAACCGGTTGCTGATGTAGTGGAAAGAGATGTGATATGATCATGGACCAGTCAAGTAAAGAAGACAATGAGATCAAGGATGAGCCAGCTGATGAAGGTGTTCTAGCCATATCTGAAGGTCCTATGACTCGAGCCAGAAGCAAACAACTTAAAGAAGCCATTGGAGGATTACTTCAGACATCATTGAAGCAAGAAGAGAGTCTTGGAAGGAGCTTGATCATCCAAGACACACTTACCACAATTCAAGCCATTCCATTTTCTAGATAGACATCAAATGAGCAAGTAGCATATGTGTGCTCTTTTTCCCTATCTTTGGTTTTGTCCCACTGGGTTTTCCAAAGATAGGTTTTTAATGAGGCCATATGTTGCTTTCCTATCACTCATTTGATGATCTCAGTTTTTAAACTTTATTTTAATTTTTATCTTATGTTTTAAAATTAAGACTATGGTTTACTTATAACACATTTAGAGACCAAGGAGCCTGTTCCTTGCCTTCTCTATATATATGTACTCGGATGCCCTAGTTTCATTTATCCAATCTTTTATTTTCAGACTCTTGTCTCTCTCTCTTTCAGCCGCAAGCCTATTGTAGCTTAGAGTGAACTTTGAGTCTTTGTTTGTGTGTCATATCTAACAAATCCACAAGAGTAGTCCTTCTTGGTGTGTCATATCCGAGTCTGATTGCTTAGGAGTATCAAGGAGACCCCTCACATCTCTTTGTGTCACCATTCATTCCACACGACTTGGAGCAGATTGAGTCTTTTGATTCTCTGTTTGCAAGGATCTATCACATTCCAACCAGAGAAGCATCCTAGGAGTGTATTATGTGGTATCAGAGCAACTCTGGTTAGGGAAGTCTCATTTTCTTTAAAAAAAAATTTCACTCGATCTGCCTCTTGGTTTCATAAGTATTGATAGATCTGAGTTTTGTTGTGTGTTTCTGTCAATTTGATTCACTTTCAGTTCAGTATTGATAGATCTATTTCTGTGTGTTTTAAGATTGATAGATCTGAAAGTTCTTATTATAGATCTGTGAAAATCCGATCATTTCTTACTGATTATTGTCTTAGATCTGTTGTTTCTATCAGTTTATCATCCGATCTATTGAATAATAGTTGTAAGATTGATAGATCTATTCTTTAGTTGTCTAGATCTGTTCAAAAGGAAGTGTGTTCGTGTGTGTTTCAAAGAGTCTCTTGGCATTCTTGTTGCTTAAGTTACAGAAAAAAAAAATTTAAAATCTGATCAAACCGTCTCTTTTGCCGCCTAGTCCTTTTGCTTTGTTTTTCATTTAGTTTTCAAAACCTTGAACTCTTTTACTGGTTGAGTTTGTTGTTTGATTTCAGGTACCAATGGGCCATGTAACTGATGAGGAAGAGGAACTAATGAGAAAGAATAAGCTACTTATGGAAGCCATGACTGAGAAGTTGAACAAGACTATGTTGGCTACTATGGCTGAGATGGTGAAAGAAAGCATGACAGAGATCAGAGAAGAGATTAGACAAGCTGGTGGACAGGGTCACAGCAATGAGTCTAGAAGGAACAGACGCAATCACACTCAACAAGAGCATGGTGGATCACAAGAAACCGACAACTACTATGAGCATACAGAAGTGAAAGAAGTGGTTCCTCATCTTCTTCAAAAGATAGTAGAAGGAGGCATCAACATCATCATCGTGATGGGAGAAGATCTCACCGTGATGAGTTTGCTGGATTGAAGATTAAAATTCCTCCCTTCCATGGCAAGGTTGATCCGGATGCTTACCTTGAGTGGGAGAAGAAGATTGAGCTCGTTTTCAACTGCCAACACTACACCAGCGCCCAAAGGATCCAAATTTCTGCTACTGAGTTTCATGACTATGCTTTGAGCTGGTGGGATCAACTGGTTACTACAAGGAGATTGAATCAGGAGTATCGGTTGAGTCTTGGCATGAGATGAAGTCTCTTATCGTAGAGGTTTGCGCTAACCACTATCATCGAGATTTGCATCAGAAGCTGAGAAGACTTACACAAGGCTCTAAGACCGTGGAGGAGTACTTTCAAGAGATGGAGTTGTTGATGTTGAGAGCTAGTATATCTGAGGACAGAGAAGCTACTATGGTTAGGTTTCTTGGAGGACTTAACCGTGAGATACAGGACAGTGTGGAGATGCAACACTATGTGGAAATAGAAGAGATGTTGCACAAAGCTATTCGGTGGAGCAGCAGATCAAAGGAAGCACCACTCCCGTGGCAGCTATGGCTCCAGCAAGTACCAACACTCTAAGGATGAGAAACCATCCTACCTAAAAGACATTAAGCCTCGGGAGAAGAAGATAGTAAGCGGGTAGCACATTCAGCAAAGACAAAGACAAGGACAAAGGCAAAGCAGAAGCTACTAGTTCTAGAGCCAGAGATTTGAAGTGTTTCAAATGTCAAGGGCGTGGGCATTATGCTAATGAGTGCACCAACAAAAGAGTTATGATTCTTCTTGAGAATGGAGAGTATGAATCCGAGGAAGAGAAGTATGAGTCTGATCATGAGAAGTTTGAAGAAGAAAGTGAAGTAGAACCTGTGAGAGGCAAGTTGTTGGTAACAAGAAGGTTATTGAACTTGCAAGCTAAGGATGGAGAGCTTGAGCAGCGTGAGAATCTCTTTTACACAAGGTGTCTGGTTCAAGGAAAGGTGTCCAGTCTCATAGTGGATGGAGGCAGCTGTGTCAATGTAGCCAGTGAGACCATGGTAGAGAAGTTGGGTTTGAAGATTCAGAAGCATCCGAGACCATACAGACTGCAATGGCTTAATGAGGAGGGCGAAATGAGAGTTTCTACTCAGGTGCTGGTTCCTATAGTAATTGGCAGATATGAGGATGAAGTCTTGTGTGATGTATTGCCAATGGAAGCCAGTCACATACTTCTTGGAAGACTCTGGCAGTATGATAGACATGTGAACCATGATGGCTTCACCAACAAGCATACTTTTGAATTCAAGGGAAAGAAGACTGTTTTGGTACCATTGTCTCCTAAAGAGGTTCATGAAGATCAACTTCAACTTCAGAAAAAGAAAGAGATAGACCTTAAACCTGCTAAGAACAAGCAACACAGCCTCTATGCTAGACAGGGAGATATCAAAAGAATTCTTCACTCTCAAAATTCTATCATTTTGCTTATGTATAAGGAGACTTTACTAACAGTCACTGATCACACACCGGATCATCCGAGTGAACTAGTCTCTCTTTTACAGGAATATGCAGATGTGTTTCCAGAAGATAGCCCCATTGGATTGCCTCCTATGCGTGGGATTGAGCATCAAATTGACTTTGTACCTGGTTCAACACTACCAAACAGACCTGCCTACAGAACTAATCCAGTAGAGACTAAAGAGTTGCAAAGACAAGTAGAAGAGCTGATGGAGAAGGGTCATATCCGAGAGAGCTTGAGTCCATGTGCAGTTCCAGTGCTCCTTGTGCCTAAGAAAGATGGTAGCTGGCGCGTGTGTGTTGATTGCAAAGCCATCAACAATATAACAGTGAAGTATCGCCACCCTATTCCTAGATTAGATGATATGCTTGATGAATTACATGGCTCTTGCATATTTTCTAAAATTGATCTGAAAAGTGGTTACCATCAAATTAGAATGAAAGAAGGAGATGAGTGGAAAACTGCATTCAAAACTAAGCATGGTTTATATGAGTGGTTAGTTATGCCATTTGGATTAACCAATGCTCCTAGTACATTCATGAGATTAATGAATCATGTGCTTAGATCTTTCATAGGCATTTTTGTTGTTGTGTATTTTGATGACATCTTAGTTTACAGCAAATGTCTTAAGGATCATATAGAGCATCTTAGGTCTGTCTTGAATGTTTTGAGAAATGAAAAGCTGTATGCCAACCTAAAGAAGTGCACATTTTGCACAGATAACTTGGTCTTTCTAGGTTTTGTTGTGAGTGCAGATGGTGTAAAGGTTGATCAGGAGAAGATTAAAGCAATAGAAGAGTGGCCGAGTCCAACTACAGTGGGAGAAGTAAGGAGTTTTCATAGGCTGGCAGGTTTTTATAGGCGCTTTGTGAAAGATTTCAGCACTCTAGCAGCTCCGCTTACTGAGATAATCAAGAAAGATGTTGGATTAAAGTGGGGAGAAGCACAAGAAACCTCATTTCAAATCCTTAAAGAGAAGCTTACTCACTCTCCTCTTCTTATACTTCCTGACTTCTCTAAAACATTTGAAATTGAATGTGATGCTTCAGGAATTGGTATTGGTGCTGTGTTGATGCAGGATAGAAGACCTATTGCCTATTTCAGTGAGAAACTCAGTGGAGCTACTCTTAACTATGCTACATACGACAAGGAACTTTATGCCTTGGTGAGAGCTCTACAGACCTGGCAGCATTACCTCTGGCCAAAGGAGTTTGTCATTCACACAGACCATGAATCTTTGAAGTACCTCAAAGGACAAAGCAAGCTCAGCAAGAGACATGCCAGATGGGTAGAATTCATAGAAACCTTCCGTTATGTTATCAAATACAAACAAGGTAAGGAAAATATAGTTGCTGATGCACTATCCAGATGGTATGTTCTCTTGAATACTCTTGATGCTAAGTTGCCTGGTTTTGAGCAGATTAAAAAAATGTATTCATCTGATCCTGACTTTCAAGAAGCTTATAATTCATGTGCTAAGTATGCTGCTGGTCATTACTTTAGGCAGGATGGATTCTTATTCTATGACGATCGTTTATGTGTGCCTAATTATTCTTTGAGAGATCTATTTGTCAGGGAATCCCATGGAGGAAGCTTGATGGGTCATTTTGGTATAGCAAAAACTCTTAAAGTGTTGCAGGATCACTTTTACTGGCCACACATGAAACGAGATGTTGAGAGAATATGTGGGAGATGCACCACTTGCAATCTTGCCAAATCTAAGGTTCAACCACACGGTTTGTACACTCCTTTGCCTATTCCTACTCACCCTAGGACTGATATATCTATGGATTTTATTGTGGGTTTGCCAAGGACCAAGACAGGTAAGGATTCTATCTTTGTAGTTGTGGACAGGTTTTCTAAGATGGCACATTTCATTGCTTGCCATAAAACTGATGATGCATTGCATGTTGCTAACCTGTTCTTTAAGGAGATTGTGCGCATTCATGGCATGCCTAGGACTATAGTTTCTGATAGAGATACCAAGTTTCTTAGTTATTTTTGGAAAACTCTTTGGTCTAAGCTAGGTACTAAGCTGTTATTCTCTACTACATGTCATCCACAAACTGATGGGCAAACTGAGGTAGTTAATAGAACTCTTGGAACTCTCTTGTATGCATTCATTAAAAAGAATTTGAAATCATGGGAAGATTACTTGCCTCACTGTGAATTTGCTTATAATCATGCTCAGCATTCTGCATCTAAGTATTCTCCTTTTGAAATTGTTTATGGGTTCAATCCCATCTCACCTTTGGATCTAATGCCTTTACCTGAGTGTGAAAGGGTCAGTATGGATGGGAAAAAGAAAGCAGAGATGGTGCAGCAGATTCATGAGCAAGCAAGAAGAAACATTGTTGAAAACCAAGCGATTACACTAAAAGAGCAAACAAAGGCGGTGAGATGATCTTTGATGTAGGTGATAAAGTGTGGGTTCACTTGCGCAAGGAGAGGTTCCCAAATGAAAGAAAGTCTAAGCTCATGCCATGGATTGATGGCCCCTTTGAAGTCATCCAGAAAATCAATGACAATGCCTACAAGCTTGATCTTCGAGGTAAGTATGATATAAGTAATAGCTTAAATGTTACTGACTTGGCTCCTTTTATTGCAGATGATTTAGATTTGAGGACAAATCCTTTTCAAGAGGGAGGGGATGATATGATAATGGACCAGTCAAGTAAAGAAGACAATGAGATCAAGGATGAGCCAGCTGATGAAGGTGTTCTAGGCATATCTGAAGGTCCTATGACTCGAGCGAGAAGCAAACAACTTAAAGAAGCCATTGGAGGATTACTTCAGACATCATTGAAGCAAGAAGAGAGTCTTGGAAGGAGCTTGATCATCCAAGACACACTTACCACAATTCAAGCCATTCCATTTTCTAGATAGACATCAAATGAGCAAGTAGCATATGTGTGCTCTTTTTCCCTATCTTTGGTTTTGTCCCACTGGGGTTTCCATGTTGCTTTCCTATCACTCATTTGATGATCTCAGTTTTTAAACTTTATTTTAATTTTTATCTTATGTTTTAAAATTAAGACTATGGTTTACTTATAACACATTTAGAGACCAAGGAGCCTGTTCCTTGCCTTCTCTATATATATTTTCTCGGATGCCCTAGTTTCATTTATCCAATCTTTTATTTTTAGACTTTTGTCTCTCTCTCTTTCAGCCGCAAGCCTCTTGTAGCTTAGAGTGAACTTTGAGTCTTTGTTAGTGTGTCATATCTAACAAAACGACAAGAGTAGTCCTTCTTGGTGTGTCATATCCGAGTCTGATTGCTTAGGAGTATCAAGGAGACCCCTCACATCTCTTTGTGTCACCATTCATTCCACACGCCTTGGAGCAGATTGAGTCTTTTGATTCTCTGTTTGCAAGGATCTATCCCATTCCAACCAGAGAAGCATCCTAGGAGTGTATTAAGATGGAAGGATTTGATGAAGGGAATGACTTGATGAATGGATCCGATTGTAATGAGACTTGAAAGAGAACCAATGGAGATGGGAAACACCACTTGGTCGTATAACCAACTTGATGAATCAATGGGTGGAAGATGACGTGTAGATGGATGATGGATTCATAATGGTTTGTTCGTATAAACAACCCCAAAAGAACAAAGTAATGGAGATGATGATAGAAAAGGTTGATTGAATCACACAATCAGATGGATCGAAATGTAGCCACAAACTCTATGGAAAGGGAGTTTGATAAAACACAAGTTGCTCTCAAGATTGCTTCTCACAAACTCTCAAAAGACTTAGGTATTTGCTAGGGGGCAAACTGACTCATATATTTCATAAAGGTTGAAGGATACAAGGCTGCTTATAGGGGCTTATATAATCGCCAATGCAGCTATGCCCTTCTAGGGGTCTTTGAATCAGATTTATTACATGACTCAATCTTAGGACCTAAAGAAAGCAATAGGCTAAACAATGCCTTGACTTAATCAAAAGAAAAATAACTAAAAGACTTGAAACCTGCAAGGTAAATCGAGATTTATTGATTAATGAAATGGACTTACCTTACTTACCTTCTTGACAGATTTTGGAGCCGTTGGAAAGAGGAGCCAAGTTTGAAATATGAAATGTTGTCGTTTGGAGGCTGATCTCTTTCTCTTGATACTCACCGTTTCACTTAAGTGGAGAGATGGTAAATAAGATAACCATCTCTTTGCAAGGAATAATAGACCATAGAGTAGCATCTTCTCTTGGACCACCTTGTATAACATAAGGTGCTTCTTCTCTAGCTTCAGTTCCGGAGACGGTGAGCTTGTCCAAACGGTTTGTGATGTCTTCTAAGTTGGAGCTGGTGTTGTTCTTGGCAAATAAACCTTCGGCTTTACTGAAGCTTGCAATCACACCTCTAGTTTCTGATCTTGTTCTTGGAGCTTGTCTAAGAGTTGGAATGTTGATATCTGGTTCTATGTCCCCATCATTCTCTCCCTCTTGAGAAGGTTCTGACCTCAGAACAGATTCATCTGTATGAAAGTAAGATAAATCAGACACACTGAAAGTAGAAGATACATTAAACTCCCCTGGTAGCTCTAGCTGATATGCATTGTCATTGATCTTCTTTAGAACTTTGAATGGACCGTCTCCCCTTGGTGACAACTTAGATTTCCTTTGGCTTGGAAACCTCTCAGATCTCATGTGTAACCAAACCCAAATCTTTTGGTTCAAAGGAAACCTCCTTTCTTCCCTTGTCAGTTTGCTTCTTGTTTTTCTCATCGAGATATAATCATATGGAAATATGCTTACCTTAATTACCTCTTTGGATTGGAAGTAGCCGTTAGAAGAAGGCGCCAAACTCAAAATATGAAATGATGTCGTTTAGGAGCTTGTCTCTTTTCTTGGTGCACACCGTTTCACTTAAGTGGAGAAATAGTAAATAAGGAAACCAACTCTTTGCAAGGAAGGATGGACCATAGGATAGCATCATCTTTTGGACCGCCATGTATAACATAAGGTACATCTTCTTTAGCTTCTGATCCGGAGATGGAAAGCTTGTTCAAACGGTTTGTGATGTCTTCTACGTTTGAGCTGGTCCCGTTCTTGGCAAATAGGCCTTCTATGGCTTCACCGAAGTTTGCAATCACACTTCTAGTTCCGGATCTTGTTCTTGGGGCTTGTCGAAGAGTTGGAATGTTGATATCTGGTTCTCTGTCCTCATCACTCAGCCTCAGCACTTGAACAGGAGACGACCTTCTGCTTCTTACTCTTCCAGGTAAAAAGGTTTCCTCCAATGAATGTACAATACCCTGTAGTTGATCCATCCACACTCCTTGTCCAGACGTGCCACTCAAATACCTCAGTATCCTATCAACCATCTTCCAGTGATGTACCTTATGGCGCCTGCATATGCTGACTCACTTGATTCACAGCAAAACATATATCTGGTCTGGTGATGGTCAAGTAGATCAGCTTGCCAACCATCTTCCTATACAGCTTAGCATCCTCAAACAACTGGTTCTCTTCAACCTCCCCCTCACGCAAGACCTTATATCCCTCCTCAAGAGATGTCTTAGCTATCTTTCCTCCAAGCACATCAGTCTCCTTTAACATATCCATAGTATACTTTCTTTGAGACATAAACAAACCCTCATTTGATCTGCATATCTCAATCCCCAAGAAATACTTCATCTCTCCCAAGTCTTTGATATCAAACACAGACTTGAGGAACTCTTTAGTGGCTTTAATCCCAGCCTTATCACTCCCTGTGATAATCAGATCATCCACATATACCAGTATCTCAATGATCCCTGATGGAGTAAGTAGAGTGAAGAGAGTATAATCCAGTTCAGACTTCATGAACCCTCTCCCATTGAGAGTTGAACTCAGCTTCCTGTACCAAGCTCTAGGTGACTGCTTCAGCCCATATATTGCCTTCTTCAATCTCAAAACATTTCCTGGCTTTACTAGATGCTCAAGACCAGGAGGAGGAAGCATGTATACCTCATCTTCTAGCTCACCTTGTAAAAAAGCATTCTTCACATCCATCTGCCACAAATCCCACTCCAAGTTTGTTGCAATGGATAACACAATCCGAATTGTGTGAAGCTTGGCTACTGGAGCAAAGGTGTCAATATAATCTTCTCCATAAGTCTGACTGAATCCTCTTGCTACCAGTCTAGTCTTCTTCCTATCTATCTTCCCATTTGGAAAGTACTTAATAGTAAAGATCCATCTGCTTGAGACTGCTCTCTTCCCCTTTGGTAGCTCACTCTCATACCATGTATCATTCCTGATCATAGCATTAGCTTCATCAGCTACAGAATCTGTTGAGATGTGAGGTGTTACATGAAGAGGAGATAATTTGGGAGCATTTGGGAGAGTTTGGCCTAGGCGTCCGTACAATGTCCGTACAAGAGGCCGTACTAGGCAAGAGTCTCAACCAGGGTAAAAAGGAGTTACCCGGGTGAAGTAATCCGCATGGTTACTTCTCTTCTTACCTTTCAAGCATATGACCGTTGGAAGAGATCATAGGCGCGTCTGACAGGCTGGCACAGACTGTCAGGATCAAGCACAAAGATACCTTGATGCCAAAAGCATGTGGCTCCTCCCATTGGCTCTTTTCAAATAGACGCTCCCTTCTTCCTTTGACATCACATGCTTGCTAGACTTTACTTAGCTGAAAGCCCTTGTATCTCATCTATATAAATTGTAAACCCTCTCTATTATTAATCTAAGCAGAGTTTATTGTGGGAACCGAAATTCACACCGTCAATTTTAATGAATAAGATTGCGGAGGAAAGCCAAGCTAACCCGACTTTCCTTGAAGGTCCGGATTCTCTGCGACAGCCAACGATAAGTGAGCGAATAAATGCGGAAAAAGATTTGTTAAGATTTGAGACTGGACCTTAAGAAAGGCTGCCCTCGTACCCCTTCGAGGATCAAGTCGGTAGTTCAGTTAGAAAGAATTGAACAAGAGATCGAACCGTCTGGGCGGGTTCGTCTAGTATGAGCGTTTGTCATAGAAACAGGCATGTCGAAGATAACGCCTAGGGTTTCTATGTGCAGAGCTCTTAAGTAAAAGAATTGTCCGATCCTTCCGAGAGGAACATGGGTCTGGAGAAGATAAAACTAGAACAAGAGGCTGACCAGGCGTTCTAGGGCCTGGTTAGTCTAATATGGCGTTGGTCATAGAAGCGGGCATGTCGAAGATAATGCCTAGGGTTTCTATGTGCAGAGCTCTTAAGTAAAGAATTGTCCGATCCTTCCGAGAGGAACATGGGTCTGGAGAAGATAAAACTAGAACAAGAGGCTGACCAGGCGTTCTAAGTCCTGCCTCGCTGGCCTAACCGCCTAAGTTCTAAGTTCTCTAAGCTAACAGGATGCTCTAAGTCTAATTTTCTTTTGATCTTCCTCTCCTCTGCTCTTGCTCTCCTATATACTCACTCCTAGGTGGTTTGCCTTAAGATGATGGACCTCGCCTTTGGGCTAAGCTTATCTCTTCAGGAAGTATTCCATTTTAAATCGATCTTCGTAATTATCCTCGAGTTTTGGTGACTTGATGTTTATCCGATGTTGGAAATCGGATAAACCGTCATTGCCTGATTGGGCCTGGATTCTTAAAATCGTAATTAAGTCCGTGGACTTGTCTTAAGTCATTGAACGTTTTATACGATTTCTCGGAAAGACTATTTTTCGTAAAATAAACCGTATAGCCTAAAGGATCGATGTTCAAGTTAATCGACCTTGTTTTATCTGATATCTTCTACGAGAAATCCAATCCTTCTAGTTTTTGTCGTAAAACATCGAGGGCGATTCCAATCGAGTCGAAGGATGTTTATTCGTAGCGTGATCGTCCCAAGCTCACGATGATTGATCCAAACAAGCCAAGATGGGATCAGACCGAACACGATGGGACCGAGACTAGGACGAGGGCCGTCGACCGGCGCCAGGCCGGGGTCCCGCCGGCGCCAGGCCGGCCCGCGTGATGGGTGCCACCGGCGACATGCCGGGGTGCCGCCGGCGCCAGGCTGAAGATCTCGGCGAGGGCTTCGATTTGATATCTTGATCGTTTTCTGGTTCCTCACGGTTTGAAACGACCTCTTCAAAGTTTGAGGCAGATTCTTTTGTGTTAAGGGTTTTGTGGTGATCGAATCTTGATGTCCTTGGCGGCGGACCGGCCTTTCGGGGACTCGTCCGCATACGCCCGTAGTCTTCGATCTCACAGACAGTGGATATTCTAATTTGAGAAAATCTCGTTATAACTTCTTTTCAAATTATCCGAGACTTTTGTTTCAAGAAATACTTTCTAGAGACTTTCAGTCATTGATTCCGTCGTGACCGATTTTGACACCAACAGTTAGCCCCAGCTCGTTAGAACCTTCGTGATGTTCTTGCGGCGATAAGACATGTCAGGTAAGATAGGCGGAATTAATGGTTGAAAACTCCGTTAAAGTGGTAAGATTGGGGCTGCGCCTTCGAAGGCTGCCCTCGTACCCTTGTTGTAGGGATCAAGCCTTCCGTAGTTAGATTTTGGAGTTTAAGACCCTTGTGATCTGTTTTCCAGCGAGACTTATATGGTCTGGTTATATGTCATGAGAGACTTTCGAGCATGATGCTGTTGATGTATTTTTTTATTATTTATGAACTTCAGTTTTTGAAGTATGAGAAAGAGGGTGTGAGTTATCGTCTCATTCCTAGTTCCCTGATGATCACCGTACCTATTGTTTGCATAAAGCGAGATTTTCAGCGGTTTACCGATTCTGCGGAAAGTTAGGTAACGAATAGGCTTAAGTGAAGAGACAAATTTTGCATCTCGTATACCATACTATGTCGTGAGATGTCGAGATCCAGCGTGGCTGGGTTTAGAGCAAGACCTACGTTTACTCTCGGACTGAGGCTTTGCGATGACAAATCGGCTTCGTTTTGCCTGTTTGCAATTTTAACCTGACTTCGTACCGTTTAAAATCCAGCGAATTGTTGTCGGCTTATATGACTTGTGCGAGTGAGTCGAGCTACTTCCTTTCTGAAGAGCTAAACCAAAATTTGGATTTCTTGTATAGCCGCTATGTTTATCCTTGTCCGGATGCAAGAGAGCCTACCCTTGAAGAGGCTATTTGTCTGTTTAGGGCGTTAGAGTTCGTTTGTTGTGATCAGCAACAACGAAATGATACCAGTTTAGAGGCATGTTACCGTTTAAAGGTGTGTTTGTATGTTTTGAGTTCTAGAGGCGAGGATTTAAATGCAGAGCGTTTTGAGAAAAGAATGTCCTTGGCGTTAGCGGCGTCTACGCAGTGCTGAAGGTCGAGTTTCCCTTGTGCGCATTTAGTGGTTGAAATGTTCGCGGGCTTTGGAGATGTTTTGCGAATGTTAGCAGCCAGAAACTGTTGTTTGGTTTAGGCCAGGACCAAGAGGTCGCGTAAGTTCGACCAGGAGAAGCGTCTACATTCACGGTGCCGTGAAGTGTTGGCCTTCGGGATTTGTTTGTATATATTAAGGATGACTCGTATAACTCTTGGAGCCTTGTCACGAGTGTTTCTTTTCATGCCGTGTTTACGGTATAGAACTTAATCGATTGGCGATGAGTTTAAATCTTCGTTAACCATATGGTTGTTAGGACTGAGTTTTGGTATGGAGAGTTTATCGTATGATTTCCGATTCTGGGTTATGCGACAAATTGCTTGCGTAATAGTCACTTGGCGTTCTATGAACAAATCGTGGATTGTTGTTTTAGCCGTTAAGTGATTGGAGCGGTGGTCGCTCAGTAGCTTTGGATTGCCATGGAGGCTAGATTCAGCCATATCGCCAAGGAAGTTGTTTGGTAAACGATCAGCCCATGACCCTTATTAAGTTCATGTTAGTTTACGATTGTCCTTAATGGGGATGCGAATTCAGGTCCGGGCTTTACGGAAGGGCGTAGTTGGCCGAGGGCCAAATAGCGTTTGCCGAGATAGACATGCCAAGCATAGCAGAGTTTTCTGAATTATGGCTGATGGCTTTTAGAAACGATCTTCCACTTTAGGTCTCAGTTATACGATGAATGGTTCGTATAAATTTTTTTTTTTGTTGCATGAAAATCATTTCATTTTATCCAGGGGGACAAAGTTTAAGGGATCGACGCAGGACACGTGCGGGTTAGATCTGCGTGATTATTTCTTGCTTTCGGGCGTAACGCGGGGAGTGAAAGCAGGAGCTAGAAACCTTGTGGAGGCGAAACTGTCTATGTCGGTTACCCGTTGGACCCATTATGCTTATTTTCGAAAGTTGCTTTGTATGAATTAACTTCGACCATACAGAGGATTTTTCGTAAAAGTGATGTAAGGGTTTTCGCCAAAGGTAACGGAGCGTTTCTCACAAATTACTTGCGATATTAAGTGACCACGGATTATGTTTTTCTCATTCACTTTTGCGTACTGCGAAATCGTTTTGCATGAGACCGATCATGTTTTTTCCATAGGCTGTTTTGTTTTAAAATGTTCTTGTTATACGAAAGTAATGGATGACCGGTTTCATGGAGATAGAAAATCGCAGATTGTTAAAGTAGCGATGTTTCAGCGGATTACACGGAGATGTTTCGCTATGATTTCGACCTTTGAACGAAAGCTGCTTGAACTACTTATGGAGTTTTACGAAGGTTATTTCGTTATTTTAAGTAGTTCACCGTCGTCTATTAGTCTGGCGTTGGTACCGTTTCTAAGCGAGTTCGCGGCGAGAGGTGGCGATAGAGTTTTCAAGACTATGTTTGTAACGGTTGGGCTATGCCGTTAGCGTTTTTTAGACGAATCTTATTGCTGCGAGAGTTTGCTTTGTTAAAAGCGTTGTCTTGATGCTGAAGCAAAAGTTTTCGAAGATGGGATTATAACGGGTATAGTATCGTACCTACTTCCCTTTTCTTTCTGAGCAGCGGGTTAGCCGTTCTTCGAAGGCTTATTATGCGTTTTTCTTTCTTTTAGAAGCGGGGTGAGTATGCTTTTAGAGCGGCGTGGCGTCGTTTCGGTTTTCGAGACTAGATCGGTTTGCATGCTCTGCCTGGACAATCAAGGAGCGATGGAACAAGACTGGAAATTTTGCCTAAGACTTAGCTTGCTAGACTATCCACCTAGGTCCTAAGTTCCTAAATTCTCACGGCAGTTTTCAAGGCGTTTTGTTCCTGTCCTACAAAGAATTAAAACCTTTACAAAATTTTTGAGAAAATAGTTTTTGAAGGTTCGGCATTTCGAAGGAATCCCATTTCCTCGTATAGTCGAGGCGATTGGTGTTTAGAATAACCGTGATCGTACCAAACTTACGAAGATTGATCGAACAAGCCAAGATGGGATCGGACCGGGCGATAGGACCGAGACCAGGGCGAGCCATGGACGGCGCCAGGCGGGATGCCGCCCGGCGCCAGGCGGCCTGCGTGGCAGTGCCGCCCGGCGCCAGGCGGCCTGCGTGGCAGTGCCGCCGGCTCCAGGCGAGGTGCCGCCGGCTCCAGGCGAGGTGCCGCCCGGCGCCAGGCGGCCTGCGTGGCAGTGCCGCCCGGCGCCAGGCGGCCTGCGTGGCAGTGCCGCCGGCTCCAGGCGAGGTGCCGCCGGTGCCAGACCGGCTCGCGTGACGCGTGACGCCGGTGCCAGGCCATCTTGCCGTCTGTGGGTTTTTCGTTGTTCGATCTTTCCCCCGTTAGTCGTTTGCGGGAAATCTTTGAGTTTGGGAAGATCTTTTAGCCGTAGATTTCGAGATAATCGTTTCTAATCCAACGAGACTCCTCGAGTATCGGGATTGAGATGGATTTGGATTTGTAGACTTTCCGTCTTCGAGGGTTTGAGTAATGAGGCTTCGAACTTAGATTCTAGAATATGAGCTTTGTTAAACAATCGAGAAGGCTTTGCGGAAGAATCGTCGTGTTTCTCGAACTTAGATTCTAGAAACCCTAGGCGTTATCTTCGACATGCCTGTTTCTATGACAAACGCTCATACTAGACGAACCCGCCCAGACGGTTCGATCTCTTGTTCAATTCTTTCTAACTGAACTACGTCCGACTTGATCCTCGAAAGGGGTACGTAGGCAGCCTTTCTTATGGTCCAGTCCCAAATATTAACAAAACCTTTTCCGCATTTATTCGGTCACTTGTCGTTGGCTGTCGCAGAGAATCCGGACCTTCAGGGAAAGTCGGGTTAACTTGGCTTTCCTCCGTTTTTATTCATTAAAATCGACGGTGTGAATTTCGGTTCCCACAATTGGGCAAGGAGTAACCAAGGGAGATCTTTATTTGCTTGAAGACATTACCCCTATTTCTAGTTCTTGTTACTCGTTTAGTTCTATTTCTTCCTTGAATAAAGATGCATTGTGGCATGCTAGGCTAGGACATCCACATGTTAGAGCTTTAAGTTTAATGTTACCAGGTGTCATGTTTAAAAATAATGAGTGTGAGGTATGTATCTTGGGAAAGCATTGTAAAACTGTCTTTGAAAGATCTTCTATTGTTTATGAGAAGTGTTTTGATTTGATTCACTCTGATGTTTGGACAGCCCCTTGCTTATCTAGAGATAATTTCAAATATTATTGCACATTCATTGTGTAAAATCCAAATACACCTGGTTAACACTCATTAAAACTAAGGATAGGTTGCTTGATGCATTTAAAAATTTCCAGGACTATGTGACTAACCATTACAATGCCAAGATAAAGATTTTCAGGTCAGATAATGGTGGGGAGTACACAAGTCATGCTTTTGAGAAACACCTTTCTCAACATGGGATTCTGCATCAAACGATTTGTCCATACACTCCTCAACAGAATGGAGTTGCTGAGAGGAAGAACAGACACCTAATGGAGGTAGCCAGATCTATGATATTTCACACGAGTCTCCCCAAGAGGTATTGGAGTGATGCTGTCATGGCTGCTTGTTATCTGATCAACATGATTCCAACAAGGATATTAGAGAATCAGTCTCCATTTGAAGTACTAAACAAGATCAGACCAGCACTGGATCACCTGAGGATATTTGGATATGTTTGCTTTGTTATGGTGCCTGGTGAGATGAGAAACAAGCTAGAAGCAAAGAGTACCATGGCTATGTTCATTGGCTACTCTAAAACACAGAAGGGATATAAATGTTTTAATCCATAAGCTAGAAGAGTATTAGTATCCAGAGAGGTAAAGTTTATGGAAGAAAAAGGATACTATGAAGGAAAGAATTGGGAAGATCTCGAGGATCTATCTCGACCATCAGACAAGGCTGCTAGTCTGACGATTATTCTTGAAGGACTTGGGATTGGAGTGTCCCAGGATCAGAGAGAGCATGATATGCCGAGTATACATGAAGCTGAAGAACCCGTGCACCTTGATCATGAGGGGGAGAAGAAGCTGAGACTGGAGGTCAGGGAGATCAAAGCTCAGCTAGTCCATGTCCTGATCAAGGTTTGGATGAAGAGGTTGTTACTGAACAACAAGTTGAAGAACCAGAACAAGATGAACCACTGGAGGAACCAGAACATTCTGAACCAGAACCAGTAGTTGAGGTTCCACTGAGGAGAAGCACATGGGTGAGGAAGGATTCTTTCAACTGGGTAAACACGAGAGTGTACTACAATGCCCAGGCTGTGGAGCATCCTTCTCAAGCCGTGTGCTCCTTTGCTCAATATCCTGAAGAGCATTGTGCATTCATGACAAGCTTCGATGCAAGCTTTGTTCCATGGTCTTATGAAGAAGCTATGATGCATGAGGATTGGAAAGAATCAGTTGGAGATGAAGCCAATTCAATGATAAAGAATGACACTTTTTATGAGAGTGCATTACCAAAAGGGAAGAAGGCTGTGACCAGTAGATGAATTTTTACTATCAAATACAAGCCTGATGGAACTGTGGATAGAAATAAGATAATACTTGTCGAGGATACACTCAGACTTGGGGAGAAGACTACATTGATACATTTGCTCCTGTTGCTAAACTTCACACGATTAGGATTGTATTATCTCAGGCTGTGAACCTTGGATAGGAGCTTTGGCAAATGGATGTGAAGAATGCTTTTCTTCAAGGAGAACTAGAGGATGAGGTCTATATGCATCCACCTCCTGGTCTTGAGCATCTGGTGAAGAAAGGGAATGCGCTGAGGTTGAAGAATGCTATTTATTGTCTCAAGCAGTCACCAAGAGCTTGGTACCATACGTTAAGCACAACATTGAATGGGAGAGGCTTTAGGAAGTCTGAACTTGACCATACTCTATTCAATCTAACCATACCCTCAGGTATTGTTGCAATTCTGTTGGCGTCGAAAACGGTTATCTCGAAATCAACGGCTAAAGATCTTCCCAAACTCAAAGATTTCCCGCACGAACGGTCAACGGAGGAAGGATCGGGCAACGGAGAACCCACGGGCGGCAGAGAATCCATGGCGGCAGCGGCAGGCGAGATGGAGCCGGCCTGGCGCCCGGCCCGGCGGCTTAGCGGCGCTTGACCTGGAGCGGCAGCGCGGCGCCAGTCGACCTGGCGCCCGCTGGGTCCCCGGCGGTCCGGCGGTCCTTGTCCTGGTCTCGGTCCTCGCCCTGGTCTCGGTCCCATCGCTCGGTCTGATCCCGCCTTGGCTTGCTAGGATCAATCCTCGTGGGTTTGATCACGATCACGCTACGAATTAACATCTCGATTCGACTCGATTGGAATCATCCTAGATGTTTTACGACTAAAATTAGAAAGGTTGGATTTCTGTAGAGGATATCGTGTAAAACAAGATCGATTAACTCAACATCGATCCTTTAGGCTATACGGTTTATTTTACGAGAAAGATAGTCTTTCCGAAATCGATAAAACGCTCAACGACTTAAGACAAGTCCACGGACTTACTTACGATTTTAAGAATTCAGGCCCAATCAGACTATGATGGTTTATCCAATTTTCGAACATCGGATAAACATCAAGTCACCGAAAAATAGGGAAAACTTCGAGGATAATTCACGAAGATCGACGAAAATGGAATATTTCCTGAAGAGATAAACTTGGGCCCAAAGGCGAAGTCCATCATCCTAAGGCAAACCGACCTAGAAGTGAGTATATAAGGAGAGAAAGAGCAGAGGATAAGGAGATCCGAAAATTAGACTTAAAGCACTTTGCTATCTTAGAAGAATTAGGGTTTAGGTGGTTAGACTAGCGGAGCAAGGCTTAGGACGCTTATCAGCGACTCTATCTTTTTCTTTAATCGCAAATTTCTCTGTCTTTCGGAGAATCCTTGTATTCATATCTTTCATTTAATAAAACGCCTTCGAGCAAATATCACAATTTTTATTTTTGTCATCTGTTAACTTTCTCGATTTCGTGTGGCAACGCAGAGAATCCGGACCTTCAAGGAAAGTCGGGTTAACTTGGCTTTCCTCCGCAATCTTATTCATTAAAATCGACAGTGCTAATTTCGTTCCTAAGGGCCGCAAGAAGGGGACGATTCTCTAACTCAAAACCACCAATCGTCGAAGTTCAGTATGGCTTACAGCCAAGCAACATCGTATCCCGAGGATCGAGCAGCGGCCAGCATGGCCAAACCTCACAACAATCTTCTCTTAATAGAACTCACGATCCAGGATATTGACGTAGAAAGGGTATTAGTCGACACCGGATGCTCGGCTAATATTATCTATAAAAACACCCTCGAGAGGATGGGCGTCGATCTAAGCATCCATACAGATGACCCCAGCCCAGTATTCGGACTCTCGGGAAAAGTTATGACCCTCGGTTCGACAAACCTCTCAGTCAGAGCTGGGAGCATCGCCAAAAACACGGAATTCCTGGTGATCGATGGTCCAACATCCTACAACGCGATAGTTGGAACTCCTTGGCTAAATTCCATGAGAGCGATCCCATCAACATTCCACCTATGCCTCAAGTTCCCGACACCTTCGGGTCAAACGATACATGGTATTCACAGAGCAGCGCAGGTCTACCTCGCCACCGAATCCAAACGGAAAATTCAAATCAAGACCTCGGAAAAAGCAAGCGATTCACGACTTCGCGGAAACCTTCTGGCAGTCCCAAAGAGCTGAGGCCCTAGAAGGGAAGCGTGAACCAACCTGCGAACGGTGGTCTCGATCTGCCTCGGCGATTCCTTCCGGAGCGGTGCGTCAAAATCAGAGCTAACCTCCAGCGAACCAATAAATGCAGAGCTCATCGCATGCCTCAAAAGAACCTCGACGCATTGGCCATGGAGGATATGCTGGGAATCAACATTAGCGTAACATGTTACGAACTTAAAATAGACCCAACTCACAAACCCGTAAAACAAAAGAGACGAAAGCTGGGACCTGAGCGTGCCACTGTAGTCAACGAGGAAGTCAAAAGACTCCTCAAAGTAGGGTCGATAACAAAAGTTAGGTATCCAGACTGGCTTGCCAACCCTGTCGTGGTAAAAAGAAACGGCAAGTGGCGAGTCTGTGTCGATTTCACGGATCTGAATAAAGCCTGTCAAAGGACTGCTTCCCGCTCCACACATCGACCGGCTGGTCGGCTAAACCGCGGAAACAAGCTTCTATCATTCATGGACGCTTTTTCGCGATACAATCAGATCATGATGAATCCCGACGACCGCAAAAAAACTGCATTCATCATAGACCGCGGAACGTATTGCTACAAGGTAATGCCTTTTGGTCTTTAAAAACGCGGGTGCAACGTATCAGCGACTCGTCAACAAAATGTTTGCCGAGCAACTCGGAAATACTATGGAAGTATACATCGATGATATGCTCGTAAAACTCTTAGCGAACGATCATGTAACCCACCTAGAGGAATGTTTTGCACGACTCAACCAGCATAAGATGAAACTCAACCCGCGAAATGCAGATTCGCAATGGCATCGGAGAATTCCTCGGATACCTCGTAATGTATCAGCGGAATCGAGGCCAATCCTAAACAAATCGACGCACTGATAGAGATGGCCTCCCCGAGAACCAAGCAAGAAGTCCAAATGTTAACCGGAAGAGTCGTGGCTTTGAACCGTTTCATCTCGCGCTCCACGGATAAGTGCCTACCGCTTTACCTAAACGCTGAAGGGAAACAAGAAGTTCGAATGGTCGAGCAATGTGAAAAGGCTTTCCAACAGTTGAAACATTAGCTGGCAACTCCACCGCCGCGAAACCGTGGAAGGTGAACCTCTTTTCCTCTATATCGCAGTTTCCGCAACAGCGCCGCAAGGCCCCGATAATGCAGAAGAACGCTTAACAAAAGCCAATCTTTTACGTAGCAAGACGCTGCTGGATGCGAAACTCGATACCGCTAATGGAAAAATTAGCATTCGCCATAACCTCGCAAGGAAACTAAGACTATATTTCCAGTCTCATACTATAGTGGTTCTCACCACATTCCCTCTGCGGATAATCACGCGTGTGAGCCAATCCGGTAGGCTCGTGAAATGGGCAATCGAACTAAGTGAATACGACGCCGAGTATCGCCTAAGGACATGTGCAAAGTCCCAGGTGCTTGCGGATTTCTTGGTAGAATTACCCACTGGAGACATGACTAACGAGGAGCCGAACTCAACTTGGGTCCTCCGTCGAGGATCCTCGTGCAAACAAGGGTCGAAATCAGAATTGACTCACCTCTCCTAACGGGAAATTCTAGAACAGTCATTCGATTGGCTTTTCATGCTTCAAACAATGAGGCAGAATACGCAGGCACTCAAGCAGGCTTCGGCTAGGCCATGGATTAAAAATCCATAATATTCACGCCATCGCGATTCTCGCTAGTCGCCAACCAATACAGCGGAGAGTATGAAGCAAGGGACAAAAGGATGGACGATATCTGAAACTCGACAAAGAACTGGCTCGTAGTTTCGACCAGTTTGCCACGACCAGAATCCCTCCCTCGAAAACGCTCCAGGCCGACGCTTGGCTGCCCTCGCCTCAAGCTCAGATCCAGGGCTCAAAAGGATAATCCCCGTCAATTCATCAACATCCGGCATCGACCACCAGTGGTCGCCAATCTAATCCGAGGAGAGATTGAAGATGCGGAAGAAGTCGAGGATCAACCGAAGCGGATGCGACCAAACCGTATGGCTGCGACAGCCCTTGGTTAGAACCAATCCGAGCCTATATCGCGGAATGGAACCTACCCACAAAAATGGGCGGCCCGTGAAGTGAAAACCAAACCTGCTGCACGGTGTGTCACGATAGAGGGAGAAATTTATAAGTGACGTTTCTCCGGTCCTCTCATGACATGCGCAAAAGGAGAAAGGGCAAGAAAAATCATGGAAGAGGTCCATTCTGGATCATGCGGAAATCATTCTGGCGGAAGATCTCTCGCAGTCAAAATCAAACGCCACGGTTATTATTGGCCAACCATGATAAAAGATCTGGTGAAATTCGCCCGAAGTGCGAGAAATCCAAAGGCATGCTCCAACAATCCATCAACCCGCTGGAAATCCTCTCCTCAATCTCGTCCCCCTATCCTTTCATGCGATGGTCCATGGACATTGTCGGACCTATGCATCCATCAAAACAAAAACGCTTCCTCCTAGTCCTCACGGATTTCTTTTCCAAATGGGTAGAAGCAGAATCCTACGCAAGTATCAAAGACACACAAGTCGAGAACTTCGCCGAAATATATCATAACTAGACATGGGGTCCCGCATTAAATCGAAATGCATAACGGATGTCAGTTTTTCTCGCCGATTCCAAGCATTCTGCTAAAAGTGGAAAATACGACTTACAAAGTAAACTCCCAGGTATCCGCAATGCAACTGACAGGCTGAAACTATAAACAAAACTATCCTAGACGGATTGAAAAGCTTTAGAAGCCAAGAAGGGTCGATGGGTCAAGAACTCAAAGGAGTTCTCTGGTCTCACCGAACGACTTCCTTATGGCAACCGAGAAACTCCCTTTGCCATGGTCTACGGAACAGAATGTATGATCCCAGCGGAAGTACAATTTCCCGGCGTACGCGGAAGATTTCTCCCCGAACGGGAAGATCTGAACAACGCCATGCTGCTGGATAATCTTGACCTGATCAACTAACGCCGCCACTGCCGCCATCAGTATTCAAAATTACCAGCACGCCCGCCAGATACTACAATGCAAACGCACGCCATCGCAGGTTCAAGGAAGGCGATTTAGTCTTGTGTAAAGTCTTCCAAAACACTGCCCAACTAAATGCGGAAAACCGGGACGAACCGAAGGACCTTACAAATTAATAAAAGTAGTCCGACCAGGCTCATACCAAATCGCAAACATGCAAGACGTCAAAATCCCGAGAACTTGGAATGCGATGCACCTCAAAAAGTACTACCACTAAACGATAAAACGTGGTACAAAAGAACTACGATATGGATTGATCCCTAGACTAGGGTACGTAGGCAACTCGCCAACCGGCGGGTTCAGCTATCCCGCCAATTAAAAGGGGAGGGCGTGATAATGATACTCCCACAAATTTCAAGACTCTAAAATTTTCAAACTTTTTCACGACTTTTTAAATCAGACTAAACGCCACTTTATAACAGATCCAGTATCCACAAAGCGATTACCACATCCAAAAATTCACCCGAAATAATTCGCGGACTTCTCCTACAAAGCCCATAGACCTTACTATGGCATAAAGCAATTTTTCCGCAGCACCGCGAGACGTCGCTTCACGCTCGAACAAACATTTTCCCAAACTTTTCACACCTCCAAACGGTATCATTTCGTTGTTGCTGATCACAACAAACTAACTCTAACGCCCTAAACATACAAATAGCCGCCTCTTCAAGGGTAGGCTCTCTTGCATCCGACAAGGATAAACATAGCGCTATACAAGAAATCCAAATTTTGGTTTAGCTCTTCAGAAGGAAGTAGCTCGACTAACGCCAGACAAATCATATAAGCCGACAACAATTCGCCGGATTTTAAACGGTATGAGTCAGGTTAAAATCGCAAACAGCAAAACGAAGCCGATTTGTCATCGCAAAGCCTCAACCGAGTAAACCTAGGTCTTGCCCTAAACCCAGCCACGCTGGATCTTGACATCTCACAGACATAGTATGGTATACGAGATCCAAAATTTGTCTCTTCACATAAGCCTATTCGCTTTACCTAACTTTTCGTAATTCGTAAACCGCTGAAAATCTCGCTTTATGCAAACAATAGGTACGGTGATCATCAGGGAACTAGGAATGAGACGACAACTCACACACTCTTTCTCATACTTCAAAAACTGAAGTTCATAAATAATCAAAAACGCTTCATAGATTGAGACCACAAAAGTTCAAACAAAGCCCCAAAAGAGGCGTGTGGATTCAAGCCACCAACGCCAGTCCCGTAATACATCATGGCCTCTTAACGGCCAAACACATATAAAACAAAATCCCGAAGGGATTGATAAACCTAGACGCTACCAGGAGCGACACTACCCGCCTCGTCAGCCAGCCTCGCAATCCTCTCCCGCTCCTGATCTTCTGAGTCCCTGAGGTCGGCGCAGGGTGCATTCCGCCTGCAGGCCGGCAAGGATCGAATCGGTCTCCCCTGAGGTCGCCCACTCTCCTTTACAGACGATAGTCTGGCTCCTCCGAAGTCCAAAGACGGGCCTCGCTACTCCGGCAACTCGAAGCTCGCCAGACACTGATCCCCCGCTAAAGCCAAGTCCTCAAGGACAGCTATCAAGGACTCAAACAGGATGGCCATCCTCGCCGACGCACCAAAGAAGTCGCCACGAGCATCGGCAACCTCCGAGGATCTATGGGCGCCCATCTCCTCATGAGTCTGATCTTCGCTGAAGGCGCGGACTTCCGAGGATTTGCTCTTCTTCTCCTTCTTCACCTTGAGTAGTGAACTCGCTGTCTTCCCAAGGTCACGCCAAGGCGCTGATACTTAACCTCAAGCTGGGACGCTCGGCAGCATAGGTGTCCTCGGCGGTCTGCAGTGCAGCCTCAAGACGCTTCAGCTTCCTGCATTTTACTCCAGCTCCTTCGATAGACGAATGACTTCCACCCACACTCGCCAAGCATTCCACAATCAGTGACACAAACTGTCCGCAAAAGAAGGGTAACGATCATCATAAAAAGCGATGTAAGAATTGCAGATAGATCGAAATCGAACCTTGAACGATGACGCCACCAACGGCTCGAAAGTTCGCCTCCTCGCCTTAGCACCCCGCCTTTCACTGATTCTCGGACCAGCCCTTGCCCATCCCTTGGGCAACGGCGCGACACCAACCGCTGGCAGTCCCAAGACCAGTTCCCTCTTCGTCGGGGGAGGAGATGTAGATTCTATCGCATCCTCTCTCCCGGAGATCACGATGGGAGCAGTCGAAGAACCCGATGGATGGACCTGAACATCAGGAACCTTTTCAGGAATCTGTTCTGGAACAATAACCCTTACGCAGGCAGGAGGGCATCGGATGGGACTTCGGGTTGGAAACCGAAGAACAGGCTAAGGGGCCAAGGAGCAGGCAAAGAGATCGGAGAAACAGTAAGGGAGTCGGAGCCGCTGAAGGAACATCGGCTCACCATCGCCCGCTTTGAGCCTTTCGCACGCTTTGAGCCTTTCGCAGCACTGCACCGGGATAGCTTAGCCTTGAAGGAGTCAAACCCATCAATGAGGGACGGAGTTGTGTCCTGAACGGCCGGAACCGACGGAGCCTGGCTGGCCTCGCCCATCTCAACATCAAAATCATTCTTTTCAACTTGGGAGGAAGACATTTTCTTTTCTTTTTGAGAGAGAAGAAGAGAGAATTTGAAAAGATGTGAAGAATGAGAAGGGATGGCTGGCTATTTATAAAAAAAAAGGGATGATGACGTAGATTTCCTGCAGAAAAGAATCCTTAGCCGAAAATTTCAATTTTCAGAATACTCGCAAAATCGTCTCCGATCTTACGAGCTGGGGGGCTAACTGTTGGGGTCGAAAACGGTTATCTCAAATCAACGGCTAAAGATCTTTCCAAACTCAAAGATTTCCGCACTAACGGTCAACGGAGGAAGGATCGGGCGACGGAGAACCCACGGGCGCAGAGATCCCCTGGCGCCGGGCGGCACGCTGGACGCTGGCTGGCTCATGCCGGGCGTAAGCTCTGGCGCCGGGCGGCACGCTGGACGCTGGCTGGCTCATGCCGCGGCAGACGCGACGCGAGCTCACCTGGCGCCGGGCGGCACGCTGGACGCTGGCTGGCTCATGCCGGGCGGTAGGTCCTCGGGCGCCGGTCGACGGTCCTCGTCCTGGTCTCGGTCCTCGTCCTGGTCTCGGTCCCATCGTGCTCGGTCTGATCCCGTCTTGGCTTGCTTGGATCAATCCTCGTGGGTTTGATACGATCACGGCTACGGAATTAACATCTCTCGATTCGACTCGATTGGAATCATCCTCGATGTTTTACGACAAAAATTAGAAAGGTTGGATTTCGTAGAGGATATCGTAAAACAAGATCGATTAACTCGAACATCGATCCTTTAGGCTATACGGTTTATTTTACGAGAAAGATAGTCTTTCCGAGAAATCGTATAAAACGTTCAACGACTTAAGACAAGTCCACGGACTTACTTACGATTTTAAGAATTCAGGCCCAATCAGACTATGACGGTTTATCCAATTTCCCGAACATCGGATAAACATCAAGTCACCGAAAAATAGGGGAAAACTCGAGGATAATTACGAAGATCGACGAAAATGGAATATTTCCTGAAGAGATAAACTTGGGCCCAAAGGCGAAGTCCATCATCCTAAGGCAAACCGACCTAGAAGTGAGTATATAAGGAGAGCAAGAGCAGAGGAGAAGGGGATCCGAAAATTAGACTTAGAGCACTTTGCTAGCTTAGAAGAATTAGGGTTTAGGTGGTTAGACTAGCGGAGCAAGGCTTAGGACGTTTGGCTGCCTGCGACTCTATCTTTTTCTTTAATCGCAAATTTCTCTGTCTTTCGGAGAATCCTTGTATTCATATCTTTCATTTAATAAAACGCCTTCGAGCAAATATCACAATTTTTATTTTTGTCATCTGTTAACTTTCGATTTAGGTGTGGCAGCGAGAGAATCGGACCTTCAAGGAAAGTCGGGTTAACTTGGCTTTCCTCCGCAATCTTATTCATTAAAATCGACAGTGCGAATTTCGGTTCCCACAGTTTGGCGCTAGAAGGAGGGGGGACGTATTCTCTAACTCGAAAACCACCAATCGATCGAAGTTCAGTATGGCTACTTCGTCAGCCCGCAACATCGTATCCTTCGAGGATCGAGCAACGGCCAGTATGGCCAAACCTCACAACAATCTCCTCGTAATAGAACTCACGATCCAGGATATTGACGTAGCAAGGGTATTAGTCGACACGGATGCTCGGCTAATATTATCTATAAAAGCACCCTCGAGAGGATGGCGTCGATCTAAGCATCCTTACAGATGACCCCAGCCCAGTATTCGGACTCTCGGGAAAAGTTATGACCCTCGGTTCGACAAACCTCTCAGTCAGAGCCGGGAGCATCGCCAAAAACACGGAATTCCTGGTGATCGATGGTCCAACATCCTACAACGCGATAGTTGGAACTCCTTGGCTAAATTCCATGAGAGCGATCCCATCAACATTCCACCTATGCCTCAAGTTCCGACACCTTTAGGTCGAAGCGATACATGGTAGTCACGGAGCAGCGCAGGTACGCACCATTGCCGAACTAAGCGGAAAAATTCGAAATCGAGACCTCTTGGAAAAAGCAAGCGATTCACGACTCGCGGAAACGCGGCAGTCCCAAAGAGCTGAGGCCCTAGAAGGGCGTGAACCAACCTGCGAACGGTGGTCGATCTGCCTCGACGATTCCTTCCCGGAACGGTGCGTCAAAATCAGAGCTAACCTCCGCGAACCAATAAAAGCAGAGCTCATCGCATGCCTCAAAAAGAACCTCGGTACGTTCGCTTGGGCTGCGGAGGATATGCCGGGAATCGACATTAGCGTAACATGTCACGAACTTAACATCGACCCGACTCACAAACCCGTAAAACAAAAGAGGCGAAAGCTGGGACCTGGCGTGCCACTTGTAGTAGCGAGAATCAAAGACTCCTCAAAGTAGGGTCGATAACAGAAGTTAGGTATCCAGACTGGCTTGCCAACCACTGCGTGGTAAAAAGAACGGCAAGTGGCGAGTCTGTGTCGATTTCACGGATCTGAATAAAGCCTGTCCAAAGGACTGCTTCCCGCTCCACACATCGACCGGCTGGTGAAGCAACTCTTGAAACAAGCTTCTATCATTCATGGGCGCTTTTCGGATACAATCAGATCATGATGAATCCGGCGACCGCCGCTGCATTCATCATAGACCGCGGGCGTATTGCTACAAGGTAATGCCTTCGGTCTTAAAAGCAGCGGGTGCAGCGTATCAGCGACTTCGTCAACAAAATGTTTGCCGAGCAACTTCGGAAAAACTATGGAAGTATACATCGATGATATGCTCGTAAAACTCTTGACGAACACGATCATGTAACCCACCTAGAGGAATGTTTTGCATGACTCAACCAGCATAACATGAAACTCAACCCGCGAAATGTAGGTTCGCGGTGGCATCGGAGAATTCCTCGGATACCTCGTAATGTATCGCGGAATCGAGGCCAATCCTAAACAAATCGGCGCACTGATAGAGATGGCCTCCCGAGAACCAAGCGAAGTCCAAAGGTTAACCGAAGAGTCGCAGCTTTGAACCATTTCATCTCGCTCCACGGATAAGTGCCTACCGTTTCTGAAGCGTTGAAGGAAACAAGAAGTTCGAATGGTCGAGCAATGTGAAAAGGCTTTCCAACAGTTGAAACATTACCTGGCCACTCCACCAGTTCATGAAACCGGTGGAAGGTGAACCTCTTTTCCTCTATATCGCCAGTTTCATAACAGCGGTCGGTGGCGTCGATCACGAGAGAAAGACGCGGCGAACAAAAGCCAATCTTTTACGTAAGCAAGGCGTTGCTGGATCGCGAGCTTCGATACCGCTAATGGAAAAATTAGCATTAGCCGTCATAACCTCGGCAGGAAACTAAGACCATATTTCCAGTCTCATACTATAGTGGTTCTCACCACATTCCCTCTGCGGATAATCACGCGATGTGAGCCAATCCGGTAGGCTCGCGAAATGGGCAATCGAACTAAGTGAATCTGACGTCGAATATCGCCCAAGGACATGTGCAAAGTCCCAGGTGCTTGCAGTTTCTTGGTAGAATTACCCACTAGAGACATGACTAACGAGGAGCCGAACTCAACTTGGGTCCTCCGTCGGCGGATCCTCGTCCAAACAAGGGTCGAAATCAGAATTGACTCACCTCTCCTAACGGAAATCCTAGAACAGTCATTCGATTGGCTTTTCATGCTTCAAACAATGAGGCAGAATACGAGGCACTCGTCGCAGGCTTCGCGGCTAGCCCATGGATTAAAATCCGTAATATTCACGCTCTGCGATTCTCAGTTAGTCGCCAACCAATACAGCGGAGAGTATGAAGCAAGGGGCGAAAGGATGGGCCATATCTGAAACTTCGTCCAAGAACTGGCTCGTAGTTTGACCAGTTCGCCTGACCAGAATCCCTCCCTCGAGGAAGCGTCAGGCGGCCTTGGCTGCCCTCGCCTCAAGCTCAGATCCAGGGCTCAAAAGGATAATCCCCGTCAATTCATCGAACATCCGAGCATCGGACCACCAGTGGTCGTCAATCTAATCGAGGAGATTGAAGATGTGGAAGAAGTCGAGGATCAACCGGCGGATGTGGACCAAACTGAGTATGGCTGCGACAGCCCTTGGTTAGAACCAATCGAGCCTATATCGTGAATGGAACCTTACCCCGAAAAATGGGCGACCCGTAAAGTGAAAAACCAAAGCGACGCGGTATGTCACGATAGAGGGAGAAATTTATAAGTGGCGTTTCTCTGGTCCTCTCATGACATGCGCAGAAGGAGAAAGGGCAAGAAGAATCATGGAAGAGGTCCATTCTGGATCATGCGGAAATCATTCTGGCGGAAGATCTCTCGCAGTCAAAATCAAGCGCCACGGTTATTATTGGCCAACCATGATAAAGACTGCGAGAAATTAGCGGAAGTCGCGAGAAATGCCAAAGGCATGCTCCAACAATCCATCAACCCGGAAATCCTCTCCTCAATCTCGTCCCCTATCCTTTCATGCGATGGTCCATGGACATTGTCGGACCTATGCATCCATCAAAACAAAAGCGCTTCCTCTAGTCCTCACGGATTTCTTTTCCAAATGGGTAGAAGCAGAATCCTACGCAAGTATCAAAGACACACAAGTCGAGAACTTCGCCTGGAAATATATCATAACTAGACATGGGGTCCCGTGCGAAATGTAACGGAACAGCGGATCTCAGTTTATCTGCCTTTCGATTGAAGCATTCTGCGAAAAGTGGAAAATACGACTTACAAAGTCAACTCCCAGGTATCCGCAATGCAACGGACAGGCTGAAACTATAAACAAAACTATCCTAGACGGATTGAAAAGCTTAGAAGCCAAGAAGGGTCGATGGGCGAAGAACTTCGAAGGAGTTCTCTGGTCTCACCGAGCGACTCCTTAGCGGGCAGCGGGAAACTCCCTTTGCCCTGGTCTACGGAACAGAATGTATGATCCCAGCGGAGTAGAATTTCCGGCGTGCAGCGGAAGATTTCTCCCAAGCGGGAAGATCTGAACAACGCCATGCTGCTGGATAATCTTGACCTGATCAGCGAGCGTCGCGACCAGCTCATCAGGATACAAAATTACCAGCAGCTTCCGCCAGATACTACAATGCAAACGCACGCCATCGCAGTTCAAGGAAGGCGATTTAGTCTTGTGTAAAGTCTTCCAAAACACTGCCCAGCGAAATCTCGGGGCTGGGAAGACTGGGAAGGACCTTACAAAGTAATAAAAGTAGTCCGACCAGGCTCATACCAAATCGCAAACATGCAAGGCGTCAAAATCCGAGAACTTGGAATGCGATGCACCTCAAAAATACTACCACTAAACGATAAAACGTGGTACAAAAGAACTACGAGATGGCTTGATCCCTAGACAAAGTGCGTAGGCAACTTCGCCAACCGGCGGTTCAGCTATCCGCTTGATTAAAAAGGGAGTGGATTATGCGTATACTCCCACAAATTTCAAGACTCTAAAATTTTGAAACTTTTTCACGACTTTTTAAATCAGGGCGAAAGCGACCCGCGACAACAGATCCAGTATCCACAAGCGATTACCACATCCAAAAATTCACCCGAAATAATTAGCGGACTTCTCCTACAAAGCCCATAGACCTTACTATGGCATAAAGCAAATTTTCCGCAGCACAGCGGGCGGCTTCAGCAGCTCAAACAAACATTTTCCCAAACTTTTCACACCTCAAAGCGGTATCATTTCGTTGTTGCTGATCACAACAAGCGAACTCTAGCGTCTAAGCAGACAAATAGCAGCCCTTCAAGGGTAGGCTCTCTTGCATCCGACAAGGATAAACATAGCTATACAAGAAATCAAATTTTGGTTTAGCTCTTTGTAAAGGAAGTAGCTCGACTAACGCCGTGACAAATCATATAAGCCGACAACAATTAGCGGTTTTAAGCGGTGCGAGTCAGGTTAAAATCGCAAACAGGCAAAACGAAGCTGATTTGTCATCGCAAAGCCTCAGTCCGAGAGTAAACCTAGGTCTTGCCCTAAACCCAGCCACGCTGGATCTTGACATCTCACAGACATAGTATGGTATCACGAGATCCAAAATTTGTCTCTTCACTTAAGCCTATTAGTTTCACGAACTTCGTGTAATTGGTGCCGCGGAAAATCTCGCTTTATGCAAACAATAGATGCGGTGATCATCAGGGAACTAGGAATGAGGCGACAACTCACACCCTCTTTCTCATACTTCAAAAACTGAAGTTCATAAATAATCGAAAAACGCTTCATAGATTGAGACCACAAAGTTCAAACAAAACCCCAAAAGGGGCAGGGATTGAAGCCACCAACGGCCAGTCCCGTAATACATCATGGCCTCTTAGCGGCGAAACACATATAAAACAAAATCCCGAAGGGATTGATAAACCTAAGGCGCTCCCAGGGCGTCACCTTCATCCTCAAACTCACCGCGATAGGGATAGCCTGCGCCGTCGCCTTCCTGGTCGCACCGCCCCGCCTCATCAGCGCCAGCCTCGCGATCCTCTCGCGCTCCTGATCTTCTGAGTCCCTGAGGTCGGGCGCAGGTGCATTCGCCTGCAGGCGGCAAGGATCGAATCAGTCTCCCTCGGAGGTCGCCCACTCTCCTTCTGGGGCGATAGTCTGGCTCCCTCGAGTCAAAGGCGGGGCCTCATTACCTCGAAGCAACTTCGAGCTCGCTCAGACTCCCCTCGATCCCGCTAAAGCCAAGTCCCTCTTGCGGACAGCTATCAAGGACTCAAACAGGATGGCCATCCTCGTCGGGGCGACCAAAGAAGTCGTCACGAGCATCGGCAACCTCAGAGGATCTATGGCGTCCATCTCCTCATGAGTCTGGATCTTACGCTGGCGGCGGACTTCTAGGATTTGCTCTTCTTCTCCTTCTTCACCTTGAGTAGCGAACTTCGCGGTCTTCCCAAGGTCACGCTCGAAGCTGATCTGAACCTCAAGCTGGGGCGTCTGGGCAGCATAGGTGTCCTCGGCGGTCTGCGGTGCAGCCTCGATGCGCTTCAGCTTCTGCGGCGACTCCAGCTCCTTCGATAGACGAATGACTTCCACCCACACTCGCCAAGCATTCCGTCAATCAGCGACACAAACTGTCCGCAAAAGAAGGGTAAGTATCATCATAAAAAGCGATGTAAAATTGCAGATAGATCAAATCGAACCTTGGAGCGATGGCCAGCCAGCGGCTCTGAAAGTTCGCCCTCCTGCGCTCTTAGCACCCGCTTCCTTTTCACTCCGGATGCCGCACCAGCCCTTGCCCTTCCCTTGGGCAGCGGCGACACCAACCGCTGGCAGTCCCAAGACAAGTTCCCTCTTAGCGGGGAGGAGGTGTAGATTCTATCGCATCCTCTCTTCCGAGATCACGATGGGAGCAGTCGAAGAACCCGATGGATGGACCTGAACATCAGGAACCTGTTCAGGAATCTGTTCAGGAACAATAACCCTTACGCAGGCAGGAGGGCATCGGATGGGACTTCGGGTTGGAAACCGGAAGAACAGGCTAAGGGGCCAAGGAGCAGGCAAAGAGATCGGAGAGGCAAAGAAAGTCGAACAGCGGAAGGAACATCGAGCGTCTCAGTCCTCGCCCGCTTTGAGCCTTCGCAGCACTGCGCCGGATAGCAGCGAAAGAGTCAAACCCATCAATGAGGGACGGAGTTGTGTCCTGAGCGGCGGAACCGGCGAGACCTGGCTGGCCTCGCCCATCTCAACATCAGAATCATTCTTTTCAACTTGGGAGGAAGACATTTTCTTTTCTTTTGAGAGAGAAGAAGAGAATTTGAAAAGATGTGAAGAATGAGAAGGGATGGCTGGCTATTTATAAAAAAGGGGATGATGGCGTAGATTTCCTGCGGAAAAGAATCCTTAGCGAAAATTTCAATTTCAGAATACTATAAAATCGTCTCGATCTTACGAGCTGGGGCTAACTGTTGGGGTCAAAAGCGGTTATCTCGAAATCAACGGCTAAAGATCTTTCCAAACTCAAAGATTTCCCGCCTGAGCGGTCCAGCGGAGGAAGGATCGGGCGACGGAGAACCCACGGGCGGCAGAGAATCCCTGGCGCCGGCGGCAGACGCGATGCAGCCGCCTGGCGCCGGCGGCAAACTGGCGCCGGCGGCAACGACCTGGCGCCGGCGGCATAGCGCCTTAACCGACCTGGCGGCGGCAGGTCCCCTGGCGCCGGTCGACGGTCCTCGTCCTGGTCTCGGTCCTCGTCCTGGTCTCGGTCCCATCGTGCTCGGTCTGATCCCGTCTTGGCTTGCTTGGATCAATCCTCGTGGGTTTGATACGATCCGCTTCACGGAATTAACATCTCGATTAACTTCGATTGGAATCATCCTCGATGTTTTACGACAAAAATTAGAAAGGTTGGATTTCGTAGAGGATATCGTGTAAAACAAGATCGATTAACTCGAACATCGATCCTTTAGGCTATACGGTTTATTTTACGAGAAAGATAGTCTTTCCGAGAAATCGTATAAAACGTTCAACGACTTAAGACAAGTCCACGGACTTACTTACGATTTTAAGAATTCAGGCCCAATCAGACTATGACGGTTTATCCAATTTCGAACATCGGATAAACATCAAGTCACCAAAAATAGGGAAAACCTCGAGGATAATTACGAAGATCGACGAAAATGGAATATTTCCTGAAGAGATAAACTTGGGCCCAAAGGCGAAGTCCATCATCCTAAGGCAAACCGACCTAGAAGTGAGTATATAAGGAGAGCAAGAGCAGAGGAGAAGGGGATCCGAAAATTAGACTTAGAGCACTTTGCTAGCTTAGAAGAATTAGGGTTTAGGTGGTTAGACTAGCGAACAAGGCTTAGGGCGTTTGGCTGCCTGCGACTCTATCTTTTCTTTAATCGCAAATTTCTCTGTCTTTGGAGAATCCTTGTATTCATATCTTTCATTTAATAAAATGCCTTGAGCAAATATCACAATTTTTATTTTTGTCATCTGTTAACTTTCGATTTAGGTGTGGCAGCCAGAGAATCCGGACCTTCAAGGAAAGTCGGGTTAACTTGGCTTTCCTCCGCAATCTTATTCATTAAAATCGACAGTGCGAATTTCGGTTCCCACAGTTTGGCGCTAGAAGGAGGGGGGGACGGATTCTCTAACTCGAAAACCACCAATCGATCGAAGTTCAGTATGGCTACTTCGTCAGCCCGCAACATCGTATCCTTGAGGATCGAGCAGCGGCCAGCATGGCCAAACCTCACAACAATCTCCTCGTAATAGAACTCACGATCCAGGATATTGGCGTAGCAAGGGTATTAGTCGACACCGGATGCTCGGCTAATATTATCTATAAAAGCACCCTCGAGAGGATGGGCGTCGATCTAAGCATCCTTACAGATGACCCCAGCCCAGTATTCGGACTCTCGGGAAAAGTTATGACCCTCGGTTCGACAAACCTCTCAGTCAGAGCCGGGAGCGTCGCCAAAAACACGGAATTCCTGGTGATCGATGGTCCAACATCCTACAACGCGATAGTTGGAACTCCTTGGCTAAATTCCATGAGAGCGATCCCATCAACATTCCACCTATGCCTCGAGTTCCGACACCTTTAGGTCGAAGCGATACATGGTATTCCGCGAGCAGCGCAGGTCTACCTCGCTACCGAACTAAAGCGGAAAAATTCGAAATCAAGACCTCGGAAAAAGCAAGCGATTCACTGGCGAAACCTTCGGCAGTCCCAAAACTGAGGCCCTAGAAGGCGTGAACCAACCTGCGAACCGGTGGTCTCGATCTGCCTCGACGATTCCTTCCCGGAACGGTGCGTCAAAATCGGAGCTAACCTCCGCGAACCAATAAAAGCAGAGCTCATCGCATGCCTCAAAAAGAACCTCGGTACGTTCGCTTGGGCTGCGGAGGATATGCCGGGAATCGACATTAGCGTAACATGTCACGAACTTAACATCGACCCGACTCACAAACCCGTAAAACAAAAGAGACGAAAGCTGGGACCTGAGCGTGCCACTGCAGTCAGCGAGAAGTCGAAAGACTCCTCAAAGTAGGGTCGATAACAGAAGTTAGGTATCCAGACTGGCTTGCCAACCCTGCGTGGTAAAAAGAACGGCAAGTGGCGAGTCTGTGTCGATTTCCGCGGATCTGAATAAAGCCTGTCCAAAGGACTGCTTCCGCTCCACACATCGACCGGCTGGTCGGCTAAACCGCGGAAACAAGCTTCTATCATTCATGGGCGCTTTTCGGATACAATCAGATCATGATGAATCCGGCGACCCGAAAAACTGCATTCATCACAGACCGCGGAGCGTATTGCTACAAGGTAATGCCTTCGGTCTTAAAAGCGGGTGCAGCGTATCAGCGACTTCGTCAACAAAATGTTTGCCGAGCAACTTCGGAAAAACTATGGAAGTATACATCGATGATATGCTCGTAAAACTCTTGGCGAACACGATCATGTAACCCACCTAGAGGAATGTTTTGCCGCGACTCAACCAGCATAACATGAAACTCAACCCAGCGAAATGCAGATTCGCGGTGGCATCGGGAGAATTCCTCGGATACCTCGTAATGTATCGCGGAATCGAGGCCAATCCTAAACAAATCGGCGCACTGATAGAGATGGCCTCCCGAGAACCAAGCAAGAAGTCAAATGTTAAGGAAGAGTCGTGGCTTTGAACCGTTTCATCTCGCTCCGCGGATAAGTGCCTACCGTTTCTGAAGCGTTGAAGGAAACAAGAAGTTCGAATGGTCGAGCAATGTGAAAAGGCTTTCCAACAGTTGAAACATTACCTGGCCACTCCACCAGTTCTCACAAAACCGTGGAAGGTGAACCTCTTTTCCTCTATATCGCAGTTTCCTAACAGTCGGTGGCGTCCGATCACGAGAAGAGCGGCGAACAAAGCCAATCTTTTACGTAAGCAAGGCGTTGCTGGATCGCGAGCTTCGATACCGCTAATGGAAAAATTAGCATTAGCCGTCATAACCTCGGCAAGGAAACTAAGACCATATTTCCAGTCTCATACTATAGTGGTTCTCACCACATTCCCTCTGCGGATAATCACGCGTGTGAGCCAATCCGGTAGGCTCGTGAAATGGGCAATCGAACTAAGTGAATATGGCGTCGAGTATAAGCCAGGACATGTGCAAAGTCCCAGGTGCTTGCGGATTTCTTGGTAGAATTACCCACTGGAGACATGACTAGCGAGGAGCCGAACTCAACTTGGGTCCTCCGTCGGCGGATCCTCGTCCAAACAAGGGTCGAAATCAGAATTGACTCACCTCTCCTAGCGGAAATCCTAGAACAGTCATTCGATTGGCTTTTCATGCTTCAAACAATGAGGCAGAATCTGAGGCACTTCGTTGCAGGCTTGCGGCTAGCCCATGGATTAAAATCCGTAATATTCCGCTTACTGCGATTCTCGGTTAATCGCCAACCAATACAGCGGAGAGTATGAAGCAAGGGACAAAAGGATGGGCATATCTGAAACTTCGTCCAAGAACTGGCTCGTAGTTTCGACCAGTTTGCCCGCGACCAGAATCCCTCGCTCAGAAAACGTCCAGGCCGACGCCTTGGCTGCCCTCGCCTCAAGCTCAGATCCAGGGCTCAAAAGGATAATCCCCGTCGAATTCATCGAACATCCGAGCATCGGACCACCAGTGGTCGTCAATCTAATCGAGGAGATTGAAGATCGCGGAAGAAGTCGAGATCAACCGGAAGCGGATGCGGACCAAACTGAGTATGGCTGCGACAGCCCTTGGTTAGAACCAATCCGAGCCTATATCGTGAATGGAACCTTACCCGCCGAAAAATGGGCGGCCCGTAAAGTGAAAACCCAAGCGGCACGGTATGTCCGCGATAGAGGGAGAAATTTATAAGTGGCGTTTCTCCGGTCCTCTCATGACATGCGCCAAAGGAGAAAGGGCAAGAAGAATCATGGAAGAGGTCCATTCGATCATGCGGAAATCATTCGGCGGAAGATCTCGCAGTCAAAATCAAACGCCACGGTTATTATTGGCCAACCATGATAAAGACTGCGAGAAATTAGCGGAAGTCGCGAGAAATGCCAAAGGCATGCTCCAACAATCCATCAACCAGCGGAAATCCTCTCCTCAATCTCGTCCCCTATCCTTTCATGCGATGGTCCATGGACATTGTGGGACCTATGCATCCATCAAAACAAAAGCGCTTCCTCTAGTCCTCACGGATTTCTTTTCCAAATGGGTAGAAGCAGAATCCTACGCAAGTATCAAAGACACACAAGTCGAGAACCGTGGGAAATATATCATAACTAGACATGGGGTCCGTGCGAAATTGTAACGGAACAGCGAATCTCAGTTTATCTCTGCTTTCGATTGAAGCATTCTGCGAAAAGTGGAAAATACGACTTACAAAGTAAACTCCCAGGTATCCGCAATGCAACTGACAGGCTGAAACTATAAACAAAACTATCCTAGACGGATTGAAAAAGCTTAGAAGCCAAGAAGGTCGATGGGCGAAGAACTCAAAGGAGTTCTCTGGTCTCACCGAGCGACTCCTTAGCGGGCAACGGAGAAACTCCCTTTGCCCTGGTCTACGGAACAGAATGTATGATCCCAGCGAAGTAGAATTTCCGGCGTGCAGCGGAAGATTTCTCCCGAGCGGGAAGATCTGAACAACGCCATGCTGCTGGATAATCTTGACCTGATCAGCGAGCGTCGCGACCAGCTCATCAGTATTCAAAATTACCAGCAGCTTCCGCCAGATACTACAATGCAAGCGTCACGCCATCGCAGGTTCAAGGAAGGCGATTTAGTCTTGTGTAAAGTCTTCCAAAACACTGCCCAGCGAAATCTTGGGAAGCGGGGAACTGGGAAGGACCTTACAAATTAATAAAAGTAGTCCGACCAGGCTCATACCAAATCGCAAACATGCAAGGCGTCAAAATCCGAGAACTTGGAATGCGATGCACCTCAAAAGTACTACCACTAAGCGATAAAGCGTGGTACAAAAGAACTACGAGATGGCTTGATCCCTAGACAAAGTGCGTAGGCAACTTCGCCAACCGGCGGGTTCAGCTATCCCCAATTAAAAGGGGGTGGAGTGCGTATGCTCGTATACTCCCACAAATTTCAAGACTCTAAAATTTTGAAACTTTTCACGACTTTTAAATCAGGCGAAAGCGACCCGCGACAACAGATCCAGTATCCACAAAGCGATTACCACATCCAAAAATTCACCCGAAATAATTAGCGGACTTCTCCTACAAAGCCCATAGACCTTACTATGGCATAAAGCAAATTTTTCCGCAGCACCAGCGAGGCGGTAAACTTCAGCTCGAACAAACATTTTCCCAAACTTTTCACACCTCCAACGGTATCATTTCGTTGTTGCTGATCACAACAAAGCGAACTCCTAGCGTCTAAACATACAAATAGCAGCCCTTCAAGGGTAGGCTCTCTTGCATCCGACAAGGATAAACATAGCTATACAAGAAATCCAAATTTTGGTTTAGCTCTTAGTAAAGGAAGTAGCTCGACTAACGCCAGACAAATCATATAAGCCGACAACAATTCGCTGGATTTTAAACGGCACGAGTCAGGTTAAAATCGCAAACATGCAAAGCAGCCGATTTGTCATCATAAAGCCTCAGTCGAGAGTAAACCTAGGTCTTGCCTAAACCCAGCCACGCTGGATCTTGACATCTCACAGACATAGTATGGTATCACGAGATCCAAAATTTGTCTCTTCACTTAAGCCTATTCGTTTCACGAACTTTTCGTGTAATTCGATAAACACGGAAAATCTCGCTTTATGCAAACAATAGGTACGGTGATCATCAGGGAACTAGGAATGAGGCGACAACTCACACCCTCTTTCTCATACTTGAAAAAACTGAAGTTCATAAATAATCGAAAAGCGTTTCATAGATTGAGACCACAAAGTTCAAACAAAGCCCCAAAAGGGCAGGGATTGAAGCCACCAGCGGCCAGTCCGGTAAATACATCATGGCCTCTTAGCGGCGAAACACATATAAAACAAAATCCCGAAGGATTGATAAACCTAGACGCTACCAGGAGCGACACTACCCGCCTCGTCAGCCAGCCTCGCAATCCTCTCCCGCTGGCTCCTGATCTTCTGAGTCCTCGGAGGAGGGGGCAAGGTGCATTCGCCTGCAGGCGGCAAGGATCGAATCGAAGTCTCCCTCGGAGGTCGCCCACTCTCCTTCTGGGGCGATAGTCTGGCTCCCTCGAGTCAAAGGCGGGGCCTCGTTACCCGAAGCAACTTCGAGCTCGCTCAGACTCCCCTCGATCCCGCTAAAGCCAAGTCCCTCTTGCGGACAGCTATCAAGGACTCAAACAGGATGGCCATCCTCGTCGGGGCGACCAAAGAAGTCGTCACGAGCATCGGCAACCTCAGAGGATCTATAGGCGTCCATCTCCTCATGAGTGCGGATCTTACGCTGGCGGCGGACTTCTAGGATTTGCTCTTCTTCTCCTTCTTCACCTTGAGTAGTGAACTTCGCGGTCTTCCCAAGGTCACGCCAAGGTCGCTGATCTGAACCTCAAGCTGGGGCGATGCAGCATAGGTGTCCTCGGCGGTCTGCGGTGCAGCCTCGATGCGCTTCAGCTTCCTGCGGCGACTCCAGCTCCTTGATAGGCGAATGACTTCCGACCCACACTTTCGCCAAGCATTCCGTCAATCAGTGACACAAACTGTCCGCCAAAGAAGAGTGCGTATCATCATAAAAAGCGATGTAAGAATTGCAGATAGATCGAAATCGAACCTTGGAGCGATGACGCGCCAACGGCTCTGAAAGTTCGCCCTCCTCGCTCTTAGCACCCCGCTTCCTTTTCACTCTGGATTCCGCACCAGCCCTTGCCCATCCCTTGGGCAACGGCGCGACACCAACCGCTGGCAGTCCCAAGACCAGTTCCCTCTTAGTGGGAGGAGATGTAGATTCTATCGCATCCTCTCCCGAGATCACGATGGGAGCAGTCGAAGAACCCGATGGATGGACCTGAACATCAGGAACCTTTTCAGGAATCTGTTCTGGAACAATAACCCCTTACGCAGGCAGGAGGGCATCGGATGGGACTTCGGGGTTGGAAACCGGAAGAACAGGCTAAGGGGCCGAAGGAGCAGGCAAAGAGATCGGAGAAACAGGCAAGGGAGTCGGAGCCGCGGAAGGAACATCGGGCGTCTCAGTCATCGCCCGCTTTGAGCCTTTCGCACGCTTTGAGCCTTTCGCAGCACTGCACCGGGATAGCTTAGCCTTGAAGGAGTCAAACCCATCAATGAGGGACGGAGTTGTGTCCTGAGCGGCGGAACCGGCGAACCTGGCTGGCCTCGCCCATCTCAACATCAAAATCATTCTTTTCAACTTGGGAGGAAGACATTTTCTTTTCTTTTGAGAGAAGAAGAGAGAATTTGAAAAGATGTGAAGAATGAAAGGGATGGCTGGCTATTTATAAAAAGGGATGATGGCGTAGATTTCCTGCAGAAAAGAATCCTTAGCGAAAATTTCAATTTCAGAATACTATAAAATCGTCTCGATCTTACTAGCTGGGGGCTAACTGTTGGGGTCGAAAGCGGTTATCTCTAAATCAGCGGCTAAAGATCTTCCCAAACTCAAAGATTTCCCGCCTGAGCGGTCCAGCGGAGGAAGGATCGGTGTGGAGAACCCACAGGCGTGAGAATCCCGGCGCCGGCGCGGCGAAGAGGCGGCTGGCGCAGGCGGCAAACCCTGGCGCCAGCGGCAAGCAGCAACGCATAACCGGCCTGGCGCCCGGCGGCAACCGGCCTTAACCGACCTGGCGCCCGGCGGCAGGTCCCCTGGCGCCGGTCGGCGGTCCTTGTCCTTGTCTCGGTCCTCGTCCTTGTCTTGGTCCCATCGTGCTCGGTCTGATCCGTCTTGGCTTGCTTGGATCAATCCTCGTGGGTTTGATACGATCCGCGACTCTGGAATTAACATCTCGATTAACTTCGATTGGAATCATCCTCGATGTTTTACGACAAAAATTAGAAAGGTTGGATTTCGTAGAGGATATCGTAAAACAAGATCGATTAACTTCGAACATCGATCCTTTAAGCTATACGGTTTATTTTACGAGAAAGATAGTCTTTCCGAGAAATCGTATAAAACGTTCAACGACTTAAGACAAGTCCACGGACTTACTTACGATTTTAAGAATTCAGGCCCAATCAGACTATGACGGTTTATCCAATTTCCCGAACATCGGATAAACATCAAATCACCAAAAAATAGGGGAAAACTCGAGGATAATTACGAAGATCGACAAAAATGGAATATTTCCTGAAGAGATAAACTTGGGCCCAAAGGCGAAGTCCATCATCCTAAGGCAAACCGACCTAGAAGTGAGTACATAAGGAGATCAAGAGCAGAGGAGAAGGGGATCCGAAAATTAGACTTAGAGCCCTTTGCTAGCTTAGAAGAATTAGGGTTGAGGTGGTTAGACTAGCGGAGCAAGGCTTAGGACGTTTGGCCGCCTGCGACTCTATCTTTTTCTTTAATCGCAAATTTCTCTGTCTTTCGGAGAATCCTTGTATTCATATCTTTCATTTAATAAAATGCCTTCGAGCAAATATCATAATTTTTATTTTTGTCATCTATTAACTTTCTCGATTTCGTGTGGCAACGCAGAGAATCCGGACCTTCAAGGAAAGTCGGGTTAACTTGGCTTTCCTCCGCAATCTTATTCATTAAAATCGACAGTGCGAATTTCGGTTCCCACAAATTCTTGTATGTTGATGATATCATCATCACTGGAAGTGATAAAGATGGTATCATAGCTACCAAGGAGTTTCTGAAATCAGTCTTTGAAATTAAAGATTTAGGAGAGATGAAATACTTCCTTGAAATTGAGTTGTGTAGATCTAAGGATGGTTTGTTCATCTCCCTAAGGAAATATACACATGATCTTTTGAAAGATGCAGGTGTCTATGGTGGAAAGACAGCTAACATGCCCATGGAAGATGGGTACAAGGTTCCTCGTGAGGGGGAGATTGAAGATAGCCAACCATTTCATGATCCCAAACTTTACAGAAAGCTTGTAGGTAAGCTGATCTATTTGACTATCACACGGCCTGATATTTGTTTTGCTGTGAATCAGGTGAGCCAGCATATGCAAGTTCAATAGGAGCATCATTGGCGCATGGTGGAGAGGATCCTCATGTACTTGAATGGAACTACTGGTCTTGGAGTATGGATGGGGTACAATAAGAGCACTGAAGTAGTTGGGTATTGTGATGCTGATTGGGCGGTGACAGAGCTGATAGGAGATCCACAACAGGTTATTGCACCTTTATTGGAGGAAACCTTGTGACATGGAAGAGCAAGAAGCAGAAGGTGGTGTCTTGTTCTGGTGCTGAGGCAGAGTATAGAGCTATGCTTAAGCTCACTAACGAGTTGGTATGGATCAATGGAATCATGAAGCACTTAGAGATAGATCAAGCAGCTCCTATAACCATGCATTGTGACAACCAGGCGGCCATTCACATTGCTACCAACTCAGTATTCCTTGAGAGAACGAAGCACATTGAGGTTCATTGTCACAAGGTGAGGCAGATGATAGTGTTGGGAGTTATCTTACCTTGCTACACTAGACGTGAAGACCAGCTTGCGGATGTGTTCACTAAGGCAGCTAGGCAGAAGACAATGGAGTCCATACAAGTGAGATTGGGGATCATTGATCTGACTCCTAGCAGGAGCTGATCCCCTTGCTGTGAGATCTTTACTCTTTTTACCTTATCAAGGTTTTGTCCCAATGGGTTTTCTTGGTGAGGTTTTTAATGAGGAAGATCTCATGGCCTTCCAAGCTTGACTTGTTCCACATGATCAAGCTTGAGAGGGAGTGTTGAGATGTGGGGTGTTACATGAAGAGGAGATCATTTGGGAGCATTTGGGAGAGTTTGGCCTAGGCGTCCGTACAATGTCCGTACAAGAGGCCGTACTAGGCAAGAGTCTCAACCAGGGTAAAAAGGAGTTACCCGGGTGAAGTAATCCGCATGGTTACTTCTCTTCTTTACCTTGCAAGCATATGATCGTTGGAAGAGATCATAGGCGCGTCAGACAGGCTGGCACAGACTGTCAGGATCAAGCACAAAGATACCTTGATGCCAAAAGCGTGTGGCTCCTCCCATTGGCTCTTTTCAAACAGACGCTCCCTTCTTCCTTTGATCTCACATGCTTGCTAGACTTTACTTAGCTGAAAGTCCTTGTATCTCATCTATATAAATTGTAAACCCTCTCTATTATTAATCTAAGCAGAGTTTATGAGGCTCTCTCTCGTTTGTTCTTGGTGTTCAACATGATCTCTTAAATCTTTTCTTAATCTCCTTAATCTCTCTCAAATCTCTCTTAATCTCTCAATACCAGTTAACACTTGAGATCATTCATAACTCTCTGTCAGAATCAATCTTTGAGACTTACTCACACTTTAAAACTTCCAAGCATCTATGGGAGAGTCTTCAAACTGGTTATGGTAATCTATGGGAGAGTCTCCAAACTGTGTATGAGCAAGACAGGTTCTTCAGCTTTCTCATAAGCCTGGATTAATCCTACAACAATCTGATAAATTATTTCCTTAGAGAAAGGAAGCTTCCTGATCTTGAAGATGTCTGTTCCTTGAGAAGCCAGCCTAATACATTTAAGCTCAAAGAGTTTGAGCACCAAGTGATTCAAGGAAGAACAATGTATTCAGCTCTCAGGGGTGATTCAAGTGAAGGAGGAACATGGAGGAGTAACCCTGATGGTCCAGCGACCAGAAGAGACCTTGATTCCTTGATCAAAGCTGCCAAGGCCCTTATCTCACCAAAGGAGGCTGGTACACACTCTCTTGACTCTAAACCCATTATTATAGATTCAAGAGCCAGCCATCACATGATTAGTGATAGGAACTTGATTAGTGATATCCAGCCTGCCTTAGGGAATGTTATTTTAGCAAATGGTGATAAGGTGAAGATAGAAGGGATAGGGAACCTTAGGTTGTTTGATAGGGAATCTACTACCTTATATATTCCTCAGCTTACATCTAATTTGCTATCTGTGAGGAAGGCTACTGTTGATCTGAGTTGTCAGGTTGTCTTCAGACCAGATGAGGTTGAGTTTCAAGACTTAAAGACAGGGCATGTTATTGGAAAAGGTCACAACCATCAGGAACTATATCATCTTCAGAAGACTAAGCTATCTGAATCTGCTTCTTCACTTTGCATGGTAAGTACATCCACTGGAGTTGAGAGCACCATATGGCATGCTAGATTGGGACATCCTCATACTAGAGCTTTAAATCTGATGCTTCCTGGAGTGGTCTTTAAGAATGATGAGTGTGAAGCTTACATCTTGGGGAAGCATTGCAGGACAGTCTTTCCAAGGTTTATCACTATCTATGAGAAGTGTTTCGACCTGGTTCACTCTGATGTGTCGACTACTCCTTGTATGTCCAGAGAAAATCATAAATACTTTGTCACCTTCATTGATGAGAAGTCCAAGTACACATGGGTGACACTGATACAGTCTAAGGACAGAGTCTTGGAAGCCTTCATGAATTTTCAGTCGCATGTTGCCAACCATTTCAGTGCTAAGTTGAAGATTCTCAGGTCAGATAATGGTGGAGAGTACACAAGTCAAGCATTCAAGTAATACCTAGCACAACATGGGATTATTCACCAAACTAGCTGTCCTTATACTCCTCAGCAAAATGGAGTTGCTGAGAGGAAGAACAGGCACCTGATGGAAGTGGCCAGATCAATGATGTTTCCATGAATGTCCCAAAGAAGTTCTGGAATGATGCTGTGATGTCTGCTTGCTACCTGATCAATAGGACTCCAACTAAAGTCCTCAGCGACCTCTCTCCTTTTGAAGTCCTCAACAAGAGCAAGCCATCTCTGGATCACTTGCGTGTGTTTGGATGCATTTTCTTTGTACTCGTAGCAGGAGAACAGAGGAATAAGCTTGATGCTAGAAGCTCAAAGGCTATGCTCATTGGTTATTCTCCAACACAAAAGGGGTATAAGTTCTATGATCCAGTGGGAAGAGGAGTTCTAATATCAAGAGATGTGAAGTTTTTGGAAACAAAGGGGTATTATGAGGAAAGAGTTGGGATTAATTGAAGGATCTGTCTGACCCATCAGACAATGCCACCAATCTCAGGAGGATATTGGAGAGTCTTGGTATTAACATGCCTCAAGGGAATCAGGACACAAGAGCACGCCATACCAAGCTGCATGTGGTCAGAAAATGTGATTGATGAAAATGGAGTTGATGTAGCTGAAGGGGAATCGAAACCAATTATCCTGATCCCGAAGGGGAATCAACATGAATCTGATACTGATAAATCTGATATCGGGTAATGCAGGCTCATGATACAGAAGTTCATGATCAGGATGAAAGGCAACAAGATTCAGTCTCTCGTGAGGATATACATCAGGTCCACACACTTAGGAAAAGTACAAGGATCAAGAAACCTGCAACAAACTCGATCAACACAAGAGTATATTTCAATGCTGAAGCAAAGGTCTCATCCAATAAGTGCAGTATGCTCCCTTGCCCAATATCCAGAAGAGCATCAAGTATTCATTGGGGAATTGGACCAGGAATACATTCCAAGATCATATGAAGAGGCTATGCAACATGAGGAGTGGAGAGCATCTGTTGGAGATGAGATGGGTGCCATGATCAAGAATGATACATGTTTTGAGACTGAGCTTCCCAAAGGCAAGAGAGAAGTGACAAGCCGCCTTCTATACACCATCAAGTATGGAGCTAATGGAAAGCCAGAGAGGAAGAAGACAAGGCTGGTTGCAAGAGGATACACTCAGGTCAATGGTGAAGATTATCTGGATACTTTTGCACCAGTGGAAAAGCTGCATACTATAAGGATTCTTCTATCAATTGCTGTCAACTTAGAATGGGATCTATGGCAGATGGATGTGAAGAATGCCTTTCTACAAGGAGAGTTGGAAGATGAAGTAAATATGCGACCTCCTCCTGGTCTAGAAGACATGGTGAAACCAGGGAATGTTCTGAGATTGAAGAAGGCAATATATGGCTTGAAGCAATCACCAAGAGCCTGGTATCACAAGCTGCGCACAACCCTCAATGGGAGAGGTTTTCTGAAGTCTGAAGCTGATCACACCCTCTTCACCCTAACCAGTCAACAAGGCATTGTGGTCATTCTGGTATATGTGGATGATATTATCATCACTGGCAGTGACAAGGAAGGTATCAACTTGACTAAAGCTTTCCTTAAGACATCTTTTGATATCAAAGACTTGGGGGAGTTAAAGTACTTCCTAGGGATTGAGATATGTAGATCCAAAGAAGGACTGTTCTTATCCCAAAGGAAGTACACTCTTGATTTGCTGAATGAGGCAGGTGATCCTGGAGCAAGAGTAGCAAAGATTCCACTTGAAGATGGCTATAAAGTATTGCGTGAGGGGGATTTTGAAGACAAACCCTATAGAGATGTCAAACACTATAGAAGAATGGTTGGGAAGCTGATCTACCTCACCATCACCAGACCAGATGTGTGTTTTTCAGTTAATCAAGTCATTCAACACATGCAAAAACCCAAGATGCATCACTGGAATATGGTGGAAAGGATCTTGAGATATCTAAGAGAAGCACCAGGTCAAGGAGTTTGGATGGGATGCAATGGAAGCACTGAGATCATGGATATTGTGATGCAGATTGGGCAGGAGATAGGGTTGATAGGAGATCAACTACTGGGTACTGCACCTTTATTGGAGGCAATTTAGTCACTTGGAAGAGCAACAAGCAGAAGATAGTATCATGTTCAAGTGCTGAGGCAGAGTATAGAGCAATGGGGAAGCTTACTAGTGAGCTCATTTGGATCAGGAACCTGTTAAGAGACTTGGGCATATTGACTACAACTCCTATCACCATGCACTGCGACAACCAGGCTGCCATTCATATAGCATCCAACAGTGTGTTCCATGAGAGGACTAAACACATAGAAGTGGATTGCCACAAAGTAAGACAAGCAGTGGAGCGACAAATCATCCTACCTTGCTACACTAGAAGTGAAGACCAGCTGGCTGACATTTTCACAAAGGCATCACGCAGCAAAGTCTGTGAGTTCATCTATTCAAAGCTTGGACTCATAGAACTCACATCTAAATGACTTACCTATCATGGAGACTTCTACTCTTTTTCCTTTGTGTGTTTTTGTTCCACAGGGTTTTTGCACATCAAGGTTTTAATGAGGGAAGTTCTTCATGATTCCAAGCTTGACTGGTTTCCAAAGTCAAACTTGAGGGAGAGTTTTGAGATGAAGAAGAAATAAGGCAGTGTTGATATGAAGAAGAGATGAGCACACAGTTTGAAGAGAAGAAGTGAAGTCTGTCCGTACAACTCTCCTATTGTAACCTAGCTTGGATTGCAAGTCAAGGAAGGTAACCTGCGTCCCAAAGACATGCCTCATGAGCTAAAGAGACGTTGGGGGTTTGGTTGACCAGCTGCAAGAGTTTGAATGGATTTAAATAAGGAGATCACATGTTCTGCATAAGATCTATATTTGTTCAGGACATGTCACTATCTCTCTACCAGTGTGTTGTCGTCTTGTTTATTATTTAACTCTTTTGCTTGTATTATATGTTAGGCAAGTTGCCTATATATTGTAAACATCCAGAATGAATTAATCTAACGAATTATTCTCCTTCTCTCTCTCAATTTCGAAATCCTCTCCCTCTCTTCCTCTCTCTTTTGTTCTTCATGTACTTGAGTTTCCAGCAGTACTTTCTTGAGTTTCCAGAAATAAACTACCTATAAATCTCTTATTCTCACAAATCCTACTTATTTTTTTAAATTCTGCTTCTAATTCTGCTTCTGTTTTAGCTAATGATGTGTTATGGCATGCTAGATTAGGCCACCCTCATTCTCAGGCTTTAAAATTAATGTTACCTAGTCTATCTTTGCAAAATGAAACTTGTGAGGCTTGTATCCTTGGTAAACATCCTAAATATGTTTTTCCTTCATCTATGACTATTTATGATAATTGTTTTGATCTAGTTCACTCTGATGTATGGAGTGCACCTTGTGTTTTGTTGGGGACGAAAACGGTTATCTCAAATTAATGCCTAAGATCATTTCTTGTCTACGGACTTTCCGCAAAAGGATCAACAAAGATTGGATCGAGAACGAAGCGAACAAGGTCGGGCGGGCAGCCGTTCGACGACGATGCTGGCCCGGGCACCGCCATCGCCGATGCTGGCACTGGCACCGGCGCCGGCTTCGCCTGTGCTGGCACAGCAGCGCCGGGCGCCGGCTTCGCTGTGCTGGCCCCAGGCCCCGGCGCAGGCTCGCCTGCTGGCACTGGCACCGGCGCCGGCTTCGCCTGTGCTGGCACCGGCGCCGGCTTCGCCTGTGCTGGCACAGCAGCGCCGGGCGCCGGCTTCGCCTGTGCTGGCACTGGCACCGGCGCCGGCTTCGCTGTGCTGGCCCGGGCGCCGGGCGCCGGCTTCGCCTGTGCTGGCACTGGCACCGGCGCCGCTCGCCTGCTGGCACTGGCACCGGCGCCGGCTTCGCTGTGCTGGCCCAGGGCCGAGGCGCTGGCGCCAACTTCGCCGCCCGCGGCGCCCGGGCGCAAACCTGCCGATGTTGGCCCAGGCGCCAGTGCATCCACTCTGTTCCCAGCTTCGTCCGATTTAGATCACACCTTGTGGTGTCCGTGAAGTCATAGTACCTTAGCTATGGGCCTAACGTTCCTCGGTTCAACTCGATTGGAGTAATCCTCGAAGTTTTACGACTAGAGCTAGGAAGGATGGTTCTTCCGCAAAATGTATCGTGTAAACAGGGACGATCTACTCGAAAATCGATTCTTTAGGCTATACGTTTAGTTTGCGGAAAAGATAATCTTTCCGAGAAATCGTACGAACGTTCGAGGGCTTGAAGCTTGTCCACGGGCTCACTTACGATTTTGGAGACCCAAGCCCAATAAGAGCTATGACAATTTATCCTAACTTATTAAAGTAGGATAAATGTTAAGTTTCATGAATAAATGTCAATGATCGAGGATAACTACGTAAGATCGACGGAAAATGGAATATTTCCAAAAGAGATAAACTTGGGCCCAAAGGGGAAAGGTTAAACGGGCCACCGACCTAAAGTGACTATATAAGGAGGGCTGGGGCAGAAGAGAAACGGATCCGAGATTTTAGACTTAGAGAACTCCCGCTAGCTTAGAGAATGTAGGACTTAGGTGGTTAGACTAGTACGGCAAGGCTTAGGACGTCTTGGCCGCCTCTGGTTCTGTTGTTCTGATAGTTAGCATATCTCTACTCCTCTCGCAGAAATCTTGTATTCATATTTTTCAACTAATAAAACGCCTTTGAGCGACCATTCATTTTTATCTTGCTACTTATCTTTTATCGATTCTAAAGTGATTACGCAGAGAATTCGAACCTTCAAGGAAGATCGGGTTAACTCGGTTTTCCTCCATACTTGTTCATTAACTAAAATCGACAAGGCTAATTTTGGTTCTCACAGCTTACGCTTAGAAGGAGGGGGACTAATTCTCTAACTCGAAGTCACTAAGCAATAAAGATATAGTTTGTCCGCCCAAGAGCCAGCGATGTTGTTTCATTCAAGGATCGGGCAACGGCCTAATCAGGCCAAACCCCACAACGATCTCCTTGTAATCGAATCCAATGATCCAGACATCGATGTAGCGAGTTTTAGTCGACACGGATGCTCGGCCAACATTATCTACAAGAGTACCCTCGATAGAATGGAGGTTGACCTGTGCCACCACTCGAAGAACCTAGCCCGATATTCGGACTCTCGAGATGCTACTATGACTCTCGCTCGATCAGCCTCTTGGTTAAAGCCGAGCTGCCGCCAAAATCACGGAATTTTAGTCGCCGATCGGCCCAACATCGTGATAACGCGATCATCGGTACTCCATGGCTGAATTCCATGCGGCGATCCCTCGACATTCCATCTTTGTCTAAAGTTTCCAACCCTCGAATCGAACTATACAAGGAAATCGCAGGATGGCTAAGTATGTTACGCCGAGCTGAAAAGAAAAACTTCGGCAGTCGAGGCCTCTCGAAGCAAAAAGTAAAGCCTACTCCCGATAAGAATGCCCTGCAACAAGACTCAACGCCTTCCGCAATCTCGAGGATCGAGGCCCTAGACGGAAGCGAACCAACCTGCGAACCCGGTAATCTCGGTCTGCCTAGACGAATCTTTCCTGGAACGATGCGTGTTGGGGTCAAAATCGGTCAATGACGAAATCGTCACCCGAAAGTCCTCGAAAGAAAAGCCAAGCGACGATCAAATCCAAGAAACGGGTCGCCGCCGATAAAATTCACGGAAGGCTCGCCCACTCCCATCTAGCCAACGGCGAGGGTCCTGGCGCCCATCCATGCGATCGTCTCATGATCTCGGCAATGACAGCATCTTGGTCCCTTGAAATCCATGTCTGGATTGTCGAGATCTACAATGAGTCTTCCGTAAAACCTTCCCGATTGTTTAAAAGATTCATCTTTTAACATATCTAAAACTCGAGCCACATTGCTCTCATCCTCGATGACGGAAAATCTGAAGATCTAAGTCCATCTCAAAATCCCGATACTGCAGAATCTCGTTGGAAACAATTATCTCGAGATCTACGACTAGAGACCCTCCCAAAACTTCGAAAGATTTCCCTTGAACAACTGAAGAGGGAAAGATCGAACAAACCCACAGACGGTAAGACGGCCTGGCACCAGCAGCACGCTGGACGCTGGCTGGCGCCGGGCGGCACTCGCCTGGCGCCGGGCGGCACGCTGGACGCTGGCTGGCGCCGGGCGGCACTCGCCTGGCGCCGGGCGGCACGCTGGACGCTGGCTGGCGCCGGGCGGCACTCGCCTGGCGCCGGGCGGCACGCTGGACGCTGGCTGGCGCCGGGCGGCACTCGCCTGGCGCCGGGCGGCACTCGCCTGGCGCCGGGCGGCACGCTGGACGCTGGCCGCCTACGCCGGGCGGCACTCGCCTGGCGCCGGGCGGCACGCTGGACGCTGGCTGGCGCCGGGCGGCACTCGCCTGGCGCCGGGCGGCACGCTGGACGCTGGCTGGCCTGGCGCCGGGCGGCACGCTGGACGCTGGCTGGCGCCGGGCGGCACGCTGGACGCTGGCTGGCGCCGGGCGGCACTCGCCTGGCGCCGGGCGGCACGCTGGACGCTGGCTGGCGCCGGGCGGCACTCGCCTGGCGCCGGGCGGCACGCTGGACGCTGGCTGGCCTGGCGCCGGGCGGCACTCGCCTGGCGCCGGGCGGCACTCGCCTGGCGCCGGGCGGCACTCGCCTGGCGCCGGGCGGCACTCGCCTGGCGCCGGGCGGCACTCGCCTGGCGCCGGGCGGCACGCTGGACGCTGGCTGGCGCCGGGCGGCACTCGCCTGGCGCCGGGCGGCACTCGCCTGGCGCCGGGCGGCACTCGCCTGGCGCCGGGCGGCACTCGCCTGGCGCCGGGCGGCACTCGCCTGGCGCCGGTCCACGGCCCTTGTCCCGTCTCGCTCCTATCTTGCCCGCTCGATCCCATCTTAGCTTGTTCGATCAATCTACGAAGTTTGGTATGATCACGGTTACTCTAGAACGCCACTTCCTCGACTAAACAAGGAATTAAGGTTCCTTCGAAACACCGACCTTCAAAGATCGTCTTTCAAAACCGAAAACGCTTAAACGTCTAACGCCAAAATGGCCCACTTAACCATTTTTCCGAAAAGGAAGGATAACTATGACGGTTTATCTTTATCCTCACGTAAGAGATAAATGTCAAGTTTCCATAAGAGATAAATGTCAAGATTCCCAAGATAAATGTCAAGTTTCCGATAAACACAAAGATGGGCCGAAAATGGAAAAGCCCAACTCAGCCCGGGCGAAGATAGACCGCCATAGGAGGAGTATATAAGGAGAGCTTTGAGCAAGAAGCAAACCAGATCAAAACGCCCAGAGCACTTAGAGCAACTTAGCATTCTTTTACTGTTTTCACTAGCGAGCTGCGACTCAACTAGGATAGACTTAGGCGATCAGACTAGCGAACTTGCCGACAGCTCGTGAGCCAAGGCTCTTACCTGATGTTCACGCCAAACGCTGATTCGAAATAAAATCTTTTGCTCTATTCTTTTTTCTTACGATTTTTATTTCGTTTTCGTATTTTCTTTGTCAAACTGATTGTGTCGCAGCGCCCAGCAGATATCCGGGACCTTCGTGGAAGGCTTGGTTCACTTGGCTTTCCTCCAAATCAACTTAATTTGACGGTGCGTAATTTCGGTTCCCACAATTTGGCTAGAAGGAGGGGGTTACGGATCTATCTATCTCGCAACTGCACACGCCGATCATGTCAGCCGACGCCACCAAGGATCAGCCAGCTAGACGGAACACCGCCGATGCCAACGCTGAGAAGACTCCAGCTGGAGACGCTGGCCCACAGTCACTGCTGATGCAAACACTGAGGCGCCAAACAGATGAAGGAACTGCGACTACCAGCGCCGGGCGAACAACAGACAAGCTGATAACCTCGCCGCAAAACAGGTCGATACCTTAACTGCGAGGAGCAAGTTGCAGCGGATCCACCAAGGCACGCCATAGGAGACTCGACTTCGATCTCCGGCACGAAAAGATGCCCCGAAGAGCCCACCTGCAGGAAACGGGTTCAAAGGACAGCAAACGACTTAACCTTCCACTCCGCCGCAGGAAACAAGGAAAGCGACGCCGAAGATCGATCTGGATGTCAGCGATCGATCGACCCTTCCGATGAAGACGCTGACATCCACCCTAAGAGAACTCCGGCCAGTCCGCCGCGCACGGTATCCTTCGATAGGCCAATGACGTAAGAGGAAGAAGAACTCTACCGATGGAGCAGGAAGAACTTCGCGGAAGATCAAACTTCGGATCTATCGCGACCAGCGCCGACAGGTTCGAGGAACGCCGGCGGCAATAGCGAGATCCATGATCTCCGCCAATCTCAAAAAGACCGTGGCTGAAGTGAAAGCGTAAAATCGCAGATCCATCAGCGACCAGTTCTGCCCCCGAGATCGATAGACTTCTCGAGGAAGCACGGAAAACGCTTTCACCACTCAGATCACGGAAACACGATCTCAGACCCGTGGAAGATCAAAATCCCGGCCTATGACGGTACGACGGATCCTAAGTCACACCTGCAGTCCTTCCAGATCGCAATGGGTAGGTGCAAACTCCCGAACGCGAACGGACGCAGGTCATTGTCTTCTTCGCTGAGCACCTCAAAGGTGCTGCGCCGAAAGTGGTTCTCCCGCTCAAAAGGAACTCCATCGGAAGCTTCCGCCAACTGGCCTCGGCGTTTCTCAAACAGTACTCCATGTTCATGGATAGAGAAACGTCCGACGCGGGATCTATGGAGTCTAGCTCAGAAGGAAGACGAAGTCGCCCGCGACTTCATGCTAAGGTTCAAACTGGTGATGGCCAGAGTAGCGGGCATCAGCGATAATGTCGCAATCGACTCGAAAAACTTCTAGTACAAGTCGGTTCAAAGTGGATACTACCGAAAACCGCTGACAATCCAGGATACTTCCACAAGGCAACGGACTTCATCATCATGGAAGAAGAGATGAAGCTTTATCAAGCACGGACCGCAGAAACCGCTGCCCAAGAAGAAACCCTCTCAGAACGACAAATACGCCCATCACGGCAAGACGCCCAAGGCGCAGCATAACTACGCCATCAACTCGAGCAAGGCAAAACCTCCGAAACACCTGACCAGGAACCAGTACAAGGATAACTCCTACCGCGAAGTTCCACGAGACCAGAGGTCACTCCACCGCTAACTGCAAGGTTTCGGCGCCGCTCGCCGCAAAACTCTCACCGGGCGAAGCTATCAAAGGTCAAGAGTATAAAGGACTTGCTCCTGGACTCCGACCGCCAAAGACTAACAAAACTGCCTCCAAGACCGCTAACCGAAAACCAATCAGGGAAAAGCGCTGAGAAGACAGACGACCAAGGGAACAACAGCGGTCGCCCGGAAGGTAAACATGATCATCGGAGGATCACAGTTCTACCAGGACTCTGTCTCATCGATAAAAGCCTACGGGCTAAAAGCCGAGACCAGTTCCAACTGGTTCCCGGACAGCGATGTTCCTAACCACACAATCGCTGAGGAACACGACCGCCGGAATCGACAAACCTCATCAGCGACTTTGGTAATCGAATTGATCATCCAGGATCTCAAGTCGGCCGGATTCGCCGATACTGGGAGCACGGTCAACGCCATCTTCCGCGACACCCTATACAGGATGAAGATCCCACTTGGGGAAGTCGTCCCTGAGCCAAAACCTTTGACAGGTTTTCAAGCGCCACTACCATGACCTCGAAAAATAAAACTCCCACCATGGCAAAGGAAGTTACTAAGATCGCCGAAGTTTGCAGTAGTCGACAACCCGCCATCTACAACGCCATCATGGGAACCCTTGATCAACTCCATGAAGGCAGTACCGCCCACATATCACCTCGGTATCAAGTTCCCGACCGACCGAACCGCAGCCATTCAGTACGGTAAACAAATCGAGACTCGCTACCTAGCCGAAGTTCAAACTGCTAAAAGATCGAACGCCTCTGCGGTCAACCCAAACGAAAGCAAAGGAATCACACAACATTCCCGAAGACTCGAGGAAAGATGATCCAGATCATCCAACAGGCAACGATTCAAGAAGGCGACAAAGCTCTCAATCCACCGTAAGACCGACAGCTCGACTTCGCGACAAACCACTGATCCGATCAGCACGACCGAACGGAAACGACGGGAGTAAAACGCCCACGCAACTATCAGAACTTCTGAGATGGCTTGATCCTCGAAGAGGTATCGAGGCAGCTCGTCAAACCCGACGAAGTTCAGCTATCCCCTCACCAAAAGGGGACTGCGCGATACTCCTATACTCCCACAAAACGCCAAAAATCCGTGATATGTATCGCTAACTTCAAATTTTAATAAAATTCTTTCTATCTTTCATGCTTACTTAAACGCATCAACGCTTCGAAAACGAAAATCATATCTTCAAAGAAACGCCAGACGCCGCGAACTTCTTAAAAAGATAACAAAACTCGTGATATCCGCAAAAGACAGTCCACCAGCGACTTGTGGAATAGCTCACGCTGGCCGACAGTTCCGACGACGCCATAAGAAACGCTTCACTCAATACAACATCGTAGTCGACCTACAAAGGTCCTCTTACATCCGGACAAGGATATCATAGCTGCTATACAAGAAACCCAAAATTTTGGTTTAGCGCCTCGATATATTCGAAGATAGCTCGATTCTTTAACACAAGTCATATAAGCCGCTAATTAGTCGCTGACTTTAAACTAAAAGAATCAGGAAGAAATCACTAACAGGCAAAACGAAAGCCGATCAGTCATCGCGACAGCCTCAAAGCTGAGAGTAAACCTAGGTCTTGCCCTAAACCCAGTCTTGCTGGATCTTGACATCTCACGACATAGTATCGTGATACGAGATCCCAAAACATGTCTCTTATCGCTATACCTAAAACGCCGCTAAAAGTAGCATAATGGACCAAGCGACAAAAAGAGTTAGGATAATGGCGACTACTCGCGATCCTTCCCTCTACACTTGACGAAAAGTATAAATCAAAACAAAAGACTAAATCTCGCAAATTTTCATATTCATAAAAGCCGCAAAAGACGGCAGGATTCAAAGCCACCAACGCCAGTCCCAAAACATAAGAATGCAACCTCCAACGGTCGCAGGATAAAATTACTAAAACGCCACACACGCCAGAAAATGCAATTCACGTAAGGAAGTCAACGCTTGAGAACCGATGCAGAAATCCCAAATGAACTAGCAGGCTGGTCCACTTCCTCATTCACGCCGAAAGCATTCCCACCATTCTGCATGCTTCATCGGTTCGACCTCCATCAGATCCTCGAAACCTCGATAGGTTCCCATAGTCTCCGGACTCTTTCTTTCTACCGGAGGAACCAAGGACTCAGCATGAGCACACTCGCCATGAAATCCTTCATTTCAGCGATCTCGAATCGAAGAGAAATCTGGGTTCGAGACTTGTAAAGATTCTGACCGAACCTCGGCACTTTCGCGGAAATCACCAACAAACTCCTGAGCTTCTTTAAAGCATTGAAACTCAGCAGCAAGCGATTCCGCCCGTCTTGCCACCTCGCTGCGACCATCCTTCTTCCTCTCCTTTCCGCCAGACGAGAGCCCGAAAGCGAAGCTCAGCTTGCTTCGCTCTGTGCCTTCACCTCTTGACGGAACCGAAAATCTCGCTTCCACTTCTGTGGTCTTAAAGTTAGCAATCCTGGATTTGCGGAAACTCGAAGTCGCTCCGCTAAACACTCTTAGTCCCTGCATAAAACTCAAGATCAGCAAGCATGCTTATATACGGATTCAACGCAAGGTTAAAGAAGTTGAAGGGCCAAACCTCGCTGACACGCTGGGAGCCTCGCAAAAACCGTTGTTTCTCCTCATCCTCCAGCGACTCACCAGTAGTAAACTCGGAGGAAGGCCATCAAAGAAGTTGTTAGGTGGAAAACCGCTGGCTCGTTCTTTTCCGCTGGAACAAAACTAGGTTTTTCTCCCAACGGTGAAGGGTTTTCCGAGCCTTCCCCATCATCGATTTCCTTCCCCTTACGAGACCTCTGTCTGCGCCTCGGTAGGAGCCACGGTAACAGGTTCGAAGGCCGACGACGGAACAGGACCCCGACCGATAAAGCTTAACCGCATCTCGATCCGCTCGCGGTGAAGGATTTTAAAAACGCCTTTGACGAAGAAGATCTCTTGACAAAAACGCTACCAGGCAAATGCGCCGTAGGGTTGTTCCCTACAAAGCGGAAATTTTGTCAAGACTCGCGACTAAAAGTGAGATAGACAACAGAGTTTTCGCCATATTACCTCTGCTAAAGTTCCATGCTCAAGGAAATAGATGGAGGCAGCTCTCCTCGACAGACTCGCCATCTATTTGAACAAAGAAGAAACGCCCTGCCACGATTTGGGATTCAAGTAGTCCCCTAATCACGCCATATCCTTCTTAGGCAGCATGGAATAGTAACCGCCACCGCCGGCCGAAAGTACCCCAAAGACCTTCAAATCATCGACCAAGATCAATCCCGAAGTTCAGAAGCTAGCGACAGACGCCTGCCAACTCTCCAAGGCAGGAACGCTGAGTTGGTTGATCGAAAAGTTCAAGCGTGAAGCCATCTAACAATGGCACCAGGAATTGGGAACCACATACCGCAGCACGTGAAGAAAGCTTCAGAACATGTAAAGAAATCTTGCGGAGGATTCCTTTGCACTTCAAGCACTAACGGAATCCAAATTTGACTCCTTCAGAACCTGGTAAAAATCTCAAGAACCTTGAGATATTTACGAAACCGAAGCTCGGGCGCAAAAGGAGCAGCGGGCTGCCTCGCAGGCCTCTTCGAACAGGGATCTCTGGCAGTGTCGGGGCTTAACCTACAAGGGCTCTGTGACACGATTCTTTTTCCTCCTCGACCGACTCCTCCTGCTTTACCGTTACATGGGCAGGAGAGTCATCCGAGGATGAATGGGAAGAAGAGTTTCTCTTTGAGGATCTTGAAGACATTGTTCTTAAAGAGAGAGAAAGGATTCTTGAGAGAGAGAGTAAAACCTTGTATTGAAGTAAGAATGAGAGTTCTTACTCCATATAAAGGAGGTAAAATCACTATTTACCCCAATTTTCGCGCACGACACATCTCAACACCTTCCCACACGGCTATACCGCTAGCTAGATCCCACAGGCTCTACGGTTCCTAGCTAGCTGGGGGCTAACTGTTGGGGTCAAAATCGTCAATGACTAAATCGCCACCAAAAGTCCTCGAAGAAAAGCCGCTGACGATCAAATCCAAGAAACGGTCGCCGCCGATAAAATTCACGGAAGGCTCGCCCACTCCCATCTGGCGCCAACGGCGAGGGTCCTGGCGCCCATCCATGCATCGCCTCATGATCTCGGCAATGACAGCATCTTGGTCCCTTGAAATCCATGTATGGATTGTCCGAGATCTACAATGAGTCTTCCGTAAAACCTTCCCAATTGTTTAAAAGATTCATCTTTTAACATATCTAAAACTCGAGCCACATTGCTCTCATCCACGACGACGAAAATCTGAAGATCTAAGTCCATCTGAAAATCCCGATACTCGCAATCTCGCTGGAAACAATTATCTCGAGATCTACGACCAGAGACCCTCCCAAAACTCGAAGATTTCCGCAAACAACCGACGAGGGAAAGATCGAACAAACCCACAGACGGCAAGACGGCCTGGCACCAGCAGCACGCTGGACGCTGGCTGGCCTGGCGCCGGGCGGCACGCTGGACGCTGGCTGGCCTGGCGCCGGGCGGCACGCTGGACGCTGGCTGGCTCATGCCGGGCGGCACGCTGGACGCTGGCTGGCCTGGCGCCGGGCGGCACTCGCCTGGCGCCGGGCGCACGCTGGACGCTGGCTGGCCTGGCGCCGGGCGGCACTCGCCTGGCGCCGGGCGCACGCTGGACGCTGGCTGGCCTGGCGCCGGGCGGCACGCTGGACGCTGGCTGGCTCATGCCGGGCGGCACGCTGGACGCTGGCTGGCCTGGCGCCGGGCGGCACTCGCCTGGCGCCGGGCGGCACGCTGGACGCTGGCTGGCCTGGCGCCGGGCGGCACTGCCTGGCGCCGGGCGCACGCTGGACGCTGGTTGGCCTGGCGCCGGGCGGCACGCTGGACGCTGGCTGGCTCATGCCGGGCGGCACTCGCCTGGCGCCGGGCGGCACTCGCCTGGCGCCGGGCGGCACGCTGGACGCTGGCTGGCCTGGCGCCGGGCGGCACGCTGGACGCTGGCTGGCCTGGCGCCGGGCGGCACGCTGGACGCTGGCTGGCCTGGCGCCGGGCGGCACTCGCCTGGCGCCGGTCCACGGCCCTCGCCCCGTCTCGCTCCTATCTTGCCGGTTCGATCCCATCTTAGCTTGTTCGATCAATCCACGCGAAGTTTGGTATGATCACGGTTACTCTAGAGCGCCACTTCCTCGACTAAACAAGGAATTAAGGTTCCTTCGAAACACCGGTGACCTTCAAAGACTGTCCTTCAAAACCGAAAACGCCTAAACGCTCTAACGCTGCCAAAACGCCCACTTAACGATTTTCCGAAAAGGAAGGATAACTATGACGGTTTATCTTTATCCTCACGTAAGAGATAAATGTCAAGTTTCCATAAGAGATAAATGTCAAGATTCCCGAAGATAAATGTCAAGTTTCCCGATAAACACAAAGATGGACGAAAATGGAAAAAGCCCAACTCAGCCCGCGAGAAGATAGACCGTCATAGGAGGAGTATATAAGGAGAGCTTTGAGCAAGAAGCAAACCAGATCAAAAACGTCCAGAGCACTTAGAGCAACTTAGCATTCTTTTCTGTTTTCACTAGCGAGCTGCGACTCAACTAGGATAGACTTAGGCGATCAGACTAGCGAACTTGCCGACAGCTCTGGTAGCCAAGGCTCTTACCTGTTGTTCACGCCAAACGCCGGATTCGAAATAAAATCTTTTGCTCTATTCTTTTTCTTACGATTTTTATTTCGTTTTCATTATTTTCTTTGTCAAACTGATTGTGTCGTGAGCGGCCCAGCAGATATCCGGGACCTTCAGGGAAGGCTTGGTTCACTTGGCTTTCCTCCAAATCAACTTAATTTGACGGTGCGAATTTCGGTTCCCACAATGCGTCGAGATTGGAGCCAACCTCCGCGAACCTTTGAGAACAGAGCTCACAGCCTGTCTCAAAAGGAACCTCCGCACAATCGCTTGGGCCGCAGAGGATATGCCAGGGATCGACATCGCATAACTTGCCATGAGCTCACCATTGACCCGACCTACAAACCCGCCAAGCAAAAAGGCGGAAACTAAGACCAGAGCGTACACCGCGGTAAACGAGGAAGTTGAAAAACTCCTTAAAGTGGGGTCAATAACGGAAGTCAAGTACCTAGACTGGCTCGCTAACCCAGTCGTGGTCAAAAAGAAAAACGGAAAATGGCGAGTCTGCGTCGACTTCACCGACCTCAACAAGGCTTGTCCAAAATATTGCTTTCCACTCCCGCATATCGACCGACTTGTCGAAGCAACAGCAGGAAACAAACTTTTATCATTTATGGACGCTTTCTCCGGGTACAATCAAATTATGATGAACCCGGATGATCGCGAGAAGACCGCATTCATCACTGACTGTGGGACGTATTGCTACAAAGTAATGCCTTTCGGCCTCAAGAACGCAGGCGCTACTTACCAGCTTAATTGCCATCAAATGTTTTCCGAAAGCAGCTCGAAAACAATGGAGGTATACATCGATGACATGCTCGTAAAATCCCTTGACGAACACGACCACGTTTCCCATCTAGAAGAGTGTTTCGCAAGGTTGAATTTGCACAACATGAAATTGAACCCGGCTAAATGTAGATTCGCCGTGGCGTCGGGAGAATTTCTCGGCTACCTAGTCACATGTCGCGGAATTGAGGCTAACCCCAAACAGATAAACGCGTTAATAGAAATGGTCTCGCCCAAAACTAAAAGGGAAGTCCAAAGGCTGACAGGAAGAGTCGCCGCCTTAAACCGTTTTATCTCGCGCTCAACGGAAAAATGCCTTCCTTTCTAAGACACGTTGAAAAGGAATAAGAAATTTGAGTGGAGAGAGGAATGCGAAAAAGCTTTCCAACAGCTAAAGCATTACCTGGCCACTCCTCCCGTCCTCGCGAAACAAGTATAGGGAGAACCCTTGTTCCAATACATCGCAGTATCCACAACAGCGGTAAGCGGCGTTTTGATTAGAGAAGAACGCGGTGAGCAGAAACCAATCTTCTACATAAGCAAAACGTTGCTAGACGCTGAGACCCGATATCCCCTGATGGAGAAGCTAGCATTTGCGGTTGTAACGTCGGCAAGAAAACTGAGGCCGCATTTTCAATCGCATACCATTGTAATCCTTACCACCTTCCCCTTGCGAACGATTTTGCACAGTCCGAGTCAGTCAGGATGACTCGCAAAATGGGCGATCGAACTAAGCGAGTACGACGTGGAGTACCGCCCAAGAACCTGCGCGAAGTCTCAGGTATTCGCGGACTTCTTGGTGGAATTGCCCATAGGAGATATGACAAACACAGAACCGAACTCAACTTGGATCCTTCACGTCGATGGATCATCGTCCAAACAAGGATCCGGGATCGGAATCCGGCTCACATCTCCGACTAGCGAAATCTTAGAGCAGTCATTCCGATTGGAGTTCCATGCGTCAAACAACGAGGCCGAATATGAGGCACTCGTTGCGGGCTTACGGCTAGCCCGAGGGCTGAAGGTCCGTAACATCCACACTTACTGTGACTCTTAGTTAGTCGCAAATCAGTACAGCGGGGAATATGAAGCAAGGGACGAAAGAATGGACGCATATCTTAAACTCATCCAAGATCTCTCCCGAAAATTTGACCACTTCGCCCTCACTAAGATTCCTCGCTCGGAAAACACTCAGGCAGATGCCTTTGCCGCACTCGCGTCAAGTTCAGACCCTGGACTAAGTCGGGTAATCCCCGTCGAGTTCATTGAACATCCAAGCATCGGACCGCCGGTGATCGCCAATCTTATTCGAGCACAAATCGAAAACGCGGAAGAAATGGATGACCCACCTGAAGAAAACGTGGATCAGTCGGAATACGGCTGCGACAGCCCTTGGCTGGAACCAATCCGAGCATACATAATCGACGGAATACTTCCCGCCGAAAAATGGGCAGCCCGAAAATCAAGACTCAGGCTGCACGATACGTAACGGTAGAAGGAGAAATCTACAAATGGAGATTCTCCGGCCCGCTCATGACCTGCGCTGAAGGCGAAAAAGCGAGAAGAGTAATGGAGGAGGTCCATTCCGGTCGGCGGAAACCATTCCGCGGAAGATCTCGCAGTCAAAATAAAACACCACGGTTATTACTGCCAACTATGATCAAAGACTGCGAGAAGTTCGCCGAAGTGCTAAAATGCCAAAGGCACGCACCGAAGATCCATCAGCCCGCGGAAGTCCTCTCGTCCATCTCATCTCCGTATCCCTTTGTGCGATGGTCCATGGACATTGTCGGGCCATTGCATAACTCGAAGCAGAAACGTTTTCTCCTGGTCCTCACAGATTTCTTCTCAAAATGGGTGGAGGCAGACTCCTACGCAAGTATCAAAGACGTCCAAAACGAGAACTTCGTATGGAAGAACATAATAACCCGACACGGGTCCCTACGAAATCGCGATGACAACGGTCTCAGTTCATCTCTACCCGATTCGGTATGCTCTGGCGAGAAGTGGAAGATACGACTTACCAAGTCAACTCTCAGATATCCACAATGAAACGGCCAGGCAGAAACCATCAACAAGACTGTCCTTGACGGACTGAAAAAGCGCTTAGACGCCAAAAAGGGGCGATGGGCAGAGGAGCTCGAAGGATTTCTTTGGTTGCATCGTACAACCCCGAGACGGGCTACGGGTGAAACCCCATTCGCCCTCGTTTACGGAACGGAATGCATGATCCCCGCGGAAGTAGAGTTCCCCGGAGTACGCAGAAGATTCCTCCCCGAACGAGAAGATTTAAACAACGCTATGATGCTGGACAATCTCGATCTTATCAATGAACGCCGCGACCAGGCGCTCATTCAAATCCAAAATTACCAGCACGCTGCCGCAAGGTACTACAACTCAAACGTACGCCATCGTAGGTTCAGAGAAGGCGATTTAGTCTTACGCAAAGTCTTCCAAAACACCGCCGAATCCAAACGCAGGAAAACCGAGCAAACCGAAGGACCATACAAAGTCATAAAAGTGGTCCGACCAGGTTCGTACCAAATCGCGAACATGCAAGACGTAAAAATCCCAAGAACTTGGAACATGATGCATCTTAAAAAATACTATCACTAACAACGACGTTGTTCAAAGAACTACGAGATGGCTTGATCCCCGAAAAGGGTACGTAGGCAACTCGCTAACCGGTGGGTTCAGCTATCCCCCCCCCCCCCCGATTAAAAAGGGGGGAGAGTGGGGTGCGTATATTGTATACTCTCACGAATTTCGAAAACTCTGAAACTTTTGAAACATTTTATAGACAACACATTTCGCCAACTACTAAACGGCAACGACAACGGATCTAGTATCCACTAAGCGATTATCACATCCAAAAAACAAATCCCAGAAGGCCAACACTTCACGGCAATGCTGAATGTAGACGCTCGGTCAAATTTACGCGACCCCTTGGTCCTGCGTCCAAACTGAAACAACAGTTTTCTGGCTGCGAACATTCACAAAACATCTCCAAGCCCGCAAACATTTCAACCACGAAATGCGGCACAAGGAAAACTCGACCTTCAGCACTGCGAGACGTCGCTAACGCTTGAAGGACATTTTTTTCCTCAAAACATACCAGACGAATTACTCGTCTCTAGAACTCAAAACATACAAACACACCTCAAAACGGTATCATTTCGTTGTTGCTGATCACAACAAACGAACTCTAACGTCCTAAACAGACAATAAGCCACCCCCTAAGGTAGGCTCTCTTACATCCGACAAGGATAACATAGCGCGCTATACAAGAAGTCCAAAATTTTGGTTAGCTCTTCCAAACGGAAGTAGCTCGATTCGCACCTAAACAAATCGTATAAGCCGATAACAATTCGCGGATTTTAAAACGGTACAAGATAGGTTAAAATCGCAAACAGGCAAAAAGAAAGCCGACTTGTCATCGCAAAGCCTCAGCCCGAGAGTAAACCTAGGTCTTGCCCTAAACCCAGCCACGCTGGATCTTGACATCTCATATGCATAGTATCAGTACCCGATACGAGAACCCAAAACTTGTCTCTTCGCTTAAGTCTATTCGATTCACGAACCTTCGCGTAAATCAGTAAACCGTGAAAAATCTCGCTTTGTACAATCGATGGATACAGTGATCATCTGAGAGGCAGGAATGAGACGACAACTCACACCCTGTCCCTCTAACTTCGATAAACAGAAGTTCATTTAAACGTCATAGAACCGAAATATTTTTGATTGAGCCGCGAGTTCAACAAACGCCCTAAAAAGGGCAGGGATTCAAAGCCACCAACGGCCAGTCCCGAAAAAATTCATCATGGCCTCATAACGGCCGCAACACAAACAAAATAAAAATCCCTCAAGGGATTGGTAAACCTAGACGCTCCTCGGAGCATCACCTTCATCCTCAAACTCACCCGCAGCGGGAACGGTCTCGCCATCGACTCCCTCGATCACACCTCCACTGCCTGCCTCATCCGCGCCAGCCTCACGATCCTCTGCTGCCTGAACCTGATCCTCCGAGCCCTCCTAATCCGGTACAAGGGTGCACTCGGACCTCAGACCAGCGAGAATCGAGTCAAAGTCCCCTTCGGAAGTCGCCAATTCTCCCTTGCAAGACAGCAGCCTGGCTTCCTCGGAATCCAGAGATAGGGCCTCGTTACCCCTAAGCAGCTGAAGCTCGCTCAAGCTCCCTTCGATTCCTGCCAAAGCTAAGTCCCTCTCGCGGATAGCTATCAGAGACTCGAACAAACTGGCCATCCTCGTCAAGCGAGCAAAGAAGTCGCCGCGGGGATCGATGGTCTCTGTCGACTTGCGAGCACACATCTCTTCGTAATTCTGGATCTGTTGTTGGAGACGGCGTATTTCCGAGGATTTGTGTCTCTTCTCTTTCTTCACTTTGGTCAACGAACTCGCGGTCTTCATGAGGTCGCGTTCAAGGTCGCCAATTCGAACTTCGAATGGTCTGCAATGCGGCCTCAGTACGCTTCAACGCTTCTTGCGATGACTCCAACTCCTTCGACAGACGCGCAACCTCCGATCCGCAGTCACCGAGCATCCCATCAATCAGCGACACAAACTGTCCGCAAAGAGAAAGGGTAAGGATCATTGCAAAAGAAAAGAAAATAAGAATTGCGGATAAATCAAAACCAAACCTTGTAACGATGTTGCGACAACAATCCCGAAGGCTCGCCCGCTTCGCTCTTAGCGCACCTCTTCCTCTTCGCCCCAGTTGTGTCACCGGCCCTCGAACGCCCCTTAGGCAACGGTGCAGCACTAGGTGCTGGGTGTCCCAAAACGATCTTCGAAGCCGGAGGCGTGGACTTTACCACGTCATCCCGACCAGAAATTATGATCGGAGTGGTAGAAGAGCCTGAAGGACGATCTTGAACATCAGGAATTTGCTCGGGAACGACTGCCTCTCACGCGGGCAAGAGAGCATCAGGCGGAACCTCGGAGCGAGGAGCTGGGGACGAAGGCACATGCGAAGAAGGAACGCTGGGTGCTTCGGTTCTCGCCCGGGTCAAGTCTTTCGCAGCGCTGCGACGCGACAATCTTTCCTTGAAAGAGTCGAACCCAGCAATGAAAGACTGAGTGGCTCATGAACATCCAAGACCGGCGGAGCCTGCCTGGCCTCACCTATCTCAACGTCGGAATCTTTCTTTTCAACTTGAGAGGAAGACATCTTCTTTGTGGAGGCAAAAAAGGAAGAAGTGGAGAAAAGGGGGAGTGTGTGAAGAATGAGAAGTAATGAGCTACTACTTATAAGGATATGAGGATTTTCGCAATAAAATATTCTTAGCCAAAAATTTATATTTTCAAACTCAAGACACTCGCCCGCAAAATCGTCTCCGAGTCTTACGGGCTTGGGGGCTAACTGTTGGGGTCGAAAATGGTTATCTCGAAATCAACGGCTAAGATCATTTCCTGTCTACGGACTTTCCGCAAAAAGGATCAACAAAGGTTGGATTGGAAAAGAACAAGCGCGACCAAGGCCCGGCGCCGCTCGCCCGCTGGCACCAGGCACCGGAGCCGGCTCGCCCGCTGGCACCAGGCACCGGAGCCGGCTCGCCCGCTGGCACCAGGCACCGGAGCCGGCTCGCCCGCTGGCACCAGGCACCGGAGCCGGCTCGCCGTTCTGGCCCCTGGCACCGGCGCCCGGCTTCGCCCATGCTGGCCCCGGTGCCGCTCGCCTGCTGGCACCGGCGCCCGGCTTCGCCCATGCTGGCCCCGGTGCCGCTCGCCTGCTGGCACCGGCGCCCGGCTTCGCCCGTGCTGGCCCGGCGCCGGCGCCAGCTCGTCCGATGATCGCGACCTCGTGGTGTCCGTGGAAGTCATAGTACCTTATATGTGGGCCTAACGTTCCTCGGTTCAACTCGATTGGAGTTATCCACGAAGTTTTACGACTAGAGCTAGGAAGGATGGTTCTTCTGCAAAATATATCGTGTAAAACAGGGACGATCAACTCGAACATCGATTATTTAGGCTATACGATTTATTTTGCGGAAAAGATAATATTTCCGAGAAATCGTACGAACGTTCAAGGGCTTGAAGCTTGTCCACGGGCTCATTTACGATTTTGGAGACCCAAGCCCAATAAGAGATATGACCATTTATCCTAACTTATTAAAGTAGGATAAATGTTAAGTTTCAGCAGATAAATGTCAATGCTCGAGGATAACTACGAAGATCGACGGAAAATGGAATATTTCCAAAAGAGATAAACTTGGGCCCAAAGGGGAAAGGTTAAACGGGCCACCAACCTAAAGTGACTATATAAGGAGGGCTGGGGCAGAAGAGAAGAGGATCCGAGATTTTAGACTTAGAGAACGTAGGACTTAGGTGGTTAGACTAGTACGGCAAGGCTTAGGACGTCTTGGCCGCCTCTTGTTCTGTTGTTCCGATAGTTAGCATATCTCTACTCCTCTCGGAGAAATCTTGTATTCATACTTTTCAACTAATAAAACGCCTTTGAGCGACCATTCATTTTTATCTTGCTACTTATCTTTTATCGATTCTAAAGTGATTACGCAGAGAATTCGGACCGTCAAGGAAGATCGGGTTAACTCGGTTTTCCTCCATACTTGTTCATTAACTAAAATCGACAGTGCGAATTTCGGTTCCCACATGTTTCTAGGGAAAACCATAAATATTTTGTGACATTCATAGATTAGAAATCCAAATATACATGGCTCACATTGATTCAAAGTAAAGATAGAGTTTTAGAAGCTTTCATTAACTTCCAAAACTATGTAACTAATCATTTCAATTCCAAGATCAAAATTTTTGATCAAAATTCCAAGATCAAACTATTGACATGAAGACTTGAATAAGATTGACACGAAGTGGCTGAGTTATGCCAGCTGTGTTATAACATGAGGCGGCTGAGTTACATGAGGCGGCTGAGTTATGACATGAGGCGGCTGAGTTGCATGAGACGGCTGAGCAATGTCATGAGACGGCTGAGTTATAGTGACGGAAAAGATTGGAGAGTGTTGACGTTAAGGTGTGAACACAGATTTAGATATGGATTCAAATCTGATGGAGCCTCTAGAACACCCTATTATCCAGCATATCTTTCTATCTCTCTTCAATCTTATGTTTCTATAAATATCATTGTATGTGTAGACAATTAAATCTAAGGGAAATAGTTCTCCTTTCATATCTCTCTCTTACTCATCCAACTCTCTCTCTCTCTCTCTCTCTCTTTACTCCTAAGTGTTTTTTACTCTGTTCTTGAGATTTCTAACATAGTATCAAAGCTATAAGCTCTTGAGACCCTCATTTACTTCCGCAAAATCACTCTGGTTCCTTTTCTCTTTGATTTCATCCATTTACTTTATCAATTTTCTCTTCGGATTTCTTTTATCCAGTGGATAATAAATCTGGGTTCTTGAGTGTTCTTGAATTTTCATTCTCTTTTCTTGGCTGTGATCTCTCTGTTCTGTCCCTATTTCATTTTCTTGAGAGTTTATCTTGATTCTAAACTTAATTTCTCTCAGTTCCAGAGTGATTGCTCCTGTTTCAGTCTTGAAAAAGTCTTGGAGATTATTCAAAAATCACTCTGGCGCCTAAGGAGAAATGGAGCACTATAGAGCAGTTCACATTCCATGTACACTCAAGGGACCAGGAAACTACATTACCGGGTCTAGAATGACCAGAGCAGCCCTTGGAGGAAGAGGTCTTTGGGAGCATGTGACTTCAAGCTCAGCTCCAAAGCAGATCACCCAAGGAGAAGATGGCAAGGAGATTGTAGTGGCAGATGAAGGCAAATGGGGACAGGAAGATCTCATGGTGCTGCCTATCTTGCATAGCTCGCTTGATGGTCCTCTCATGGACACTTAATCACACTGTGAAACCCCAAAACAGTTGTGGGATACCTTGCAAAGGGTGTATGGCAACACTTCAAATCTAACCATAATCTATTAAGTGAAGAGATCCATCAACACTTTGCAGCAAGAAGAATGAGACTTCACCAAGCACCAATGACCCTGAGACACTTGAAGTATAGCCAGATGATAGACCTTATATTTGACCCGATTTTACCCCTGATATCTGAGAGTTTTAGGATATATCTAGTATGTTTTGGTGTCTATTTAGCATATTTTCAGGTTCAGGAGCATTTGGAAGAAAGATGATGTTTTAGGAGCATTTTGGAGAGATATCACCCGAGGAGGCCATATCGACCCCCTCAGGGTCGACACGGAGAGAGATGCATCGATCGATACACATCCTGTGTAATCGATCGATATTAAAGCCGCAGAAGCCATTTTGATCACAGCCGACTTGAAGCCCAAGCAATCATCTATTTACCAGAATGCCCCTGGCGAGTTTTAACCTAATTATTCCTAAGTATTTAAGTCTTGCCTAAGTGTTTTGGCAAAGATATAGTTTTTACACAGTTTTCTTAGGGTTTTCTACTTCTACCTTTCTTTGTTTTGTGAGAGAGAGAGTTACATATATTGAGAGCTTTCTTGAACACCATTGTTTTTATTCTATTCTATCTATGCATTTTATATTTATTGTTATGATGTTCTACTCAGCCATGTCTGAGTAAACACCTATGTTGGATTTAGGATTCAAATAGGTTGAGGGATTAGCCCCAAATATGAATACTTGAGCATGTGATATTCATCTTAGGAGATCATTCTTAATTCTTGTGTAGGAGTAGCTAACCTATACATGAATACAGAGATAACATCTTTGGATCTATCTTCTCTGAGTTAAGAATTTCTGCTGGGAACAAGCGACAGCTGACTTGGCAAATTCTCTAGTGAACTGTATTCAACCACATGCTTAAAGCTCGCTAGTATCGTATCGATCGATTTACGAGAGGCATCATCGATCGTCGTGCATTGGCAGGTCGATCGGCGCCTTTTGGTGGATACTCAATGGAGATTCATCAATTCGTTGTAAGATAGTCGGCGACGGCGATTGATATGGCTTCGTTGGGTTCTTTAATATCATGCAAGCAACTCATATAAGCATTTATACTATTATAATCCTGATAACCTGAATAGTAATCCTAGATCTAACACCTTCACCATCTTAGTTAACACCCAAATCAATCACTTGAGTAATTGTCTTGCTCACCAGCTTTTAAGTTATTTTCAATTTATCGCTTTGAAATCTTTGACCTAGCTTACTTATAATAAGATCTTTTGTGTTCCATCGCCCTCGTGGATTCGATACCTACTACAATTTGACCTCTTTTGATGAGAGTAAGGTTGCTCTAGGGTAATTTGAGCATAGCTATCACCAGATGTGGTCTGAGCTGGAGATGCTAAGGCCAGCTCCAATGACCCTGAGACACTTGAAGTATAGCCAGATGATAGACCTTATATTTGACCCGATTTTACCCACGATATCTGAGAGTTTTAGGATATATCTAGTATGTTTTGGTGTCTATTTAGCATATTTTCAGGTTCAGGAGCATTTGGAAGAAAGATGATGTTTTAGGAGCATTTTGGAGAGATATCACCCGAGGAGGCCATATCGACCCCCTCAGGGTCGACACGGAGAGAGATGCATCGATCGATACACATCCTGTGTAATCGATCGATATTAAAGCCGCAGAAGCCATTTTGATCACAGCCGACTTGAAGCCCAAGCAATCATCTATTTACCAGAATGCCTGGCGAAGTTTTAACCTAATTATTCCTAAGTATTTAAGTCTTGCCTAAGTGTTTTGGCAAAGATATAGTTTTTACACAGTTTTCTTAGGGTTTTCTACTTCTACCTTTCTTTGTTTTGTGAGAGAGAGAGTTACATATATTGAGAGCTTTCTTGAACACCATTGTTTTTATTCTATTCTATCTATGCATTTTATATTTATTGTTATGATGTTCTACTCAGCCATGTCTGAGTAAACACCTATGTTGGATTTAGGATTCAAATAGGTTGAGGGATTAGCCCCAAATATGAATACTTGAGCATGTGATATTCATCTTAGGAGATCATTCTTAATTCTTGTGTAGGAGTAGCTAACCTATACATGAATACAGAGATAACATCTTTGGATCTATCTTCTCTGAGTTAAGAATTTCTGCTGGGAACAAGCGACAGCTGACTTGGCAAATTCTCTAGTGAACTGTATTCAACCACATGCTTAAAGCTCGCTAGTATCGTATCGATCGATTTACGAGAGGCATCATCGATCGATACGTGCATTGGCAGGTCGATCGACGCCTTTTGGTGGATACTCAATGGAGATTCATCAATTCTGTTGTAAGATAGTCGGCGACGACAGTCGGGCTATGGCTTCGTTGGGTTCTTTAATATCATGCAAGCAACTCATATAAGCATTTATACTATTATAATCCTGATAACCTGAATAGTAATCCTAGATCTAACACCTTCACCATCTTAGTTAACACCCAAATCAATCACTTGAGTAATTGTCTTGCTCACCAGTTTTAAGTTATTTTCAATTTACTGCTTTGAAATCTTTGACCTAGCTTACTTATAATAAGATCTTTTGTGTTCCATCGCTCCCTGTGGATTCGATACCTACTACAATTTGACCTCTTTTGATGAGAGTAAGGTTGCTCTAGGGTAATTTGAGCATAGCTATCACCAGATGTGGTCTGAGCTGGAGATGCTAAGGCCAAGCTCCAATGACCCTGAGACACTTGAAGCCAGGCGTGAGCAAGACGAGGTCTTTGGACTGTTTTTCACATTCAGCCCACACTTCAATGATGTGGTCAGGCACATTTAAAGAGAAAAGGAGCTTCCAAGCTATGATGAAGTGTGTGCTCAACTTCAAAAGGAGATAGGCTCAGATGGTCTCTTTGGTGGTGGAAAAGGAGAATTATCTATGGTACACAAGGCTGAGAAGGTGGAGAGTGCTTCAGCTAAAAAAGCTCACTTGAAACCAAGAGGAGGAGGAGACAAGTCAGTAACTTGTGAGCATTGCAAGTATAAAGGACACTCCAAGACTAACTGCTGGATCCTTCACCCTCATCTCAGGCCAGCCACAGCCAACAAGCCCTACCAAGCCAGAGCCCATGAAGCAAGAGCTCAGGAGCATCCAGCACCAAGCTACATGCACATGGGAGATGATGGGAAAGCTTTGGTATCTACAACCCACACTTGTCGCTCCATGATATGATCATGGCCAAACCAGTAGCTGATCTTGCGCCTAAGGAGCTGAACCAGCTGGAGGAGAGTGACACTGAAGAGGAGCTGGACGAGCTGAACACTTCATTTAGACGCGGAGAGCTGGATGGAAGTAATACTGGAGCTGATTTGGTGCAAGATGGACGAGATGGACCCAAAGACAAGCATCTTGGATCAGACCTTTCTTTCTCAACCAAAACAACACAAGGCCAAGACCCATTCTACTTCTCTAATAGGCCAATAACCAGATCAAAGACCAGACAATTGAAAGAAGCTTGGTTTGTACCAAACCGATCTCGACATCTGAAGCAAACCAAGTCAAAGAAGACAGCAAGCTGTTCAATTGTTCAGTCTTCAAGATCACCTAGTTTTTATCTAAGTTATTTTTGATTTCTACAATTTCCAAGAGTGCTTTGTATTCCTTTTCTACTACAAAAACCCTTTGTATGTTTCTGAATAAAATCAATCACTTTTGTTTATCAAAATCTCTTAGCAACTTGTGATTCCTTTGTTCAATTGTTGGACCTCGAATTTGGCTTGAAGAGTGATTTTCCATAAGCCTTGGTCTTATTCACTAGTTGGGCTGCCTCTCACGGACTAAGACCTCAACTCAGTGTTTGATCCATTCCACAGATCATCCATTGATCCATCTCTACCATCGGCCAACTTTCCCCTTCGCTATCTTTCATCAATCTATCTCCACCAAATCAGTACTAGATCGCCTCTCAAGAGTATCCTAGGGTTGTTCCTTGACCAGGAACTCATCAAGTGGTATCAGAGCAGCTTGAGGGCATCTGATCAAAAGGGGTTTGTCGATTCATATCTCTTCTCTTTGGGAACCTTTTGATTTCTGTTTCTCTGCAGTTCTCTGCAATTTTTCTTTCTGTTCTTAACTTTCTATCTGTTGTAACCTGTAAGGGGGCCAACCAGTTAAAAAAAGAAGAAGAAAGAATCGATCAAAAGAAAGAAAAGAAATTGCAAAGAATGAAGAGAAATCCAGCCAGACTGAAGAGAAATCCAGTCTCTCGTGGTAAAGCCCCTTGCAAAAATAAAAAACTCTTAATTCTGTCTATCTGTTCCTTTGGGGGTTTTGGGGATTTCTTCTTCTAGCTTTGAGTATGTTTGTCTGATAATTGAACTCCTGGAATCACTGAAACTACTTCACATAAACAAACTTGAGAGAAAACAGTTGAGAGAAAACACCAAGTGAGGTTCGGCTATCTCTTATTTGTGCTAAGTTTTTTCTTGTTTAAGTCTCTTAACAGGAACATGTTGGATGGAAGCAATGAACCTGATGATCCTGCTCCTACTAACTTTAACAAACTGCAGATGGAAGCCATGATGTCTGAGATCATAAAGAGGTTAAGAACTAGTAATTTAGTTAATGAAAATACTGATAACTTTCGTGGTCCGACTTCACAGGCTAGAAGGCATGCTAAGAAAAAGAAGAGAGGCAAAAGAATAGCCACAGGAGAGACAGATGACCGAGATACCTCCTCTGGACGAAGCACTGATGGAGAATGGTCAGTAAGATCAGCAAGGTCTGATAAGGCGACTTCTCAAACCAGAACTGAGACAAGGCGTGCTCCAAGAAACAGGCCTGATGATAGTCTTGGCAACCTTAAGCTCAGGATCCCAACATTCAGTGGAAAGAATGATCCAGATGCTTACCTAGAGTGGGAAAAGAGGATGGAGCTTGTGTTTGATTGTCAAAACTACTCTGAAACCAAGAAGGTCAGACTTTCTGTAACATAATTCAGTGGCTATGCTCTACACTGGTGGGATCAGGTGTGTACAACTAGGAGAAGGACTGGAGAGCCAAAAGTTGCTTCTTGGTTTGAGCTTAAGACCATCATGAAGAAGCGTTTTGTGCCCAACCACTATAGCAGAGATGTGCATCAGAAACTAAGGAGGCTGACTCAGGGAACTAGGAGTGTAGAAGACTACTATCCAGAGATGGAGCTCCTAATGATCAAAGCCGCCATCACAGAGGATGCTGATGCAACTATCGCTCGTTTTCAAGATGGACTCAACTGGGACATACAGGACATATTGGAGATGCAGGATTGTGAGGATATCTATGAGCTTCTCCACAAGGCCAGTCTCATTGAGCAGAAACTTAAGAGGAAGACCACAACCAAAGGGAGCTATGGAAATCACTTCAAATCGTCTAGCACCAAAGAAGATAAGGTCTTTGTGAAACCAAAGGAGGAGAGGAAAACTTACAAAGGCAAGGCGCCAACCATATGAGCTAGAGATGTGAAGTGCTTCAAGTGTCATGGGTTCGGTCATTATGCCAATGAGTGTACTAACAAGAAGGTCATGATCCTCCTGGAAAGTGGTGAATTTGTATCTGAAGAAGAAAAGGCGCCAGAGGCATCTGAAGATGAATCTATAGACTACCTAGTTCATGGAGAGCTTCTGGTTACAAGGAGATCACTGAAAGTTCAAACCAAACCAGAAGACAATGATCAAAGGGAGAATCTTTTTTATACTAGATGCACTGTTTATGATAAAGTTTGCAGTTTGATTAAATATGGTGGAAGTTGTACTAATGTGGCTAGTTAATGTCTTGTAGAAAAGCTGGCCTTGAAAACTGGAAAACACCCCCGACCATACCTACTGCAATGGTTGAATGAAGATGGCGAGCTGAAGGTCACAGAACAAGTGATGGTTCCTATAACCATTGGGAAATACCAGGATGATATTGTGTGTGATGTTCTCCCCATGGACTCCAGCCACATCTTGTTGGGACGGCCATGGCAGTATGATAAGAAGGCCATTCATGATGGGTACACAAACCGCCATTCTTTTCCTCAGAGAGACAAGAAGATTGTCCTTGCACCTTTGTCTCCACGAGACGTACATGAAGATCAGCTTCAACTCAAACTCAGGCGACAAGAGGCCAAGAAGGATCCAGCTCCTAAACAAAAGAAGGAGGCACATCTTTCAATCAAAACCAGTGAGAACAAAATAGCTTTGTGTCTTCAGCAATCTATGCTTCTATTTGTTTTTAAGGGTGCTCTAATGTCTTCTTCTGACCTTGCACCGGTTCTACCGAGTGAACTTGAGTTTCTTTTGCAGGAATATGGTGATGGCTTTCCAGAAGAAAATCCAAAAGAGCTACCTCCTTTGCGTGGTATAGAACATCAAATAGAATTTGTCCCTGGAGCTTCTCTTCCAAACCGTCCTGCTTACAGAACCAATCCTCAAGAAACCAAAAGAACTCCAAAGGCAAGTAGATGAGCTGGTTGAGAAGGGACACATCCGAGAAAGCATGAGCCCCTGTGCAGTGCCAGTCCAACTTGTGCCAAAGAAAGATGGAAGCTGGCGCATGTGTGTAGATTGCAGAGCCATCAACAATATCATCAGAAGTATCGTCACCCTATCCCTAGGCTAGATGATATGTTAGATGAGATGCATGGATCTTGTGTGTTTTCAAAGATAGACTTGATAAGTGGATATCACCAAATTGGAATGAAAGAAGGTGACGAATGGAAAACTGCTTTCAAAACTAAACATGGATTGTATGAATGGTTAGTTATGCCATTTGGGCATTCTAATGCACCTAGTACCTTCATGAGACTAATGAACCATGTTCTGAGAGCTTTTATAGGTAGATTTGTTGTGGTTTACTTTGATGATATCCTGATCTACAGTAAGAGCTTTGATGATCATGTGAACCATCTAAAATCTGTGCTAGAAGTACTATGGAAAGAATCACTCTTTGCTAACTTTAAAAAGTGTACTTTTGGAACAGATCAACTTCTGTTTTTAGGTTTTGTTGTTACAGCTCAAGGAATCAAGGTTGATGAGGAGAAGATCAAGGCAATTCGAGATTGGCCAAGTCCTAAGAGTGTGGGCGAGGTTAGGAGTTTCCATGGGCTTGCTGGTTTCTACAGAAGGTTTGTAAAGGACTTCAGCACCATTGCAGCTCCTCTCACAGAGGTGATCAAGAAAAACGTGGGCTTCAAGTGGGAAAAGGCTCAAGAAGATGCCTTTCAGGATCTAAAAGGGAAGTTGACTAATGCTCCTTTGCTGGCTCTTCCAGATTTTGCTAAGACCTTTGAAATTGAATGTGATGCTTCTGGTGTAGGTATTGGGGCTGTGCTGACGCAATAAAAGAGGCCAATAGCATACTTCAGTGAGAAACTAAGTGGGGCAATGCTGAATTATCCAACATATGACAAGGAGCTTTATGCCTTGATTAGAGTACTTCAGACCTGGCAACACTATCTTTGGCCAAAAGAGTTTGTTAATCACACTGATCATGAGTCTTTGGAGCACTTAAAGGGTCAGCACAAACTTAACAAAAGGCACGCCAGTTGGGTGGAGTTCTTGGAGACTTTTCCTTATGTAATCCATTACAAACAAGGTAAGGAGAACATTGTGGCTGATGCCCTGTCCAGAAGGTACACTCTTTTCACTTCTATGGAAGCTAAGCTTTGGGGTTTTGAACAGATCAAATTATATTATGAAAATGATCAAGATTTTAAGGATCAGTATGAGCAAAGCAAGAAACACACCAGTGGAAAGTTTTATCAAGTAGCTGGTTTTCTTTTTTTATGAAAATCGACTTTGTCTACCTAACTGTTCTTTGAGAGAGTTGTATGTTAGGTAAGCGCATGGAGGAGGATTGATGGGGAACTTTGGAGTTGCCAAGACCTTGGCCACCTTGAAAGAACACTTCTACTGCCCGACTTTGAGAAGGGATGTGGAAAGAATCTGCACCAGATGTGTGGTATACACCCAAGCTAAGACAAAAGCTCGATCTCAAGGTTTGTATACTCGTCTTCCTATTCCTGATGCTCCTTGGATTGACATATCAATGGATTTTGTGCTTGGATTTCCTAGGACTAGAAAGGGCAGAGATTCAATCTTTGTAGTTGTGGATAGATTTTCAAAGATGACTCATTTCATTCCTTGTCACAAAACTGATGATGCTTTGATAGTTGCTGATCTTTTCTTTAGAGAGGTTGTTCGTTTGCATGGCATGCCTAGATCTATAGTGTCTGATAGAGATACTAAGTTTCTTAGTCATTTCTGGAAAACATTTGAGATTCTAGAGAATATAAGTTGGTATTAAGAGAATGAAAGAGATTAAGAGAATATTCAGAAATGTATGAGAGATTTAAGATGGTTTATGGAGAATCATGACGCTGAGATTAAGATATTGACTGCGCAAAAGTGTATGATTTATTCATGAGAAGAGATAAAATATATAGGGTGTCAGATACAAGGGTTTCTAGCTACAGGAAAGGAGACTAAGCGTGTGGAGTCACGGGGAAGAGGAGCGTCCATTTCAAACTAGACAATGGTGTCTCTCACACGTTTGCCTTATGGATAAGGTTCTTCCTTCTTGCCAGGCTATGACAGGCTGTCAGAGACGCACCTCTGATCTCTCTTCAATGCTCATAAGCTTGGACAGTAAGGAAGGGAAGTAACCATGCTGCTATGCTGATTTACTTCACCTGGGTAACTCCATTTTCACCTTGATCACTTGTAGGGCCTGTACGGTCACTTGTACGGCCTTGTACGGCCTACACACACTTCCCTTCAAATGCCTTCTACTCTTCATATCTTCACTCCATACTTCATGTACCTCTTCATAACTCAACACTCCCCCACAAGCTTGACCATGTGGAACAAGTCAAGCTTGGAAGGCCATGAGATCTTCCTCATTAAAAACCTCACCAAGAAAAACCCATTGGGACAAAACCTTGATGAGGGAAAAGAGTAAAGATCTCACAGCAAGGGGATCAGCTCCTGCTAGGAGTAAGATCAATGAGTCCCAATCTAACATGTATGGACTCCATTGTCTTCTGCCTAGCAGTCTTAGTGAATACATCCTCAAGCTGGTCTTCACTTCTAGTGTAGCAAGGTAAGATCACTCCCAACACTATCATCTGTCTCACCTTATGACAATCAACCTCAATGTGCTTCGTTCTCTCATGGAATACAGAGTTGGTAGCAATGTTGATGGCCGCCTGGTTGTCACAATGCATAGTCATTGGAGCTTCTTGATCTTTCTCCAAGTGCTTCATGATTCCCTTGATCCATACCAACTCGTTTGTGAGCTTAAGCATAGCTCTATACTCTGCCTCGGCACTTGAGCAAGACACCACCTTCTGCTTCTTGCTCTTCCATGTCACAAGGTTTCCTGCAATAAAGGTAAAATAGCCTGTTGTGGATCTTCTATCAGCTCGGTCACCAGCCCAATCAGCATCACAATACCCAACTACTTCAGTGCTCTTATTGCACCCCATCCATACTCCAAGACCCGTGGTTCCATTCAAGTACATGAGGATCCTCTCCACCATGCGCCAATGATGCTCCTTTGGGACTTGCATATGCTGGCTCGCCTGATTCACAGCAAAACAAATATCAGGCCGTGTGATAGTCAAATAGATCAACTTACCAACAAGCTTCCTGTAAAGCGTGGGGTCATGAAATGGTTTGCTTTCTTCAATCTCCCCCTCACGAGGAACCTTGTATCCATCTTCCATGGGCATCTTAGCCGTTTTGCCATCTAATCCATCATGGGCATATTTCCTTTGTGAAATGAACAAGCCTTCCTGGGATATACACAACTCAATTCCAAGGAAATATTTCATTTCTCCAGGATCTTTAATCTCAAACATAGATTTCAGAAAGTCTTTTGTGGATTGTATACCAGCCTTATCACTACCTGTTATGATGATATCATCAACATATACAAGTAGACAGATTATACCTGAGGAAGTAGAAAGAGTGAATAGGGTGTGATCAAGCTCAGACTTCCTGAAGCAACGCCCATTCAGTGTAGTGCTCAACTTGTTGTAGCATGCTCTAGGCGACTACTTCAATCCATAGATAGCTTTCTTGAGTCTCAAGACATTTCCTTGCTTTGCAAGTCCTTCCAACCCCGGAGGAGGAAGCATATACACTTCATCTTCAAGTTCACCTTGAAGAAATGCATTCTTCACATCCATTTGCTAAAGATCCCACTCAAGGTTCACAGCAAGCGATAAGACTATTCTGATTGTGTGGAGCTTGGCAACTGGAGCAAAGGTGTCAATGTAGTCCTCTCCATAGGTCTGAGTATATCCTCTTGCCACAAGTCTTGTCTTCTTTCTTTCCACGGTTCCATCCGGCTTGTATTTGATAGTGAATATCCATCTACTAGTCACAGCCTTCTTGCCCTTTGGTAAAGCACTCTCATACCATGTTCCATTCTTTACCATAGCATTAGCTTCATCTCCTACAGATTCTTTCCAATCTTCATGCATCATTGCTTCTTCATAGGATCTTGGAACAAAACTCTCATCTAGACTGGCTATGAAGGCACAATGCTCTTCAGGATACTCACTAAAGGAACACACGGCTTGGGATGGATGCTTCACAGCCTGGGAATTGTAGTACACGTAAGTGTTTAGCCAGTTGGAAGGATCCTTCCTCACCCGTGTGCTTCTCCTGAATGGAACAGCAACAGCTGGTTCTGGTTCAGCTTATCCTTGTTCCTCCATTTGTACTTCTTCTTCTTGAACCTTACTTTCTCCTTCAGATTCTTGATTCTCTTCTCTTACACTTTGATCAGAACTTGGAGCAACCGGGCTTTGGTCTCCTTGGCCTCCAGCCTCAGCTCCTTCTCCCCCCTCATGATCAAGGTGTGTTGGTTCTTCAGCTTCCTGAGTAGTAGCCGTGTGATGTTTACTTTGATCCTGGGTCATTCCAATCCCAAGACCTTCAAGGATGATCCGCAAGCTTGAAGCTCTATTTGATGGCTTAGACAACTCTTCTAGTTCCAATTCTTTTTATCATAATATCCTTTCTCCTCCATAAACTGAACATCTCTTGACACAAGTGTTGGGGTCAAAATCGGTCAAAGACGCAATCAATACCCGAAAGTCCTTGGAAACAATCAAGCGTCGAATAAAACCAAGGAAAAAACTAGTTATTCGACAGCGTCGGAAGGATGATCGCATCGTAGCCGGACACCGGCAGGAGCTGCCACGGTCTAGCCCGGGCACGGGCCGGCTTCGCCGATGCTGGCACTGGCGCCGGCGCCCGGCTTCGCCGATGCTGGCACTGGCGCCGGGCGCCGGCGCCGGCTTCGCCGATGCTGGCACCGGCGCCCGGCTTCGCCGATGCTGGCACTGGCGCCGGCGCCGGCTTCGCCGATGCTGGCGCCGGCGCCCGGCTTCGCCGTGCTGGCACCGGCGCCCGGCTTCGCCGTGCTGGCACCGGCGCCGGGCGCTGGTTCGCCTGCTGGCACCGGCGCCGGGCGCCGGCGCCAGCCCGCCTGCTGGCACTGGCGCCGGCGCCGGCTTCGCCGATGCTGGCACTGGCGCCGGCGCCGGCTTCGCCGTGCTGGCACCGGCGCCGGGCGCCGGCTTCGCCGTGCTGGCGCCGGCGCCGGCGCCAGCCCGCCTGCTGGTCACGGGCGCCAGCCCGCCTGCTGGTCACGGGCGCCAGCCCGCTCGTGCTGGTCACGGGCGCCGGGCGCCAGCACGCTCGTGCTGGTCACAGGCGCTGGGCGCCAGCACCCATGTCCAAATCCCAGGCGCCGGGCGCCAGCACCCATGACCAAATCCCTGGCGCCCAAGTACGGACCACTCGACAAGTGCGATCTTCTTCCCGCAAAACCGTCTCAACAAACTAGTCCAACTATGAACTTTGTATCCTTGCTCGAAGACTCACCGTTCAACTCCTTGCAGACAAGAAACCCAAGAACCCCGTTTCGTCTTGGTCAAAATAAATTGGGAAAACTTCGGGAGACCTCCAAAGGTTCACCAATGGATCTCGACTCATCGTATAAAACGATCACGGTTATTCTAAAAACACCAGTCATCTAGAATATACGGTGAATTGAGATTCCTTCGGCAAAACAAGTATCATGACAGGCTGGTTTCTCCGAAAAATCGTGAAACGTCCGCGATCGAAACAATGGCCCCCGAAGGCCCGAACGCGACCGAATCGGCCCACTTGCGATTTTCCAGGAAATCAAGTTGAGATGGACATGACGCCCCATGTTTATCTTAACTTAAGATAAATGTTAAGTTTCCGGAAGATAAATGTGAAGTTTCTTGAAGATAAATGTCAAGTTTCCCGATAAACATGAAGAGCGGCGGAAATGGAAAGAAGCCCGATTCACGATAGATTCGGCCCAAAGGAAGAATAGACCGTCTTAAATAGGAGTATATAAGGAGAGCTTGGGGCGAGGAGCAAAAGGAGAACTTTTTCAGAGCAATATAGCACTTAGAGCAACTTAGGCATTATTTTCCGTTTTTACTAACGAGCTGCGACTCAACTAGGTTAGAACTTAGGTTGCTAGACTAGCGAACTTGCCGACAGCTCTGGTAGCCGAGGCTCTTACTTGTTGTTCACGCTCAAACGCGGATTCGGAAATAAGATCTTTTGCTCTATTCTTTTTTCTTACGATTTTCATTCCGTTTTTCTTATTCTCTTTGTCGTACTGATTGTGTCGTGTGTGGCCCAGAAGATAACCGGGACCTTCAGGGAAGGCTTGGTTCACTTGGCTTTCCTCCAAATCAACTTAATTTGACAGTGCGAATTTCGGTTCCTACAACAAGCACTCTTCTTGTATCCGGATCAAAGCACTTGTACCCTTTCTGTGTTGTAGAGTACCCAATAAACATGGCCTTAGTGCTTTTTGCTTCAAGCTTGTGTCTCATCTCTCCTGGTACCAGCACATAGCACCCGCAACCAAATACTCTTAGATGATCAAGCACTGGCTTACTGTTGTTGAGGACCTCAAATGGTGACTGGTCTCTAAAGACTTGGGTTGGTGTCCTGTTGATTAGGTAGAACGCCGTTAAGACAGCATCGCTCCAGTATCTCTTTGGTACACTGGTCTGAAACATGAGAGCTCTTGCTGCTTCCATTAGATGCCTGTTCTTCCTCTCAGCAATTCATTTTGTTGTGGTGTGTATGGGCAGCTAGTCTGATGCAGAATCCCATGCTTAGCAAGATGGTCTTTGAAAGCATGTCCTTTGTACTCCCCACCATTATCAGACCTGAAAATCTTGATCTTGGCATTATATTGGTTAGTAACATAGTTTTGAAATTTTTTAAATGCATCAAGCACCCTATCCTTTGTTTTAATGAGAGTTAACCAGGTGTATTTTGACTTTTCATCTATGAATGTGACATAATATTTGTAATTATCTCTAGACAAGCATGGAGAGTTCCAAACATCAGAGTGAATCAAATCAAAGCATTTATCATAGACAGTAGAAGATCTTTGAAACACAGTTCTACAATGCTTTCCCAAGATACATGCTTCACCATCATTATTTTTAAAATTAACACCTGGTAACATTAAACTTAAAGCTCTAAGATGTGGGTGTCCAAGCCTAGCATGCCACAATGTATCATTATTAGAGGCAGACACAGAATTAAACAAGAAACTAGAACTAGAAATAATAGAAATGTCTTCAAGCAGATATAGATCCCCTTTGGTCACTCCTTTCCCAATAAGTTTACTGCTCTCAATATTCTGAAGTTTAACCTCACTAGGAGTGAAAATAACATTGCACTTAAGATCATTAGTACACCTTTTCACAGATAAGAGATTAGAAGTACACTCTGGCATGTAAAAAGCTCTAGAATCCTTATCAAACAGTTTCAGCTTCCCAACACCTTGAATGGGAATTTAGTGAAGGACTTCTCAAGGGTCCAATCAAATGTTGTAATATACAAGATGTCAATCCAATTCTAAGAGATTTCGATGCAAAGGGAATGCAAATCTATGCTTAATCTAAGTGCAACCATTGAGTGAAGATGAGGTGATTATAAACTAAGGCAATACTAGAAATGCAATAAAAGATGAACTTTCTTTTCAATATGAGGCAAGGGGATTCTAGGGAAAAGGGAATTGACTTTGGGTGATCAAGCTTCAATCTAAGATGGAAAACTTTCAATCAATCTAACACCTTAAGCCTTGACACAATCCTAAGCAAGCTCTATCTCTAGATGAATGCTCATTCACTAACATATCTCAAGCATCTAATCTCTTAGGTTGAATAATATGAAAGCAATCATTAAGAACAAGTCCATTAGCTATATTAACACCTTTAACAACAAATCTCTTTGGTAAAGAATGTTCAGGCAATTCATAGAACACCTTGCGAGCATGAAATGCCTATATCTCTATTTTGAAGAGCCAACCCCAAAATAGGAAGACGAACACTCTACAAGCAAGGATCAAGAAGGATCTACCCTAGAACATCTTAGATCTACATCTAATCATCCTTAGTCTCGCAAGCCCATGAACCCTAGATAGATCCACTCACTAATAGGCATGGAAAACCTTTAAACCATGGATTATTCAAGGCTAAACATGATTAGTGATAGAAATAATCCAGCAAGCACAAGAAAATAAGATGAAAAAGGATCAAAATCCAAACTTTCTTCAAGATATAAAGGTGTTTTTTGAGAGAAAAGAAGTTAGTCTCACAAACGAGATTACAAAAGTATTTGTATGAGGCTTGAAAGCCCTTAAAAACATAAAGGCAAATGACCAAAATGGCCCTAGAATCATTAAATCTCGACCAGACATGACAAAAACGCTCAGGGTAGATTTCCAGGTCCAGCCCGCGCACTCTGACCCGCGCAGATCCATGTCCATCCTCGCCCGGCCGCGCGGGTAGGCTGACCCGCGCACTTCTACCTGGGTTGATATGCCTGTAGTAAATCGATCGTAACCCCTCCAATACAGATCCAAATGACTTGAAACCACTTCCATTGGAAAGCTAACTCAATTTCCTATGGCTTCCCAGAGTTTTACGAACAGAAGATATCTTTAAGGCCTCCGTCCATGTTCATCTTTCACACCCTTTTGGATCACAATGCTCCCAAACACCTCCAATCACTCCATGGCACACTCCAACACCTAATAAGGATAATGCATGCAATATGGACTCTAAAGATGCCTAGTTCCTAATCTACATGATCAAAATGTACAAGAATGTATGGCCAAAAACATGTAAATATGCATGATATCGACTCCCCCACTCTAGTCCTTTACTTGTCCTCAAGTAATCTTATCAAAACACAAGGAGGAGAGATACTAAGAAGAGATTAAAACCAAAAGAAACACCTATAGCACTCAACTTGACATACTAAAGAAACATAGCAAATAGCATGAGCAAAACTCTCTTATTATGCTCTCGCTTCTCAAGGCTTATCAATACTCTTATGCCTCTACACAAGATGCAATGCCTATCAGCCAACATGCTCTCTTAACCAGCCCTCACATTGATTCACACACACACACACAAGGTGAAATATCACAAATGGGCATAAGATCTCAATCATTTGGCTAGGTGATCAAATGGTCTAATATAGATGAAAAGGAGGATTTCAATGCATCATTTCAAGGTGGCAATCACTCAAAAATTAAGAAGCTTGATCATTATGCAAAATTTATCTAAGACTAGGAGCAATTCATGCATACATGGATCCATCCTCATCATTCTATCCATTCCTAAGTGATTACAAGTTCTACACCCTTTTTTATTCATCCCATAACCCAAAATGAAAAATACTCACATCACTCACCCAATGAACAACTTTCTTTCTTCAAGATTCAACCACTAAGGACCCTTTTATTCACAATTCACATTTCTAAGCTCCAATACTTTTTGTTTTCCCTTCTCCACTATCTTATTGAGTCTTTCTTTTTCTTTTTTTTTTCTCTTCTTTTTCTTTTTTTTTTTCTTTTCTTTTTTTATTTATATATATATGTAGGAGGAAGGTCTCAAATATCAAGCAAGAGCTTCTTAACTTTCTAATCTAGGTCCCTAGGGCTTTTCTTTTTCAATACAATCTTTTGTTCATCAATCTCAACATTATCACTTCCCAAATCCAAGATGTAAACTTTTAAGGAACAAATACCCCACTCACCATCCTAGGAGCTAGCTCAAATGATGACCCTATGCTAGTACGAGATGAGAATAAATCCATGTCGCTCCCTAAACTCTCAAGATTTTGCACATGACAAGCTATCAGAAGAGGCCTCACTCATGCAAATCAATGTAGGCTTCAAAGAATGGCTAGGGTTCAAGGGTATGGAAGTACCATTTAGGTTAACAAAGAGTGGTATAATGGGGAAAGATTACCCAAATGTGTATGAGATCCATGATCAAGTATGCAAATGCCCATATGCAAGAGACATTAAGTTCATTCAAGTCTAAGTTCAGGTTGGAGCTGGTTTCAAGAACAATGCCAATATCAAGCAAGCAAGCAAGTTTCAAGAAGAGTTTTCAAGGCTCAAAGCATGCAAGCCTTTCAAAAGATGCTCAAGCTACTTGATATGTTTAACTAGGGTGTCAAATTCAGTGCAAACAAGTGTTCTTTACAAGCCAATGCTCCATGTGCAAGTGAATGCAACCTATATGCTCCAGACTCAATCTTAAAGATGCAAGTGATGCAACTACATGATTCAAAAATTTTAATTTTTTTTTTGGTTTTTTCTATGCATATATGAATGTACAATGCAATGCATGAGACTCTCAATCACAAAGCAAACATGATCAAATACTTGGTACCTCCCCCACACTTAAATCACACAGCCTCTGTGTGAGTAGGAGAGAAGAAGATACCCCAACAAGACAAAAGAAAATGTATGTACAAGAAGGGTTGGAGTGATACCACATAAGGAGTGTTGGGCGTGGTGCTTGGTGTCTGGGCTAGGAGCTGGCTTGGTTCATAGCACCTAGAGGAGACTGCTACATGGCAATCATAGGGCTCAGGTGCTTCACCACCTTTCTTCTCTCCTCTAGTGCTAGGCTTAACCTGAAAACCTCAATCACTTTTATTAAAAACTTAAAGAAAAATTGAAATTGCAAAGCTATGTACAAGGATAACCATGGGATTTCCTCCCAAGTGAGCTTGTTTTGAGTCACTAGCTTGACTACCTTTTCTCTTGAACTAGTGAGAAGGAGGATCCTTCCCACCTTCAAGTGTGATGGTGATGACCTTGGAGAGAAGCTCTTGAAGCTTGATTGGGTCATCTTGGAGCTGAGGAGTGATGATGGCTCTAGCACTTGAGAATGGTGTGGACTTGCCCTTATTCTTGATCTTGTACTCAATGACACCATACTTGAGCTTCTTTGGATGGAGAGTGAGAGTGTGTGGGATCAGATCAAGAGGTGGAGGTTGAGGTTCTTTCACCATCTTCTTCTTGCCATGAGTGGCCGTTGAGGCTCCACTCATCCCCTCTGTTTTAGCACTTTCCAAGTGCTCAACACACATCTCCTTAGAAGACTCTCCAGCAAGGCCTTCTTTCTTGCAAACAATCACCTCATCTTGGGGTTTCTCAAAAGCTTTTTCACCACAAGTGATTGTCCCAAAATAGTCAACATCCAATGGGGATTGGAGAGGATAGGAGACAGCTTTGTTCACATGCATGAGGGTGACCTTCTTGTTGGGAAAGTCAATGCAAGCTCCAACTGTTGTGAGGAAAGGAGTGCCAAGGATCAAAGGAACTCTTTGCTCAGTTGCCATCTTCAAAACAGTTAGATTAATAGGTATGGTGCATGATCCAATCTTCAAGGGGAAGTCCTTGATGATACCAATTGGGGTTGAAGAAGAAGAGTCCCCAAAGGTGAGAGAAGAAGTGTCTGGTTCCATGCTTTCAATACCAAGACTATTCACATATCCATGGAAATCACATTCACACTTGCACCACTATCAACAAGAGCATCATCCATAGTTATCTTACCAAGTGAGCAAGACAATGTGAACTTCCCTTGAGACTCAAGCTTAGGGAGGGATTTTGGAGGGATTGGTGGATCAATCTTCAGAATGGAGATGTCCAAAATCTCAATCACTTCAGCTTGGTGGTCTAGAATGTCCTGGATGAGCATCATCTGGACATGAGCTTCACGCATACCTGAGATCTCTGGAAGCTTGACTCCAACATCACTAAAATTTTTCCTGAACTTTGAGATCACCTTCTTCTGAGCTTTGGTGAGAACTCTTTGGGGAAAATGGAGCTTATCATAGGGTGATAGCTCAAACTCATTGTCTTCCTGCTTCACCTATTTCAGCTTGTTGTATGCTCTCTTCACAGCTGGTGTCTCAGCTCTAGGCTTAGCTTTCTGCAGGCTCTTTACTTCAGCCTTCTTGGCAGCATCCTTCAGAATATGTGCTTCAGCTGTGGCCACAACAAATCTCTCAACTTCCCCAAAGTCAGTTCCAAACATTTCAATCTCATCCTCCTCTTTCTCATGAGCACACATCTCAATCTCTGAAGAAGTAGTAGAGAGGATGACATTGCAAGATTCCTTGGGATTTTTCTCTGGTTTTCCTGGTAGAGATCCAATTGGGCTCTTGGAAGATGAAGACATAGCGGAAACCTGGCTCTCCAAAGCTTTGAGATGAGAGGCAAGTTACATGTACTTGTTGTTGAGGTCAGAATAGGTCCCATCAATCTTTGCATGGATGTTCTTGAACACATCACCAATGTTCTTAGCATTACTTTCTTGAGCTTCTAAGATTTTCTTGAACATGGACTCCATATTTGAACTTGGAGCCTTAGCTTGAGAAGAGCTGCCTTGGGGCTGAGTAGACTGGTTGGCTTGAGGATAGTTTTGATTGGCTTGGTAACCTCCTTGCTGTTTGTTGTAGTAAGGCCTTTGCTGATAGTTGTGTTGGTACTGGAAGTTGGGCTCTTTCCTGTACCATGTGCCATTAGCACTGATGAAGCACAGCTCCTCTTGACCTTCTAAACCATCAACCTGATTAGTCCCAGCAGGCTGCTTTTGTTTCTAGTTCCCAATGGAGTTAATCTGCTCCTGCTTAGCCTTCTCTGCAATAATATTGTCCAACTTCTCTTGGAGAGATTTCAGCACCTTCCTTGTGTGCTGATCATCTTCATCAGTGCCTCCGTTGACCCTATCATGCTCCTCACTGTAGACTGAGTCACTCTTGGCCATGTTCTCCACCAGCTCCTCTGCATCCTGCTCAGTTCTGTCCAAGAAGAACCCATTGCTGGCTGTGTCTAATCTGCTCCTGAACTTTGGAAGAGCACCTTGTAGAAGGTACTAAGCAAACTCTCCTTGGTGAAACCATGATGTGGACATTGAGACCAATAGCCCTTGCACCTCTCCCATGCTTCACTAAAGCCCTCTAGGTTCTTCTGCTGAAAGCTAGAGATCTCATTTCTGATCTTGGCTGGTCTTAAGGTAGAGAATAACTTCTCTAGGAATGCCCTCTTGCACTCATTCCAAGTTGTGATAGAGTTACTTGGAAGAGCCTTCTCCCATTGATGTGCCTTGTCTCCCAAAGAGAAGGGAAACAACCTCAGCTTGAAAGCATCTTCAGAGACTCCATTAGTCTTGGATAAGCTACAGTAGCTATCAAATGTGTCCAAGTGATCAAGGGGATCCTCCACAGCAAGGGCATGAAACTTGTTGTTCTCAATCAAATGCAACAGCCCTGATTTGATCTGAAAGTTGTTGTTCTCCACAGCTGGTGCTCTGATCCCCAACCTATGACCATGAATGTGAGGTTGATCATAGGCTCCAATGGCTCTAGCTTGGTGTTGTGGCTGTTGTGGTTGGCGCTGTGGTCTTATGTTGTCAGCTCTTGGACCATTGCCCCCTAGGTCATCACCATCTTGAGGCTGATTCTCCATATCAAACCCCAATGTCTGCAAGTGAGCCTGTTTGAGGCACCTCTGCTTCTAGTTATCATACACCTGAAATGCAAAGGTAAAAGAAAAGGAGAAGCAATAGCACAATAAAAGAAAACTGACTTAGTCTCAAGCAATTGACTAAATCCAAATGTCAAAATCAACTTAGAAGTTGGCAATGGCGCCAATTCGATGATGGACTTTTCAAGGGTCCAATAAAATGTTGTAATATACAAGATGTCAATCCAATTCTAAGAAATTTCGATGCAAAGGGAATGCAAATCTATGCTTAATCTAAGTGCAACCATTGAGTGAAGATGAGGTGATTATAAACTAAGGCAATACTAGAAATGCAATAAAAGATGAACTTTCTTTTGAATATGAGGCAAGGGGATTCTTGGGACAAGGGAATTGACTTTGGGTGATCAAGCTTCAATCGAAGATGGCAAACTTTCAATCAATCTAACACCTTAAGCCTAGACACAATCCTAAGCAAGCTCTATCTCTAGATGAATGATCATTCACTAACATATCTCAAGCATCTAATCTCTTAGGGTGAATAATATGAAAGCAATAATTAAGAACAAGTCCATTAGCTATCTTAACACCTTTAACAATAAATCTCTTTGGTAAAGAATGTTAAAAGTATTGGAGAGTTGGTTCAGACATTTCATAAAACACCTTTCGGGCATGAAATGCCTATAGCTATATTTTGAAGAGGCCAACCCCAAAATAGCAAGAAGAACACTCTACAAGCAAGGATCAAGAAGGATCTACCCAAGAACATCTTAGATCTACACCTTATCACCCTTAGTCTCCCAAGCCCATGAACCCTAGATAGATCTACTCACTAATAAGCATGGAAAACCTTAAAACCATTGATGATTCAAGGCTAAACATGATTAGTGATAGAAATAATCCAGCAAACACAAGAAAATAAGATGAAAAAGGATTCAAAATCCAAACTTTCTTCAATATCTAAATGTGTTATTTGAGAGAAAAGAAGTTAGTCTCACAAAGGAGATTACAAAAGTATTTATATGAAGCTTAAAGCCCTTAAAAACATAAAAAAATGACCAAAATGGCCCTAGAATCATTAAATCTCGACCAGACATGACAAAAACGCTCAGGGTAGATTTCCAGGTCCAGCCCGCGCACTCTGACCTGCCAGATCCATGTCCATCCTCGCCCGGCCGCGCGGGTAGGCTGACCCGCGCACTTCTACCTGGGTTGATATGCCTGTAGTAAATCGATCATAACTCCTCCAATACAGCTCCAAATGACTTGAAACCACTTCCATTGGAAAGCCAACTCAATTTTCTATGTCTTCTTAGAGTTCTAGCAACAGAAGATATCTTTAAGGCGTCCGTCCATGTTCATCTTTCATCCCCTTTTGGATCACAATGCTACCAAACACCTCCAATCACTCCATGGCACACTCCAACACCTAATAAAGACAATGCATGCAATATGGAATCTAAAGATGCCTAATTCCTAATCTACATGATCAAAATGTTCAAGAATGTATGGCTAAAAACAGAATTCTTGTACCATTAGCAATAAACACATGACCATGAGCAGGTTCAATATTCTTAATGAGTTTTGAATCACTTTTCATATGATGAGATGCACCAGAATCAGTGATCAAAGGTTTAGTCACGCTTTGAGCTATATGAGTCCTATAATGATCATTTTTATTATGCAAGTTCTCAATCACTCCAAGCAGTATATCAGCAATATTCAGAGATTTATCAACTTTGTATCATCTCTCAATCATTTCTAGCAACTTATCAGGAGTACTAGGCAATATATGAGCATTATATGAGTAACCAAGGGTGTTTCCGAGTTTGTTACCAAACTCCTTAAGAGCTTTGATGAGGGATTCAATGTCAGATCTCCTGATGGACTCGTCATCCAAGCTCTTCCCTCCCGAGTGATGAGAAGCCATGGCTTTACCTTCACTTTCACCCGCTTGAGCCTTTGGTCCAGCTCTGGATGAACTAGCACCACTTGCCTCAGCATAAAGGTTAGCCTTTGCTTCTTTATCCTTGTTGGACTATGGAGGCTTGAGATGTGGGTGTAGAATCCAGCACTGGCTCTTCTTATGCCCGGTCTTCACATTCACCCGCAAACCTCTCACCATACCTCCTTTCTCCACTCTTGTACATAGCTTTGTTAGCTAGTATCTCTTCCACCATATGCGCCATGGAGAGATCCTTCTTCCCACCAAAGAGACCCATAGACCCCTCCTCTTTCTGAAGTTGAGCGCACACCTTCTCCATAGAAGGCAAACTTGGAGACCTCGGTATTTGTGCAATCACATCCTTGTACTGAGGATCCAACGTCACCATCACACCAAACACTTGATCTTGCTCTCTCCTTTCCGCAAGGATCTCTTGATTAGTGGTGCTGGGTCTTAATCCTTCAAGCTCGTTCCACAAAGCTCTAAACTTTCCCAAGTGTTTGGTGAACTCCTCACCATCTTGAACAAGAGCTTTGATAGCTCCTCTCAACTCAAACACTCGGCTAAGGTTGGTTTTGTTCCCAAACGTCTTCTGGAGTGTCTCCCATATGTGCTTAGGATCTTCACAGTAGCTGTAGGCTTCGAGTATAGGGACTTCCAGAGATCCTTGGAGCACGGAAAGCACCATCGGATCATCTTGCACCCATTTCTTGTACTCGGCCAAAGCTGCCTCCTTTTCCTTTTCACCTTCCTCTTCTTTGGCCACTGGCTTTGTTTGAGCTTCATCCGTGATGTGACTCCATAGCCCTAGCCACCCAATAGCGGTCTTCACCAGTCTTGACCACAGCAGATAGTTGCTTCCTCCCTTGAGAGTAATCCGAACAGATATGACCTTGTTGTTGTAGTTGTTGTTATCCATCCTTCTTCACTCGCCAAGAACACCTCAAGAACACTCTTGAATCTTTGATGAAGCTGAAGAACACGCTAGATCTCTTAATACCAAAGCTAACCAGGCTCTGATACCATGATATTTTAGAGAATAGAAGTTGGTATTAAGAGAATGAAAGAGATTAAGAAAATTTAGAAATGTATGAGAGATTTAAGATGGTTTATGGAGAATCATGATGCTGAGATTAAGAGATTGACTACGCAAAAGTGTATGCTTTATTCATGAGAAGAGATTACAATATATAGGGTGTTAGATACAAGGGTTTCTAGCTACAGGAAAGGAGACTAAGCGTGTGGAGTCAAAGGGAAGAGGAGCGTCCATTTCAAACTAGCCTATGGTGTCTCTCACACGTTTGGCTTATGGATCAAGTTCTTCCTTCTTGCCAGGCTATGACAGGCTGTCAGAGACGCGCCTCTGATCTCTCTTCAACGGTCATAAGCTTGGACAGTAAGGAATTGAAGTAACCATGCTGCTATGCTGATTTACTTCACCCGCGTAACTCCATTTTCACCTTGATCACTTGTACGGCCTGTACGGTCACTTGTACGGCCCTTTACGGCCTACACACACTTCCCTTAAAATGCCTTCTACTCTTCATATCTTCACTCCATACTTGATGTACCTCTTCATAACTCAACAACATTGTGGTCTAAACTTGGAACAAAGCTGAAATTATCTGCTACTTGTCATCCTCAAACTGATGGACAGAATGAAGTAGTTAATAGATCTTTGTCTTCTCTCTTGTGTGCTGTAATTAAGAAGAACATCAGAACTTGGGAAGACTGTCTTCTGATGATAGAACTTTTCTAGGGTTCTAATCAAATGATGTAGTATAAAAGATTGTCGAACCAGTCCTAAGTGACAATGAAACAGAGGGAATGCAAGCCTATGCTCAATCTAAATGCAATCATTAGAGACGATGATGATTAAACTAGAACAATAAGCAAAATGCAACAAAATGTGAAACTTTCTTTCTTATGAGGAGGGAAAGACCCATGGGTATAGGGACTTGATATCAAATGATTAAGCTTCAATCCAAGATGCTAACTTTTCAATCAATCTAATCCTTATGCCTAGACAACAAAACTAAGCAAGCTCTATCTCTAGATGGATGCTCTTTTGCAATGATCACCCAAGTACACCAAATCTTTTTGGCTGTAATGATCAAAGCAAACAAGGAGAATGAGTCTATTAGCAATCTTAGCTTCTTTGACAACTAATCTCTTAGGCAAAGCAAGCTAAAAGCATAGATGAGTTGGTTCAGGCATTTCATAGAACACCTTTCGGGCATGAAATGCCTATAGCTCTATGTTTGAGAGGCCAACTCAAATATAGCTTTAAAAACACCAAATCAATGCAAGGAAATGATAGATCTAACACTAGACACCTTGGATCTAACTTAATCACTCTCTATCACCCTAACCCATGGATCTTAGATGGATCTACTCACTAATCCACATGCTTACTCTTAAACCCATGAGAGATTCAAGCATAAACATATAGAGAAAGAAAGGAGATGAGATAAACAATCAAGAACACAAGATGAGATGAGATAATAAATCAAAGATTAAGCTTTACTCAAAGGTTTTTGTTCTTTGATCATAAATAACATAAGTCTCAAACTTGAGTTTATGAGAGTATTTATAGTGCGCTTAAAAGCCCTAAACACATAGAATACAAATGACTAAAAAGCCCTTAGAAGATTAAAGGTTTAAACCAATCAGAATGCTCCAAAAGGAAGAAGCTCGGATACCCTGGTCGGATAGCATTCTTCTAGGCCGGGTATGGCTAGGCCGGGTGTGTGCTGCTCGTCCAGCGTCCAGGCCGTGCGGTCTCTCTAGGCCGGGTGTGTTCGGCCGCGTGGTCCGTGTCCAGCAGCTAGCAGGACGTGCGGGTGCTGTTGGCGGGTAGTCTGTCCGGTGCTTCCATGCGGTGTGTGTGGCGGGTGGAGCGTCCGCGTCATCCTCATCTGTGGCTTCATCCTCGGGTGGTACTGGCCGCGTCCGGAGCTGGTCTAGCATCAGGACGTGCGGGTCGTCCAGGTCGGGCAGGTGCTGTCGGGTATCTGCTGGTACGCGGGTGCTGTTGAACGGGTGGTCATGTCCGGGTATGTGGTGATCAGTTCGTCCCTCGTCCCGTGCGGGTCCTCGTCCTCGGGTGGTACTGACCGCGTCCGTTCTAGGCTTCCAGCACAATCAGGACGTGCGGGTGCTTGTCCCCGGGTCGTCCTGGCCGCGTCCTGAGCTCGTCCAGGCAAGGTTTGATGGTTGGCCTCGGGTGTGCTCACCCGGGTGGCTTGACATGCTTCTACTCAATTGATCATAACTCCTCCAATATGGCTCCAAATGTCTTGAAACCACTTCCATTGGAAAGCTAACTCAGAATTCCATGTCTCCACTAAATATAAGCATCAGAAGATACATCTAAGGCCCTTGTCCATGTTCATCTTTAAACCCCTCTTTTTCATCACAAAACTCCCAAACATCTTCAATATCTCCAAAGTGTGCTCCAACACCTAATAGGGACTTATGAATGCAAAATGAGCCTAAAGATGCCTAATGCCTAATCTAAATGAGCAAAAATGCATAAGATATGATAGCTAAAAACATGTAAATATGCAAGACATCAACTCCCCCACACTAGTCCTTTACTTGTCCACAAGTAAACTTGCAAGGACTAAGGAGGAGAGGTTTGAAGGAGGGGACTCATAGCCAAAAGAATGCTCTTCTTAGTTCTCAACTTGATAACCCTGCATAATCATACCAACTAGCTAGAGCAAACACTCAATCCAACTCTAACTTCCCAAGGCCTATCTCAACTCTTTTGATCCCTAACTTACTCATCATGAATCCACAATCCACAAATCCACTTGCTCTCTTACAATCATTAAGCAAACTCAATAGAAATCTTGCAAATGGTCAGATGGTCCAAGACATTTGGTTTGGTGGAACAAGGCTCTATGTAAGTGCAACAAGAGGTTCAAAGGGATCTTTCAAAGGGTGGTTCACTCTCAAAACAAGTAGCCTTGACATTGCACATAATATATCTAAGAAAGGGATCAACTCATGCATACAATGCTCAATCTCTATTGTTCTACCCTTTCCCTAGATACATAAGTTACATCCTTATTCCCAATGCCAAATCACCACTCACATCTCTCACCCAAGGATTTCCCCCCAAATACTCAAGATATTTTCTCATTTGAAACTCTTTCTTAATGTAGCCAATAAGGGATTTTTCACATTTTAAACTCTTTTAAGCTCTTTCTAAACATTGCTAGCCCCCTTTCCATTTTTTCCTTTTTTTTTTTTTTTCTTTTCTTCTTCTTTTTTATATATATATATATGGGGCCAAGACTTATTTTCTAACTTAGAGCTTACAATCTTTCATTTCTCTTATCCCTCATAGACTTAGCCACTTAAAACCTTAGAGTCTCATGAGTTAAACTTTTCATAAACCTTTCACTTTCCCAAGATCACACCATACAACACTCACCCCATCCTAGAAGCTAGACATTATGAGTGTCCAACTCAAATATAGCTTTAAAAACACCAAATCAATGCAAGGAAATGATAGATCTAACACTAGACACCTTGGATCTAACTTAATCACTCTCTATCACCCTAACCCATGGATCTTAGATGGATCTACTCACTAATCCACATGCTTACTCTTAAACCCATGAGAGATTCAAGCATAAACATATAGAGAAAGAAAGGAGATGAGATAAACAATCAAGAACACAAGATGAGATGAGATAATAAATCAAAGATTAAGCTTTACTCAAAGGTTTTGTTCTTTGATCATAAATAACATAAGTCTCAAACTTGAGTTTATGAGAGTATTTATAGTGGGCTTAAAAGCCCTAAACACATAGAATACAAATGACTAAAAGCCCTTAGAAGATTAAAGGTTTAAACCAATCAGAATGCTCCAAAGGAAGAAGCTCGGATACCCTGGTGGGATAGCATTCTTCTAGGCGGTATGGCTAGGCGGTGTGTGCTGCTTTCGTCCAGCGTCCAGGCGTCGCGGTCTCTCTAGGCGGGTGTGTTCGGCAGCGTGGTCCGTGTCCAGCAGCTAGCAGGGCGTGCGGGTGCTGTTGGCGGGTAGTCTGTCCGGTGCTTCCATGCGGTGTGTGTGGCGGGTGGAACGCCCGCCATCCTCATACGCTGCTTCATCCTCGGTGGTACTGGCGGCGTCGGAGCTGGTCTAGCATCAGGGCGTGCGGGTCGTCCAGGTCGGGCAGGTGCTGTCGGGTTATGCTGGTGCTGGTGGCTGTTGAGCGGGTGGTCATGTCGGGTATGTGGTGATCAGTTCGTCCCTCGTCCCGTCGGGTCCTCGTCCTCGGGTGGTACTGACGCGTCCGTTCTAGGCTTCCAGCACAATCAGGGCGTGCGGGTGCTTGTCCCGGGTCGTCCTGGCAGCGTCCTGAGCTCGTCCAGGCAAGGTTTGATGGTTGGCCTCGGGTGTGCTCACCCGGGTGGCTTGACATGCTTCTACTCAATTGATCATAACTCCTCCAATATGGCTCCAAATGTCTTGAAACCACTTCCATTGGAAGCTAACTCAGAATTCCATGTCTCCACTAAATATAAGCATCAGAAGATACATCTAAGGCCCTTGTCCATGTTCATCTTTAAACCCCTCTTTTCATCACAAAACTCCCAAACATCTTCAATATCTCCAAAGTGTGCTCCAACACCTAATAGGGACTTATGAATGCAAAATGAGCCTAAAGATGCCTAATGCCTAATCTAAATGAGCAAAAATGCATAAGATATGATAGCTAAAAACATGTAAATATGCAAGACATCAACTCCCCCACACTAGTCCTTTACTTGTCCACAAGTAAACTTGCAAGGACTAAGGAGGAGAGGTTTGAAGGAGGGACTCATAGCCAAAGAATGCTCTTCTTAGTTCTCAACTTGATAACCCTGCATAATCATACCAACTAGCTAGAGCAAACACTCAATCCAACTCTAACTTCCCAAGGCCTATCTCAACTCTTTTGATCCCTAACTTACTCATCATGAATCCACAATCCACAAATCCACTTGCTCTCTTACAATCATTAAGCAAACTCAATAGAAATCTTGCAAATGGTCAGATGGTCCAAGACATTTGGTTTGGTGGAACAAGGCTCTATGTAAGTGCAACAAGAGGTTCAAAGGGATCTTTCAAAGGGTGGTTCACTCTCAAAACAAGTAGCCTTGACATTGCACATAATATATCTAAGAAAGGGATCAACTCATGCATACAATGCTCAATCTCTATTGTTCTACCCTTTCCCTAGATACATAAGTTACATCCTTATTCCCAATGCCAAATCACCACTCACATCTCTCACCCAAGGATTTCCCCAAATACTCAAGATATTTTCTCATTTGAAACTCTTTCTTAATGTAGCCAATAAGGGATTTTTCACATTTTAAACTCTTTTAAGCTCTTTCTAAACATTGCTAGCCCCCTTTCCATTTTTTCCTTTTTTTTTTTTTTTCTTTTCTTCTTCTTTTTTTTTTATATATATATATGGGGGCCAAGACTTATTTTCTAACTTAGAGCTTACAATCTTTCATTTCTCTTATCCCTCATAGACTTAGCCACTTAAAACCTTAGAGTCTCATGAGTTAAACTTTTCATAAACCTTTCACTTTCCCAAGATCACACCATACAACACTCACCCCCATCCTAGAAGCTAGACATTATGAGTGTCCAATCTAGCTAAAATGGAGACCAAGCATTGTCGTTCCCAATACTCTCAACATTATGCACATGTAAAGCTTTCCAAAGAAGGCCTACTCAACAAATAATGAAGGCTTGAAAGGAGGTAAGGGCTTTAGGGTGTGGAGTGCCACTTGAGTTTGTCCAAAAAGATAGGCAAAGAATGGGAGGGACAACTCAAGTGTTCTATCCATGACTTAGTACACAAAGGACCATGAGCAAGAGACTTAGAGTCTAAATATGACAGGAGCAAGCATCAAAGAGAGAGCATCAATCAATCAAATAAGCTTTAGGAAGAGATTTCAAGGCTCAAAGTTTACAAGCTATCCTAAGATTTGCTCAAGCTACTTGCTATGATTATGAAGGTCATCACTTTAAGAACTTAGCATGAGCATCTTTACAAGGCAACTATCATCCTTGTCCCCTTATGCATGATGCAACCTATATGATGATTTTTTTTTTTATTATGCAAGTGAATGATCTAGACTCAATCCTAATGCAACTACATGATTCTTTTTGTGCTTTTCAAATTTTCAAAAATTTTTTTTTGGTTTTTCTATGCAATAACTATCTACAAGTGCATGCAAATGCCATGAAACACAAGACTATTAGCAACTTGACACCTCCCCCACACTTAATTCACACAGTCTCTGTGTTCGTTAAATGTAGAGAAGGGCCGAAAAGGAATTAAAAGAAATGTAAATGCAAAGATGAATGGTATATACGATGAGTAGGAAGTGGAGTACCTCATGGAGTGTGGGAAGAGGCTGATGCCTCACCCTCAGAATCATCTTCATCAGCAGTGGTGCTTAGGCTTGGTGACTTGTTTCGGGCCGGATGGGGCGATGTAGGGGTTCCTCAAGCTGCGGAGGGCTTGCTTCTCGGTTTGTGGTGCGTTTGGGTCAAGAAGGGGTAGAGGAAGTGGTGCAAGGAAAGTCTCAAGATCGAAGTCCTCAGCCTTGCAGCCTGCTACAGCTCCCTTAGTCAGAACATCAGCAACCTTTCTCATGAACTTAGCTGAAGCTTGAGCTTGTCTCTTCACAGTTTTCCTCAATTCCTTGCACTTCTTGGTGAGCTTGAAGATGGTCCTATCTTGAGCTCTGTTCCACCTTTGCAGTGTGCTAATCTGGTCATGAGCTTGGCGAATGGGACCAATAGGCAAGGCACTTGTGCATTGCTCAAACGTATAGCGAGGAGGACCAAAGAGATGAGCTGTGGCTCTGCTGGAATATCCCTGATCAAACTTAGCTGCCTTTGCTGCTGCTTTCTCGTTCATGTTCAATGTCATAGGGCCAAGAGCTCCATGACTGCCTAGGAGATGCTGCTCACTGATATCAAAACTCATAGTACCTGGTGTGCTCAATGAAGTGAGCTCGTAGTTAGGGAGAAGCAGCTCAACTGTGGTGGGGCCTCTCAAGTACGAGTAAACACACTTCCCATTGTATCTTCCAGAGAAGTAATGAGCTGACTTCAAGTAGGTGAGATCAATGAAAGAGGGACGGATGCATCATCTCCCAAGTTAATACCCTGGTGCTCAAGCAAAGGTGTGATCAAGCCTTTATTCCAATCTGAGCCTCTGGATCCCTGTTTGTCCAAGCATACTCCTCGTAGTACATGAGGCGGCTCACAGAGTATCCAACCATACCAAACTCAGTGTAGAAATCAGTGGGAACTTCAGGTAGGTGAGGAGGTAAGGCAAAGTGTTGGATGGCTTGGTGCATGAGGTTCAAGTCTTCTCCATTCCGTTGCTTGGCTCTTTCCTTGGGTAGATGGTGTGGACAATCAGCCTATGGAGGTAGCGGACTGATGGATGTCTGATAGATGCATTCTTGTCTCTGCTGGACACTCTATCCTTGCGGATAAGAACTTGTAAGTTAAGTGGGCAAGGGTCTTTCCTTTAGGAAGCCCTTTCAGCTTAGGCAAAGAGGACTCCTTCAAATCCTTGAGGCTAGCACCTCTCAATCTCAGTGAAGGTCATGAAATAAGGCTTCTCATCTATCTTGAAGCTGATTCTTCCCCACCCTTGTTCCTCATGTAGAGAAGAGTGGAATGTGACCTCCAAGGATGCCATGAATTGACAAGAGACCTCTTTATATGTTGGGTGAGCCATGGAGTAGAAGCTGTCCATGTTCATGAGAGCAAGCAAATCCTTCATGTCTTGGTCAATTTCTAGCTCCCTCATTAGCCTCACATCAGCAAATCTGGTTGGAGGCCAAGATACTCCTTGCCTCATTTGCTCCAATAGTTCAACTTCAGTCGGCTTCTTTTGTCGATCTCTATGAGGTTGAACCCTAACTTTCGAAGGTTTCTTGCTCAGCAACATTTCCATTTGGAGATGATGCTTCTTCAACAGTAGCATCTACTGGCTCCAAGGGTGGAGGTGCCAATGTCTTTGGGTTTGGTGCCTTGATTCTGATCTTGGTGGGAGGTGTGGGTTTCTCAGCATCCTTCTTTGTGTTCTTCTCCAAAACAAGAGGTCCCACACTGTGAGATCTTGGAGCTCTAGCCTTCTTTGAAGGAGTGTTCTTATCATCACCAACAGCCACTCTCTTTCCATCTTTCTTGGCCTTCTTGTAAGCATCATCAAGCACTTTCTCATCACTAGCCAACCTCTTGCCATCCTCCTTGCTAGTCTTATGACCAACATCAACCACTCTTTTTCCTTCATCCTTGGGTTGCTTGTTTGCCCCATCAACCAATCTGTGTCCAGCCTTCTTGGCTTGTGCTTTCTTTCTCAACATAGCCAGAGCTTGTTGCCTACGTTCCTCCTCGGATTCAGGCATGGAGCCTAACGTTTTTCCGAACCTAGCAGTGTGTTTCTCAGCAGCCTCCGCCTTCTCTTGTGCAATCAGTTTCTCATCTTTCCTTCCCATTGGAACCTGAAAAATATCAAGACTTGGACAAGATAAAGCACAAGGAAGAGAGAATATGCTGGAAAAGATAAGAGATGGAATGAACACTTGCAAACCTAGTCTAGAACCAGCAACCTAGCAAGACTATCAAAGCAATCAAGCTCCCAAGTTCACAAAATTCATAAAAAAAAAATTTCTTTTTTTTTTTTTTTTATGAACAAGGGAACTTAATCAAGCTTAATTCCAAGCAAAAACATCAAGCCAGCTGAAATTGAATGCTAAACAAGCTCTAGAACATCAATTCCAATCAACCTAGACCATAATCAACCAAAAGTAAGAGCCATTTCAAAAACCCCCAAATCTCATGAACCCTAATTTGTCAAAGTTCAAATTAATCTCAATTCCACCATGAAATCAACTACCCAGCATGATATACAAGCTTTCCCTAGTCTAATTTACAAGAAATTAGCAAGAAAAAGCTCAAATTTCAAGTTCAAATTTTTAGGTTCATGAGGGTTACGAATTTGAACTTAGAGATACCATACCTTGCTTTGGATGAAGGATAAAGATGAAAGGGTTCAAGGAATTAGGTCTAGGAGAGGAAGGTCTTGATGTGGGAAGAAGAAACTTGTGATTTGGTTGAGATTTGGCAAAGTTATGGGAATTTTTGTTCTTGGAGGCTAGAGAGGATTTTGATGTGAGGAAGAAGATGGAATGAGGAAAGAGGGGGTGGCTTAGGGTTTTAAAATGTTTCTGGGTCGGGTAGGGATGGTTTTGGGCGGGTTTAGGTGGGTTTGGGTGGGAAAAAGGGAAGAAACACTTACCTGGGCCGGCGGGTCGCGGTTTGGTCGCCACTGGTCAAAGCTGGTGCTGGGTGTTGAGCATCTCCGGTATGTTCTACTACAGGTTCTTCCCCCCGTGGCGGGTGTCGCGTCCGTGTAGGTCCACCGGTGCTCGTCCGTCCGTCGCGGGCGTTGCGTCCAGCGTAGGTCCACCGGTGCTCGTCCGTCCGTCGCGGGCGTTGCGTCCAGCGTAGGTCCACCGGTGCTGCGCCGTCCGTCTGCTCGATTCACCCGTGCGGGTGCCATGTCCCGGGTAACACCACCCGGGTGCGTCCGTCCAAACCTCAAAGCCAGAATTTCACCTCTCTTTTTTTTTTTTCTCTTGATCGCTGAACCAACCCACTTCCTTTCATGTCTCTTCCATCTCATAACCTCAGTGAACTCATTCTCAAGCTCCCAACCTAGCCCCATCATCATTCAAAGGACTTTTTGATGAAAAATAAAAAGAATCCCAATGCAATATGTACAAGGATAATCATGGGACTTCCTCCCAAGTGAACTTGTTTAAAGTCACTAGCTTGACTTTGCCTCCCTCGAGGTTAGGCAAGTGGAGCATCAGAGAGTGGGGTTGATGTCCCATCCTCTTTTGGTATTGTGGCCATGTATTCCTTAAGCCTCTGGCCATTAACGGTGAAGTCATTACCCTGCTTATCCCAAAGCACAATGGCTCCATAAGGTCTCACTTCCTTGATCACAAATGGACCAGACCACCTTGACTTAAGCTTTCCTGGGAACAACTTCAGTCTAGAATTGTAGAGAAGCACTTGATCTCCTGCCTTGAACTCTCTCTTGAGGATGTGCCTGTCATGGAAAGCCTTAGTCTTTTCCTTGTATATCCTTGAGTTCTCAAAGGCATCCATCCTTATCTCATCCAGTTCATTGAGTTGAAGAAGTCTCTTCTCCTTTGCATCCTTGATGTCGAAGTTTAGAAGCTTCACAGCCCACAATGCCTTGTATTCAAGCTCAACTGGCAGGTGGCAAGACTTTCCATAGACAAGGTTGAAGGGGGTGGTGCCTAGAGGAGTCTTGAATGCTGTTCTATATGCCCAAAGAGCATCATCAAGCTTGGCTGACCAATCCTTCCTCTTAGTTCCTACAACCTTCTCCAAGATCCCCTTGATTTGCTTGTTGGAGACCTCGACTTGGCCACTTGTTTGAGGGTGATAGGGTGTTGCAACCTTGTGCTTCACTCCATTCCTCTTGAGAAGGCTCTCAAATACCTTGTTGATGAAGTGTGAACCTCCATCACTTATGACCACTCTTGGAACTCCAAACCTTGGGAAAATAGTTCTCTTGAACATTTTGACCACTACTCTTGAATCATTTGTAGGACTTGCTATTGCTTCCACCCACTTTGATACATAGTCCACAGCCACCAAGATGTATTTGTTGCCATAAGATGAAGGAAAGGGTCCCATGAAATCAATCCCCCAAACATCAAACACCTCTACTTCAAGGATTGGGTTTTGAGGCATCTCATTCCTTTTAGTAATGTTCCCACTCCTTTGGCAAGAGTCACATCTTGAAATGAAGTCTTGTAAGTCCCTGAACATGTGTGGCCACCAGAATCCAGCTTGTAACACCTTTGAGATAGTCTTGAATGGAGCAAAATGGCCTCCATAGGAGGATCCATGGCAATGTGAGAGGATTCCTTCAACTTCTTCTTCAGCCACCACTCTTCTATAAATCTGATCCTTGCATAGCGTGTAGAGGTATGGTCATCCCAATAGTATCTCTTCAAATCTTTGTAGAACTTCTTCTTCTCATACCCTGCAAGTCCCAATGGTTCCTTTCCAGTGGCTAAGTAGTTAACCAAATCAGCATACCAAGGTCCCTTCTCTTCAGCTGCCTTAACCTCTTCAATCTTTTTTCCAGTCTCAATGAATGCCACCACTGACATGATGGCCAAGACATGCTCTTCTCTGAGGCCCTCATCAATAGGGATTCCACCTTCAATTCTCAACCTGGACAAGTGATCAGCAACTCCATTCTCAATCCCTGGCTTGTCTCTAATCTCCAAGTCAAACTCTTGAAGCAAAAGGATCCACCTTAGTAGTCTTGGCTTGGCATCCTTCTTTGCTAGGAGATGTCTCAAAGCTGCATGGTTAGTATACACAATGACCTTAGAACCCACCAGGTAGCTTCTGAATTTCTCAAAGGCGAAGACGATGGCCAGCATCTCTTTCTCTGTTGTGGCATACCTCATCTGTGCATCATTCAAGGTTTGGCTAGCATAATAAATCACATGAGTTTTGCCATCCTTCTTCTGCCCAGGACAGCCCCAACAGCAAAATCACTAGCATCGCACATTATCTCAAGGGAGGTCCCAATCAGGTGGCTGAACAATGGGAGCACTAACAAGGTCACCCTTTATCTTCTTGAAAGCCTCAAGACAATCTTCATCAAAGCTGAAAGCAGCCTCCTTGCACAGCAACTTGGTCATTGGTCTAGCAATCTTTGAGAAGTCCTTGATGAATCTTCTATAGAATCCAGCATGGCCAAGGAAGCTCTGATGTCTTTAACTGCCTTTGGTGGTGGCAAGCTGACCATCACCTCAATCTTAGCTTTGTCCACTTCAATACCCTTTTCTGAAATCTTGTGTCCAAGCACAATCCCTCTTTGACCATGAAATGACACTTCTCCCAATTCAGCACTAGGTTGGTGTCTTCACATCTCTGTAGGACCCTGCACAAGTTAGACAAACAAGCAGAAAGCGAAGATCCGTGACAGAGAAATCATCCATGAATACCTCCACTATATCCTCAATGAGATCGAGAAGATAGACATCATGCACCTTTGAAGGTTGCTGGAGCATTACATAACCCAAATGGCATCCTTCGATAAGCAAAGGTGCCATAGGGGCATGTGAATGTTGTCTTCTCTTGATCATTGGGATGTATGGGGATTTGGAAGAACCCTGAGTACCCATCAAGAAAACAATAGAAAGGATGGTTTGCAAGTCTCTCAAGCATTTGATCAATGAATGGCAATGGAAAGTGATCCTTTCTAGATGCTGAGTTGAGCTTTCTATAATCAATACACATCCTATGGCCAGTTATGGTTCTAGTTGGTATCAATTCATCCTTGTCATTTTTAACCACAGTGATACCACCCTTCTTTGGAACTACATGCAGGTGATACCCATTTAGAATCTGAAATAGGGTAGATAACACCAGCATCTAAGAGCTTAAGAATCTCCTTCTTTACAACATCTTTAAGGTTAGGATTCAACCTCCTTTGATGTTCTATAGAAGTCATTGATTCATCCTCTAGATGTATCCTATGCATGCACAAAGAAGGTGATATCCCATAATATCATCTAGTGAGTATCCAATTGCCTTTCTAAACTTTTTAAGTGCATTTAAAAGTTGGGAAAGCTCATGTTCAGTAAGTTCACTACTCACAATGACAGGATATGTCTCATTAGGGCCTAGAAATCGTACCTTACACCATGGGGAAGAGGTTTTAGCTCCACTTTTGGTGCCTTGAGCTCACTCCAATCATCTTGTTTGGTGTTCTCTTGTTGAGTGGCTGAAACAGCTTGATGCACCTCTTGTTTAAGCTCCTCATACTGGCCTCTATCAACAATCTTCTTCGAGAATCCAGCATGGCTGCAATAGCCTCACTCTCTTTGTTCTCAACCACTTGGACCTCTTTATCCACTGTCAAAGCATGCTGCAAAGGGTCCTCTATTGTCAACTCTCCAAGTGCCAATTCCTCAAGGAGCTCATCAGCAAGAGCTTCCATCTCCTCTATGTAAAACACTTGGCCTTGCACAGTTGACCTCTTCATTACCTCGTTGACATCAAAATGGAGAGTGTGCTCTTTCCCCAAATGAAGATCAATCTTGCCTTCCTTCACATTGATAAGGGCTCCTGCTATGGCTAAGAATGGTCTTCCAAGGATCAAGGGGTCTCTAGCTTCTTCATCCATCTCAAGAACAACAAAATCAGTGGGGATTTCACAATTTCCCACCATTACAGGAGGTCTTCAAGGATACCAATGGGGAATTTGGTGGCGGTCAGCAAGCACCAAAGAGAGTTTGCACTTCTTGTATTGGCTAAACCCAAGCTTCTTGGCAACAGATAGAGGCATGAGACTGACACTAGCTCCCAAATCACATAGACACCTCTCAAACATCAAAGGACCAATGGCACAAGGTAGAGTAAAGCAGCCTGGATCCTCTAGTTTCTTAGGGATTGTCAATCTCTGGATGATGGCACTGCACTCATGAGTAAGAACCATCATGCCTTCCATTTCCTTCTTCTTGGCAGCCACAGCATCCTTCAAGAACTTGCTGTATTGAGGGACAAGCATGAAGACATCAATGATTGGCATTGTAACTTGAACTTCACTCAATTGCTTCTCAAAGAGTGCTTTGTACTTCTCCAAAAGTTGCCTCTTGAATCTTCCAGGAAATGGCAGCTTAGGTTCATAGGGAGGAGAAACAAAAGAAGATTCTTTTGTTGGAGTGGCAACTTCACCATGTTTTGGTGTTTTCTTCTCTTCTCCAACCTTTCCTTTACCCTTAGCTTCAACAATCTTTTCTAGAATCTCCTCATCAACTTTCTCATCCACAATCACAACATCATCATCAATGTTGATAGCCACCCCACTTAGTTTCTCACCATCCTTGGGAGAGTTCTTGGAGGTAGCTCTCTACCACTTCTCAAAGTGATTGCCTTCATTGGTTCTTTGGGGTTTTGCTCTGGCTTTCCTGGTAGTGTTCCTTGTTGGCGACTTGGCTGAGAGTTCATTGAAGCAAACAGATTCTCCAAAGCTCTAATCTTGTTGTTTAGCTCAGTGTAGCTGCTGTCAATCTTGGAGTGAACAGTCTTGAACTCATGGCCAATGTCTTTGGCTGCTCTAGCTTGACCTTCCAATAGTTGTTTGAACATAGCTTCCATAGATGAATCTGGAGCTTTAGCTTGGGAGGAGCTACCTTGAGCTTGAGTAGACTGATTGCCATGGTTTGGAAAACCAGGAGGAGGATTCTGCCTAGGCTGGTAGTTCCCTTGCTGAGTGTTTTGCTTTGGTTGATAGCCTCCTTGCTGGTTGTTGGGGTAAGACCTTTGCTGGTAATTGTTGTACTGAAAGTTAGGCTCCTTCCTGTACCAAGAACCATTGTTGTTGATGAAGCAAAGCTCTTCTTGCCCTTCTAACCCTTCAACTTCATTAACCTTAGGAGGAGTTTCTTGATTTGGACCACCCACAAAGTGAATCTGCTCTGCTTGGCTTGGTTAGCAATCAGCAAGTCTATCTTCTCTTGCAAGGATTTGATTTCCTTCTTGGTCTGGTTGTCATCAGCTCTGGTTGTTCTATCAGCCCTGTCATGTTCTCCACTGTAAACTGAATCACTCTTGACCATGTTGTCCACCAGCTCCTCAGCATCTTCTTCAGACCTGCCGGGGAAGAAACCATTGCTTGCTGTATCCAATCTTGCTCTAAACTCAGGAAGGGCACCTCTATAGAATGTGCTCAGCAAACTCTCCTTTGAGAAGCCATGGTGTGGGCACTTAGCTTGATATCCCTTGAACCTTTCCCATGCTTCACTAAAGCTTTCCAAGTTCTTACGCTGGAAACTAGAGATCTCATTCCTCAGCTTGGCTGTCCTTGATGTGGAGAAGAATTTCTCCAAGAAGGCTTTCTTACAATCATCCCAAGTAGTGATGGAGTCACTAGGTAGAATTTCTCCCATTGGCGTGCCTTGTCTCCTAGAGAATGGAAACAACTTGAGCTTGAAGGCATCTTCGACACACCATTGGTCTTGGACAAGCCACAATAGCTATCAAACTTGTCCAAGTGATCAAATGGGTCTTCTACAGCCAAGCCATGGTACTTGTTGTTCTCAATCACATTCAAAAGCCTGACTTGATCTCAAAGTTGTTAGCTTCCACAGCTGGTGCACGGATGCCCGTCTGTTGCCATGAATGTGAGGGCGGTCATATGTGCCAATGGCTCTAGCTGGCGCTGTGGGTGTTGTTGTTGCTGGCTGTGGTCTAAGGTTGTCAGCTCCTTGACCATTGCCATCTTGGGGTTGATGCTGGTGATCATCCATCTCAAACCCCAACCTCTGAATGTGAGCCTGTTGCTCCTCTTCTCTTCGCCTTCTTGCTATTTCCCTCTCAAGTGTAGCTATCTCTTCAACAGTGGGAACCAGGTTAGTTGCACCTGCTTCTTGTGTTCATACACCTGAAAATCAAAGGAAGATGCAAAGGAGAATCAATATCACAAGAAAAGAAAAATGATTTAGTCTCAAGCAAGTGACTAAATCCCAATGTCACAATCAACTTAGAATTTGGCAACGGCGCCAATTTGATGATAGAACTTTTCTAGGGTTCTAATCAAATGATGTAGTATAAAAGATTGTCGAACCAGTCCTAAGTGACAATGAAACAGAGAATGCAAGCCTATGCTCAATCTAAATGCAATCATTAGAGGATGATGATTAAACTAGAACAATAAGCAAAATGCAACAAAATGTGAAACTTTCTTTCTTATGAGGAGGAGAGACCCATGGGTATAGGGACTTGATATCAAATGATTAAGCTTCAATCCAAGATGCTAACTTTTCAATCAATCTAAACTAAGCAAGCTCTATCTCTAGATGGATGCTCTTTTGCAATGATCACCCAAGTACACCAAATCTCTTTGGCTGTAATGATCAAAGCAAACAAGGAGAATGAGTCTATTAGCAATCTTAGCTTCTTTGACAACTAATCTCTTAGGCAAAGCAATCTAAAAGCATAGATGAGTTGGTTCAGGCATTTCATAGAACATCTTTCGGGCATGAAATGCCTATAGCTCTATGTTTGAGAGGCCAACTCAAATATAGTTTAAAAACACCAAATCAATGCAAGGAAATGATAGATCCTGCTTAGACACCTTGGATCTAACTTAATCACTCTCTATCACCTAACCCATGGATCTTAGATGGATCTACTCACTAATCCACATGCTTACTCTTAAACCCATGAGAGATTCAAGCATAAACACATAGAGAAAGAAAGGAGATGAGATAAACAATCAAGAACACAAGATGAGATGAGATAATAAATCAAAGATGAAGCTTTACTCAAAGGTTTTGTTCTTTGATCATAAATAACATAAGTCTCAAACTTGAGTTTATGAGAGTATTTATAGTGGGCTTAGAAGCCTAAACACATAGAATACAAATGACTAAAAGCCCTTAGAAGATTAAAGGTTTAAACCAATCAGAATGCTCCAAAGGAAGAAGCTCGGATACCACAGTGGGATAGCATTCTTCTAGGCGAGTATGGCTAGGCGGTGTGTGCTGCTCGTCCAGCGTCCAGGCGTCGCGGTCTCTCTAGGCGGGTGTGTGCTGCTCGTCCAGCGTCCAGGCGTCGCGGTCTCTCTAGGCGGGTGTGTTGACGCGTGGTCCGTGTCCAGCAGCTAGCGGGGCGTGTGGGTGATGTTGTTGCTGGCTGTGGTCTAAGGTTGTCAGCTCCTTGACCATTGCCATCTTGGGGTTGATGCTGGTGATCATCCATCTCAAACCCCAACCTCTGAATGTGAGCCTGTTGCTCCTCTTCTCTTCGCCTTCTTGCTATTTCCCTCTCAAGTGTAGCTATCTCTTCAACAGTGGGAACCAGGTTAGTTGCACCCCTGCTTCTTGTGTTCATACACCTGAAAATCAAAGGAAGATGCAAAAGGAGAATCAATATCACAAGAAAAGAAAAATGATTTAGTCTCAAGCAAGTGACTAAATCCCAATGTCACAATCAACTTAGAATTTGGTAACGGCGCCAATTTGATGATAGAACTTTTCTAGGGTTCTAATCAAATGATGTAGTATATAAGATTGTCGAACCAGTCCTAAGTGACAATGAAACAGAGGGAATGCAAGCCTATGCTCAATCTAAATGCAATCATTAGAGGATGATGATTAAACTAGAACAATAAGCAAAATGCAACAAAATGTGAAACTTTCTTTCTTATGAGGAGGGAGAGACCCATGGGTATAGGGACTTGATATCAAATGATTAAGCTTCAATCCAAGATGCTAACTTTTCAATCAATCTAAACTAAGCAAGCTCTATCTCTAGATGGATGCTCTTTTGCAATGATCACCCAAGTACACCAAATCTCTTTGGCTGTAATGATCAAAGCAAACAAGGAGAATGAGTCTATTAGCAATCTTAGCTTCTTTGACAACTAATCTCTTAGGCAAAGCAATCTAAAAGCATAGATGAGTTGGTTCAGGCATTTCATAGAACATCTTTCGGGCATGAAATGCCTATAGCTCTATGTTTGAGAGGCCAACTCAAATATAGTTTTAAAAACACCAAATCAATGCAAGGAAATGATAGATCTAACACTAGACACCTTGGATCTAACTTAATCACTCTCTATCACCCTAACCCATGGATCTTAGATGGATCTACTCACTAATCCACATGCTTACTCTTAAACCCATGAGAGATTCAAGCATAAACACATAGAGAAAGAAAGGAGATGAGATAAACAATCAAGAACACAAGATGAGATGAGATAATAAATCAAAGATGAAGCTTTACTCAAAGGTTTTTGTTCTTTGATCATAAATAACATAAGTCTCAAACTTGAGTTTATGAGAGTATTTATAGTGGGCTTAGAAGCCCTAAACACATAGAATACAAATGACTAAAAAGCCCTTAGAAGATTAAAGGTTTAAACCAATCAGAATGCTCCAAAAGGAAGAAGCTCGGATACCACAGTGGGATAGCATTCTTCTAGGCCGGTATGGCTAGGCGGGTGTGTGCTGCTCGTCCAGCGTCCAGGCGTCGCGGTCTCTCTAGGCGGGTGTGTTGACGCGTGGTCCGTGTCCAGCAGCTAGCGGGGCGTGTGGGTGATGTTGGCCGGTAGTCCTGTCCGGGTGCTTCCATGCGGTGTGTGTGGCGGGTGGAGCGTCGCGTCGTCCTCATCTGGCGGCTTCATCCTCGGGTGGTACTGGCCATGTCGAGCTTCGTCTAGCATCAGGGCGTCGCGGGTCGTCCAGGTCGGGCAGGTGCTGTCGGGTATCTGCTGAATGCGGGTCTGTTGAGCGGGTGGTCATGTCGGGTATGTGGTGATCAGTTCGTCCCTCGTCCGTGCGGGTCCTCATCCTCGGGTGGTACTGACCGCGTCCGTTCTAGGCTTCCAGCACAATCAGGGCGTCGCGGGTGCTTGTCCTCGGTCGCCCTGGCCGCCCCGAGCTCGCCCGGCAAGGTTTGATGGTTGGCCTCGGGTGTGCTCACCCGGGTGGCTTGACATGCTTCCACGCAATTGATCATAACTCCTCCAATATGGCTCCAAATGTCTTGAAAGAATGACATGTCTCCACCAAATATAAGCATCAGAAGATACTTCTAAGGCCTTTGTCCATGTTCATCTTTAAACCCCTCTTTTTCATCACAAAACTCCCAAACATCTTCAATATCTCCAAAGTGTGCTCCAACACCTAATAGGGACTTATGAATGCAAAATGAACCTAAAGATGCCTAATGCCTAATCTAAATGAGCAAAAATGCATAAGATATGATAGCTAAAAACATGTAAATATGCAAGACATCATCTTCCTCATGTAAAATTTGCATATAATCATTATGTGCATAGTGCTACTATGTTCTCACCATTCAAAATTGTTTAAGGATTCAATCCTTTGACTCCTTTGGATCTTATGCCTTTACCACCTAATGAGCAAACTAATCTTGATGGCAAGGCAAAGGCCGAGTTTGTTGTTTCCTTGCATGAACAGGTCAAAAGGAACATAGAAGAAAGGACCAAGAAGTATGAGGAGCAAGCAAACAAGAAGAGGCGTGAGCTAGTCTTGAAACCAGGAGATTGGGTGTGGATACATTTGAGAAAAGAAAGATTTCCTGATGAAAGAAAGTCTAAGCTGATGCCAAAAACGGATGGGCCATTCCAAGTTGTTAAGAAAATCAACAACAATGCCTATCAGATTGATCTCCAAGGTAAGTATACTGTGAGTTCTACTTTCAATATTGCTGACTTGATCCCTTATCATGCAGATGATTTGGATTTGAGGACAAATCCTTTCAAAGGAGGAGGGGGTGATATGATCATGGCCAAACCAGTAGCTGATCTTGCGCCTAAGGAGCTGCCCCAGCTAGAGGAGAGTGACACTGAAGAGGAGCTGGACGAGCTGAACACTTCACTTGGACGCGGAGAGCTGGATGGAAGTAATACTGGAGCTGATTGGTGCAAGATGGACGAGATGGACCCAAAGACAAGCATCTTAGATCAGACCTTTCGTTCTCAACCAAAACAACACAAGGCCTAGAACCATTCTCCTTCTCTAATGGGCCAATAACCAGATCAAAGACCAGACAATTGAAAGAGGAAATTCTCAGCTTGGTTTGTACCAAACCAATCTCGACATCAGAAGAAAACCAAGTCAAAGAAGACAGCAAGCTGTTCAATTGTTCAGTCTTCAAGATCACCTAGTTTTTATCTAAGTTATTTTCGATTTCTACAAGTTCCGAGAGTGCTTTATATTCCTTTTCTTCTACAAAAACCCTTTGGAAGTTTCTGAATAAAATCTATCACTTTTGTTTATCAAAATCTCTTAGCAACTTGTGATTCCCTTGTTCAATTGTTGGACCTCGAATTTGGCTTGAAAAGTGATCTTCCATAAGCCTTGGTCTTGTTCACTAGTGGGGCTCCCTCTCACGGACTAAGACCTCAACTCAGTGTTTGATCCATTCCGCAGATCATCCATTGATCCATCTCTACCATCGGCCACCTTTCGCCTTTGCTATCTTTCATCAATCTATCTCCACCAAATCAGTACTAGATCGCCTCTCAAGAGTATCCTAGGGTGGTTCCTTGACCAGGAACTCATCACTCCACCTCTCACGCCATACCTCAGCCACTCCATGAGGGTGCATTCATCAGAAAGTCAGACATTGAGGCCTTGATCAAAGCCCTCAATGCAAACTCTGGTCTGATAATGGTGGAGGGTATACTAGCAATGCATTCAAACAACACCAGAAACATCAGAAGATGATTCAACATCAGTTCATGATCAAGATGGAGCTGAATCTGATCAGTCTAGTGGATATCAGTATGATGGTGATCAAGGACAGGAAGAGGCAGTGATAGAGGAGCAGAGTCAACCATTGAGAAGGAGTACCAGACCAAGGAAAGACCCATCAAATTGGATCAACACCAGAGTATACTTCAACAGCAATGCAGTGGTTCATCCTATCCAAGCAACCTGTTCATTTGCAAGCTATCCTCAAGAGCATGTAGCCTTCATCACCAATCTGGATCAAGAATATGTTCCAAGTGTTAGAAATCACAAGAACAGAGTGAAGAACTTTAAGGAGAAACAGAGAGATAGTTGGACTAGTGAGAGAGAGAGAGATATTAAAGGAGAACTATTTCCCTTAGAATCAAAGTGTGAGAAGTATTTAAAGACAAAGCTTGGCAAGTTGCCTCACTTCAGAATTAATAAACTAATCTAGGCTAAGTACAGAAACGAAACTATTAAACTAATCAAATAGAATAAATAAATGTGTTCTGATCAAGGCATGAAAGGGACATGTCCTCAAACAGCTGGATCCGTATTTGGAACATGTGACCTTTCTTATTTAAATCATTCTTCTTTTCTCAGCATCCTCCAACGGTCTTCTCCTCTCCTAATGTCGACCAAGTCAAGTCTGAGCTTGCCTTGACTCCTAAGGCACTTTAGGTTCAGCCTTGAATGCTTGCTTGAAGTATTGTACGGATGACCTTGAATCACAAGTAAGCTCGGATCTTCTTCGTCTCTAGCTCCTCTCTTCCTCTTATCTCTTTATATACATTGTTAATACCAAGGACTTATGAAGAAGCTATGGAGCATGATGAGTGGAGAGAATCTGTTGGAGATGAAGTTGGAGCCATGATCAAGAATGACACTTGGTATGAAACTAAACTTCCAAAAGGGAAGAAAGCAGTCACCAGTCGCCTACTCTTCACCATCAAGTACTTGGCGAATGGAAATCCAGAAAGGAAGAAGACAAGGCTAGTTGCAAGAGGATACACCCAAGTGTATGGAGAAGAAGACAAGTCTAGTCCACCAGTAGCTAAGCTCCACACCATAAGGATTGTCCTCTCCTTGGCAGTAAACTTGGAATGGGATTTATGGCAGATGGATGTCAAGAATGCTTTTCTACAAGGAGAGCTGGAGGATGAGGTTTATATGAGACCACCTCCTGGTATGGAAGACATGATCAAGCCAGGAAATGTTCTAAGGTTGAAGAAGGCTATCTATGGTCTAAAGCAATGACCAAGAGCATGGTACCACAAGCTGAGTACAACTCTCAATGGAAGAAGGTTTGTAAAATCAGAAGCTGATCACACTCTCTTCACCCTCACAAGCAAGCAAGGAATTGTGGTGATTTTGATCTATGTAGATGAGATCATCATCACAGGAAGCAACACGGAAGGTATCATCTCTACTAAACTTTCCTTAAATCTAGCTTTGATATTAAAGATTTGGGTCACTTAAAGTACTTTCTAGGGATTGAGATGTGCCGCTCTAAAGAGGGGCTGTTCTTATCTCAAAGAAAGTACACACTTGATCTTTTAAATGAGGCAAGAAAGCTTGGAGCAAGAGTAGCTAAGACACCACTTGAAGAGGGTTGCAAAGTCTTGCGTGAGGGGAGATTGATGATACTCCTTTTGGTGATTTCAAACTCTATAGAAGAATGGTTGGAAAGCTGATCTATCTCACCGTCACAAGACCAGACATCTGCTTTGCTGTGAATCAAGTCAGCCAGTATATATACACTTTTGTGTATTAGAGTGTGTTTAATAGAGATTAAAAGATAATCAGACTGTTTTGTGTAAGATTAGAGAGATTAGAGAGATTATGATGAACTAGAGAGAGAGAGAGACTCAAAACTCTATTTTTTTAATTAGTGATGAGGTTTACAAGAATATATAGGAGATGAGAGAAGGGATTTCGAAATCTGTAGAAAAGGTAAAGCATGTGAAGTCAAGATAAGGTAGACTGCCTGATTTGAACTAGCCAATGGGAGCAGCCACATGTGTGTGGCATCTTTGCTTTAACTTTCCAGCTGTGCCAGCCTGTCCAAGTCTGTCTAACTTTCTTCTTTACCTTCCTGTCTGGTAAAACCCCAAGATTAACTCTTCCTGACTTACCATTCACCCAACACCATGATTCACTCGGAAATGGTGAAACTTCAAAGTTACTGTGGTAAAATGGTAAAAACTCCAGAGTTACTGTCTCAACCTCAACACTCAATTGAACCCCAAAGCTTCATATCTTCACTTCTTGGTCTTCATCTCAACACTCCCCCTCAAGGTTGACCATGTGGAACAAGTCAAGCCTGGAAAGCCATGAGATCTTCCTCATTAAAAACCTCACCAAGAAAACCCATTGGGACAAAACCTTGATGAGTGAAAAAGAGTGAAGACCTCATGACTAAGGGGATCAGCTCCTGGGTGTAAGATCAATAAGCCCAAGCCTTGAGATAATGGACTCCATTGTCTTTAATCTTGCTGCCTTAGTAAACACATCTGCAAGCTGATCTTCACTTCTTGTATAACATGACAGTATCACTCCTAGGTTAATCATCTGCCTCACCTTGTGACAATCAACTTCTATATGCTTTTTCCTCTCATGAAAGAAAGGGTAAGAAGCAATGTGAATGGCTGCTTGATTGTCACAATGCATTGTCATAGGTGTGGTCTGCTCAATCTCTAAATGCTTCAAAATACCCTTGATCCACACCAACTCGTTTGTCTGCTTCAACATAGCTCTATACTCAGCTTCAGCACTTGAACAGGAGATGACATTCTGCTTCTTACTCTTCCAAGTAACCAGATTACCTCCAATGAATGTACAATAACCAGTAGTTGACCTCCTCTCCACTCTATCTCCTGCCCAATCAACATCACAATACCCAAGCACTTATGTACTGCCATTACAACCAATCCAAACTCCTTGTCCAGGCGAGCCACTCAAATACCTCAGTATCCTATCAACCATCTTCCAGTGATGTACCTTAGGGGCCTGCATATGCTGGCTCACTTGATTCACAGCAAAACATATATCAGGTCTGGTGATAGTCAAGTAGATAAGCTTGCCAACCATCCTCCTATACAGCTTAGCATCCTCAAACAACTGGTTCTCTTCAACCTCCCCATCACACAAGACATTATACCCCTCCTCCAGAGGTGTCTTAGTGATATGTGCACAAGATAGGCCTTTTCTCAAGCTGTCCGAGTGTATAGAGAGAATCAACAAACCGAAGTGGATAGAGATGGATGGATGACTTGAGATAAATAATATGGAGCGTTCTGGTGGAGGAGATGGTGGAATGAATAGATCCGGTTGATCAGACTTAAGAGAGGACCAATGAAGATGTGAAATAGCACTTGGTCGTATAACCAACTTACTACTTAAAATGGATGGAAGAAGGCGTGTAGATGGATGATGCATTCAGGCTGCTTGTTCGTATAAACAACTCAGCAAGAACAATGGACGGGTGGAGATGGAAACTGATTGAATCACACATTCAAATGGATCGAAGTGTAGCCACAAGTTCTATGGAAAGGAACTTGATAAAACACGATTTGCTCTGAAGGTTGTTTCTCACAAACTCTCAAAAGACTTAGGTATTTGCTAGGAGGCAAACTGACTCATATATTTCATAAAGGTGGAATGATACAAGGCTGCTTATAGGGGCTTATATACTGGCCAATGCAGCTATACCTATTGCTTTCTAGGGGTCTTTGAAGCAAATTTATTACATGACTCAATCTTAGGGCCTATTGCTTTCATTAGGTCCTAAGATTGAGTGCTTACCTTACTTACCTCTTTGGATTGGAAGTAGCCGCTGGAAGAAGGAGCCAAACTCGAAATATGAAATGATGTCATTTAGGAGCTTGTCTCTTTTCTTGGTGCACACCGTTTCACTTAAGTGGAGAAATAGTAAAAAAGGAAACAATCTCTTTGCAAGGAAGGATGGACCATAGGATAGCATCATCTTTTGGACCGCCATGTATTACATAAGGTACATCTTCTTTAGCTTCTGATCCGGAGATGGAAAGCTTGTTCAAACGGTTTGTGATTTCTTATAGGTTTGAGCTGGTGTTGTTCTTGGCAAATAGGCCTTCTATGGCTTCACTGAAGCTTGCAATCACACCTCTAGTTCCGGATCTTGTTCTTGGGGCTTGTCTAAGAGTTGGAATGTTGATATCTGGTTCTATGTCCTCATCATTCTCTCCCTCTTGAGAAGGTTCTGACCTCAGAACAGATTCATCTGCATGAAAGTAGGAAAGATCAGATACATTGAAAGTAGAGGATACATTAATCTCACCTGGCAGCTCCAGCTGATAGGCATTGTCGTTGATCTTCTTCAAGACTTTGAATGGGCCGTCTCCTCTAGGTGCTAACTTAGACTTCCTCTGGGTTGGAAACCTTTCAGACCTCATGTGTAACCAAACCCAATCTCCTGGTTCAAAAGAAACCTTCTTCCTTCCTTTATCAGCTTGCTTCTTGTTCAACTCATTCTGATGCTCCAAATTGGCTCTGGCCTTTGCATGGATCTTTTTCATCAGCTCGGCCTTGGTCTCTCAACCAGTGCTCACCATCTGATCCTTTTGGGGCAGGATGGGCGTGAGATCAAGTGGTGTTGCTGGTTTAAACCCATACACAATCTCAAAAGGTGAAAGCTTAGTAGCTGAGTGTGGAGCCAGGTTATAAGCAAACTCAATAAAAGGTAAACAATCAAGCCAATTCCTTAAGTTCTTACCAACCGTGGCTCTTAAGAGAGTACAGAGGGTGCGGTTAACAACCTCAGTCTGTCCATTGTGGGAACCGAAATTCACACCGTCAATTTCCGATAAATGATTTGTGGAGGAAAATCGAGTTAACCCGATCTTCCTTGAAGGTCCGGATATCTGCTGGGCCACACGATACAATCAATGGAGATAAAAGTTGTAAAATGAAAATCGTAAAATAGGCGAAAGGAGATCTTATTTCTGAATTCGCGTTTGGCGTGAACAACGGTAAAGAAATAAGCTACAAGAGCTGTCGAAGGTCCGCTAGTCCGGCGCTAGATCTAACCTAGTTGAGTCGCAGCTCTCTAGTGAAAACAGAAAAGAATGCTAAAACGCCTAAGTGCTAAGTGCTCTGGAAGTTTGGTGATGATTTGCTCCTCGCCCAAAGCTCTCCTTATATACTCTCTTAAGGCGGTCTATCTTCTTGCGGGCTGAATCGGGCTTTTTCCATTTTCGTCCATCTTCGTGTTTATCGGGGAAACTTGACATTTATCTTGGAAAACTTGACATTTATCTTCTGAAACTTGACATTTATCTCTTATGTGAGGATAAGGATAAACCATCATAGTTATCCTTCCTTTTAGGAAAAATGGACCATAGGATAGCATCATCTTTTGGACCGCCATGTATTACATAAGGTACATCTTCTTTAGCTTCTGATCCGGAGATGGAAAGCTTGTTCAAACGGTTTGTGATTTCTTATAGGTTTGAGCTGGTGTTGTTCTTGGCAAATAGGCCTTCTATGGCTTCACTGAAGCTTGCAATCACACCTCTAGTTCCGGATCTTGTTCTTGGGGCTTGTCTAGAGTTGGAATGTTGATATCTGGTTCTATGTCCTCATCATTCTCTCCCTCTTGAGAAGGTTCTGACCTCAGAACAGATTCATCTGCATGAAAGTAGGAAAGATCAGATACATTGAAAGTAGAGGATACATTAATCTCACCTGGCAGCTCCAGCTGATAGGCATTGTCGTTGATCTTCTTCAAGACTTTGAATGGGCCGTCTCCTCTAGGTGCTAACTTAGACTTCCTCTGGGTTGGAAACCTTTCAGACCTCATGTGTAACCAAACCCAATCTCCTGGTTCAAAAGAAACCTTCTTCCTTCCTTTATCAGCTTGCTTCTTGTTCAACTCATTCTGATGCTCCAAATTGGCTCTGGCCTTTGCATGGATCTTTTCATCAGCTCGGCCTTGGTCTCTCAACCAGTGCTCACCATCTGATCCTTTTGGGGCAGGATGGGCGTGAGATCAAGTGGTGTTGCTGGTTTAAACCATACACAATCTCAAAAGGTGAAAGCTTAGTAGCTGAGTGTGGAGCCAGGTTATAAGCAAACTCAATAAAAGGTAAACAATCAAGCCAATTCCTTAAGTTCTTACCAACCGTGGCTCTTAAGAGAGTACAGAGGGTGCGGTTAACAACCTCAGTCTGTCCATTGTGGGAACCGAAATTCACACCGTCAATTTCCGATAAATGATTTGTGGAGGAAAATCGAGTTAACCCGATCTTCCTTGAAGGTCCCGGATATCTGCTGGGCCACACACGATACAATCAATGGAGATAAAAAGTTGTAAAAATGAAAATCGTAAAATAGAGCGAAAGGAGATCTTATTTCTGAATTCGCGTTTGAGCGTGAACAACGGGTAAAGAAATAAGCTACAAGAGCTGTCGAAAGGTCCGCTAGTCCGGCCGGCTAGATCTAACCTAGTTGAGTCGCAGCTCTCTAGTGAAAACAGAAAAGAATGCTAAAACGCTCTAAGTGCTAAGTGCTCTGGAAGTTTGGTGATGATTTGCTCCTCGCCCAAAGCTCTCCTTATATACTCCTCTTAAGACGGTCTATCTTCTTGCGGGCTGAATCGGGCTTTTTCCATTTTCGTCCATCTTCGTGTTTATCGGGAAACTTGACATTTATCTTCGGAAAACTTGACATTTATCTTCTGGAAACTTGACATTTATCTCTTATGTGAGGATAAGGATAAACCATCATAGTTATCCTTCCTTTTCGGAAAATCGTAAGTGGGCCGGTTTGGCCACGTTGCCGTTTAGACGTTTTTACGGTTTTTCGAAAGAATAGTCTTTGAAGGTTTCGGCATTTCCGAAGGAATCCCAATTCCTCGTATCGTTGAGATGTTTGGTGTTTAGAATAACCGTGATCGTACCAAACTCACGAAAATTGATCCAAACAAGCTAAGATGGGATCAGACCGAGCATGATGGGACCGAGACCAGGACGAGGGCCATCGACCGGCGCCAGGCGAGTGCCGCCCGACTCCAGGCGGCTTGCGAACAGCGTGCCGCCAGCGCCAGGCGAGTGCCGCCGGCGCCAGGCGAGTGCCGCCGGCGCCAGGCGAGTGCCGCCGGCGCCAGGCGAGTGCCGCCGGCATAGGCTGGCCAGCGTGGCGTGTGCTGCGGCGCCAGGCGAGTGCCGCCGGCGCCAGGTGCCCGGGCCAGCACGGCGAAGCCGGAGCCCGCACCGGGGCCAGCATGGACGAAGCCGGCGCCAGGTGCCCGGGCCAGCACGGCGAAGCCGGAGCCCGCACCGGGGCCAGCATGGACGAAGCCGGCGCCAGGTGCCCGGGCCAGCACGGCGAAGCCGGAGCCCGCACCGGGGCCAGCATGGACGAAGCCGGCGCCAGGTGCCCGGGCCAGCACGGCGAAGCCGGAGCCCGCACCGGGGCCAGCATGGACGAAGCCGGCGCCAGGTGCCCGGGCCAGCACGGCGAAGCCGGAGCCCGCACCGGGGCCAGCATGGGCGAGCTGGCGCCTGGCGCCGGGGCTAGGCCGTGGCCGCTCCTGCTGGTGTCCGGGACTACGATGTGATCATCCCTTCCGGCGTTTCGTCGAGTAACTAGTTTTTCTTGGTTTTATTCGTCACTTGATTCCTTCCAAGGACTTTCGGGTGTTGATTGCGTCTTTGACCAATTTTGACCCCCACATGGCTCTGATACCAAAATGATATGGGCACAAGATAGGCCTTTTCTCAAGTTGCCTGAGTGTATAGAGAGAATCAACAAACCGAAGTGGATAGAGATGGATGGGCGACTTGAGATAGATAATATGGAGAGTTCTGGTGGAGGAGATGGTGGAATGAATAGATCCGGTTGATGAGACTTGAGAGAGGACCAATGAAGATGGGAAATAGCACTTGGTCGTATAACAAACTTACTACTTCAAGTGGATGGAAGATGGCGTGTAGATGGATGATGGATTCAAGCTGCTTGTTCGTATAAACAACTCAGCAAGAACAATGGATGGGAGATGGAGATAGAAACTGATTAATTCACACAATCAAATGGATCGAAGTGTAGCCACAAGTTCTCTGGAAAGGAACTTGATAAAACACGATTTGCTTTCAAGGTTGTTTCTCACAAACTCTCAAAAGACTTAGGTATTTGCTAGGGGGCAAACTGACTCATATATTTCATAAAGGTTGAATGATACAAGGCTGCATATAGGGGCTTATATACTCGCCAATGCAGCTATGCTCTTCTAGGGGTCTTTGAAGCAAATTTATTACATGACTCAATCTTAGGACCTAATGAAAGAAATAGGCTAAACAATGCCTGGTTTTATTCAAATTAAAAATAAAGAAAAGACTCAAAACTTGCAAGACAAATCGAGATATAATATATGGAAATGTGCTTACCTTACTTACCTCTTTGGATTGGAAGTAGCCGCTGGAAGAAGGAGCCAAACTCTAAATATGAAATGATGTCGTTTAGGAGCTTGTCTCTTCTCTTGGTGCGCACCGTTTCACTTAAGTGGAGATATAGTAAATAAGGAAACCATCTCTTTGCAAGGAAGGATGGACCATAGGATAGCATCATCTTTTGGACCGCCATGTACAACATAAGGTACATCTTCTTTCTGATCCGGAGATGGAAAGTTTGTTCAAACGGTTTGTGATGTCTTCTAGGTTTGAGCTGGTGTTTTTCTTGGCAAATAGGCCTTCTATGGCTTCATTGAAGCTTGCAATCACACCTCTAGTTCTGGATCTTGTTCTTGGGGACTTGTATAAGAGTTGGAATGTTGATATCTCATTCTATGTCATCATCACTTAGCTATCTTCCCTCCAAGCACATCAGTCTCCTTCAGCATATCCATACTGTGATAATCAAATTATCCACATACACTAGAATCACAATGATCCCTGATGGTCCGACCAGTCTGAAGAGTGTGTGATCTAGTTCAGACTTCCTGAACCCTGTCCCATTAAGTGTTGTACTCAGCTTTCTATAACAAGCTCTAGGAGATTGCTTCAACCCATATATAGCTTTCTTCAATCTCAAAACATTTCCTGGCTTCACTAGATGCTCAAGACCAGGAGGAGGATGCATATATACCTCATCTTCCAGGTCAGCTTGCAAGAAAGCATTCTTCACATCCATTTGCAACAAGTCGAATTCAAGATTCACAGCAAGAGATAGGACTATCCTAATGGTGTGAAGCTTGGCGACTGCTGCAAAGGTGTCAATATAATCTTCTCCATATGTCTGAGTGAACCCTCTTGCCACTAGCCTTGTCTTCTTCCTATCCACGGTTCCATCAGGCTTGTATTTGATAGTGAAGATCTATCTACTAGTCACTGCCTTCTTTCCTTTTGTAATCCACTCTCATACCAAGTGTCATTCCTTATCATAGCACTAGCTTCTTCTCCCACAGATTCTTTCCAATCCTCATGCATCATTGTTTCTTCATAAGACCTTGGAACAAAACTTGCATCTAAGCTTATCATGAATGCATAATGTTCTTCTGGAAACTCAGCAAAGGAACACACGGCTTGAGAAGGATGCTCCACAGCCTGGGCATTATAGTACACTCTCGTGTTTACCCAGTTGGAAGGATCCTTCCTAGTCCTTGTGCTCCACCTCAATGGTTGAACCGGGACCTCAGCTTGAACCTGTTCCTCTGAACCAGTAGTCTCTTCTTGTTCTTCTCTTGAACCAGACCCAGACTCTTCTTATTCTTCTATAGAACCAGTATACTCTTCTCCTGAACCTGTAGACTCTTCTCCTGAACCAGAAGACTCTTCTTGCTCATCTCCACTAGACTGAGCCGAATTCTCTAATCCTTGTGTCATACCTTGATCATGATGACCTGAATCCTCTTGGTGCTGCTCTTGCACTCCTGATACAGATCCATTCCCCCTCTCATGATCAAGAGGGGTTGTTCTTGTAGCTTCTTCAGTTGGAACCGAAGGTTCTCTACTTCCAGTTCCCTGATCCTGGGATAAACCTATCCCTAGCTTCTCTAACAACACTCTCAGTGTTGTTTCCTTGTCTGATGGAACTTTGGACAGATCGTCTAGGTCTTCCAATTTCTTCTCATCATAATACCCTTTATATTCAACAAAATTCACTTCTCTATATACCATCACCATCCTGGTTACTGGATCATAGCATTTGTAACCTTTCTGGGTGATGGAGTACCCAATGAACATTGGCTTAGTACTCTTTGCTTCCAGCTTGTTTCTCTGCTCTCCTGGAACCATGACATAGCACACACAACCAAAGACACGCAGGTGATCTATGAATGGCCTGCTCTTATTCAATACCTCAAATGGAGACAGGTTCTTTAATATCTTCGTTGCAACTCGTTTGATGAGATAGCAGGCAGTCTGAAAAGCATCACTCCAAAACCGTTTTGGGACATTTGCATGAAACATTATCGACCTAGCAACCTCCATCAAGTGCCTGTTCTTTCTCTCAGCTAGACCATTCTGTTGTGGTGTATAGGGGCAGCTAGTCTGATGCACAATTCCATGCTTTGCTAGATGACTCTTGAAAGCATTGCTGATGTATTCACCTCCATTGTCTGATCTCAGTACCTTCACAGAAGCATTGTATTGGTTAGATACATATGCTTGGAAGTTCATAAATGCTTCTAACACCCTATCTTTAGATTGGAGAAATGTAAGCCAAGTAAACTTAGACTTCTCATCAATGAATGTCACAAAATACTTGTGACTATCTCTAGACATACACGGTGCAGTCCACACATCTGAATGAACTAGATCAAAGCATTTCTCATAAGTAGTCTCTGATGTTGGGAAAACAGCCCTACAATGCTTTCCTAATATGCATGCTTCACAATCCAAGTGATTAAATGACATATTAGGCATGATCAATTCAATTGCACGAGCATGAGGATGTCCCAATCTAGCATGCCAAGTCATCCTATCAATCTTCTCAGCAGAACTACTCAAACAGATAAAGTCAAAGGGTTCAGAAGTCTTAGCCAATTGGAGATGGTATAGCTGATTCTTGCTGTCTCCTCTACCAATGACCCTTCCAGTCTTCAAATCTTGAAACTCAACCTCATCTGGCCTGAATACCACTTGGCAGCCAAGATCAACCGTCGCCTTCTTCACAGACAATAGATTTGAAGTAAACTGGGGCATGTAGAAAGCATTTGTATCTTTCTCAAACAGTTTGAGTTTTCCTACTCCTTCTATTGGGATCATAGCACCCTTAGCTATCATCACACATCCAGATGCCTTCTTCACATCATATATCAAGCTTCTATCACTGATAATGTGATGACTTGCTCCAGAATCAATGATGATGAGTTTGTTGGATGTGGATGCTTTGGCAGGAGCCCCTTGTCTCCGGGTCGTAGCCAAAGCATACACATACTTGACAAACTCATCCCATTCCTCCTTTATGACACACTCATCCGCTCCTTTAGTTTCTAGCTTCCTCATAACTCCACTGCCCTCTACAGAATCTCCCATGTAAGCTGAGTAAGAACATTCTCCTACTTGCATACTATCCTTGATATCCTTCCTCCATAATCTTCTCATCATAAACCACACCTTAGAAAGTTTTCTCAACTTTCCCTTCTTGCAGCTTGTACCTCTCTTCCATCTATCCGGCTTCTTGTGTATCTCCCACACATCACAAATGTGTTTAACCAGCTCACATATCTCTTTCATAAGAAAGCGAAAGATCACATCTTGCTTCCTCCTTCCTTGAAAACAACTCGGATTTGCTGTATGTGTTTTCACCATACCCAACTCTGATCCTACTTCTCTCAGCCTCCCCACAAGCTGATACAACTCGTCCTCTCCTTGTCTTAGACTGTGGATCACGCCCTTGGCTTCATGAACCTTGAACCTTGTTGTCTGACCTTCTTCAGCAGCTACCTCCTTCAAAGGTTTCTCCTTTAAAGGTTCTACCTTTACCTGAATCTCCTCCAAGCTTGCTGTCTGATCTTTCTCAGCAGCTCTCTCCTTTAAAGGTTCTTCCTTTGATGTCTGGTTTTCCTCAGCAGCTCTCCTTTAAAGGTTCTTCCTTTACATGATTACTCCAAAACCCACAGCTCTCCAAAGCTGTCTTTACCCAGATTGACCATACCCACTCATTTTCCTCTTCCATCATCTCTGATCTACTACTTATGTGCTTCATATCCATGTTGAGATTGGTTGTTTCCACCAGAGAATCTCACACAACCAAGCCACAGATAAAAAGACCACACGGATACCCAGAATCTTCAATAACCTCAAGAACACTCAAGAACACCTCAAGAACACCTCAAGAACACTCTCTGATTTGCGAAAAAGAATTTACACTCACTCCCTTTAGCCAACCAGGCTCTGATACCATGAACACTTTTGTGTTTTAGAGCATGATTCAAACAATCAGAGATAATCAGGTTCAAAGATTTAAGAGATTGCGAGATTTTAGTGAGACAATAGAGAGAGAGATAGACTTAAAACTCCATTAATTTTTAAAGATGAGGTTTACAATGCTTATATGAGATAAATTTCGAAACTACACAGTAAGACCAAGATCTAGAACGTGTGGAGTCAAGGAGAGCTGTCCGAAAGCAGCCAATGAGAGTCTCCACAAGCTTGATCCCTTTGGCATCTTTTACTAGATGCTGCCTTCTTTACAGCCTGTCACCAGCCTGTCTAGCTGTGACTAAACCTTATCCAGACTGCTCCTCTCTTATCCATACTCCTCCTTGGTCGTAGCTTACTCTTCAAGGAACTGCAAGGTAACTTTCTAGCTTTTAACTCAGTTACCACAGTAAGAATAAAGTTATTGTGGTAAATCTCCAAAGTTACTGTCTTCTCCAAATCTCTTCCTCTCTCAATGTATCAACTCTTCATCACCTCATCTCAACACTCTGATGTTGGGAAGACAGTCCTACAATGCTTTCCTAATATGCATGCTTCACACTCCAAGTGATTAAATGACATATTAGGCATGATTAACTCAATTGCACGAGCATGAGGATGTCCCAATCTAGCATGCCAAATAATACTATCACATCTATCAGCAGCACTACTCAAGCCCACAGAATCAATAGGATAAGAGATCTTAGCTGTTAGGAGACGGTATAGCTGATTCTTGCTGTCCCCTCTGCCAATAACTCTTCCAGTCTTCAAATCTTGAAACTCAACTTCGTTTGGCCGGAATACTACTTGAGAATCAAGATCAACCATGGCCTTCTTTACAGATATCAGATTTGAAGTGATTTGAGGCAGATAGAAAGCAGCAGATTTCTTCTCAAACAGCTTCAGGTTTCCCACTCCTTCTATTGGGATCTTAGCACCATTAGCTATCATCACACTCCCCGTGGCTTTCTTCACATCACTTATCAAGCTTCGATCACTGATCATGTGTGGCTTTCTCCAGAATCAATTATGATGGGTTTGGATATGGATGCTGAGGCAGGAGCACCTTGTCTCCGGATCATAGCCAAAGCATACACATACTTGTCAAACTCATCCCATTCCTTCTTGGTGATAGGCTCATCTGCTCCTTTGGTCTCTTGCTCCTCCATAACCATGTCTTCTACTGATTCAACCATATAAGCAAAGTAAGAGCAATCTCCTCTAATTGTTTGCTGCACAAACTCCTTAACCAATCTCATCTCCAGAGTTACACATCGATCGATGCACACTCTGTGCTATCGATCGACACACATTAGCCGAAGGACGATAGATCGAGATCATAATCGATCGATGTACATCCTGTACTATCGATCGATACTGAGGCGGCAGAAGACAAGTTGGACCTGGCCGAACTTGAATCCAAGACATCACATATTACAAGATTGCCCCTGACGAGTTTTTTAACCTAATGAACTCATATTTATATGTGCCTAAGTGTTTTGGCAGAGATATAGTTTTATAAGGTTTTAGAGAGTTTTCAAGTTTCTTACAAGCTTTCAAAGAGTTTCTTCTTCTACTACTCATTTCTTTTACTGTTTTCATTACTTTGCAAGTTCTCAATAAAGTTCTATTCAGTTCTTTATTTGTTCTTCTTAACAAAGGTTATAGGATTGTAGATCTAGAGGAGAGATCCAAAGAGATTTGTGATTGGGACCTAAGTGCTCACCCTCTAATAGATCTATGAACTCCTATTATTACCTTGTTGCTATGAACTACTTAGCCATGTCTGAGTAGTTTCATTTGTTAGATTTAGGGTTTAAATAGGATATGAGGGATTAGCCCGAGCCTATATCTGCTATAGTTGTGATATTTATTGTTAGGATTGTTCACTAATGCTTTTTCTAGCTTAGCTACCTAGAACATGAACTTGGATTGCATTGTTCATTACATGCAACTTCTGATAACATCCTAAACATGCTATGACCCTCTTGAGATATGCGAAAGCTGATCTAAGATCATGGTGAGCATTGTATCAACTTGCGCATAAAGCTTGCTTAGAGCAGTATCGATCGATACTCCTATAGAGTAATCGATCGACGTAGCTAGAGGTGTATCGGTCGATATTCCTATCGAAACATCGATCGATACTATCGGCAGAATAGCCGACCGCAAACACCATTTAGCATCTAAGTAATAGATTGTCTAAATATTACGAGAGCTGATGGATTCATTTAATAAGTGTTGAGCTCTGACATATCATGCAAGCAACTTGTTAGCATTTATAGTATTTATAATCCTGAATTCCTGAATACCTACCCTGAATCTAACTACTTTTCTTTATTGTCTTAAAACCAAATCCTTTCAACTGAGTAATCTTACCATTACTCAACAAACCTGCAATTTACTTTAAACCATTTTCAACCTAGCATAGTCAATAAGATTACATCTTATTTGTGCACTAGCTCTCTGTGAATTCGATCCCTAACTACTACAACTGAACCTCTTATTTGAGAGAGTAAAGACACTCCTTAGGGTAATTTGAGTGATATCAAATTTGGCGCCGTTGCTGGGGAGCTTTGATACAATATGATTTAATCTGATTAGGTCTAGGTTATTTTTACTTTAATTTGTTTTCTGACACTAAATTTTTCTTGTCTTTTCAGGTACATGCCCAGCAGTACTAGAACCAACAAGGAATCTCAACTTTTGTTCTTAGAAGACCCTGCTAGCTTGGAACGTTCAATCCGCAAGGAAATCCGTTCCGCATCGATCGACATCAGCAATGCGTAGGCCGATCTTGGCGCATCCCTGCCGACCGAGACACCGTCTTCGTCGACCGATACTCGCACCTTCCTGTCGACCGAAACTACTTCACCGTCGACCGACACCTTTCATCCGACATCAATCGATACACCTATCTGTATATCGATCGATACTGTTCCACGAGTCATGGTTGCGCCTATTATTCTCACACGAGATGAGAATGGAGACTTGCGTGACCAAGAAGGTCACCTTCGTAATGAAGCAAGTCAGAAACTCAATGCTCAGAATTATGTGATCCCTGAGCCAAAAACTGCACCTACAGGAGCTGTTCAACCTATAGGAGAGGCTGCTCGAACACTAGCTGACTACAACCCTCCAGATCAGATCTACACCAACAGATCAGCCATTCTCCCCCTGCTATTCAGAGAGGCGATTTTGAGCTCAAGCCGCAGTACTACACCCTTGTGGGATAGACACCCTACTGTGGGCTGTCCAATGAGCATCCCATGGACCATCTGGAGAGGTTCGAGGATCTCATATATGCTATCAAAGCCAATGGAGTCCCTGTGGACTACCTTCTCTGTAAGCTCTTCAAACACTCTTTATCTGGTGAAGCTTTACAGTGGCTTAAGCAGCTACCACCATGATCTCTTACATCCTGGAGCGACATCAAAAACGCATTTTTGCGTAACTTCTTTGATGATGCGCGCGCTGAAGACTTAAGGAGGAAAATTGCCACATTCAACCAGGAGCCTGGAGAGTCATTCAAGGATACCTGGACAAGATTCAAGTCTTACCAGCGAGATTGTCCACACCATGGATTCAACAAGGTGCAACTGCTCTGCACTTTCTTCAGAGGCATCGCGCTGAAATATCAGATGGCTCTGGACACTGCGAGTGAAGGCAACTTCACCACAAGGAATCCTGAAGATGCTGTGAAGCTAATAGACAACCTAGAATCCAGCAACAGCACGAAGAACATTGTAAAAGCAAGATCTGCAGCGTTCCTTGGAAAGGAACAGATAAATGAGGTACAAGCTACACTTGACAATAATCAGAAACTGCTAAACAAGCAAATCTGCTCAGTGGAGGATGCAGAAGCTGATGAAGAAGATGATTACATAGAAGCAGAAGTCAACTGGATCAGTGGAAATGGATTTCAGAGATCTGGAAACCAAGGAAACAGAAACTTCGAAGGACAAAGAGCAGCAACCCCAACAACAACAGGAGTTATGGAAACTCATCTTACATGAAGCCACCCACACCAACCCCAGAAGGAAAGCTAGAAGACATGCTCAGCAAAGTTCTTGAAAGCCAGCAGCAATTAGAGGTGAACTTCAATGGAAAGATCGACGCTGTCTACACAACTTTGAACACAAAGCTCGATGCTTTGAGTACTCATGTGAAGAAACTAGAGACTCAGGTGATTCAGACAGGAGAAGCTGTTAAGAAGTAGGAAGCCTTAGGAAAAGGGACTGGAGAAGAAGCAACAGGCCACAACGTTAATGCTATCATAGAAGATGATTTTTGGAGAGTGGTGAAGCAAGAGAAGCTGCAAGAGGGAGACTTCCAGATCGAAAGTTCCATGAGTATTGGCGGCAGCCACTGGTATCGACCGATGTCCACACATGAACATCGATCGATGTACGCCAACACCGATCGATCGATGGACTCAGACGAGCATCGACCGATGGACCCTGAAGAATCCACTCACGAGTGCAACGCCGTGAAGATACTTACTCACGAGGAGTTCGCAGCAAAGCACCCACATCCGCCCAGCCCTTACAACATCGATCGACTGGATAGACATCCCATCGATCGACACACTCAAGAACCTATCGATCGATATTTAGTTATCACACGCCGAGTGCAACTTCCCAAGATAGCTGTTGCACGACTTAATGCACTCCGGGAGCAATCTAAGCCTTCCAGAAACCCACCAACCGCCATCATGAAGAAGCCCACGGATATCATTGATCCAATGGAGATAGAAAAGGAAAATGATGGCAGAGTTCTCAGAAAAAGGAAAGAGAAGGTTCCTAAACACCTTAAAAGAGGAGTTAATGAGAAAGAGTTGGCAAGTTTCAGAAAGAGAGTTTTAAGAATACCTACAGAGAAACACTTTGAAGAAGCCTACTTTTCACACAGATTGTGGATGTTTTTCAGAGAAACTAAGGAGACAGAAGAAGACATCAGGAGGATGTTCAACCAAGACAGAGAAAGTATGAAAAAGAGGATCAAACTTGAGAAGAAGGGTGATCCAGGGAAGTTCGTTGTTCCTTGCTCAGTCCATGGGATCACTTTCCACGTGCCCTATGTGACCCAAGATCTGGAGTTAGCATCCTACCCAAGGTGATAGCAGACAATCTAGTTCTAAAGATAGAGCCTAGTGAAGAATCGTTCATCTTTGTGGAATGTTCTCAGCAGAACTCTGGAGGAATTGTGAGAAACCTTGAGGTTACCATAGGAGAAGCCCTAATACCAGTAGACTTCCATGTCTTGGACGTCAAGGTAACCCTACCTACTTCTTTGCTACTTGAAAGAGCCTTCCTAGCCACAGTTGGAGCGGTCTGCAACCTTCGGACAAACAAACTGTGCCTAACCCTGATCAATCCTACTGTCTACTATGACCCGGTACGAGTCATCAAGGTTCCAGAGAAGATCTAAGATGGCTCAGACCTTGTAGCTGTTTGCTATTGTGGAGATGAATACGATTCACAAGACGCATACGAGACGGAGTCCGCAGAATCGATCGATAGCAGCACTGACTCATCGATCTACTCTAGTGACCTGACATCGATCGACACACTCACATGGTCAACCAGATCGAAGAGGAGTTTCCAGATGGTGATTTCGAAGTAAACGAGTGGGAAAGCGACTACTACATCCCACCACATGCTGCAAATACTACTCATATTGAGGAGTATACCGATGATTACGAGGAGGAGAGCTATAGAATGTCATAACCTTCAAGAAGATGAAGATCGACTTCTCCACCACAACCTCGAATCAAGACATCGATCGACGGGGCCTTCTCCCCATCGATCGATACTACTTGCCTCGCATCATTCGACAACACAGTCAACAACAAGCGAAGCGGAGACTACTCAATCGAGCTGGGCAAGCGACACCAGCACGAGCTTCACCGCCGGTGACCGCAACGCCAACGCACATCACCCAACCCGAAGAGGTCTCATCGACGACATGGCACCAACACAATCGACCGATAGGCCTGAAGAACCATCGACCGATACCGCATTCGTACATCAATCGATACATGCATCAAACCATCCCGTAACAAATTCAAATGTACTTGATTTCGTAATCTAATCTCGGATGAGTTTGGTATTTTCAGGGATTCACAAGGTTTTGCACGCCAATGGATGGACTAACACTCCACATATCCAGAGAGGACATTGCAGACGTCCTACAGTTAACCAATGGATCCCAAAACCTATTCCAGCTGCAACGCTACGGACCAGACCACCATCATCAGCACCAGGAGGCAGACACAACAACCGAGCCAAAGGAAGCTGAGGATAATAATCTCAACACGGGATCCAGATTTTAACGAAATTGATCGATACCGAGTGTATGACATCGATCGATAGACGCCCCAAATTGAAAGAGAGCTTTTCGATATGGAGTTCGAAAATTCTTTTGGGAGCAGAGATGAGTATGGGGTCTACAGAGACGAAAGGGTTTGCTAGAGGAATAGATGGTGACGCCATCGAGTTTCTAAAGACGACATCAAGAAACTACTTCAAAGAACTTCAATGGACGAAGCCTACATCCGCTACCGTGAGCACGCTAGTTCATTTACAAGAAGAGAATTGGTACAAGAAACCTACACCAAAGGCGAGATCAACGAGATGTTCACTAGTCTACTTGGAGAGCGTAAATGGGAAAAGCTCTCCATGGAAAAGAGTTTAGAGGAGGCTACGCACAAGCTTCGCAGCGAGATGAATTGGATGTTCAGTGCAGACCAGGCATTACTCAAGAAGGTTAGACGCCTTGAGCTGGAACTTGATGATCTTCGCAACGCACGAACCATAGCTAGAAAAGTTCAATATCGATCGACGGGGCCTTCTCCCCATCGATCGATACTACTTGCCTCGCATCATTCGACAACACAGTCAACAACAAGCGAAGCGGAGACTACTCAATCGAGCTGGGCAAGCGATTACCAGCACGAGCTTGGCGGTCGAGACATGCGCCAACGTACATCACCCAACCCGAAGAGGTCTCATCGATCGACATGGCACCAACACAATCGACCGATAGGCCTGAAGAACCATCGACCGATACCGTACCTGTGCCATCGACCGATACATGCATCAAACCATCCCAGGTAACAAATTCAAATGTACTTGATTTCGGTAATCTAATCCCGAATGAGTTTGGTATTTTCAGGGATTCACAAGGTTTTGCACGCTCAATGGATGGACTAACACTCCACATATCCAGAGAGGACATTGCAGACGTCCTACAGTTAACCAATGGATCCCAAAACCTATTCCAGCTGCAACGCTACGGACCAGACCACCATCATCAGTACCAGGAGGCAGACACAACAACCGAGCCAAAGGAAGCTGAGGATAATAATCTCAACACGAAGGATCCAGATTTCCAACGTAAATTGATCGATACTGAGTGTATGACATCGATCGATAGACGTCCCAAATTCGGAAAGAGAGCTTTTCGATATGGAGTTCGAAAATTCTTTTGGGAGCAGAGAGATGAGTATGGGGTCTACAGAGACGAGAAAGGGTTTGCTAGAGGAATAGATGGTGACGTCATCAGAGTTTCTAAAGACGACATCAAGAAACTACTTCAAAGAACTTCAATGGACGAGCGCTCTTACATCTGCTTACCAGAGCACGCTAGTTCATTTACAAGAAGAGAATTGGTACAAGAAACCTACACCAAAGACGAGATCAACGAGATGTTCACTAGTCTACTTGGAGAGCGCAAATGGGAAAAGCTCTCCATGGAAAAGAGTTTAGAGGAGGCTACAGACAAGCTTCGCAGTGAGATGAATTGGATGTTCAGTGCAGACCAGGCATTACTCAAGAAGGTTAGACGTCTTGAGCTGGAACTTGATGATCTTCGCAACGCACAGAACCATAGCTAGAAAAGTTCAATATCGATCGACGGAGTTACATCCACATCGATCGATACGAAGCCTGCACCATCGACCACCTACTCAAAACATGAGGTCGACGAGTCTCTTGGAGATATCTGGAAGGAACTGAAGAAAGCAGAAGCTCGTCCCAGCAGTAAATTCACCAAGACCTGTGAACCTATCTTCCACAACCTAGGGGATCTAAGCATATGCACCGAAGAGATGAAGAGATCTATCCGCCTTATCAATGAGGCACATGCAGATATGAACCCCGCGGCACCTTGCAATCCTTTTGGAGGATTGACTCGTCGGAAAGCAGCTGAGAGGAAACTTGCTGATATACACTTCTTAGTAGACAAAGAAGTGGAGGAACTCGCACTACGCATGGATACTATGCAGCAGGAGCCTGAGAAGTTCCAACGTCAACTCGATTATCAGGCTGCATCGATTGCATCGATCGACGAGCTCAACCTCACATTGATCGATAGGCGACTGACTGAAATCGATGACCAGATGAAGATCGTTGTGGAGAAGCTTCACGAGAATCTGCAGAAGCAAAAAATCGACCGATGAACAACATGTTGCATCGATCGATACACAGACTTCAGAAATCTGCACCAGAGCTGACTTGGATAAGTTAGCTGATGAAGTCTACACGGAAATTACAAGCATGGATGATTCATATGACAGACGTCTAGAGCAGACGTATTTCCCACTAAACAACGAGGTTGGCAGCATGGAATCTAGCATAGAAGGGATGCAAAAAGAAATCAAAGCCATTCAGAGGCAGCTTGCGATCAGACCTGCACCCTTAGCATCGATCGACAGAAGAACCAGCGCATCGACCGACGGACCTCAACAGCCATCGACCGACTATTCAACTAAGCAATCGATCGACACCAGCTCCATCCACGACAAACTGATCCAACGCCTTGATTCAATGCAAGCGGAGCTCGGTGATATTTCAGAACATGCCTACGAGAAATTAGGATGGCACGAGCTCAGCATTGAAGGTCATGAAGAAAGGATTCAAAGGATCAATGATGAGTTTATTGAGATAAAGAAGAAAGAACTAGAGAATATGAAGCCACAAGAAGCCTATTTGACGCATGGTTCGGTGAGAAGAAAGACACAGAGGATACTTGTTTCCCAACAAGTACCTGGACTTCATCTCAGTAGCTCATTCCATCTAAAGTCAAGCTAGATGACTATAATCAAAGCGCTGAGTGGGAGGCAACCCACTGTTAGGTAGTTTTTCATTTCGTTTTTATCTTTAAGATTTTATTTTTCGTATTTTTTCTCTTTGCAGTTATGATTAGACGATTACCACTGAAATCGACCGACATGACACTGTCGATATCGATCGACATGAACCAAACAAAAGCGATCGACGAAGGCGACTCAACATCGATCGATACGCATCACAGTCAGGTATATCGTTCTAACTTTTTCGATATCAGTATTTTATTTTTGCCTATGCATTAACCGGACTGGTTATACACTGAGGACAGTGTATGATTTAAGTCTGGGGGGATGATTACTGATGCTGTTTACCTTTTGACTTCATCTAAAAATATTTTCAAAATGGTTTTTATTGAGTCAAGAAAGGGATAATGATAATTTAAATTTTCACTTTTTATCTAACCAATCTTTTAGGCACCATTCTTAGATTTGTTGATAAAGAATGTACTATAGATGCTAAAGTTGATCACCTATCAGCTATGACAACACTTTCATTGATTGTCTGGAGGAACCAAAGCTGATTTCCAACCTAACCCGACATTCTTTGCTTATCTTGGGGCTTGGTATACATGGGATCGGATGCTTCAAACAAGTCTTGAAGGTAAAACCTTGTGTAGATAGATTTATCACCCTCTCTCTCCCATTTTCGAATTTAGATTTAATTTTATTCAGTTCAAAAAAAAATTAAATAAATAAATAAATAAATAAATTCCGAAAATTAGCTTAAATATATGTTCTAGGACTAGTTAGTTATTACTTAGGAAGGAATTCGAACAGGACTTGGAGGTTATCCCCCTTAAGACTTGATTCATAAGAGTTCTATAGGTAAAGGATTCGAACAGGACTTGGTGGTTACCCCTTCAAGACTTGCTTCGCAATGAATCCTAGGATATAGGTCAAAAAGAAGTGAACAGGACTTGGTGGCTGCAACCATTAAGGCTTGATTCATGGAAGCCTGTCCAATCTTGGTCAATGTCTTGCAAATGAAAGCAGACTTGACTAGGAGAGAAATAATAGAGAGAGAGGATAGGAACTAATTTTACCCGCAGGTCCGTGATACTTGTTTGAGCAACCTTGCATCCTGTGATCGATACTCCCAAGGTAAAGCCTGCACTTTTATTTTTATGTACAGAAATGAAATCAGTAGAGGGGTTAGTCAGACATGATTGCTAAGTTGTTGGCTAGATGATCAAGGTTGTTTAATTAGGATATTGCATAATGTGCTTACGTGATTGTGAGACTCTTAGATGTGGTTTACAACAAAGTAGAGGTTATGATTCTAAGTTTGAATTTGATTTAGTCCCTGCTTTTAAAACCTCTTTCATAAAGACTGCTGTGTGTTTGCTTGAGGACAAGCAAAAGGTTAAGTCTGGGGGAGTTGATATACCATGGATTTTACCCGTCTTTTACCCATGGTATATGAGCGTTTTTACTACTATTATCTATGTTTGGAAGTCTATTAGGTATGTTTTCAGGTTGAGAAGCATTTTGGAGAAAAGTGATGTTTTAGGTGCCTTTTGGAGCTTAAAGAAGAGTTCACCCGTGATCAAGACCAGAGGTCGACATCCATAGTTACACATCGATCGATGCACACTCTGTGCTATCGACGATACTCCTATAGAGTAATCGATCGACGATAGAGGTGTATCGGTCGATATTTCTATCGAAACATCGATCGATACTCCCAAGGTAAAGCCTGCACTTTTATTTTTATGTACAGAAATGAAATCAGTAGAGGGGTTAGTCAGACATGATTGCTAAGTTGTTGGCTAGATGATCAAGGTTGTTTAATTAGGATATTGCATAATGTGCTTCTGTGATTGACAGACTCTTAGATGTGGTTTACAACAAAGTAGAGGTTATGATTCTAAGTTTGAATTTGATTTAGTCCCTGCTTTTTAAAACCTCTTTCATAAAGACTGCCTGTGTGTTTGCTTGAGGACAAGCAAAAGGTTAAGTCTGGGGGAGTTGATATACCATGGATTTTACCCGTTTTTTACCCATGGTATATGAGCGTTTTTACTACTATTATCTATGTTTGGAAGTCTATTAGGTATGTTTTCAGGTTGAGAAGCATTTTGGAGAAAAGTGATGTTTTAGGTGCCTTTTTGGAGCTTAAAGAAGAGTTCACCCGTGATCAAGACCAGAGGTCGACATCCATAGTTACACATCGATCGATGCACACTCTGTGCTATCGATCGACACACATTAGCCGAAGGACGATACATCGAGATCATAATCGATCGATGTACACCCTGTACTATCGATCGATACTGAGGTGGCAGAAGACAAGTTGGACCTGACCGAACTTGAAGCCTAAGACATCACATATTACAAGATTGCCCCTGGCGAGTTTTTTAACCTAATGAACTCATATTTATATGTGCCTAAGTGTTTTGGCAGAGATATAGTTTTATAAGTTTTTAGAGAGTTTTTAAGTTTCTTACAAGCTTTCAAAGAGTTTCTTCTTCTTCTACTCATTTCTTTTACTGTTTTCATTACTTTGCAAGTTCTCAATAAAGTTCTATTCAGTTCTTTATTTGTTCTTCTTAACAAAAGTTATAGGATTCTAGATCTAGAGGAGAGATCCAAAGAGATTTGTGATTGGGACCTAAGTGTTCACCCTCTAATAGATCTATGAACTCCTATTATTACCTTGTTGCTATGAACTACTTAGCCATGTCTGAGTAGATTCATTTGTTAGATTTAGGGTTTAAATAGGATATGAGGGATTAGCCCCAGCCTATATCTGCTATAGTTGTGATATTTATTGCCTAGGATTGTTCACTAATGTTTTTTCTAGCTTAGCTACCTAGAACATGAACTTGGATTGCATTGTTCATTACATGCAACTCCTGATAACATCCTAAACATGCTATGACCCTCTTGAGATATGCGAAAGCTGATCTAAAATCATGGTGAGCATTGTATCAACTTGCGCATAAAGCTTGCTTAGAGCCGTATCGATCGATACTCCTATAGAGTAATCGATCGACGTAGCTAGAGGTGTATCGGTCGATATTTCTATCGAAACATCGATCGATACTATCGTCAGAATAGCCGACTGCAAACACCATTTAGCATCTAAGTAATAGATGGTCTAAATATTGTGAGAGCTGATGGATTCATTTAATAAGTGTTGAGCTCTGACATATCATGCAAGCAACTTGTTAGCATTTATAGTATTTATAATCCTGAATTCCTGAATACCTACCCTGAATCTAACTACTTTTCTTTATTGTCTTAAAACCAAATCCTTTCAACTGAGTAATCTTACCATTACTCAACAAACCTGCAATTTACTTTAAACCATTTTCAACCTAGCATAGTCAATAAGATTACATCTTATTTGTGCACTAGATCTCTATGGATTCGATCCCTAAGTACTACAACTGAACCTCTTATTTGAGAGAGTAAAGTTACTCCTTAGGGTAATTTGAGTGATATCGACTACATCTTGTTCCAGCTTTTCTTGAACACCCTCCGCATCTGATCTGTTTGATCTCTGTTGACATGAAGCAATAAAAAGGAGATGTGATCATGAAGATATAAAGGAGAAGAAGACCACCAGTCGGATTAAACTCAGAATTAACTTAGCTTGGAGATCAAGTCTGTTCAAATACAACCTAACCTAGCTCGGAGTGCAAGTGAGTGAAAGGGAGTATTTAAATAAGAGAAGGGCTGATTATATCTGAATATAATTAAGGAGGAACCAGATCACGCCTAAGGAAAAGGAAGAGAGACGTTGGGGGCCAAAGTCACGGGTTGGTTAAGGTTCTTGTGGTCCTCCCACCCGTTTGGACCTGTCCCTTTTAACATGCTGGTCGAAGTCCTCTCTGTCCAAAGAAGACTTGTTTAATATTTCTGTATGGTTCATTGTTTATTAATATCAATGGGATTTTTCTCCATTTATATACTCATGTATTATGTTCTATAATTCTAAGCAAGGAAATCAATTCCTCCTCTTTCTCTCATTCTCTCAACTCGCCAACTCTCTCTCTCTCTTAAGTTCCAATGTTCTTCATACTCTCACCCTAAATCTGTTTAAAACTCTCATGGTATCAGAGCATCTATGCTCTTGAGACCTAAATCTCTACCATTTTCTCTCATATCTCTACCAGTCTCTCTTCCTTCCCTCATTAAAAACCTCACCAAAGAAAACCCAATGGGACAAACCTTTGATGAGGGAAAAACAGTGGAGATCTCATGACGAGGGGATCAGCTCCTGGGGTTAAGATCAATGAATCCAAGCCTGGATAGTATGGACTCCATTGTCTTTAATCTCGCTGCCTTAGTAAACACATCTGCAAGCTGGTCTTCACTTCTTGTATAGCATGGCAGAATCACTCCTAGTATAATCATCTGTCTCACCTTGTGACAATAAACTTCTATGTGCTTTGTTCTCTCATGAAAGACTGAGTTAGAAGCAATTTGGATAGCTGATTGATTGTCACAATGCATGGTCATGAGAGTAGACTGCTCAATCTCTAGATGCTTCAAAATACCCTTGATCCACACCAACTCGTTTGTCAGCTTCAACATAGCTCTATACTCAGCTTCAGCACTTGAACAGGAGATGACCTTATGCTTCTTACTCTTCCAAGTAACCATATTACCTCCAATGAATGTACAATAACCAGTAGTTGACCTCCTGTCCACTCTATCTTCTGCCCAATCAGCATCACAATACCCAACCACTTCTGTACTGCCATTACAACCCATCCAAACTCCTTGTCCAGGCAAGCCACTCAAATACCTCAGTATCCTATCAACCATCTTCCAGTGATCTACCTTTGGCGCCTCATATGCTGGCTCACTTGATTCACAGAAAAGCATATATCAGGTCTGGTGATGGTCAAGTAGATCAGCTTTCCAACCATCCTCCTATACAGCTTAGCATCCTAAAACAACTGGTTCTCTTCAACCTCCCCCTCACGCAAGAACTTATACCCCTCCTCAAGAGGTGTCTTAGCTATCTTCCCTCCAAGAACATCAGTCTCCTTCAGCATATCCATAGTGTACTTCCTTTGAGACATAAATAATCCCTCCTTAGATCTGCATATCTCAATCCGCAAGAAATACTTCATCTCTCCCAAGTCTTTAATATCAAACACAAACTTGAGAAACTCTTTAGTGCCTTTAATCCCAGCCTTATCACTCCCTGTGATAATCAAATCATCCACATACACTAGAATCACAATGATCCCTGATGGTCCAACCAGTGTGAAGAGTGTGTGATCTATTTCAGACTTCCTGAACCCTCTCCCATTAAGTGTTGTACTCAGCTTCCTGTACCAAGCTCTAGGAGATTGCTTCAACCCATATATAGCTTTCTTCAATCTCAAAACGTTTCCTGGCTTCACTAGATGCTCAAGACCAGGAGGTGGGAGCATGTATACCTCATCTTCCAGCTCACCTTGCAAGAAAGCATTCTTCACATCCATTTGCCACAAGTCCCATTCAAGATTCACAGCAAGAGATAGGACTATCCTAATGGTGTGAAGCTTGGAGACTGGTGCAAAGGTGTCAATATAATCTTCTCCATAGGTCTGAGGGAACCCTCTTGCCACTAGCCTTGTTTTCTTCCTATCCACGGTTCCATCAGGTTTGTATTTGATAGTGAAGATCCATCTACTAGTTACTGCCTTCTTTCCTTTTGGTAATTCACTCTCATACCAAGTGTCATTCCTTATCATAGCATTAGCTTCATCTCCCACAGATTCTTTCCAATCCTCATGCATCATTGCTTCTTCATAATACCTTGGAACAAAGCTTGCATCTAAGCTTATCACGAAGGCATGATGCTCTTCAGGAAACTCAGCAAAGGAACACACGGCTTGAGAAGGATGCTCCACAGCCTGGGCATTGTAGTACACTCTCGTGTTTACCCAGTTGGAAGGATCCTTCCTTGTCCTTGTGCTCCTCCTTAACTCCTGAACTGGAACTTCAGCTTGAACCTGTTCCTCTGAACCGGTAGACTCTACTTGTTCCTCATCTGAACCAGAACCAGTATACTCTTCTCCTGAATCAGTAGACTCTTCTCCTGAACCAGTAGACTCTCCTTGCTTATCTCCACTAGACTGAGGCAAGTTCACTGCTTCCCTTGTCTTCTCATGATCATGCTGACCTGAATCCTCTTTCTTCTGCTCTTGCTCACCTGATTCAGTTCCTTCACCTGATTCAGTTCCTTCACCTGATTCAGTTCCTTCACCTGATTCAGTTCCTTCACCTGATTCAGTTCCATTCCCCCTCTCATGATCAAGAAGAGTTGTTTTTCCAGCTCCACCATTCTGGTTGGAAGGTTCTCTCCTTCAGGGTTCCTGATCCTAGGATAACCCTATCCCTAACTTCTCCAGCAACACTCTCAGTGTTGTTGCCTTATCAGATGGAGCTTGAGATAAATCCTTCAGATTTTCCCACTCCTTTTCTTCATAATAACCTTTTGCTTCAATAAACTTCACTTCTCTAGATACCATTACTCTCCTTGCTTCAGGATCATAGCACTTGTACCCTTTCTGGGTGATAGAGTACCCAATGAACATTGCCTTAGTGCTTTTTGCTTCCAGCTTGTTTCTCTGCTCTCCTGGAACCTTGACATAGCACACACAACCAAAGACACGCAGGTGATCTATGAATGGCCTGCTCTTGTTCAATACCTCAAATGGTGACAGATTCTTTAATATCTTGGTTGGAACCCGGTTGATAAGATAGCAGGCAGTCTGAACAACATCACTCCAAAAACGTTTTGGGACATTTGTATGAAACATCATCGACCTAGCAACCTCCATTGTTCTTTCTCTCAGCTACACCATTCTGTTGTGGTGTATATGGGCAGCTAGTCTGATGCACAATTCCATGCTTGGCTAGATGACTCTTGAAGGTATTCTGATGTATTCACCTCCATTGTCTTATCTCAGTACCTTCACAGAAGCATTGTATTGATTAGATACATATGCTTGGAAGTTTATAAAAGCTTCTAACACCCTCTCTTTAGATGGAAGCAATGTAAGCCAAGTATACTTAGACTTCTCATCAATGAATGTCACAAAGTACTTGTGAGTACCTCTAGACATACATGGTGCAGTCCACACATCTGAATGAACTAGATCAAAGAGATGCTCATAAGTGGTCTCTGATGTTGGGAAAACAGCCCTACAATGCTTTCCTAAAATGCATGCTTCACAATCCAAGTGATTAAATGACATATTAGGCATGATCAATTCAATTGCACGAGCATGAGGATGTCCCAATCTAGCATGCCAAGTCATCCTATCAATCTTCTCAGCAGTACTACTCAAACATATAGAGTTAAAGGGTTCAGAAGTCTTAGCCAATTGGAGATGGTATAGCTGATTCTTGCTGTCTCCTCTACCAATGACCCTTCCAGTCTTCAAATCTTGAAACTCAACCTCACCTGGCCTGAATACCACTTGGCAGCCAAGATCAACCGTCGCCTTCTTCACAGACAACAGATTTGAAGTAAATTGGGGCATGTAGAAAGCATTTGTATCTTTCTCAAACAGTTTGAGTTTTCCAACTCCTTCTATTGGGATCATATCACCCTTAGCTATCATCACACCTCCAGTGGCTTTCTTCACATCACTTATCAAGCTTCTATCACTGATCATGTGATGACTTGCTCCAGAATCAACTATGATGGGTTTGTTGGATGTGGATGCTTTGGCATGAGCACCTTGTCTCCGGGTCGTAGCCAAAGCATACACATACTTGACAAACTCATCCCATTCCTCCTTTGTGACACACTCATCTTCTCCTTTAGTTTCTAGCTTCCTCATAACTTCACTGCCCTCTACACAATCTCCCATGTAAGCTGAGTAAGAACATTCTCCTACGTGCATACTATCCTTGATATCCTTCCTCCATAATCTTCTCATCATAAACCATACCTTAGAAAGTTTTCTCAACTTTCCCTTCTTGCAGCTTGTACCTCTCTTCCATCTATCCGGCTTCTTGTGTATCTCCTACACATCACAAATGTGTTTAACCAGCTCACATATCTCTTTCATAAGAAAGTTAAAAATCACATCTTGCTTCCTCCTTCCTTGACAACAACTCGGTTTTCCTGTATGTGTTGTCACCATACCCAACTCTGATCCTACTTCTCTCAACCTCCCCACAAGCTGATACAACTCGTCCTCTTCTTGTCTTAGACTGTGGATCACGCCTTTGGCTTCATGAACCTTCAACCTTGCTGTCTGACCTTCTTCAGCAGCTGTCTTCTTCAAAGGTTTCTCCTTTGAAGGTTCTATCTTTACATGAATCTCCTCCAAACTTGCTGTCTGATCTTTTTCAGCAGCTCTCTCCTTTAAAGGTTCTTCCTTTGCTGTCTGGTTTTCCTCAGCAGCTCTCTCCTTTAAAGGTTCTTCCTTTACATGATTACTCCAAATCCCACAGCTTTCCAAAGCTGTTTTCATCCAAGATGACCAAACCAACTTATTTTCTCTCCCTTTCTTCTCTTCAAGACTCGATCTTGTTGTCTCCTCCAAGCCACAGCTTTCCAAAGCTCTCTTAGCCTATCTTGACCAAGCGCCATCCCTCTCTTCTTCAAGATCCATGGTTGTACTCGATCTGTGTTTCATTTCCATGTTGAGATAGTTTGAATCCATCAGAATATCTCACACCACCCAGATAATAAAGACCAGAACTCAAGAACACCAAGAACACTCAAGAACACCCATATTTTTATGAAAAAGAAATCACACTCTCCCCTTTTGAGCAATCTGGCTCTGATACCATAAACACTTTTGTGTGTTTAGAGCATGATTCAAACAATCAAAGATAATCAGGTTCAAAGATTACAGAGATTCAGAGATTTTAGTGAGAGAATAGAGAGAGAGATTTAAAACTCCATTAATTGATTAATTAGATGATTTACAAGTACATATAGATGGGGATACAAGCGATTTCGAAATGGGACTCAAAGCATGTGAAGTCAAAGCTAGCTGGCCACTCTGGTTTGAAATACTTGGCTGAGAGGCTTCACATGCTTGGACAGGCTGTAAAGTAGTTTCTCCTTTCCAGCTGTGCTCTTCTCTTATCCTCTTGCCTTATCCACACAGCTTGGACGAAATCCTCCTTTCCAGACTCATAGATGCAAGGTAACTTCTCAATCTGCCTTAGTTACCTTCATCTAGAGTTACTGTGGTAACTTTGCAAAGTTACTGTGGTAACTTTGGAGTTACTGTCTCAATCTCAACACTTCTCTTCTCTAACTGATCCCTGAACCTCCAAGACTCCATCTCTTTATTACCTCATCTCAACAATCACCTCATCTCAACACTCACTTTGAATCCGGCATTCAATGGTCTCATCCAGCATCTATTGAGAGAGGATGCTTTACCTGATCTAGAGGAGGTGTGTGCTCGTATCCAGAAGGAACAGGGTTCAATGGGCTTGTTTGGAAAGAAAGGAGATCTTTCACTTGCAAATCAAGCATCTCAAGCCGAGAAGGGAGAAGCTCCACAAGCCAACAAAGCTGCGCATGGAAAGTATGAGGAGAAAAGATTCAATGGGAGCTGTGATCATTGTAAGAAGCAAGGCCACAAGAAGAGCCAATGCGGGATCCTTCATCCATATCTGAAGCCAGCCAAGTATTGAACAGAATAAGAAGACATGAAGTAATGAGGTTAAAGGGATGAAGAGATTAGAAGAAGAGAAGAAGCTTGAATACCAAGGAAGTCCAACATACTCTCTCTCTCTCTCTCTCTCTCTTTTGTTTACGGATTAAACTCTCTCTCTCTCTCTCTCACTTGTTCTTGAGTGTTCTTCCTTTTATTCTTCACCAAACTTACATGGTATCACAGCCTACAGGCTCTTGAACCGCTTATTTCTTCCGCAAAGCTACTCTTATTCCCATTCTCTTTCATTCTCTCGGTTTACTTTCCTCAAAATCTCAACCATTTCCTTTTACCCAACGGTCCATAGCAAACTCAATATGGAGCAAGGCAAGACCGTGGTACTTCCAGTCACCCTAAAAGGGCCTAACTACATTTTCTGGTCAAGATTGACTAAGAACGCCCTTAGTTGAAGAGGCTTATGGTCCCATATCACTTCAAGTGAGGCGCCAAAGCAAACCAGCTAAGGAGAAGATGAAAAGGAGCTGATGGTGGTAGATGAAGATAAATAGAGTCAAGAACACCTCATGGTGCTCTCTATCCTCCAAAGCTCCCTTGATGCTCCTCCTATGGAGTCATACTCTCACTGTACTACAGCAAAGCAACTGTGGGAGACACTTCAGAAGGTTTATGGAAACACATCCAACCTGAGCCGAGTTTATGAAGTGAAGAAAGGTATCAGATGCCTGAACCAAGAAGATATGGACTTCAACCGCCACTTTGGGAAGTTCAGTACACTCTGGTCAGAGCTTGAAATGCTGAGGCCACACACAGCTGACCCTGCTGCCTTGGAGGAAAGGCGTGAGCAAGACAAAGTGTTTGCTCTGCTGCTGACTCTCAACTCCAACTATGGGGACCTCATCAAGCACATCTTAAGAACAGACAAGTTTCCTTCTATAGATGATGTCTGCAGCCAGATTCAGAAGGAGATAGGCTCGGTGGGTCTCTTTAGTGGAAAGGGAGACTTGAACATGGCTACAAAAGCTGAAGCAGCAACCGCAAACAAAGCCTTTGCCACACAAGATAATAGAAAGGGTCGTCGTGGGCATTGCAAGAAGGAGGGACACATGAAGCACCAATGCTGGATTCTTCACCCACATCTTAGGCCACCATCCAGATACAGCCAAGCAAGAGCGCATGAGGCTGCACAACAAACTGGCCAGCAAGGAACTCAGTTCATGCGTCCAACTAGTGATGGGAGATGAATGATCTCCACTTCTCATGCTGCTGGTTCCTCCTCCCAGCCTGTCCAGGATGATTTATTCATCCGCAAGTCTGACATTGAGGCATTGATCAAAGCCCTCAATGCAAACTCTGGTAACATTAGGAGTACTCTTTTAAATTCATCTCTTAATGCCAAACCATTAATAATTGATTCAGGAGCTTCACATCACATGATTAAGGATTCTAATCTTATTAGCAATGTTGAACCTTCATTAGGAAGTGTATTAATTGCTAATGGAGATAGGATACCAACTAAAGGCATAGGAAATCTGAAACTGTTTGAGAAAGAGTCTAAAGCTTTTTATATGCAATCTTTCACCTCTAACTTGCTCTCTGTAAAGAAGGCCACTACTGATCTCAACTGTAATGTTATCTTTAGCTCTAATGATGTACATTTTCAGGATATTGAGACTAGTAAGATGCTTGGAAAAGGTGTGAGCAAGGGCGGCCTCTATTTGCTCGAAGACACCAAACTTAGTTATGATTTCCCTTATGCGTTTATTTCTACTCCTGTTGTTGCTTCTGATGATCTTTGGCATGCTAGATTAGGTCACCCTCATTCTAGAGCTTTAAGTCTGATGTTGCCTAATATCTCTTATAAAAATGATAATTGTGAAGCTCGTATCCTTAGTAAACATTGAAAGACTGTTTTTCCTAAATCAAGTACTATCTATGAGCATTGCTTTGATTTGATTCATTCTGATGTCGGGACTGAACCTTGTGTTTCTAGAGAAAATCACAAGTACTTAGTCACCTTTATTGATGAAAAATCTAAATATACTTGGCGGATATTAATCCCATCTAAAGATAGAGTGTTAGAAGCTTTTATGAACTTTCAAAGCTATGTTACTAATCACTTTAATGCCAAGATAAAAATATTTGTGTCAGATAATGGTGGGGAATACACAACCAATGACTTCAAAACTCACCTAGCCAAACATTGAATCATTCATCAAACAAGTTGTCCATACACACCACAATAAAATGGAGTGGCAGAGAGAAAGAATCGACATCTCATGGAAGTAGCCAGTGTTGAAATAAGTTGAGTATATGCATGAGAAGAGTTGGAGTTGAGCTATATGAAGAGGAGAATAAATTTGGAAGACTTTGGAGAGTTTAGGTCAAGCCATCCGTACAAGCCGTACAATAGGTCTCGACCAAACTTCACCCAAAGTTACTTTCACCGTCCAGTAAGCTTTACTTGAAGAGAAGAAGTTACTGGTATGTTTGCTGTAGCATCTGACCGTCTAGGGAATAAGGGAGGCGCGTCTGACAGGCTGTCATAAGCTGGCTCAAAAGGAAGAACCTTATCCTTAAGCCAAACATGTGAGCAGCCCCATTGGATAGATTTGTAATGGACGCTCCCCTTGCCTTGACCTCACATGCTTGGTCTCCTTTACTTTTGCGCAAACCCTTGTCTCTTCATTGCTATTTATTGTAAACTCATGTCATTAATAAAGATTAAGCATTTCTAGTCACCTTTACTCTTGTTCATCATTTTTCTTTACTAATCTCATCCGAATCTCTTCTAATCTCTCTTAATCTCTCTATATTCTCTCTTAATCTCTCAATACAATTTCTTAATCTCTAAAAATCTCATGGTATCAGAGCCAGGTTGGCTTTGGTATTGAGATCTAGCGTGTTCTTCAGCTCCATTTAAGCTTCAAGAGGTGTTCTTGAGGTGTTCTTGGCGTTTTAAGAAAGATGGACAACACCAACTACAAAAACAAGGTTATCACGGTTCCGGTTGCTCTCAAGGAAGGAAGCAACTATCTGCTGTGGTCCAGGCTCGTAAAGACAGCGATTCAGAGGCTAGGGCTATGGAGCCACATCACTGATGAGGCGCAAGTGAAGCCAGTGGCCAAAGAAGATGAAGGTGAAAAGGAAAAGGAAGTAGCTTTGGCCGAGTACAAGAGATGGGTGCAAGATGCTCTGATGGTGCTATCTGTGCTGCGAGGATCTCTTGAAGTCCCTCTTTTAGAGGCCTATAGCTACTGTGAGAATCCTAAACACCTGTGGGAGACGCTCCTGAAGACGTTTGGTAACAAGACCAATCTTAGCGGAGTGTTTGAGTTGAAAGGAGCTATCAATGCTCTTGTTCAAGACGGTGAGGAGTTCACCAAGCACTTGGGAAAGTTCAGAGATTTGTGGAATGAGCTTGAAGGCTTAAGACCCAACACCACTGATCAAGAGATTCTTGCAGAGAGAAGAGAACAGGATCAGGTGTTTGGGCTGATGATTACTTTGGATCCTCAATACAAGGATGTGATTGCTCACAAACTGAGGTCTCCGAGTCTTCCATCCATGGAGGAAGTATGCGCACAGCTGCAGAAGGAGGAGGGATCTATTGGTCTCTTTGGTGGAAAGAAAGATCTCTCCATGGCGCATATGGTTGAGGAAGTACTAGCTAACAAAGCTATGTACAAGAGTGGCGACAGGAGGTATGGTGAGAAGTTTGCGGGTGACTGTGACCATTGCAAGAACCTAGGCCATAAGAGGAGCCAATGCTGGATACTCCACCCACATCTCAAGCCATCCAAGTTCAACAAGGATCGAGAAGCAAGAGCTAACCTTTCTGCTGAAGCAAGTGGAGCTGGTTCATCCAGAACTAGTTCAAAGGCAAAGGCGTGTGAAAGTGAAGGCAAGGCTATGACTTCTCATCACTTGGGAGGAAGAGATACGGAGAATAATATGATCAGGAGATCAGACATTGAATCCCTCATCAAAGCTCTAAAAGAGTCTGGTGGTAACAAATTCGGAAACACCCTTGGTTATTCCTTTGCTGCTCATGTAGTATCTAGCACTCCTGATAGATTGCTAGATGATTATAAGACTGCTCATACTGCTGATAAGATTGCTAGTGTTCCTGATAGGTTGCTAGAGCTGATTAAGTCTTTGCATGATAGAAATGGATCACCTAGAACACATACTGCTCAAAACATGAATAAGCCATTGATTATTGACTCTGGTGCATCTCATCATATGACTAGTTATAATAGACTTATCAAAGATATAGAACCGGCTCTTGGACATGTTATGATTGCTAATAGAGCTAGAGTCCCTATTAAAGGTGTTGGAAAATTGAAATTATTTGATAAGGATTCCAAAGCTTTTTACATGCCTGAGTTCATTTCTAATCTATTATCTGTCAAGAAATTCACAACTGATATTCATTGCAATGTCATTTTCAGTCGTAATGATGTTAAATTTCAGGATATTGAAAGCAGTAAGTTGATTGGGCAAGGAGTCACCAAGGGAGACCTTTATTTGCTTGAAGATATTGCCCCTATTTCTAGTTCTTGTTACTCGTTTAGTTCTGTTTCTTCTTTGAATAAGGATGCATTGTGGCATGCTAGGATAGGACATCCACATGTTAGAGCATTAGGCTTAATGTTACCAGGTGTCATGTTTAAAAATAATGAGTGTGAAGCTTGTATTTTGGGAAACATTGTCAAACTGTATTTGAAAGATCTTCTACTATTTATGAAAAGTGTTTTGATTTGATTCACTCTGATGTCTGGACAGCCCCTTGCTTATCTAGAGATAATTACAAGTACTATGTCACATTCATTGACGAAAAATCTAAGTACACCTAGTTAACCCTCATTAAGACTAAGGATAGGGTGCTTGATGCATTTAAAAATTTTCAAGACTATGTGACTAACCATTACAATGGCAAGATAAAGTTTTTGAGGTCAGATAATGGTGGAGAGTACACAAGTCATGCTTTTGAGCAACACCTTTCTCAACATGGGATTCTACATCAAACCAGCTGTCCATACACTCCTCAACAGAATGGGAGTGGCTGAGAGGAAGAACAAACACCTGATGGAGGTCGCCTGGTCCATGATGTTTCAAACGGGTGTTCCAAAGAGGAACAAGCTTGAAGCAAAGAATACCAAGGCTATGTTCATTGGCTACTCTACAACACAGAAGGGGTATAAGTGTTTTGATCCGGATGCAAGAAGAGTGTTAGTGTCCAGAGAGGTCAAGTTTATGGAAGAAAAAGGATACTATGAAGGAAAGAATTGGGAGGATCTATCTCGGCCATCAGACAAGGCTTCTAGTCTAAGGATCAGAGAAGGAATGATATGCCGAACATACATGAATCTGAAGAACCCGCGCACCTTGATCATGAGGGGGGAGAAGAAACTGAGGCTGGAGGTCAGGGAGATCAAAGCTCAGCCAGTCCAAGTCCTGATCAAGGTTTGGATGAAGAGGTTGTTACTGAACAACAAGTTGAAGAACCAGAACAAGATGAACCAATGGAGGAACCAGAACAAGCTGAACCAGAACCAGTAGTGAAGGTTCCACTGAGGAGAAGCACACGGGTGAGGAAGGATCCTTCCAACTGGGTAAACACAAGAGTGTACTACAATGCCCAGGCTGTGGAGCATCTTCTCAAGTCGTGTGCTCCTTTTCTCAATATCCCAAATAGCATTGTGCATTTATAACAAGCTTAGATGCAAGCTTTGTTCCGAGGTCTTATGAAGAAGCCATGATGCATGAGGATTGGAAAGAATCAGTTGGAGATGAAGCCAATGCAATGATAAAGAATGACACTTGGTATGAGAGTGCATTACCAAAAGGAAAGAAAGCTGTGACCAGTATATGGATATTTACTATCAAATACAAGCCTGATGGAACTGTGGATAGAAAGAAGACAAGACTTGTGACAAGAGGATACACTCAGACTTGGGGAGAAGACTACATTGATACATTTGCTCATGTCGCTAAACTTCACACGATTAGAATTGTATCGTCTCTAGCTGTGAACCTTGGATGGGGGCTGTGAAGAATGCATTTCTTCAAGGAGAACTAGAGGATGAGGTCTATATGCATCCACCTCCTGGTCTTGAGCATCTGGTGAAGAAAGGGAATGTGCTGAGGTTGAAGAAGGCTATTTATGGTCTCAAGCAGTCACCAAGCGCTTCGTACCATAAGTTAAGCACAACATTGAATGGGAGAGGCTTTAGGAAGTCTGAACTTGACCATACCCTCTTCACTCTTACCACACCCTCAGGTATTGTCGCAATTTTTGTGTATGTTGATGATATCATCATCACTGGAATTGATAGAGATGGTATCATAGCTACCAAGGATTTTCTTAAATCAGTGTTTGAAATTAAAGATTTAGGAGATATAAAATACTTCTTTGGAATTGAGTTGTGTAGATCTAAGGAAGGTTTGTTCATCTCTCAAAGGAAATATACACTTGATCTTTTGAAAGATGCAGGTGTCTATGGTGGAAAGACAGCTAAGATGCCCATGGAAGATGGGTACAAGGTTCATCGTGAGGGGGAGATTGAAGATAGTCAACCATTTCATGATCCCAAGCTTTACAGAAAGCTTGTAGGTAAGCTGATCTATTTGACTATCACACGGCCTGATATTTGTTTTGCTGTGAAACAGGTGAGCCAGCATATGCAAGTTCCAAAGGACCATCATTCGCGCATGGTGGAGAGGATCCTCATGTACTTGAATGGAACTACTGGTCTTGGTGTATGGATGGGGTGCAATGAGAGCACTGAAGCAGTTGGGTGTTGTGATGTTGATTGGGCTTGTGACAGAGCTGAGAGGAGATCCACAACAGGTTATTGCACCTCTATTGGAGGAAACCTTGTGACATGGAAGAGCAAGAAGCAGAAGGTGGTCTCTTGTTCTAGTGCTGAGGCAGAGTATAGAGCTATGCTTATGCTCACTAACGAGTTGGTATGGATCAAGGGAACCATGAAGCACTTAGAGATAGATCAAGCAGCTCTTATGACCATGCATTGTGACAACCAGGCGGCCATTCACATTGCTACCAACTATTGGAAATAAGGAGACAAGGATAAAGGATGATCAGGAGACTTGGAGAAGAAACTGATCTGCGCATCCTTGGAGAACAAGTCTATCCGTACAATACTTGAGACACGAGTCACTTCAGCTTAACCTAACCTACCTTGAGAAGCAAGGAGGTTTAAACTCGCCAATGTTGGGCTCTGAGAGACTAAGGAGCCATTGGGATTTGTCTGAAGCAAGAAGAGTATTTAAATAGGAAGATCACATGTTCTACTTAAGGATGTGCAGGCTTGGAGACCGTGTAGGAGCTGGCACTGTCCCTCGGCCATAATGCATTTCTTTATTGTATTCTTTTTGCCCTGATGTCCATTGCCTTGCTTATAAATATTGTATTTGCACACTCTTAATAAAATTAAGAAAACACAAATCCTTCTTCACTCTCTCTCTTATTGTCTCACGGATTCCTCTCTTCTCTCTCTAGTTCATCACTTTGTTCTTGTTACTCTGTTCTCATTTTCTCTCATGGTTTCAGAGCCTACAAGCTTCTGAGAACCTATTTTCTTCTGCAAAAATATTCTGCTTACTTATCTCTTTCACTTTGTTGGATTACTTTCTCAAATTTCACTTCATTTTTCTTTTATCCAGTGGGTAAAAGGAACTTGTTCTGGGCGGTTACTTCAGTTCTTGCACTTGCTCACTCTTTTCTGTCCCTGCATTCTTCTTTCTCTTAGAGCATTTCTTGTTCCTCTTGATTACTCTCTGATTCAGCCTTGAAAATTGAAAATTTTTCTAGGCGCCAATTCTTTACCCAGTGGATAATTGCAAGTCAAGATGGAGCAGACCAGGCCAGTGGTGATTCCGGTCACTCTTAAGGGTGCAAACTACATCACTTGGTCCAGATTGACCAAGACAGCCCTTCGTGGAAAAGGTTTATGGGAGCATATCACTTCAAGTGGAGCACGAAAACAAACCACACAACGAGAAGATGGCACATAGCTTGTAGTGGTAGATGAAGGCAAATGGGGTCAGGAGGACCTCATGGTGCTGTCTATCTTGCAAAGCTCTCTGGATACTCCTATCATGGAGGTGTATGCACACTGTGAGACTGCCAAGCAGTTGTGGGATACCTTGCACAAGGTTTATGGCAACACTTCAAACCTCACCAGAATCTTTGAAGTCAAAAGAGCCATCAACAACTTGCAGCAAGAAGAGATGGACTTCACCAAGCACCTTGGGAAGTATAGTCAGTTATGATCTGAAATTGGGCTGTTAAGACCAAGCACCTCTGATGCAACCACCTTTGAGGAGAGGCACCAGCAGGATAAAGTCTTTGGACTACTTCTCACTCTCAATCCCAACTTCAATGATGTTCTCAAACACATTTTAAGAGCTAAGGAACTTCCCAGCTTTGATGATGTGTGTGCTCAAGTCCAGAAAGAGCTTGGAGCAGAGGGTTTGTTTTGTAGCAAAGGGGAATTGCCTATGGCCAGCAAGGCTGAGAAGGTGGAGACTGGTGCAGCTAGCAAGGCCGCTTACCGGCTGGAGGAGACAGGCGTGTGTTCTGTGATCATTGCAAGAAGTCAGGTCACACCAAGAGCAACTGATGGATCCTTTACCCCCATCTCAGACCATCCTCAGCTAACAAATACACTCCAGCAAGGGCAAATGAAGCAAGAGCTCATGAGGCTATGCGCATGGGAGAAGATGGGAGAGCTATGACTTCTACCACTCAGTCTGTTGGATCAAGCTCTCAGCTTCCCCATACTGATTGCCTTTGTCCCCAAATCAGACATGGAGGCCCTTATCAAGGCCTTCAGTCACAACTCTGGTGACATTAGTGTCAATGCTTTAAATTCTATTCACCATCCATCTCACACTGCTAGGCCTTTGATCATTGATTCAGGAGCTTCTCACCATATGATTAAGGATGCTAAACTGATTAGTAATGTCAAACCTGCTCTAGGAAGTGTAGTGATTGCAAATGGTGATAGAATTCCCATTGAGGGAGTAGGAAATTTAAAACTGTTTGTTAAAGAATCTCAAGCTTTCTATATGTCTGCTTTCACATCTAACTTATTATCTGTTAAGAAAGCCACCACTGATCTTAATTGCAATGTTATTTTTAGTCCTAATGATGTGTGCTTTCAGGATATTAAGACCAGTAAGATGCTGGAAAAAGGTGTGAGCAAGGGAGAGCTGTATTTGTGATATCTTGCATATTTACATCTTTTTAGCTATCATATCTTGTGCATTTTGATCATTTATATTAGGCATTAGGCATCTTTAGGTTCATATTGAATTCATATGTCCTTATTAGGTGTTAGAAAGAGCTAAGGAGTGATTGGAGGTGTTTGGGAGCTTTGTGATTCAAAAGATGAAGAATGGAGTTTGGCCAAGGTCAGGACAAGCCAAACCATGATCAAGACCATATCTTGGACGAGACCAGGATGGCCGGGACGCGAGATGGATCAGGAACACTTACCCGGGTGTTAGGACGGACGAAGGATGGATGGTCGGTGCATGGCTGGATATGCTCGGGACTGAGCCCCAGCGCGGGACGGCTCGGAGAGACAGCCTGGGCATGGACTGATGTGCGGGGACGAGTGCGCGAGGAGCCTTTCCCGGGCGGGAAAAGGGCAGGACAAGCTAATGCGCGGCCTGATCTGTGCGAAGGCTGGTACCCGCGCGGCCTGGAGAGCTGGACGGTGCGCGGTCTGGAGAGCTGGATGGTGCGCGCCCTGGAGAGCTGGACGATGCGCGGCCTGGAGTTCTCGGCCTCACCTACCCGCACGGGACAGGACGTGGACGGACAGGACGTGCGTAGGCTGAGTGTTGGGGTCGAAAATGGTTATCTCGAAATCAACGGCTAAGATCATTACCTGTCTACGAACTTTCCGCAAAAAGGATCAACAAAGGTCGGATCGGAAAAGAACAGCGCGAACAAGGTCCGAGCGCCCGGCTTCGCCGTGCTGGCACGGGTGCCGGCTTCGCCGTGCTGGCACGGGTGCCGGCTTCGCCGTGCTGGCCCGGCGCCGGTGCCGGCTTCGCCGTGCTGGCCGGCGCCGGTGCCGGCTTCGCCGTGCTGGCCCGGCGCCGGTGCCGGCTTCGCCGTGCTGGCCCGGCGCCGGTGCCGGCTTCGCCGTGCTGGCCCGGCGCCGGTGCATCCAGTCTGTTCCCAGCTCGTCCGATTTAGATCGCACCTCGTGGTTTCCATGAAGTCATAACACCTTAGCTATGGACCTAACGTTCCTCGGTTCAACTCGATTGGAGTTATCCTCGAAATTTTACAACTGGAGCTAGGAAGGATGGTTCTTCCGCAAAATATATCATGTAAAACAAGGACGATCAACTCGAACATCGATTCTTTAGGATATACGATTTATTTTGCAGAAAAGATAAACTTTCCGAGAAATCGTACGAACGTTCGAGGGCTTGAGGTTTGTCCACGGGCTCACTCACGATTTTGGAGACCCAAGCCCAATAAGAGCTGTGACGATTTATCCTATCTTATTAAAGTAGGATAAATGTTAAGTTTCCGCAGATAAATGTCAATGCTCGAGTATAACTACGAAGATCGATGGAAAATGGAATATTTCCTAAAGAGATAAACTTGGGCCCAAAGGCGGAAGGTTAAACGGGCCATCGACCTAAAGTGACTATATAAGGAGGGCTGGGGCAGAAGAGAAGAGGATCCGAGATTTTAGACTTAGAGAACTCCTGCTAGCTTAGAGAACTTAGGACTTAGGTGGTTAGACTAGTACGGCAAGGCTTAGGACGTCTTGGCTGCCTCTTGTTCTGTTGTTCCGATAGTTAGCATATCTCTACTCCTCTCGGAGAAATCTTGTACTCATACTTTTTAACTAATAAAATGCCTCTGAGCGACCATTCATTCTTATCTTGCTATTTGTCTTTTATCGATCCCAAAGTGATTACGCAGAGAATTCGGACCTTCAAGGAAGATCGGGTTAACTTGGTCTTCCTCCATATTTGTTCATCGAAAATTGACAGTGTGAATTTCGGTTCCCACAGTTTGGCGCTAGAAGGAGGGGGGGACGAATTCTCTAACTCGAAGGTCACTAAGCAATAAAAGATATAGGATGTCCGCTCCAGTAGCCAGCGAGGTTGTTTCATTCAAGGATCGGGCAACGGCCAACCAGGCCACAAACCCCACAACGATCTCCTTGTAATCGAAGTAACGATCCAGGACATCGACGTAGCGAGAGTGTTAGTCGACACCAGATGCTCGGCCAACATTATCTACAAGAGTACCCTCGAGAGAATGGAGGTCGACCTGTGCGCCGTCACGGAAGAACCTAGCCCGATATTCGGACTCTCGGGAGATGCTACTATGATTCTCGGCTCGATCAGCCCCTTGGTTAAAGCCGGGAGCATCGCTAAAATCACGGAATTCTTAGTCGTCGATCGTCCAACATCGTATAACGCGATCATCGGTACTCCATGGCTGAATTCCATGCGAGAGATCCCCTCGACATTCCATCTGTGTCTAAACTATACAACGAAATCGCAGGATGGCGCAAGTATGTTACGCCGCCGAGCTGAAAAGAAAAAACTCGGCAGTCGAAGCCTCTCGAAGCAAAAAAGTAAAGCCTACTCCCGATAAGAATGCCCCAGAACAAGACTCGAGCGTCTTCTGGCAATCTCAGAGGATCAAAGCCCTAGACGGGAAGCGCAAACCAACTTGCGAACCGGTAATCTCAGTCTGCCTAGACGAATCGTTCCCAGAATGATGCGTCGAGATCGGGGCCAACCTCCGCGAACCTTTGAGAACAGAGCTCATAACCTGTCTCAAAAGGAACCTCAGCACATTCGCTTGGGCCGCGAAGGATATGCCAGGGATCGACATCGGCATAACTTGCCATGAGCTCAACATTGACCCAACCTACAAACCCGTCAAGTAAAAAAGGCGGAAACTAGGACCGGAGCGTGCCACCGCGGTAAACGAGGAAGTTGAAAAACTCCTTAAAGTGGGATCAATAACGGAAGTCAGGTACCCGGACTGGCTCGCTAACCCAGTCATGGTCAAAAATAAAAACGGCAAATGGCGAGTCTGCGTCGACTTCACCGACCTCAACAAGGCTTGTCCAAAAGATTGCTTTCCACTCCCGCATATCGACCGACTTGTCGAAGCAACAGCAGGAAACAAACTTTTATCATTCATGGACGCCTTCTCCGGGTACAATCAAATCACGATGAACCCGGACGATCGCGAGAAGACCGCATTCATCACTGACCGTGGGACGTATTGCTACAAAGTAATGCCTTTCGGCCTCAAGAACGCAGGCGCTACTTACCAGCGACTCGTCAACCGAATGTTTTCCGAGCAGCTCAGAAAAACTATGGAGGTATACATCGATGACATGCTCGTAAAATCCCTTGACGAACACGACCACGTTTCCCATCTGGAAGAGTGTTTCGCAAGGTTGAATTTGCACAACATGAAATTGAACCCGGCTAAATGTAGATTCGCCGTGGCGTCGGGAGAATTTCTCGGCTACCTAGTCACGTGTCGCGGAATGGGGCTAACCCCAAACAGATAAACGGGTTAATAGAAATGGTCTCGCCCAAAACCAAAAGGGAAGTCCAAAGGCTGACAGGAAGAGTCGCCGCCTTAAACCGTTATATCTCGCGCTCAACGGACAAATGCCTTCCTTTCTACGACACGTTGAAAGGGAACAAGAAATTTGAGTGGACAGAGGAATGCGAAAAAGCTTTCCAACACCTAAAGCATTACCTAGCCACTCCTCCCGTCCTCGCAAAACCAGTAGAGGGAGAACCCTTGTCCCTGTACATTGCAGTATCCACAACAGCGGTAAGCGGCGTTTTGATTAGAGAAGAACGCGGTGAGCAGAAACGAATCTTCTCCATAAGCAAAACATTGCTAGACGCTGAGACCCGATAACCCCTGATGGATTCTCCGGCCATATTTTCAGTCGCATACCATTGTAATCCTCACCACCGTCCCCTTGCGAACGATTTTGCACAGTCCGAGTCAGTCAGGACGACTCGCAAAATGGGCAATCGAACTAAGCGAGTACGACGTGGAGTACCGCCCAAGAACCTGCGCAAAGTCTCAAGTATTGGCGGACTTCTTGGTGGAATTGCCCATAGGAGATATGACGAACACAGAACCAAACTCAACTTGGATCCTTCACGTCGACGGATCATCGTCCAAACAAGGATCTGGGATCGGAATCCGGCTCACGTCTCCGACTGGCGAAATCTTGGAGCGGTCGTTCCAATTGGAGTTCCATGCGTCAAACAACGAGACCGAATATGAGGCACTCGTTGCGGGCTTACGGCTGGCCCGAGGGCTGAATATCCGTAACATCCACGCTTACTGTGACTCTCAGTTAGTCGCAAATCAGTACAGCGGGGAATATGAAGCAAAGGACGAAAGAATGGATGCATATCTTAAACTCATCCAAGATCTCTCCCGAAACTTCGACCACTTCGCCCTCACTAGGATTCCTCGCTCGGAAAACACTCAGGCAGATGCCTTGGCCGCACTCGCGTTAAGTTCAGACCCTGGACTGAGTCGGGTAATCCCCGTCGAGTTCATTGAACATCCAAGCATCGGACCGCCAGTGATCGCCAATCTTATTCGAGCACAAATCAGCGGAAGAAATGGATGACCACGGAAGAAACATGGATCAGTCGGAATACGGCTGCGACAGCCCTTGGCTGGAACCAATCCGAGCGTACATAATCGGCGGAACACTTCCTGCCGAAAAATGGGCAGCCGCAAAATCAAGACTCAGGCCGCATGATACGTGACGGTAGAAGAAGAAATCTACAAATGGAGATTCTCCGGCCCGCTCATGACCTGCGCCGAAGGCGAAAAAGCGAGAAGAGTAATGGAGGAGGTCCATTCTGGGTCGTGCGGAAACCATTCCGGCGGAAGATCTCTCGCAGTCAAAATAAAACGCCACGGTTATTACTGGCCAACTATGATCAAAGACTGCGAGAAGTACGCTCGAAAATGCGAAAAATGCCAAAGGCACGCACCGACGATCTATCAGCCCGCGGAAGTCCTCTCGTCCATCTCATCTCCTTATCCCTTTATGCGATGGTCCATGGACATCGTCGGGACATTTCATAACTCGAAGCAGAAACAATTTCTCCTGGTCCTCACGGATTTCTTCTCAAAATGGGTGGAGGCTGATTCCTATGCAAGTATCAAAGATGTACAAGTCGAGAACTTCGTATGGAAGAACATAATCACCAGACACGGGGTCCCTTACGAAATCGTGACAGACAGCGGGTCTCAGTTCATCTCTACCGGTTCGAGGCGTTCTGCGAGAAGTGGAAGATCGACTTACCAAGTCGACTCCCGGATATCCGCAATGCAACGGTGATGCACCCTAAATTAGGATCACTCGACCGGACTGATAAGGGGATATGATCTCAGACAGATTGAATGAGAAATGATGGATTGAAGGGTCGCACAACAGTTGCGGAAGGCTGTTGATATTCCCGAACTCTCATTGTTGCTTAATATGACGCACAAGTCCAACAAAAGGAGAAATAGATGGATCGAAGGGTCGCACAACAGTTCGCGGAAGGCTGTTGATATTCGAACTCTCATTGTTGCTTAATATGGCGCAAGTCCAACAAAAGGAGAAATAGATGGATCGAAGGGTCGCACAACAGTTCGCGGAAGGCTGCTGATATTCGAAGCCAATTTGTTGCGGATGTGGCGCGGACCAACAAAAGGGCAGCCTTGATCTGTTGCGGATATGGCCTTACGGTCCAACGAGAAAGAGAGTTACTTGGAGCTAACCACACCAAGAACAAGAAAAGTGAGATTCCCTCTCAAGGTTCCAAAAATAATCACTCAAAACTTATTTTATTTCATTGATCAAATGACCTTTATTTTAATAGGCAAAGCATACAAAAGGTTGGAATACAAAAGACTAGTCAAACATAGAAATTGACAACTTATAAAAATAAGGAAGACTTGACCAAAGACTATGAATTGACCAAAAAATCATAAATTTCTTGACTTGACCGAAATTGAAAGACTGGTCATAAAACTCTTCGGCTGATCTCGTGCTTCCATAGGGTCGACGGTCTCTGAATTGCCGTCAGATTGATATATTATTCGACCATACCTTGTATTTTCTTGTTGGGCCTTTCTTTCTTTGGGCTGAAGCATCTTCATTAAAATATTTTCATAAATCGTCAAGCCCATCTTGTTTAAAACTCAAGCCCAAGAGTCAAATTTTCTTGATTTGTTTATGCTGCTGATTCAGGGCACAATATTCCCTCCTCCTTTAAATAGATTTGTCCTCAAATCTGTCTTTCTTTATCTTCAGATGGAATGATCTCTTAGCTTTTCGTATAGCTCTCTCTCTCTTTTCTTTTTGTTTTATAAAGAAAAGAAGATGAAAGGTAGAAGATGGATGAAGAAGATGGAAAGATGAGAAAAAATGAACAGACAAGTACCGGTTGAGTGGCTCTGATACCACTTGATGAACCCTAAGAAACGCTACTCGACCGGTAAGGGGATATGAACTCGAAAGGAGAACTGATGGTTTGAATGGCGACACAATGGGTTGCGGAAGGCCCAATGATACTGTCAAGGTGTCTGATCAGCGCCTGATATGACTCACAGGTCCGTCGAGGAGGCGATCTCGATCTGTTGCGGATGTGGCCACCGGTCCAACGAGAAAGAAGCGTTTGTTTGGAGCTAACCACACCAAAGAAACTAAGAAAAGTTCTAAACAAAGAACAAAGAGAATAACTCATAAAATGGGAAAAAGGTCTGATTTATTTTGTGGCGTATGAGCCTTATTTATAGGATTACAAGTCAAAGAAAGACATAAATAAACATAGGAAATGTAATCCTAGAAAAAGAAAATATTTCATAGAAAATATAAATAATGATCAGATCTGGTCAAGGCACAAAATCTCAGGTTGACTGCCAGTTAACCCTTCAAATTCCACTGTCTAGGTTCAATGAATCTTCAGCATGTCCTGCGGACAGGGCCAGTACGCGAACAGGACAGTCCGAACTAGCCAGAAATAAAGTTGCATGAACTAACTTGAGATCCACTCGCTCGAATTGATTTCTGTCACGACCATTCTTCTTAAAATGCAAAACAGTTCGGGAAAGCCGATATCCAGTTCGGTGAATTCGATCGTCTGGTCGTGCATATTGATGAAGCTCTAATCCGGCCGTTCGGACAGTACATGCGGTACAGTCCAGAAATGGATAGCGATGAACTAACTCAGGATTGGTGCGTCCGAATACGATTTCGTCTCGACTGTTCTTCATAAAATAGAAAACAGGACGGTGAAGACAAAGTCCAGTACGGTCAAATCGGTCATCTGGCCATGGCTCCAGCCAAAGCTCCCTTCCGGATGCATGCAGGGCGGTCCAGTACACTGTCGGTCAGTCTGTCCAGTACACTGAAAATCAGGAACCTCGGTTGAAATCTTCAGAACGTTCTGAACTCCATGCTGGTTGGCTCCAATGGACTGATCCACGAACCGGGGCGTATCATACTCTCCCTCTTCAAAAGGATTTGACCTCAAATCCCTTTTACCTAAATCAAAATAAAATGAATCAGGCAAAAAGAATTTAAAATTCATGGAAAATTCTGTGAAGGAAAAGAATGGACAGAAACTTCCTTGGAGTTTTGAACTTGTTTCCATCATGTAATTCCAAGTCCTTTGGCGTCCATCAGTGCTTGCTCTTCTTGACAAATGATCATGCTGATCCTGTTTACTCAAAACAACTAGAGAAACCACATCAAATCTGCGAAAGAAATAATCAAAGGGTTTCTCTATCCTTAAGACATCAAAGACAGGATCAAAGCTCTTAGGATAATCATCAAGCATGTGGGCAAGCATCAACCAATTAAACTGATCGCCAAAAATTGGTTTATCAATCTCAAAATCAGGCCAAGGTATGAAAATGTTAGAAAAGAAATGAGACGGTGCCAAATCTGAAAGCTTTTCATCATGAACGAAATTAAATTGATTCTTTGGCTTAAGCAATTTCGGTTCATGTTCTTTTTTAAACCAAAGTTCTTTCAAAGCACAGCTCAATGAAAACAATTCATGAAAAGGTTTAAGCAAAACGTTTTTCAAACAAGTAAAGATTTGTTTTTGCTTAGAAATTCTCGGTTTTAAAACATTTTCATGATGAGCAGAGACAATCAACCCATGATCCTTACAGTGCTTTTGGTTTGGACAGGAGGTTGACTGAGGAAACACCTTTGGTTCATGGAAGATCGGTTTTGGCTCAGGCCGCTTCTTTCTTGGGCCTGAATCTCCTTTAGAAGACTGGTACTCGCAGATAGATGGACTGGAGATCCTCCGGTTTGAAAAATTCATAACTCCTTTATCCGCGAAGCTTTTCATTTGATTCCAAGTCTCAGTGAATCCATGGCGAGTTGGGCTTCCAGGAAAATTGGATTCGTGACAAAAGACCTTATGGAAGTCGAGATACTCTTTTTGTACTGATCCTCTGTCGCTGGCATCTCCAAGGTAGCCAGTTTTGACAGCAATGCTTCTCCAAATCTCAGGCTGTTGGGCACGGAAAATTCTCTCACTTCTCAGTGGCTGAACCTGTCTTTTCTGGACACTCAAAACAGACACTAAAAGACCAGGGTCATATGTGCAAGACAAGTACTTGTTCAATTCAAAAATCAAGATCACTTTTTCAAGAATATGTAGCACACATTTTAACCTTTCAAGATGCACATCAAAATAGATATTATAGACCAGAACGGTGTTAAGGCATGCAACAGTATGAATCATTTTTGAAACATGCCAATCCTTCTCAAAATCAGAACACAAAAGATTAAGTTCAGATTGAGAATTATTTACCAAAGTCTCAAGGCATTTTTCAAAGAAAGTGTTGTAAACCAAGATATCATCAAAACTCAAGACAACACAATTATCACGACATGATTTCAGAAGATGACAAGTTTAATCAGTCTCAGAACACACAAGATCAGGCTGCAAAATAAAATCACAAAAAATTATTTTCAGTTTCAAGTGATTTATTTTCCAGCAACTGTTTCAGCAATTTCTTAATCATAATTCCGTCCAAGACAAGAGAGGGTGCAAGCACATCACCAGTGATAATGCATGTTTATAAGAACTCAGATAAGTGTGGGAACCGAAATTCACACCGTCAATTTTAATGAATAAGATTGCGGAGGAAAGCCAAGTTAACCCGACTTTCCTTGAAGGTACGGATTCTCTGCGACAGCCAACGACAAGTGACCGAAATGCGGAAAAAGATTTGTTAAGATTTGAGACTGGACCTTAAGAAAGGCTGCCTACGCACTCTTCGAGGATCAAGTCAGGCGTAGTTCAGTTTAGAAAAGAATTGAACAAGAGATCGAACCGTCTGGGCGGGTTCGATCTAGTATGGCGTTGTCATAGAAACAGGCATGTCGGAGATAATGCCTAGGGTTTCTATGTGCGGAGATTTGAAGTAAAAGAATTGTCCGATCCTTCCGAGAGGAGCGGAGATTTGCGAGCAGGAGGCGCCACACGCTCTAGGGCCTGGTTAGGTCTAATGCGGCGTTGGTCATAAGCGGGCATGTCGAAGATCATGCCTAGGGTTTCTATGTGCGGAGCTCTGAGTAAAAGAATTGTTAGATCCTTCCGAGAGGAACAAGGGTCTGCGGAGAAGATAAAACCAGAACAAGAGGCGGCCAGACGTTCTAAGTCCTGCCTCGCTGGCCTAACCGCCTAAGTTCTAAGTTCTCTAAGCTAGCAGGAGTTCTCTAAATCTAGATTCTAGGATTTTGGATCTCCCTCTCCTCTGCTCTTGCTCTCCTTATATACTCACTCCTAGGTCGGTTTGCCTTAAGATGATGGACCTGCCATTGGGCCCAAGCTTATCTCTTCAGGAAGTATTCCATTTTAAATCGATCTTAGTAATTATCCTCGAGTTTTGGTGACTTGATGTTTATCCGATGTTCGGGAAATCGGATAAACCGTCATAGCCTGATTGGGCCTGAATTCTTAAAATCGTAAGTAAGTCCGTGGACTTGTCTTAAGTCGTTGAATGTTTTATACGATTTCTCGGAAAGACTATTTTCTCGTAAAATAAACCGTATAGCCTAAAGGATCGATGTTCAAGTTAATCGACCTTGTTTTATCGATTTCTTCTATGAGAAATCAATCCTTCTAGTTTTGTCGTAAAACATCGAGGGCGATTCCAATCGAGTCGAAGGATGTTTATTCGTAGCCGTGATCGTCCCAAGCTCATGATGATTGATCCAAACAAGCCAAGATGGGATCAGACCGAACATGATGGGACCGAGACCAGGGCGAGGGCCGTCGACGGCGCCAGGCGAGTGCCGCCGGCGCCAGGCCGGCCTGCGTGGCGTGTGCCGCCGGCGCCAGGCCGGCCTGCGTGGCGTGTGCCGCCGGCGCCAGGCCGGCCTGCGTGGCGTGTGCCGCCGGCGCCAGGCCGGCCTGCGTGGCGTGTGCCGCCGGCGCCAGGCCGGCCTGCGTGGCGTGTGCCGCCGGCGCCAGGCCGGCCTGCGTGGCGTGTGCCGCCGGCGCCAGGCCGGCCTGCGTGGCGTGTGCCGCCGGCGCCAGACCGGGTGCCACTGGTGCCAGGCTGAAGATCTCGGCGAGGGCCGATTTGATATCTTGATCATTTTCTGGTTCCTCACGGTTTGAGAGAACGACCTTTTCGAAATTCGAGGCAGATTCTTTTGTATTTAGAGTTTTGTGGTGATCGAATCTTGATGTCCTTGGCGGCGGACCGATCTTTCGGGGACTCTCGTGCAGCACACCCGTAGTCTTCGATCTCACTTTCAAGAAGTGTTCCACAAAGAACCCATAAGTAAAAATAATCCTAGCCGTTGATTTTGAGATAACCGTTTTCGACCTCACCCGAGTGGATATTCTAATTTGAGAAAATCTCGTATAACTTCTTTTCAAATTATCCGAGACTTTTCGTTTCAAAATACTTTCTAGAGACTTTCAGTCATTGATTCCGTCGTGACCGATTTTGACACCAACAGTTAGCCCCAGCTCGTTAGAACCTTCGTGATGTTCTTGCGGCGATAAGATATGTCGAGGTAAGATAGGCGGAATTAGTGGTTGAAAGGCTCTGTTGAAATGGTAAGATTGGGGCTCCGCCTTCGAAGGCTGCCTACGTACTTTCGAGGATCAAGTCAGACGAAGTTCAGTTTAGAAAGAATTGAACAAGAGATCGAACCGTCTGGGCGGTTCGATCTAGTATGGCGTTGTCATAGAAACAGGCATGTCGGAGATAATGCCTAGGGTTTCTATGTCTTGAGCTCTGAGTAAAAGAATTGTTAGATCCTTCCGAGAGGAACAAGGGTCTGCGGAGAAGATAAAACCAGAACAAGAGGCGCCAGACGCTCTAAGTCCTGCCTCGCTGGCCTAACCGCCTAAGTTCTAAGTTCTAAGCTAGCAGGAGTTCTCTAAATCTAGATTCTAGGATTTTGGATCTCCCTCTCCTCTGCTCTTGCTCTCCTTATATACTCACTCCTAGGTCGGTTTGCCTTAAGATGATGGACCTCGCCATTGGGCCCAAGCTTATCTCTTCAGGAAGTATTCCATTTTCGTCGATCTTCGTAATTATCCTCGAGTTTTGGTGACTTGATGTTTATCCGATGTTGGAAATCGGATAAACCGTCATAGCCTGATTGGGCCTGAATTCTTAAAATCGTAGTAAGTCCGTGGACTTGTCTTAAGTCGCTGAATGTTTTATACGATTTCTGAAAGACTATTTTTCTCGTAAAATAAACCGTGATAGCCTAAAGGATCGATGTTCGCTAATCGACCTTGTTTTATCGATTTCTCGGAAGACTATTTTTCTCGTAAAATAAACCAGATAGCCTAAAGGATCGATGTTCAAGTTAATCGACCTTGTTTTATCGATTTCTCGGAAGACTATTTTTCGTAAAATAAACCGTGATAGCCTAAAGGATCGATGTTCGCTAATCGACCTTGTTTTATACGATTTCTGAAAGACTATTTTTCGTAAAATAAACCGTGATAGCCTAAAGGATCGATGTTCAAGTTAATCGACCTTGTTTTATCGATTTCTCGGAAGACTATTTTTCGTAAAATAAACCGTTATAGCCTAAAGGATCGATGTTCGCTAATCGACCTTGTTTTATCGATTTCTGGAAAGACTATTTTTCGTAAAATAAACCGTATAGCCTAAAGGATCGATGTTCAAGTTAATCGACCTTGTTTTATACGATTTCTGAAAGACTATTTTTCGTAAAATAAACCAGATAGCCTAAAGGATCGATGTTCGCTAATCGACCTTGTTTTATCACGATTTCTCGGAAGACTATTTTTCGTAAAATAAACCAGATAGCCTAAAGGATCGATGTTCAAGTTAATCGACCTTGTTTTATCGATTTCTGGAAAGACTATTTTTCGTAAAATAAACCGTTATAGCCTAAAGGATCGATGTTCGCTAATCGACCTTGTTTTATCGATTTCTCGGAAGACTATTTTTCGTAAAATAAACCGTGATAGCCTAAAGGATCGATGTTCAAGTTAATCGACCTTGTTTTATCGATTTCTCGGAAGACTATTTTTCGTAAAATAAACCGTGATAGCCTAAAGGATCGATGTTCAAGTTAATCGACCTTGTTTTATACGATTTCTGAAAGACTATTTTTCTCGTAAAATAAACCGTTATAGCCTAAAGGATCGATGTTCAAGTTAATCGACCTTGTTTTATACGATTTCTGAAAGACTATTTTTCTCGTAAAATAAACCGTTATAGCCTAAAGGATCGATGTTCGCTAATCGACCTTGTTTTATCGATTTCTTCTATGAAAATCAATCCTTCTAGTTTTTGTCGTAAAACATCGAGGACGATTCCAATCGAGTCGAAGGATGTTTATTCGTAGCCGTGATCGTCCCAAGCTCATGATGATTGATCCAAACAAGCCAAGATGGGATCAGACCAACATGATGGGACCGAGACCAGGGCGAGGGCCGTCGACGGCGCCAGGCGAGTGCCGCCGGCGCCAGGCCGCCCGCTGACGGTGCCGCCGGCGCCAGGCGAGTGCCGCCGGCGCCAGGCCGCCCGCTGCGGACGGTGCCGCCGGCGCCAGGCGAGTGCCGCCGGCGCCAGGCCGCCCGCTGCGGACGGTGCCGCCGGCGCCAGGCGAGTGCCGCCGGCGCCAGGCGAGTGCCGCCGGCGCCAGGCCGCCCGCTGACGGGTGCCGCCGGCGCCAGGCCGGCCTGCGTGGCGTGTGCCGCCGGCGCCAGACCGGGGTGCCACTGGTGCCAGGCTGAAGATCTCGGCGAGGGCTTCGATTTGATATCTTGATCATTTTCTGGTTCCTCACGGTTTGAGAGAACGACCTTTTCGAAATTTCGAGGCAGATTCTTTTGTATTTAGAGTTTTTGTGGTGATCGAATCTTGATGTCCTTGGGCGAGCGGACCGATCTTTCCGGGGACTCTCGTACGCGCACACCCGTAGTCTTCCGATCTCACTTTCAAGAAGTGTTCCACAAAGAACCCATAAGTAAAAAATAATCCTAGCCGTTGATTTTGAGATAACCGTTTTCGACCTCACCAGAGAGTGGATATTCTAATTTGAGAAAATCTCGTATAACTTCTTTTCAAATTATCCGAGACTTTTCGTTTCAAGAAATACTTTCTAGAGACTTTCAGTCATTGATTCCGTCGTGACCGATTTTGACACCAACAGTTAGCCCCCCAGCTCGTTAGAACCTTCGTGATGTTCTTGCGAGCGATAAGACATGTCAGGTAAGATAGGCGGAATTAGTGGTTGAAAGGCTCTGTTGAAAGTGGTAAGATTGGGGCTCCGCCTTCGAAGGCTGCCTACGCACTTTGTTGTAGGGATCAAGCCTTCCGTAGTTCGTTTTGGAGTTTAAGACCCTTGTGATCTGTTTTCCGGCGAGACTTATATGGTCTGATTATGTGTCATGAGAGACTTTCGAGCATGATGCTGTTGATGTATTTGTTTTTCGATTATTTATGAACTTCAGTTTTTTCGAAGTATGAGAAAGAGGGTTTGAGTTGTCGTCTCATTCCTAGTTCCCTGATGATCACCGTACTTATTGTTTGCATAAAGCGAGATTTTCTCGGTTTCTTGATTTCTGTGAAAAGTTAGGTGAAGCGAATAGGCTTAAGTGAAGTCACAAATTTTGGATCTCGTATACCATACTATGTCTGTGAGATGTCAAGATCCACCGTGGCTGGGTTTAGGGCAAGACCTAGGTTTACTCTCGGTTGAGGCTTTGCGATGACAAATCGGCTTTTCGTTTTGCCTGTTTGCGATTTTAACGACTCGTGCCGTTTAAAATCCGCAAATTGTTGTCGGCTTATATGATTTGTCTGAAGTGAATCGAGCTACTTCCTTCTGAAGAGCTAAACCAAAATTTGGATTTCTTGGATAGCGCTATGTTTATCCTTGTCGGATGCATGAGAGCCTACCCCTTGAAGGGCGGCTATTTGTCTGTTTAGGACGTTAGAGTTCGTTTGTTGTGATCAGCAACAACGAAATGATGCCAGTTTAGAGGCCTGTTACCGTTTAGAGGTGTGTTTGTATGTTTTGAGTTCTAGAGGCGAAATTTCGTCTGGAGCGTTTTGAGGAAAAGAATGTCCTTGGCGTTAGCGGCGTCTACGCCTCTGAAGGTCGAGTTTCCCTTGTGCCGCATTTCGTGGTTGAAATGTTCGCAGGCTTTGGAGATGTTTTGCGAATGTTCACAGCCAGAAACTGTTGTTTCGGTTTGGACGCAGGACCAAGAGGTCGCGTAAGTTCGACCCAAGGAGAAGCGTCTTTCACAGTGCTTCGTGAAGTGTTGGCCTTCCGGGATTTGTTTTTATATATTAAGGATGACTCTTATAACTCTTGGAGCCTTGTCACGAGTGTTTCTTTTCATGCCGTGTTTACGGGGCGTATAGAGCTTAATCGATTGACGATGAGTTTAAATCTTCCGTTAACCATATGGTTGTTAGGACTGAGTTTTGGTGTGAAGAATTTATCGTATGATTTCCGATTCTGGGTTATGCGACAAATTGCTTGCGTAATAGTCACTTGGCGTTCTATGAACATATCGTGGATTGTTGTTTTTAGCCGTTAAGTGATTGGAGCGGTGCTCGCTCAGTAGCTTTGGATTGGCATGGAGGGTAGATTCAGCCGTGTCGCCAAGGAAGTTGTTGGTAAGCGATCAGACCATGACCCTTATTAAGGTCATGTTAGTTCTGATTGTCCTTAATGGGGATGCGAATTCAGGTTCGGCTTTACGGAAGAGTAGTTGGCGAGGGCCAAATAGCGTTTGAGATAGACATGCCAAGCATAGCGGAGTTTTCTGAGTTATGGCTGATGGCTTTTAGAAGCGATCTTCCACTTTAGGTCTTAGTTATACGATGAATGGCTCGTATAAATTCCTTTTTGTTGCATGAAAATCGTTTCATTTTATCCGGGGAAAAGTTTAAGGGATCGGCGCGGGACATGTGCGGGTTAGCCTGCGTGATTATTTTCTTTCGGGCGTAACGCTGAGAGTGGCGAGGCCAGAAACCTTGTGGAGCAAAACTGTCTATGACAGTTTTCGTTGGACCCATTATGTTTATTTTCTGAAAGTTGCTTTGTATGAATTGACTCCACCATACAAAGGATTTTTCGTAAAAGTGATAGAAGGGTTTTGTAAAGGTAACTGGAGAGTTTTTCTCACAAATTACTTGCGATATTTGCGACCACGGATTATGTTTTTCTCATTCACTTTTGCGTACAGCGGTAGTCTCTCATGAGACCGATCATGTTTTTCTATAGGCTGTTTTGTTTAAAATATTCTTGTTATAGGAAAGTAATAGATGCCGGTTTAATGGAGATAGAAAATGAATTGTCAAAGTAGCGATGTTTCGCGGTTGCAAGAGATGTTTCGCTATGATTTCGACCTTTGGATGAAAGCTGCTTGAATTACTCATCGAGTTTTACGAAGGTTATTTATTATTTAAGTAGTTCACCATCGTGCTATTAGTCTGACGTTAGTACGTTTCTAGTCGCGAGTTTGCGGCGAGAGAACGTAGATTTTCAAGACTATGTTTGTAGCGGTTGGGCTATGCCGTTAGCGTTTTAGGCGAATCTTATTGCTGCGAGAGTTTGCTTTGTCAAAAGCGTTGTCTTGATGCTGAAGCAAAAGTTTTCGAAGATGGGATTATCACGGTATAGTATACATACCTACTTCCTTTTCTTTTCTGAGAAAGCGGGTTAGCCGTTATTCGAAGGCTTGTATGCGTTTTTTCTTTCTTTTAGGAAGCGGGATGAGTATGCTTTTAGAGCGGCGTGGCGTCGTTTCTCGGTTTTGAGAGACTAGATCGGTTTGCATGTTCTGCCTGGACAATCAAGGAAGGATGGAACAAGACTGGAAATTTTGCCTAAGACTTAGCTTGCTAGACTATCCACCTAGGTCCTAAGTTCCCTAAATTCTACGGCAGTTTTCAAGGCGTTTTTATTCCTGTCCTACAAAGAATTAAAACCTTTACATAATTTTTCGAGAAAGTAGTCTTTTGAAGGTTTCGCATTCAAGGAATCCATTTCTCGAGATAGTTGAGACGATTGGTGTTTATAATCGTGATCGCATTCAAACTCACAAAGATTGATCCAAACAAGCCAAGATGGGATCGACCGAGCACGATGGGACCGAGACAGGATGGGCCGCCGACCGGCGCCAGGCCGGTGCCGCCGGCGCCATGCCGCCGCCGCGGACGGTGTGCCGCGGCACCAGGCGTCGCCACCGGGCCAGGCCAGGGTGCCGCCGGGCGCCAGGCCGCCCGCTGCTGACGGTGCCGCCGGGCCAGCCGGGTGCCGCTTGCGCCAGGTCGCTCAGGCGGATCGCCGGCGCCAGGCCGGGTGCCGCCGGCGCCAGGCCGGGTGCCGCCGCCAGGCCGCTCGCGACGCTGCCGCCGGTGCCAGGCCGCTCCGTCCGTGGGTTTTCTGTTGTTCGATCTTTCCCTCGTAGTCGCTCGTAAGGGAAATCTTTGAGTTTGGGAGATCTATACCGCAGATTTCGAGATAATCGCTTCTAATCCAACGAGAATCCTCGAGTATCGGATTGAGATGGACTTAGATTCGTAGCTTCCGCCTTCAAGGGTTTGAGCAATGACGCCAACTTAGATTTTAAAATACTAACTTTGTTAAAAAATCGAGAAGGCTTTATGGAAGAATCGCGGTTTTTCGAACAATCCAACATGGGTTTAAGGGACCAAGATGTTGCCGCTTCCCGAGATCACGACGACTGCACGGATGGGCACCAGGACCCTGCCGCCGGCGCCAGACGGTAAACGATGGGCCTGCCGCCGGCGCCAGACGAGGACGAAGCCTGCCGCCGGCGCCAGGCGCCTGCCGCCGGCGCCAGGCGCCTGCCGCCGGCGCCAGGTCGGTGCCGCCGGCGCCAGGCGCCGCCGTGCCGTGTCCGTGTCCGCCGATTCTGTTGTTGCTTGCCTTCGCCGATCCCCGGGCTCACGGACTCAAAGACCGAGTTACGAAATACTCAGGCAAAGATGCATGGTACTGAGACAGGACCGGTCTCGTCCTATGACGGGACAGAGAGATCCTTCTTATGGGCGAGGTGGTCGAGACAACGACATTGTTTTCTTCGTAAAATCTCAACGGATGCTCCGATTGAGACGAAACGAAAACCATCTTGACCTAGACTTAAAGGAGAGAAAAGTGAGGTTTCCACAGGCAGGTGGCCTTGGGCGAGGTGACCTTGGTGATGGTTGTTCTCGCCCATGGGCGAGGTGGCCGGGAGAGTAATTTTGTTCCCTTCGTAAAATCTCAACGGAAACTCCGATTGAGACGAAACGAAAGCCACTTTGATCTAAACTCAAAGGATAACGAAGGTGAGTTCGTCCTGTGGTGAGGTAGCCATGTCGGAGGGTGAGGTGGCCTCGGTAATGTTTGTCCTGCCCACGGTGAGGTGGCCGACAGTGACTTTGTTCTCTTCGTAAAATCTCAGCGGAAACTCCGATTGAGATGAAACGAAGCCATTTTGACCTAGACAAAAGGAGAACAAAGTGGGCTCTTACTAAGGCGGACTGGGAAGATTGATCTTACCCTATGGCAAGTCGTCCTAGTAAGATTAAGCTCCGACCTCCTTTGCTTTCCCGTTTATTCCTCGAGAGTTGTTTGTAAGAAGTATGGCAGTGGGAATCGGTGAACCGATTTGCTGTGCTTCTGTTCATGAGTAATATAGGGTTTCCCCAAGGTTTCAAGAGAATAAGTTTTATTTTTCCGAGAGGTTCTCGAAGAAACCTTTTTCAGAGAAACCTTGCTCGCTATGATTTCTCTAACTTCGTAAGAAGACTAATTTTGGGGTTTGATAGATTTTATCGCTGCCCTTTCTGTTTAGATAGAGAAATTGCGAGCTCGTTTTCGTGCTCTTCCGTGGCGGAAAGCCGCTAGGTTTTTGATTTGCTCGAGCACCGTGGCGTTTGCGTGGCGTTGGCGTGGAACAGTCGCTGCTGGAGTTGTTTTACCATCATTGACGCGAAACTGCAACTTTTTCTTTCATATTTCCGACATCGGTTCGACTGCTTTGGCGTCGTATGAGTAAGAGTAATCCGTCCCCAAATCCTTCTAGCCAAACTGTGGGAACCGAAATTCACACCGCCAATTTTAATGAATAAGATTGCGGAGAAAAGCCAAGTTAACCCGACTTTCCTTGAAGGTACGGATTCTCTGCGACAGCCAACGACAAGTGACCGAATAAATGCGGAAAAAGATTTGTTAAGATAAGAGACTGGACCTTAAGAAAGGCTGCCTACGTACCCCTTTCGAGGATCAAGTCGGACGTCGTTCAGTTTAGAAAGAATTGAACAAGAGATCGAACCGCCTGGACAGGTTCGATCTAGTATGAGTGTTTGTCATAGAAACAGGCATGTCGGAGATAATGCCTAGGGTTTCTATGCGGAGCTCTGAGTAAAAGAATTGTCCGATCCTTCCGAGGAGCCGAGATTTGCGAGCAGGAGGCGCCACACGTTCTAGGGCCTGGTTAGGTCTGAATGCGGCGTTGGTCATAAAGCGGGCATGTCGAAGATCATGCCTAGGGTTTCTATGCGCGGAGCTCTGAGTAAAAGAATTGTTAGATCCTTCCGAGAGGAACAAGGGTCTGCGGAGAAGATAAAACCAGAACAAGAGGCGGCCAGACGTTCTAAGTCCTGCCTCGCTGGCCTAACCGCCTAAGTTCTAAGTTCTCTAAGCTAGCAGGAGTTCTCTAAGTCTAGATTCTAGGATTTTGGATCTCCCTCTCCTCTGCTCTTGCTCTCCTTATTTCGACCTTTGGATGAAAGCTGCTTGAATTACTCATCGAGTTTTACGAAGGTTATTTCGTTATTTTAAGTAGTTCACCATCGTGCTATTAGTCTGGCGTTAGTACGTTTCTAGTCGCGAGTTTGCGGCGAGAGGCGGCGTAGAGTTTTCAAGACTATGTTTGTAGCGGTTGGGCTATGCCGTTAAGCGTTTTTAGGCGAATCTTATTGCTGCGAGAGTTTGCTTTGTCAAAAGCGTTGTCTTGATGCTGAAGCAAAAGTTTTGAAGATGGGATTATCTGGGTATAGTATCGTACCTACTTCCCTTTTCTTTTCACGAAGAAAGCGGGTTAGCCGTTATTCGAAGGCTTGTAATGCGTTTTTCTTTCTTTTAGGAAGCGGGATGAGTATGCTTTTAGAGCGGCGTGGCGTCGTTTCGGTTTTGAGAGACTAGATCGGTTTGCATGTTCTGCCTGGACAATCAAGGAAGGATGGAACAAGACTGGAAATTTTGCCTAAGACTTAGCTTGCTAGACTATCCACCTAGGTCCTAAGTTCCCTAAATTCTGGCAGTTTTCAAGGCGTTTTATTCCTGTCCTACAAAGAATTAAAACCTTTACATAATTTTTAGAAAGTAGTCTTTTGAAGGTTTCAGCATTTCGAAGGAATTCCATTTCCTCATATAGTTGAGGCGATTGGTGTTTAGAATAATCATTGATAAATTCAAACTAAAAGATTGATCCAAACAAGCCAAGATGGGATCGGACCGAGCACGATGGGACCGAGACAAGGGCGAGGGCCGTCGACCGGCGCCAGGCGAGTGCCACCGGCGCCAGGCGAGTGCCACCGGCGCCAGGCGAGTGCCGCCCGGCACCAGGCGAGTGCCACCGGCGCCAGGCGAGTGCCACCGGCGCCAGGCGAGTGCCACCGGCGCCAGGCGAGTGCCACCGGCGCCAGGCGAGTGCCACCGGCGCCAGGCGAGTGCCACCGGCGCCAGGCGAGTGCCGCCCGGCGCCAGGCGAGTGCCGCCCGGCGCCAGGCGAGTGCCACCGGCGCCAGGCGAGTGCCACCGGCGCCAGGCGGCCAGCGTGGCGATGCCGCGGTGCCAGGCCGTCTTGCCGTCCGTGGGTTTTCTGTTGTTCGATCTTTCCCTCGTTAGTCGTTAGATGCGGAAATCTTTGAGTTTGGGAGGATCTATAGCCGTAGATTTCGAGATAATCGTTTCTAATCCAGCGAGAATCCTCAGTATCGGGATTGAGATGGACTTAGATTCGTAGCTTTCCGTCTTCAAGGGTTTGAGCAATGGCGCTTGAACTTAGATTTTAAAATCGAACTTTGTTAAAAAATCGAGAAGGCTTTGCGGAAGAATCGTCGTGTTTTGAACAATCCGAACATGGGTTTAAGGGACCAAGATGTTGCCGTTTCGAGATCCGCGAGGCGACTGCGGATGGGCACCAGGACCCTTACGCCCGGCGCCAGGCGAGTGCCACCGGCGCCAGGCGAGTGCCACCGGCGCCAGGCGAGTGCCACCGGCGCCAGGCGAGTGCCACCGGCGCCAGGCGAGTGCCACCGGCGCCAGGCGAGTGCCACCGGCGCCAGGCCAGGGTGCCGCGGCGCCAGGCCGGCCAGCGTGGCGATGCCGCCCGGCGCCAGGCGAGTGCCACCGGCGCCAGGCGGCCAGCGTGGCGATGCCGCCCGGCGCCAGGCGAGTGCCACCGGCGCCAGGCGAGTGCCACCGGCGCCAGGCGGCCAGCGTGGCGATGCCGCGGTGCCAGGCGTCTTGCCGTCCGTGGGTTTTCTGTTGTTCGATCTTTCCCTCGTTAGTCGTTAGATGCGGAAATCTTTGAGTTTGGGAGGATCTATAGCCGTAGATTTCGAGATAATCGTTTCTAATCCAGCGAGAATCCTCAGTATCGGGATTGAGATGGACTTAGATTCGTAGCTTTCCGTCTTCAAGGGTTTGAGCAATGGCGCTTGAACTTAGATTTTAAAATCTGAACTTTGTTAAAAAATCGAGAAGGCTTTGCGGAAGAATCGTCGTGTTTTGAACAATCCGAACATGGGTTTAAGGGACCAAGATGTTGCCGTTTCGAGATCGAGGCGACGCGGATGGGCACCAGGACCCTTACGCCCGGCGCCAGGCGAGTGCCACCGGCGCCAGGCGAGTGCCACCGGCGCCAGGCGAGTGCCACCGGCGCCAGGCGAGTGCCACCGGCGCCAGGCGAGTGCCACCGGCGCCAGGCGGCGTGGTCGATCTGCCGCCGGCCCTTGATGCGCCCGTGCCGTGTCCGTGTCCGCCCGATTCTGCTGTTGCTTGCCTTCGATCGGGGCTCACGGACTCAAAGACCGAGTTCACGAAATACTCAGGCAAAGATGCATGGTACTGAGACAGGACGGTCTCGTCCTATGGCGGGACAGAGATCCTTCTTATGGGCGAGGTGGTGAGACAACGACATTGTTTTCTTAGTAAAATCTCAGCGGATGCTCCGATTGAGGCGAAGCGAAAACCATCTTGACCTAGACTTAAAGGAGAGAAAAGTGAGGTTTCCACAGGCGAGGTGGCCTTGGGCGAGGTGACCTTGGTGATGGTTGTTCTCGTCCATGGGCGAGGTGGCGGAGAGTAATTTTGTTCCCTTAGTAAAATCTCAACGGAAACTCCGATTGAGGCGAAGCGAAAGCCACTTTGATCTAAACTCAAAGGATAACGAAGGTGAGTTCGTCCTGTGGTGAGGTAGCCATGTCGGAGGGTGAGGTGGCCTCGGTAATGTTTGTCCTTGCCCACGGTGAGGTGGCGGGACAGTGACTTTGTTCTCTTAAGTAAAATCTCAACGGAAACTCCGATTGAGATGAAAGCGAAAACCATTTTGACCTAGACAAAAGGAGAACAAAGTGGGCTCTTACTAAAGGCGGACTGGGAAGATTGATCTTACCCTATGGCAAGTCGTCCTAGTAAGATTAAGCTCCGACCTCCTTTGCTTTCCGTTTATTCCTCGAGAGTTGTTTGTAAGAAGTATGGCAGTGGGAATCGGTGAACCGATTTGCTGTGCTTCTGTTCCGCGAGTAATATAGGGTTTCCCCAAGGTTTGAAGAGAATAAGTTTTATTTTTCGAGAGGTTCTCGAAAGAAACCTTTTTCAGAGAAACCTTGCTCGTTCGCGATTTCTCTAACCGTAAGAAGGCGAATTTTGGGGTTTGATAGATTTTATCGTTGCCCTTTCTGTTTAGATAGAGAATTGCGAGCTTCGTTTCGTGCTCTTCCGTGGCGGAAAGCAGCGGCTAGGTTTGATTTGCTTTCGAGCACCGTGGCGTTTCGCGTGGCGTTGGCGTGGAACAGTCGCTGCTGGAGTTGTTTTACCATCATTGGCGCAAACTGCAACTTTTTCTTTCATATTTCGGACATCGGTTCGACAAGCTGGCGTCAGATGAGTAAGAGTAATCCGTCCCCAAATCCTTCTAGCCAAACTGTGGGAACCGAAATTCACACCGTCAATTTTAATGAATAAGATTGCGGAGAAAAGCCAAGTTAACCCGACTTTCCTTGAAGGTGCGGATTCTCTGCGACAGCCAACGACAAGTGACCGAATAAATGCGGAAAAAGATTTGTTAAGATAAGAGACTGGACCTTAAGAAAGGCTGCCTACGCACTCTTCGAGGATCAAGTCGGACGTCGTTCAGTTTAGAAAGAATTGAACAAGAGATCGAACCGTCTGGACAGGTTCGATCTAGTATGAGTGTTTGTCATAGAAACAGGCATGTCGGAGATAATGCCTAGGGTTTCTATGTCGGAGCTCTGAGTAAAAGAATTGTTAGATCCTTCCGAGAGGAGCGGAGATTTGCGAGCAGGAGGCGCCACACGTTCTAGGGCCTGGTTCGCCTAGAACGCTGGTCATAGAAACGGGCATGTCGAAGATCATGCCTAGGGTTTCTATGTGCGGAGCTCTGAGTAAAAGAATTGTTAGATCCTTCCGAGAGGAACAAGGGTCTGCGGAGAAGATAAAACCAGAACAAGAAGTGACCAGGCGTTCTAAGTCCTGCCTCGCTGGCCTAACCGCCTAAGTTCTAAGTTCTCTAAGCTAGCAGGAGTTCTCTAAGTCTAGATTCTAGGATTTTGGATCTCCCTCTCCTCTGCTCTTGCTCTCCTTATATACTCACTCCTAGGTCGGTTTGCCTTAAGATGATGGACCTCGCCTTTGGGCCCAAGCTTATCTCTTCAGGAAGTATTCCATTTTCGTCGATCTTCGTAATTATCCTCGAGTTTTCGGTGACTTGATGTTTATCCGATGTTCAGGAAATCGGATAAACCGTCATAGCCTGATTGGGCCTGAATTCTTAAAATCGTAAGTAAGTCCGTGGACTTGTCTTAAGTCGTTGAACGTTTTATACGATTTCTCGGAAAGACTATTTTTCTCGTAAAATAAACCGTATAGCCTAAAGGATCGATGTTCAAGTTAATCGACCTTGTTTTATCACGATTTCTTCTATGAAATCAATCCTTCTAGTTTTTGTCGTAAAACATCGAGGACGATTCCAATCGAGTCGAAGGATGTTTATTCCGTAGCCGTGATCGTCCCAAGCTCATGATGATTGATCCAAACAAGCCAAGATGGGATCAGACCGAACACGATGGGACCGATACCAGGGCGAGGCGTCGACGGCGCCAGGCGAGTGCCGCCAGCGCCAGGCGGCTTCAGCGTAATGGGTGCCGCCGGCGCCAGGCGGCCAGCGTGGCGAGTGCCGCCGGCGCCAGGCGGCCAGCGTGGCGAGTGCCGCCGGCGCCAGGCGGCCAGCGTGGCGAGTGCCGCCGGCGCCAGGCGGCCAGCGTGGCGAGTGCCGCCGGCGCCAGGCGGCCAGCGTGGCGAGTGCCGCCGGCGCCAGGCGGCCAGCGTGGCGAGTGCCGCCGGCGCCAGGCGGCCAGCGTGGCGAGTGCCGCCGGCGCCAGGCTGAAGATCTCGGCGAGGCCGATTCGATATCTTGATCGTTTTCTGGTTCCTCACGGTTTGAAGAGCGACATCTTGAAATTCGAGGCAGATTCTTTTGTGTTTAGGGTTTTGTGGTGATCGAATCTTGATGTCCTTGAAGCGGACCGATCTTTCCGGACTCTCGTGACGCCGCGACATCCCAGTCTCCAGAAGTGTTCCACAAAGAACCCATAAGTAAAAATAATCCTAGCCGTTGATTTTGAGATAACCGTTTCCGACCTCACCAGAGAGTGGATATCTAATTTGAGAAAATCTCGTATAACTTCTTTTCAAATTATCCGAGACTTTTCGTTTCAAAAAATACTTTCTAGAGACTTTCAGTCATTGATTCCGTTGTGACTGATTTTGACACCAACAATCAGAACCATCTTTTTTGAAAACAAAAGAATCAAACGATTTTGTAGGATAAGAATCAGTTTGTTGCAATTCAAGTTCAAGAGATTTTTCAAGAGGGTGAAATCCTTTGTTATGTTCCAAGAACTGATCAAAGCTCAAAATTATTCCAGAACTGATGCCATTGACATTTTTAAAACGTGGTTGATCAATAAGTTCATCAGGTTTAATAATTTTAAAAGAATTAATCATGTTGTCAAAAACAAAATTTGAAACACAAAATTCTTTCATTTTGTTAAGACCAAAACGAGTCACATCATTGATGATAGGACTTTTCTAAGGTCTTAATCAAATGTTGTAGAATACAAGATGTCAATCCAATTCTAAGAGATTCTAATGCAAAGGGAATGCAAGTTCATGCTTAATCTAAGTGCAATCAAGATGAGAGGATGATTATGAAACTAAGACAATATTAAAAATGCAATAAAAGAGTGAACTTTCTTTCTCAATGAGGCAAGGGGGTTCTTGGGACAAGGGAACTGACTTTGGGTGATCAAGATTCAATCCAAGATGTTAACTTTTCAATCAATCTAATTCCTTATGCCTAGACAACAAAACTAAGCAAGCTCTATCTCTAGATGGATGCTCCTTTGCAATGATCACCCAAGTACACCAAATCTCTTTGGCTGTAATGATCAAAGCAAGCATGGAGAATGAGTCTAATAGCAATCCTAGCTCCTTTGACAACTAATCTCTTAGGCAAACCAAGCTAAAAGCATAGATGAGTTGGTTCAGGCATTTCATAGAACACCTTTCGGGCATGAAATGCCTATGGATCTATGTTTGAGAGGCCAACCCAAATATAGCAAGAAGAACACCAAATCAATGCAAGGAGATGATAGATCTAACACTAAACACCTTGGATCTACACTTAATCACCCTTAGTCTCCCAAGCCCATGAACCCTAGATAGATCTACTCACTAATACCCATGGAAAACCTCAATGAGATATAAAAGGATCAAAGATCCAAAATTTCTTCAAGATCTTATTATGTTTTTGAGAGAAAAGAAGTTAGATCTCTTAATGAGATTACAAGAGTATATATAGGAGGCTTGAAAGCCCTTGATCATAAAACAAAATTACTAAAATGTCCTTGAGCCAAATTGGTCTCAGCCAATGAGAATGGAGCTTGAAATTCGGTCAGGGGAGACTCAGAGCCATCCAACCCGGTCTGGCCACCCGGCCTGTCCAGTTCTGGCCTCTGTCCAGCCCGTCCGGTGCTGTTCCCGGTTCTTCCTCCCGGCCGTCCGGATGCCTTTATCCGTCTCTTCCCGTCGGCTTCACCAACCCGGACTTGACTACCTGGTCTGGTCACTTATTATGCTCTAGCTTCACAAGGCCTATCAATTACTCTTATGCCTCTACACAAGATGCAATGCTTATCAACCAACAAGTTCTCTTAACCAGCCCTCACATTGATTCACACACACACACACACACACAAGGTGAAGTCTCACATATGGGCACATGATCTCAATCATTTGGCTAGGTGATCAAATGGTCTAATATGGATGATAATGGGGTTTCAATGCATCATTTCAAGGTGGCAATCACTCAAAATTCAAGGAGCTTGATCATTATGCAAAATTTATCTAAGACTAGGAGCAATTCATGCATACATGGATCCATCCTCATCATTCTACCCAATTCCTAAATGATTAAAGATCTACACCTTTTATTCATCCCATAACCCAAAATGAAAACATTCTCACATCACTCACCCAATGAACATTTTCTTTCTCATGATTCAACCTCTAATGACCTCTATTCACATTCTAAACTCTAACTCTTAAGTTTTTCCTTCCCCACTATCTTATTGAATATTTCTTTTTTTTTTTTTTTTTTTTTTTTTTTTTTTTTTTTTTTTTTTTTTTTTTATAAGTGAGGGAAAGTTAAAACTTCAATCAAGAGCTTTTCATTTTTCATTTCTAGGTCCCTAGGGTTTTTCTTTCTCACAACTTTCTTTGTTCATCAATCTCAACATTATCATATCCCAAACCCAAAATGTAAACCATTAGGGAACAAAAACTTCACCCACCATCCTAGAAGCTAGCTCAAATGATGACCCTATGCTAGCAAGAGATGAGAACAAATCCATGTCGCTCCCAATACTCTCAAGATTTTGCACATGACAAGCTATCAAAAGAGGCCTCACTCAAGCAAATCAATGTAGGCTTCAAAGAATGGATAGGGTTCAAGGGTAAGGGAGTGCCATTTGGGCTAACAAAGGGTGGTACAATGGAGAAAGATAACCCAAATTTGTATGAGATCCATGACTAAGTATGCAAATGCCCATATGCAAGAGAGATTAAGTTCATTCAAGTCTGAGTTCAGGATGGAGCTGGTCTTAAGAACAATGCCAATATCAAGCAAGCAAGCAAGTTTCAAGAAGAGTTTTCAAGTCTCAAAGCATGCAAGCCTTTCAAAAGATGCTTAAGCTACTTGATATGTTTAACTAGGGTGCCAAATTTAGTGCAAACAAGTGTTCTTTACAAGGCAATGCTCCATATGCAAATGAATGCAACCTATATGCTCTAGACTCAATCTTAAGGATGCAAGTGATGCAATCTACATGATTCAAAATTTTTTTTTTTTTATAATGCAAATATGAATGAACAATGCAATGCATGAGACTCAAAATCACAAAGCAAACAGGATCAAATACTTGGTACCTCCCCCATACTTATATCACACAGTCTCTGTGTGAGTAAGAGAGAAGGAGATACCCCAACAAGACAAAAGCAAATGTATATACAAGAAGGGTTGGAGTGATACCTAAGAAGTGTGTTTGGGTGTGGTGTTTGGTGTCGGGGCTAGGAGCTGGCTTGGTTCATAGCAACTAGAGGAGGCTGCTACATGGCAATCATAGGGCTCAGATGATTAATCACCTTTCTTCTCTCCTCTAGTGCTTTGCTCAACCTGAAAACCTCAACCACTTTTATTTAAAACTTAAAGAAAAATTAAAATTTCAAAGCTATGTACAAGGATAACCATGGGACTTCCTCCCAAGTGAGCTTGTTTTGAGTCACTTAGCTTGACTACCTTGTCTCTTGAACTAGTGAGAAGGAGGATCCTTCCCACCTTCGAGTGTGATGGTGAGGACCTGAGAGAGATGCTCTTGAAGCTTGATTGGGTCATCTTGGAGCTGAGGAGTGATGATGGCTCTAGCACTTGAGAATGGTGTGTACCTGCCCTTATGCTTGATCTTGTACTCAATGGCTCCATCCTTGAGCTTCTTTGGATGGAGAGTGAGAGTGTGTGAGAGCAAATCAAGAGGTGGAGGATGAGGCTCTTTCACTATCTTCTTCTTGCCATGAGTGGCCTTTGAGGCTGCACCCATCCCCTCTCTTTTAGCACTTTCCAAGTGCTCAACACACAACTCCTTAGAACACTCTCCATCAAGACCTTCTTTCTTACCAACAACCTCTTCATCTTGGGGCTTCTCAACAGCTTGTACATCACAAGTGATTGTCCCACAATAGTCTGATTCAAGTGGAGGCTGAAGAGGATAGGAGACAGCTTTGTTGACATGCATGAGAGTGACCTTCTTGTTGGGAAAGTCAATGCAAGCTCCAACTGTTGTGAGGAAAGGAGTGCCAAGGATCAAAGGGACTCTTTCTTCAGATGCCATCTTCAAAACAGTGAGGTCAATAGGTATGGTGCATGATCCAATCTTCAAGGGAAAGTCCTTGATTATTCCAAGTGGGGTTGTAGAAGAGGAATCCCCAAAGGTGAGAGGAGGAGTATCTGTTTCCATGCTTTCAATCCCAATACTCTGCACCATGTCCAAGGAGATGACATTCACACTAGCTCCACTATCAACAAGAGCATCATCCATAGTTAGTTTACCAAGAGAGCAAGACAATGTGAACTTCCCTTGAGACTCAAGCTTAGGGAGGGATTTGGGAGGGATTGGTGGATCAATCTTCAGAAGTGAGATGTCCAAAAGTTCAGCCACTTCAGCTTGGTGGGTGAGAATGTCCTTTATGAGCATCATTTGGACATGAGCAGCCTGTATATTGCTGATCTCTGGAAGCTTGACTCCAATATCACTGAGGTCTTTTCTGAATTTGGAGACCACTTTTTTCTGAGCTTTGGTGAGGAACCTTTGAGGGTAAGGGAGCTTATCATAGGGTGATAGCTCAAACTCATTGTCTTCTTCCTTCACTTCATTCAGCTTGGGGTTAGCACTCTTCTCAACTTGTGTCTCAACCTTAGGTTCATCAATCTTTCCTTGAACCTTCTTATCAGCTCTCTTCACAACTCTAGCTTCAGCTGTGGCCACAACCAGTCTCTTATCATTTTCAATCTGATTTCCAAGCACCAGCCTCTCAATCTCATCAACATCATTCTTATGATCACTCAATGCAATCCTTGAAGAAGTTGAGAGGATGACATTGCAAGTCTCCTTAGGGTTCTTCTCTGGTTTCCTGGTAGAGATCCCATTGGATTCTTGGAGGATGAAGACATGGATGCAACTTGGCTCTCCAAAGCTTTGAGGTGAGAGGCAAGTTGCATGTACTTGTTGTTGAGGTCAGAATAGGTGCCATCAATCTTAGCATGGATGTTCTTGAACTCATCACCAATGGTCTTAGCATTTCTTTCTTGAGCTTCTAAGAGTTGCTTGAACATGGACTCCAAATTTGAACTTGGAACCTGAGCTGGAGAAGAGCTTCCTTGGGGCTGAGTAGGCTGGTTTGCTTGGTAACCTCCTTGTTGATTGTTGTAGTAAGGTCTTTGCTGGTAGTTGTTTTGGTATTGGAAGTTGGGCTCTTTCCTATACCATGTGCCATTAGAATTGATGAAGCATAGCTCCTCTTGACCTTCTACACCATGAACTTCAGTAGTCCTAGCAGGCTGTTTCTGTTGCTGGTTCCCAATGGAGTTAAGCTGCTCTTGCTTAGCCTTCTCTACAAGAAGCTTGTCCAACTTTTCTTGGAGAGATTTGAGGGCCTTTCTTGTGTGCGGATCATCTTCATCAGTTCTTCTGTTTGCTCTATCATGCTCCTCACTGTAGACTGAGTCACTCCTGGCCATGTTCTCCACTAGCTCCTCAGCATCCTGCTCAGTTCTGCCCAAGAAGAACCCATTGCTGGCTGTGTCCAATCTGCTCCTGAACTCTGGTAGAGCACCTCTGTAGAAGGTACTAAGCAAACTCTCCTTGGTGAAGCCATGATGTGGGCATTGAGACCAATAGCCCTTGAACCTCTCCCATGCTTCACTAAAGCTCTCAAGGTTCTTCTGCTGAAAGCTAGAGATCTCATTTCTGATCTTGGCTGTTCTTGAGGTAGAGAAGAATTTCTCTAGGAATGCCCTCTTGCACTCATTCCAAGTTGTGATAGAGTCACTTGGAAGAGCCTTCTCCCATAGATGTGCCTTGTCTCCCAAAGAGAAGGGATACAACCTCAGCTTGAAAGCATCTTCAGAGACTCCATTAATCTTGGACAAGCTACAGTAGCTATCAAATGTGTCCAAGTGATCAAGGGGATCCTCCACAGCAAGGCCATGAAACTTATTGTTCTCAATCAAATGCAGCAGCCCTGATTTGATCTCAAAGTTGTTGTTCTCCACAGCTGGTGCCCTTATCCCCAACCTATGACCATGAATGTGAGGTTGATCATAGGCTCCAATGGCTCTAGCTTGGCGCTGTGGTTGTTGTGGCTGGTGCTGTGGTCTTATGTTGTCAGCTCTTGGACCATTGCCCCCTAGGGCATCACCATCTTGAGGCAGATTCTCCATCTCAAACCCCAACCTTTGTAGATGAGCCTGTTGCTCTACTTCTCTTCTTTGTCTTGCTATCTCCCTCTCAAGTGCAGCAATCTCTTCAACAGTAGGAACCAAGTTAGATGCCCCTCTGCTTCTTGTGATCATACACCTGAAAGTCAAAGATAGAAGAGGCAAGAACCAATATCACAAGATAAAATAAAAATAAAAATAAAAATGACTTAGTCTCAAGCAAATAACTAAATCCCAATGTCAAAATCAACTTAGAACTTGGCAACGGCGCCAATTTGATGATAGGACTTTTCTAAGGTCCTAATCAAATGTTGTAGAATACAAGATGTCAATCCAATTCTAAGAGATTCTAATGCAAAGGGAATGCAAGTTCATGCTTAATCTAAGTGCAATCAAGATGAGAGGATGATTATGAAACTAAGACAATATTAAAAATGCAATAAAAGAGTGAACTTTCTTTCTCAATGAGGCAAGGGGGTTCTTGGGACAAGGGAACTGACTTTGGGTGATCAAGATTCAATCCAAGATGTTAACTTTTCAATCAATCTAATTCCTTATGCCTATGCAACAAAACTAAGCAAGCTCTATCTCTAGATGGATGCTCCTTTGCAATGATCACCCAAGTACACCAAATCTCTTTGGCTGTAATGATCAAAGCAAGCATGGAGAATGAGTCTAATAGCAATCCTAGCTCCTTTTACAACTAATCTCTTAGGCAAAGCAAACTAAAAGCATAGATGAGTTGGTTCAGGCATTTCATAGAACACCTTTCGGGCATGAAATGCCTATGGCTCTATGTTTGAGAGGCCAACCCAAATATAGCAAGAAGAACACCAAATCAATGCAAGGAGATGATAGATCTAACACTAAACACCTTGGATCTACATTTAATCACCCTTAGTCTCCCAAGCCCATGAACCCTAGATAGATCTACTCACTAATACCCATGGAAAACCTCAAAATCAATGATGATTCAAGGCTAAACATGATTAGAGAAGAAGATAATCTATTAAACACAAAAGAAATGAGATATAAAAGGATCAAAGATCAAAACTTTCTTCAATATCTTATTATGTTTTTGAGAGAAAAGAAGTTAGATCTCTTAATGAGATTACAAGAGTATATATAGGAGGCTTGAAATCCCTTGAAATCATAAAACAAAATTACTAAAATGTCCTGGAGCCAAATTGGTCTCAGCCAATGAGCCATCCAACCCGGTCTGGCCACCCCGGCCTGTCCAGTTCTGGCCTCTGTCCAGCCCGTCCGGGTGCTGTTCCCTGGTTCTTCCTCCCCGGCCGTCCGGACGCCTTGATCCATCTCTTCCCGTCCGGCTTCACCAACCCGGACTTGTCTACCCGGTCTGGTCACCTCCAGCACAAGCCAAGCGACCGGGTACCTGTCCCAGGCTCAGTCATCCCAGACTGGACAACTTCCATCCATCTGTCTTTTTCCCGGCCGGCTGTCTCTACCCGGCTGTCTCTACCCGGCCATCCTGACATGCTTCAAGTGAATTGATCATAACTTCTCCAATACAGGTCCAAATGACTTGAAACCACTTCCATTGGAAAGCTAACTCAATTTTATGTGTCTCCACAAAATCTTAGCAGCAGGAGACATTTCTAAGACCTCTGTCCATGCTCATCTTTGTCTTGACCAGATCATGGATTGACTTCTCTTTTCATGGCCAAACATGATGCTTCATCTCTTTTGGGGCAATAAGTCTTCCAAACACCTCAAATCACACCAAAGCATACTCCAACACCTGATAAGGACAAATGAATGCAAAATGGACCTAAACATGCCTAATGCCTAACTTATATGATCAAAATGCATAAGATATGGATGCTAAAAACATGTAAATATGCAAGATATCAATCATGAGAACTGATCTTGACAAACATGTCAGGCAAAGAATTAAGCAAATCAGATTTCTCACAGTGCTTTTGTAGATAAGGAGACAAAGGGGCAGGAGTTGTGCCGGGATCAAAGCATAGATGACTCTCCATAGCGATGGATGTGATGCTTGTTGTTTCTTCATCAAAGACTGGACCAGGCTCGTCCTCCTCATCAAAGATAGGACCTTGATCCTCAATAAAAGTTATCCTGGTGTCAAGAAGTGGTCCTTGATGTGGAAAATCCAGTTGCTTTTCCTCAAAAACCTGTGGAGACAAAACAAGACTACTCGGATGCTCCGGTTGCAAAACAGTTAGTTCTACAATAGCTTGTTCATTATCAATTACAAAATAAGGTTCATGAGAAGGAAGATCAATATCTTTTTCACAAATCAACAAGCTTTCAATTTCCTCTTCGACAGATTCATCAAAAATGGGTAAAGAATCTGAAAATTTTTTAAGGTCTTCAAAATGGTTTTCAGATTCACCTTGGGTTTTCTTGCTGATGAAAAAGGATGGCTCAGCTACTGGGGCACGTGTGGATGTGCTCTTATTGTGGATCTGGTTGACGTCCTTGAGAGCTTTGTCCACTCCCTTTACAAAGTTATCACAAAGTTCTTGGACATTAAACTGAAAAGGTTGCGTCTTTGGATCAGCCACATCGCTAGATGGTCTAGACTTCTCTCTACATCTTTGGTTTGGCTTTTCCTGCACACTAACAAACTCATCAAAATTATTCAAAGGATATTTAAATGGAGTTTGAGAGATAGAATGTCGTGGGGGCTTCTCTTTGCTACTTCTCTTTTGAAGACCAAACATCATAACCTGAAAATCTCAACACAAAAGTTAGTAGATAAAAATCCTCACTCTCTCAAGTGTTTGATCTTCACCCACACACGTGTTTCACTCAGATTTTTATGGTAATCACACAAGAGTTTGTTCTCAAAGTTCTAAGAGAACAGATCAAGGAATCCCAATGGGTAGATCCAAGCAAAACAAAAGGGTTTTTGGTGTAAGAGAGAAAGATAAGAGATTTATGGTTTTGGAATCCGCCTTAACCACCTCAAAGGCTGGATTTCTCCTCAGCCAGCAGGCTTACTCTTCCACCACCAATCCACAAATCAATCTCTTTTTGAATCTTTTTTTTTTATATACTTTTTTTTTATATACTTTTTTTTTTTTATATGTTGATGGTAATGAGGGGCCCGGATTCAAGATAGAAAGAAGAAGAGGTGTTTAGAAGAAATGGAAAGATGAGAAGAATGGATTGAAATAGAGTTACTGGAAGAGTGGCTCTGATACCACTTGATGCACCCTAAATTAGGATCACTCGACCGGACTGATAAGGGGATATGATCTCAGACAGATTGAATGAGAAATGATGGATTGAAGGATCGCACAACAGTTGCGGAAGGCTGTTGATATTCGAACTCGATTTTTGCTTGATATGACGCAAGTCCAACAAAAGTAGAAATAGATGGATCGAAGGGTCGCATGCAGATGCGGAAGGCTGCTGATATTCGAAGCCAATTTGTTGCGGATGTGGCCACCGAACAACAAAAGGGCAGCCTCGATCTGTTGCCGGATATGACGACCGGTCCAGCGAGAAAGAGAGTTACTTGGAGCTAACAACACCAAGAACAAGAAAAGTGAGATTCCCTCTCAAGGTTCCAAAAATAATCACTCAAAACTTATTTTATTTCATTGATCAAATGGCCTTTATATAATAGGCAAAGTATACAAAAGGTTGGAATACAAAAGACTAGTCAAACATAGAAATTGACAACTTATAAAAACAAGGAAGACTTGACCAAAGACTATGAATTGACCAAAAAATCATAAATGTCTTGACTTGACCGAAATTGAAAGACTGTGGTCGTAAAACTCTTCGGCTGATCTCGTGCTTCCACAGGGTCGACGGTCTCTGAATTGCCGTCAGATTGATATATTATTCGACCATACCTTGTATTTTCTTTTTGGGCCTTTCTTTCTTTGGGCTGAAGCATCTTCATTAACATATTTTCATAAACGTCAAGCCCATCTTGTTTAAAACTCAAGCCCAAGAGCCAAATTTTCTTGATTTATTTATGCTGCTGATTCAGGGCACATCAAACGGCCAGGCAGAAACTATCAACAAGACTGTCCTTGACGGACTAAAAAACCGCTTAGACGCCAAAAAAGGGCTATGGGCTGAGGAGCTCGAAGGAGTCCTTTGGTCGCATCGTACAACCCCGAGACGGGCTACGGGTGAAACTCCATTCGCCCTCGTTTATGGAACGGAATGCATGATCCCCGTGGAAGTAGAGTTCCCTGGAGTACGGAGAAGATTCCTCCCCGAACGAGAAGATTTAAACAACGCTATGATGCTGGACAATCTCGATCTCATCAATGAACGCCGCGACCAGGCGCTCATTCGAATCCAAAATTACCAGCACGCTGCCGCAAGGTACTACAACTCAAACGTACGCCATAGCACGTTCAGAGAAGGCGATTTAGTCTTACGCAAAGTCTTCCAAAACACTGCCGAACGAAACACAGGAAAAGTGGGAGCAAACTGGGAAGGACCATACAAAGTCATAAAAGTGGTCCGACCCGGTTCGTACCAAATCGCGAACATGCAAGACGTAAAAATCCCAAGAACTTGGAACGCGATGCATCTTAAAAAATACTATCACTAACGACGGCGTGGTACAAAGAACTACGAGATGGCTTGATACCAAAAGGGTACGAGGGCAACTCGCTAACCAACGGAGTTCAGCTATCGATTAAAAGGGGTGGTGCGATACCGATACTCCCATGAATTTCGAAAACTCTGAAACTTTCAAACTCTTTATAGACAACACATTTCGCCAACTACTAAACGGCAACGACAACGGGTCTAGTATCCACTAAGCGATTATCACATCCAAAAAACAAATCCCGAAGGCCAACACTTCACGAAGCACTGTGAATGTAGGCGTTCCCCTGGTCAAATTTACGCCAATTCTGGTCCTGGCGGCCCAAACTGAAACAACAGTTTTCTGGCTGCGAACATTCGCAAAACATCTCCAAGCCCGCAAACATTTCAACCACGAATGCGGCACAAGGAAAACTCGACCTTCAGCACTGCGAGACATCGCTAACGCTTGAAGGACATTCTTTTCCTCAAAACATACAAACACACCTCAAAACGGTATCATTTCATTGTTGCTGATCACAACAAACGAACTCTAACGTCCTAAACAGACAATAAGCCACCCCCTAAGGTAGGCTCTCTTACATCCGACAAGGATAACATAGCGCGCTATACAAGAAGTCCAAATTTTTGGTTAGCTCTTCCAAACGGAAGTAGCTCGATTCGCACCTAAACAAATCGTATAAGCAAATAACAATTCGCGGATTTTAAAACGGTACGAGTCAGGTTAAAATCGCAAACATGCAAAACGAAAGCCGACTTGTCATCGCAAAGCCTCAGTCCGAGAGTAAACCAAGGTCTTGCCCTAAACCCAGCCACGCTGGATCTTGACATCTCATAGGCATAGTATCAGTACCCGATACGAGATCCCAAAACTTGTCTCTTCGCTTAAGTCTATTCGATTCACGAACCTTCGCGTAAATCAGTAAACCGTGAAAATCTTGCTTTGTACAATCGATGGATACGGTGATCATCCGAGAGGCAGGAATGAGACGAGAACTCACACCCTGTCCCTCTAACTTCGATAAAGAGAAGTTCGTTTAAACGTCATAAAAACCGAAATATTTTAGATTGAGCCGCGAGTTCAACAAACGCCCTAAAAAGGGCAGGGATACAAATCCACCAACGGCCAGTCCCGAAAAAATATATCATGGCCTCATAGCGGCCGCAACATAAACAAAATAAAAATCCCTCATGGGATTGGTAAACCTAGACGCTTCTCGGAGCATCACCTTCATCCTCAAACTCACCCGCAGCGGGAACGGTCTCCCCATCGACTCCCTCGATCACACCTCCACTTCCTGCCTCATCCGCGCCAGCCTCACGATCCCCTGCTGCCTGAACCTGATCCTCCGAGCCCTCCAAATCCGGTACAAGGGTGCACTCGGACCTCAGACCAGCGAGAATCGAGTCAAAATCCCCTTCGGAAGCCGCCAACTCTCCCATGCAAGACAGCAGCCTGGCTTCCTCGGAATGCAGAGATAGGGCCTCGTTACCCCTAAGCAGCTGAAGCTTGCTCAAGCTCCCTTCGATTCTCGCCAAAGCTAAGTCCCTCTCACGGATAGCTATCAGAGACTCGAACAAACTAGCCATCCTCGTCAAACGAGCAAAGAAGTCGCCGAGGGGATCGATGGTCTCTGTCGACTTGCGAGCACTCATCTCTTCGTAATTCTGGATCTGTTGTTGGAGACGGCGGATTTCCGAGGATTTGTGTCTCTTCTCTTTCTTCACTTTGAGCAACGAACTCGCGTTTTTCCCGAGGTCGCGTTCGAGGTCACCAATTCAAACTTCGAGCTGAGACGTCTGGGTGGCATGGGCATTTTCGATTGTCTGTACGCGCGGCCTCGCACGCTTCGACGCTTCTTGCGACGACTCCAACTCTTCGACGCTTTGCGACGACTCCAGCTCTCGACAGACGCCAAGAACCTCCAATCCGCGGTCACCAAGCATCCCATCAATCAGCGACACAAACTGTCCGCAAAGAGAAAGGGTAAGGATCATCGCAAAGAAAAGAAAGAAGAATTGCGGATAAATCAAAATCAAACCTTGGAGCGATGTTGCGACAACAATCCCGGGCTCGCCCGCCTTTCTTAAGCGACCTCTTCGGCTGATCTCGTGCTTCCACAGGGTCGACGGTCTCTGAATTGCCGTCAGATTGATATATTATTCGACCATACCTTGTATTTTCTTTTGGGCCTTTCTTTCTTTGGGCTGAAGCATCTTCATTAACATATTTTCATAAGCGTCAAGCCCATCTTGTTTAAAACTCAAGCCCAAGAGCCAAATTTTCTTGATTTATTTATGCTGCTGATTCAGGGCACATCAAGCGGCCAGGCAGAAACTATCAACAAGACTGTCCTTGACGGACTAAAACCGCTTAGAGCGCCAAAAAGGGCTATGGGCTGAGGAGCTCGAAGGAGTCCTTTGGTGCATCGTCATAACCCGAGGCGAATACGGGTGAAACTCCATTAGCCCTCGTTTATGGAGCGGAATGCATGATCCCGTGGAAGTAGAGTTCCACAGTACGGAGAAGATTCCTCCCGAGCGAAGATTTAAACAACGCTATGATGCTGGACAATCTCGATCTCATCAATGAGCGCCCAGGCGGCTCATTCGAATCAAAATTACCAGCAGCTGCCGCAGGTACTACAACTCAAGCGTCATGCGTTCAGAGAAAGCGATTTAGTCTTACGCAAAGTCTTCCAAAACACTGCGAGCGAAACACGGGAAAAGTGGGAGCAAAGGGAAGGACCATACAAAGTCATAAAAGTGGTCCGACCGGTTCATACTAAATCGCGAACATGCAAGGCGTAAAATCCCAAGAACTTGGAGCGATGCATCTTAAAAATACTATCACTAACGACGGCGTGGTACAAAGAACTTCTGAGATGGCTTGATGCGAAAAGTGCGTGGGCAACTGCTAACCGTGAGTTCAGCTATCGATTAAAAGGTGAAATCGATATCTCATTATACTCCCATGAATTTGAAAACTCTGAAACTTTCAAACTCTTTATAGACAACACATTTCGCCAACTACTAAGCGGCAGCGACAACGGGTCTAGTATCCACTAGCGTTATCACATCCAAAACAAATCCCGGAAGGCCAACACTTCACGAAGCACTGTGAATGTAGGCGTTCCCCAGGTCAAATTCTGCGACCCTTGGTCCCGTCCAAACTGAAACAACAGTTTTCTGGCTGCGAACATTCGCAAAACATCTCAAGCCCGCAAACATTTCAACCACGAATGCGGCACAAAACTTCGACCTTCAGCACTGCGAGACATCGCTAGCGGCTTGAAGGACATTCTTTTCCTCAAAACATACAAACACACCTCAAAAGCGGTATCATTTCATTGTTGCTGATCACAACAAGCGAACTCTAACGTCCTAAGCGGACAATAAGCCACCCCTAAGGTAGGCTCTCTTACATCCGACAAGGATAACATAGCAGCGCTATACAAGAAGTCCAAATTTTTGGTTAGCTCTTCCAAGCGAGTAGCTCGATTCGCACCTAAACAAATCGTATAAGCAAATAACAATTGGCGGATTTTAAAGGCAATGCGAGTCAGGTTAAAATCGCAAACATGCAAAGCGAAAGCCGACTTGTCATCGCGAAAGCCTCGGTCAGAGAGTAAACCAAGGTCTTGCCCTAAACCCAGCCACGCTGGATCTTGACATCTCATAGGCATAGTATCAGTACCCGATCACGAGATCCCAAAACTTGTCTCTTCGCTTAAGTCTATTCGATTCACTTGCAGCGTAAATCAGTAAACCGTGAAAATCTTGCTTTGTACAATCGATGGATACGGTGATCATCCGAGAGGCAGGAATGAGGCGAGAACTCACACCCTGTCCCTCTAACTTCGATAAAGAGAAGTTCGTTTAAGCGTCATAAAACCAAATATTTTAGATTGAGCCGCTGAAGTTCAACAAACTCTAAAAGGGCAGGGATACAAATCCACCAACGGCCAGTCGAAAAATATATCATGGCCTCATAGCGCCGCAACATAAACAAAATAAAATCCCTCATGGGATTGGTAAACCTAGACGCTTCTGAGCATCACCTTCATCCTCAAACTCACCAAGAAGCGGAACGGTCTCCCCATCGACTCCCTCGATCACACCTCCACTTCCTGCCTCATCCGCCAGCCTCACGATCCCCTGCTGCCTGAACCTGATCCTCCGAGCCCTCCAAATCCGGTACAAGGGTGCACTCGGACCTCAGACCAGCGAGTCGAGTCAAAATCCCCCGAAGCCGCCAACTCTCCCATGCAAGACAGCAGCCTGGCTTCCTCGAATCGAGAGATAGGGGCCTCGTTACCCCTAAGCAGCTGAAGCTTGCTCAAGCTCCCTTCGATTCTCGCCAAAGCTAAGTCCCTCTCACGGATAGCTATCGAGACTTCGAACAAACTAACCATCCTCGTCAAGCGAGCAAAGAAGTCGCCGAGGGGATCGATGGTCTCTGCCGACTGCGAGCACTCATCTCTTCGTAATTCTGGATCTGTTGTTGGAGACGCGGATTTCGAGGATTTGTGTCTCTTCTCTTTCTTCACTTTGAGCAACGAACTCGCTTTTCCCCGGGTCGCTGCCGAGGTCACCAATTCAAACTTCGAGCTGAGGCGTCACGGGTGGCATGGGCATTTTCGATTGTTCACGCGCTCTGCGACGCTCGACGCTTCTTACGACTCCAACTCTTCGACGCTTCTTGCGACGACTCCAGCTCCTTCGACAGACGCGCAACCTCCAATCCGCAGTCACCAAGCATCCCATCAATCAGCGACACAAACTGTCCGCAAAGAGAAAGGGTAAGGATCATCGCAAAAGAAAAGAAAAGAAGAATTGCGGATAAATCAAAATCAAACCTTGGAGCGATGTTGCGACAACAATCCGAAGGCTCGCCCGCCAGCTCTTAGCGCACCTCTTCCTCTTCGCCCGGTTGTGTCACCGGCCCTCGAACGCCCCTTAGGCAATGGTGCAACACTAGGTGCTGGGAGTCCCAAAACGACCTTCGAAGCCGGAGGCGTGGACTCTACCACGTCATCCCGACCAGAAATTATGATCGGAGCGGTAGAGGAGCCTGAAGGACGATCCTGAACATCGGGAATCTGCTCGGGAACGACTGCCCCTCCCGCGGGAAAGGGAGCATCAGACGGAACCTCGGAGCGAGGAGCTGGGGATGAAGGCACAAGAGAAGAAGGAACACTGGATGCTTCGGTTCTCGCCCGGGTCTAGTCTTTCGCAGCGCTGCGACGCGACAATCTTTCCTTGAAAGAGTCGAACCCAGCAATGAAAGACTGAGTGGCTTCTTTAACAGCCAAGACCGGCGGAGCCTGACTGGCCTCACCCATCTCAACGTCGGAATCTTTCTTTTCAACTTGAGAGGAAGACATCTTCTTTGAGAAAGCAAAAAAGGAAGAAGTTGAGAAAAGGGGGAGTGTGTGAAGAATGAGAAGTAATGAGCTACTACTTATAAGGACATGAGGATTTTCGCAATAAAATATTCTTAGCCAAAAATTTTGATTTTCAAACTCAAGTCACTCGCCCGCAAAATCGTCTCTGAGTCTTACGGGCTGGGGGGCTCACTGTTGGGGTCGAAAACGGTTATCTAGAAATCAACGGCTAAGATCATTTCCTGTCTACGTACTTTCCTCAAAAAGGATCAACAAAGGTCGGATCGAAAAATAACAGGCGCGACCAAGGTACCGGACGCCGGGCACCGGCTCGCCCGTGCTGGCACCGAAGCGCCGTGTCGGCTTCGCCGATGCTGGCCCGGCGCCGGCTTCGCCGATGCTGGCACCGAGCGCCGGCTTCGCCGATGCTGGCACCGAGCGCCGGCTGGCACCGAAGCCGGCGCCGGCTTCGCCGATGCTGGCACCGGCGCCGGCTTCGCCGATGCTGGCCCGGCGCCGGCTTCGCCGATGCTGGCACCGGCGCCGGCTTCGCCGATGCTGGCCCGGCGCCGGCGCCAGCTCGCCGATGCTGGCCCGGCGCCGGCGCCAGCTCCCCGATGCTGGCCCGGCGCCGGCTTCGCCGTGCTGGTCGGCCGGTGCATCCAGTCTGTTCCCAGCTCGTCCGATTTAGATCGCACCTCATGGTTTCCGTGATGTCATAACACCTTAGCTATGGACCTAACGTTCCTCGGTTCAACTCGATTGAAGTTATCCTCGAAGTTTTACAACTGGAGCTAGGAAGGACGGTTCTTCCGCAAAATGTATCGTGTAAAACAAGGACGATCAAGTCGAACATCAATTCTTTAGGATATACGATTTATTTTGCGGAAAAGATAAACTTTCCGAGAAATCGTACGAACGTTCGAGGGCTTGAGGTTTGTCCACGGGCTTACTCACGATTTTGGAGACCCAAGCTCAATAAGAGCTGTGACGATTTATCCTAACTTATTAAAGTAGGATAAATGTTAAGTTTCCGCAGATAAATGTCAATGCTCGAGGATAACTACGAAGATCGACGGAAAATAGAATATTTCCAAAAGAGATAAACTTGGGCCCAAAGGCGGAAGGTTAAATGGGCCACCGACCTACAGTGACTATATAAGGAGGGCTGGGGCAGAAGAGAAGAGGATCCTAGATTTTAGACTTAGAGAACTCCTGCTAGCTTAGAGAACTTAGGACTTAGGTGGTTAGCCTAGTACGGCAAGGCTTAGGACGTCTTGGCTGCCTCTTGTTCTGTTGTTCCGATAGTTAGCTTATCTCTACTCCTCTCGGAGAAATCTTGTACTCATACTTTTTAACTAATAAAACGCCTCTGAGCGACCATTCATTCTTATCTTGCTATTTGTCTTTTATCGATCCCAAAGTCATTACGCAGAGAATTCGGACCTTCAAGGAAGATCGGGTTAACTTGGTCTTCCTCCATATTTGTTCATCGAAAATTGACAGTGTGAATTTCGGTTCCCACACTGAGGTGCTCGGGTCAGTACACCCGCGCGGGACAGGCCAGCGTCCGGATGATTCTGCTTGGGTCGGGACGAGCGGCCTGGCAAGGCCCGAGCCACCCTTAGCGTTTTTTGACGCTCTTCTCCTATTTGTCGAAGCCCATTTGATTCCAGGGACCTTTTAGTATTTTTCTATGATGTTTTTAGGGCTTCTAAGCCTTGTACAAATACTCTTATATCTCCCAATTTTGGACTTGTCTCTTTTTCTCTCAAAAACACATTTGGATCTTGAATAAAGTTTGGATCTTGGATCCTTTTTTTTTCTTTTATTCTTGTGTTCTTGAGCATCTGTTGCTCTCTAATCATGATTAATCTTGAATTAATCATGGGTTTAAGGGAAATCATGTCTATTAGAGAGTAGATCATCTTAGGGTTCATGGGCTTGGGAGATTTAGGGTGATTAGGTGTAGATCTAAGGTGTTTTGGTGTAGATCTATCTTTTCCTTGCTTGATTGAGTGTTCTTATTGCTATCTTGGAGTTGGCCTCTTCAAAATAGAGCTATAGGCATTTCATGCCCGAAAGGTATTCTATGAAATGCCTGAACCAACTCTTCAATGCTTTTAACATTCTTTACCTAAGAGATTTGTTGTTAAAGGTGTTAAGATAGCTAATGGACTTGTTCTTAATGATTTCTTTCATATTATTCAACCTAAGAGATTAGATGCTTGAGATATGTTAGTGAATGAGCATTCATCTAGAGATAGAGCTTGCTTAGGATTGTGTCTAGGCTTAAGGTTGATTGATTGAATGTTGCTGCCACCTTTAGATTGAAACTTGATCACCAAAGGTCAATTCCTTTGCCCCATGAGTCCTATTGCTTCATATTGAAAGAGGGATCATTACTTTATTGCATTTTAGTTTAGTTTTAGTTCATTTCACTCCACTCTATTGATTGCACTTAGATTAAGAATAGACTTGCATTATCTTTGCATTGAAATCACCTAGGATTGGTTCGACAATCTTTTATACTACATCATTTGATTAGGAGCCTTGAAAAATCCTTCATCAAATTGGCGCCGTTGCCAAGTTCTAGTTTGATTTTGACATTGGGATTTAGTCACTTGCTTTAGACTAAGTCTTGTTACCTTTATCTATTTACTAATTCTCTTTCAAGTGGTTGTTCTTTTGCAAGGTACATTCACAAGAGAGGAAGATCATGTCTCTTGACTTGGAATCAATGTTCAAGGCTATTTTAGAGAGTCAAGAAAGAATGATATCTAGAAGCTCCACTTATTGTGACAGAGCTTATGAGCCAACCACCCAATTAGAGTACCAACCACATGGAGACCTTGGTCAAGAAAGCCAATATGGATATGGTGAGAGATACCAACCATGGGCTTTAGAGTATGAAGAACAAGAAGTCAAATCCCCTCAAGCCTCCAATGAAGAACACATCACCAACATGCTTGAGATGTTGTTGCAGAATCAAGAAAGAGGAAGGCTTGAGATACAAAGGCAAATGAGCTCTCTTTCCACCAACGTAGATGCCCATGGCAAGACTCTTTGCTCAAGGATGGATGAAACTATAACACATGTGAAGTCTATCAACAACAAACTGTCTCACATCATTGAAAATCAAGAAGAAAGCATCATTCCCCTTTACAACACCAACACTTGTGAAGAATTTTCCATGGATATGGAAATTGATGTTGAAGAGGACATGCAGCTCAAGGATGGATTTCAACAAGAAGCTGAAAACTCTATCCATGAGCTTGACTTACTCCTTGGATGCATGGTAGATGAAAATCTTGGGCAAAGATATGAAGAGCAAGTTGAACCAACAACATTCAAGAGTTATTCAACAAGAAGCAAGGATGAAGATGTAAGCTTGGTTGGAAGAATCTTGGAAGATCTTTGTGATGATGGTTTGGTTGTTGAATGCATAGAGGAGATAAGAGAGATCTCATTGGTTATGGATGAGTTCTCAACCAAGGAGGAAACACATGTAAAGTTTACTTCCAAGGAAGGAACAAGGGGTGAAGAGTCTATGGAGAATCAAGTTATTCACACTGAAGAATCCCTCAAATAGATGCACCAAGAAGACTCTCCTATGGACAAGCCCTTTGCCTACCATTTTGGTATACTCTCTACCAAGGAGCTCATTGTTGATGATCCAAGGAAGGTACCCTTTGAAGAGATCAGGATGAATGAGTTTAGGGTTGGTTCTATGATGAGTATGATCCTGGTGATCCGGTTTGGCAAGAAGGCTTTCACTACATGGGTAAGGAGCCTAGACACACCAGCCTTCACTAGCCAGAGGGAGGAAAGTTAAGCTAGTGACTCAAAACAAGCTCACTTGGGAGGAAGTCCCATGACTATCCTTTGTACATATTTCACTAGGATTTTTGTTTTAAAGACCCTTGGACTGAAGAGGCAGGCGACCAGACATTGCTCCCCTAGGCACCAACTGAATCTTCTAGCTCTTCTTATGAGGTATCACTCCAACCCTTCTTGTATATACATTTGCTTTTGTCTTGTTGGGGTATTCTCCTTCTCTCTTACTCACACAGAGACTGTTTGATTTAAGTGTGGGGGAGGTACCAGGTATTTGAACATGTTTGCTTTGTGATTGAGAGTCTCATGCATTGCATTGTACATTCATATATGCATAGAAAAACTTAAAAATTTTAAATTTTTTGAATCATGTAGTTGCATCACTTGCATCTTTAAGATTGAGTCTAGAGCATATAGGTTGCATTCACTTCCACGTGGAGCATTGCCTTGTAAAGAACACTTGTTTGCACTGAATTTGACACCCTAGTTAAACATATCAACTAGCTTAAGCATCTTTTGAAAGGCTTGCATGCTTTGAACCTTGGAAACTCTTCTTGAAACTTGCTTGCTTGCTTGATATTGGCATTGTTCTTAAGACCAGCTCCATCCCGAACTTGGAATTGAATGAACTTAATTTCTCTTGCATATGGGCATTTGCATACTTGATCATGGATCTCATACACATTTGGGTTATCTTTCCCCATTATACCACTCTTTGTTAACCCAAATGGCACTTCCATACCCTTGAACCCTAGCCATTCTTTTAAGCCTACATTGATTTGCATGAGTGAGGCCTTTTCTGATAGCTTGTCATGTGCAAAATCTTGAGAGTATTGGGAGCGACATGGATTTTTTCTCATCTCTTGCTAGCATAGGGTCCTCATTTCAGCTAGCTTCTACGATGGTGAGTGGGGTTTTTGTTCCTTAAAGGTTTATATCTTGGTTTTGGGTTGTGGCAATGTTGAGATTGATGAACAGAGGATTGTATTGAGAAAGAAAAACCCTAGGGGTCTAGAATAGAAAGATAAGAAGCTCTTGATTGATGTTTTTGACCTTCCCCCTTCATTAAAAAAAAAGAAAAAGAAAAGAAAAAAAAAAAGAAAAGAAAAAAAAAAAAAAAAAAAAAAAGAAAAGAAAAGAAGAAAAAGAAAAAGAAAGATTCAATAAGATAGTGGGGAAGGGAAAACTAAAAGAGCTAGAGCTTAGAAAAGTGAATAGAGGTCCTTAGTGGGTGAATCATGAGAAAGAAAATGTTCATTGGGTGAGTGATCTGAGTATGTTTTTCATTATGGGTTATGGGATTAATAAAAGGGGTGTAGATTTTGTAATCACTAGGAATTGGGTAGAATGATGAGGATGGATCCATGCATGCATGAATTGCTCCTAGTCTTAGATAAATTTTGCGTAATGATCAAACTCCTTGATTTTTGACTGATTGCCACCTTGAAATGATGCATTGAAACCCTTCTTTTCATCCATATTAGACCATTTGATCACCTAGCCAAATGATTGAGATCTTGTGCCCATTTGTGAGAACTCACCTTGAGTGTGTGTGTGTGAATCAATGTGAGGGCTGGTTAAGAGGGCATGTTGGTTATAGGCATTGCATCTTGTGTAGAGGTGATGATGGACTTTTCAAGGGTCCAATAAAATGTTGTAGAATACAAGATGTCAATCCAATTCTAAGTGATTCTAATGCAAAAGGAATGCAAGCCTATGCTTAATCTAAGTGCAACCATGATAAGAAGATGATTATGAACTACGACAATATTAAAAATGCAATAAAAGTGTGAACTTTCTTTCTCAATGAGGCAAGGGGGTTCTTGGGACAAGGGAATTGACTTTTGGGTGATCAAGCTTCAATCTAAGGTGGCAAACTTTCAATCAATCTAACACCTTAAGCCTAGACACAATCCTAAGCAAGCTCTATCCATAGATGAATGCTCATTCACTAACATATCTCAAGCATCTAATCCCATAGGTTGAATAATATGAAAGCAATCATTAAGAACAAGTCTACTAGCTATCTTAACTACCTTTAACAACTAATCCCTTAGGTAAAGGATGTTAAAAGCATTGATGAGTTGGTTCAGGCATTTCTTAGAACACCTTCCGGGCATGAAATGCCTATAGCTCTATTTTGAAGAGGCCAACTCCAAAATAGCAAGAAGAACACTCAGTCAAGCAAGGAAAAGATAGATCTACACTAAAACATCTTAGATCTACACCTAATCACCCTTAGTCTCCCAAGCCCATGAACCCTAGATAGATCTACTCACTAATAGACATGGAAAACTTTAAAACCATGGATGATTCAAGGTTAAACATGATAAGTGATAGAAATAATCTAGTAAACACAAAAGAAATAGATGAAGAAGGATTCAAGATCCAAACTTTATTCATGATCCAAAAGTATTTTTAGAGAAAAGAAGTTAAGTCCCAACTTTGGGATACAAGTGTATTTATACATGGCTTAGAAAACCTAGAAACATCATTAAAAATTAATAAAAAGTTCTTGGGGTCAATTAGGCTTCATACAATGAGAAACCAGCTTGAAATTTGGTCAGGGATTGAGGAAATGACCCAACCCGGTCCATCCAACCTGGACCAGTCTTGTTCTGCCCGTCCAGCCGTCCCGACCGGGTAGCTCATCCCGGACCAGCCTACCCAGTCCTGCCTTGTCCATCTCAAGCTTCTCCCGACCGGGTAGCTCATCCCGGTCCAGCCTACCCGGTCCTGCCTCCCCAGCCTGGTCGTCCAGCGTTCCGTCCGGGTGCGCGAACGCGGACGATCTACCCGGCCAGGTTGATATGCTTCAAGTGAACTGATCATAACTCCTCCAATACAGCTCCAAATGACTTGAAACCACTTCCATTGGAAAGCTAACTCAATTTGCTGTGTCTCCAAAAATTCTTAGCAACAGAAGACATCTATAAGGCCTCTGTCCATGCTCATCTTTGTCTTGACCAGATCATGGATTGACTTCTCTTTTCATGGCCAAACTTGATTCTTCACCTCTTTTTGGGACATAAGGCTTCCAAACACCTCAAATCACACCAAAGCATACTCCAACACCCGATAAGGATAAATGAATGCAAAATGGACCTAAAAATGCCTAATGCCTAACTTATATGATCAAAATGCACAAGATATGGATGCTAAAAACATGTAAATATGCAAGACATCAACTCCCCCACACTAGACCATTACTTGTCCTCAAGTAATTTTTTTCAAAACACAAGTAGGAGAGATATTGAGATGGAAGCAAAGCCAAAAGAAACACTCATAGCACTCAACTTGACATCATTAAGAAACATAGCAAATAGCATGAGCAAAACTCTCTTATTATGCTCTAGCTTCACATGGCCTATCAATTACTCTTATGCCTCTACACAAGATGCAATGCTTATCAACCAACAAGCTCTCTTAACCAGCCCTCACATTGATTCACACACACACACAAGGTGAAGTCTCACAAATGGGCACATGAACTAATCATTTGGCTAGGTGATCAAATGGTCTAATATGGATGATAATGAGGTTTCAATGCATCATTTCAAGGTGGCAATCACTCAAAATTCAAGGAGCTTGATCATTATGCAAAATTTATCTAAGACTAGGACCAATTCATGCATACATGGATCCATCCTCATCATTCTACCCAATTCTTAAGTGATTACAAGATCTACACCCCTTTTATTCATCCCATAGCCCAAAAATGAAAAACATTCTTACATCACTCACCCCATGAAAAACTTTCTTTCCTTTGAAATTCAACCACTAAGGACCTCTATTCACTTTTCTAAGCTCTAACTCTTTAAGTTTTTCCTTCCCCACTATCTTATTGAATCTTTCTTTCTTTTTTTTTCTTTCTTTTTTTTTTCTTTTCTTTTTTTTATATGAAGGGGGAAGGTCAAAAACATCAATCAAGAGCTTCTTATCTTTCTATTCTAGGTCCCTAGGGTTTTACTTTCCCAATACATTCTTTTATTCATCAATCTCAACATTGTCACATCTCAAACCCAAGATATAAACCTTTAAGGAACGAAAACCCCACTCACCATCCTAGAAGCTAGCTCAAATGATGACCCTATGCTAGCAAGAGATGAGAACAAATCCATGTCGCCCCCAATAGTCTCAAGATTTTGCACATGACAAACTATCAGAAAAGGCCTCACTCATGCAAATCAATGTAGGCTTCAAAGAATAGATAGGGTCCAAGGGTATGGAAATGCCATTTGGGTTAACAAAGAGTGGTACAATGGGAAAAGATAACCCAAATGTGTATGAGATCCATGATCAAGTATGCAAATGCCCATATGCAAGATAAATTAGGTTCATTCAAGTCCAAGTTCAGGATGGAGCTGGTCTTAAGAACAATGCCAATATCAAGCAAGCAAGCAAGTTTCAAGAAGAGTTTTCAAGGCTCAAAGCATGCAAGCCTTTCAAAAGATGCTTAAGCTACTTGATATGTTTAACTAGGGTGTCAAATTCAGTGCAAAGAAGTGTTCTTTACAAGGCAATGCTCCATGTGCAAGTGAATGCAACCTATATGCTCTAGACTCAATCTTAAGGATGCAAGTGATGCAATCTACATGATTCAAAAATTTAAATTTTTTTTGATTTTCTATGCAAATATGAATGTACAATGCAATGCATGAGACTCAAAATCACAAAGCAAACATGATCAAATACTTGGTACCTCCCCCACACTTCAATCACACAGTCTCTGTGTGAGTAAGAGAGAAGGAGATACCCCAACAAGACAAAAGCAAATGTATATACAAGAAGGGTTGGAGTGATACCTAAGAAGGAGGTTTGGGTGTGGTGCTTGGTGTCGGGGCTAGGAGCTTGCTTGGTTCATAGCAACTAGAGGAGGCTGCTACATGGATAACCATGAGACTTCCTCCCAAGTGAGCTTGTTTTGAGTCACTTAGCTTGACTACCTTGTCTCTTGAACTAGTGAGAAGGAGGATCCTTCCCACCTTCAAGTGTGATGGTGAGGACCTGAGAGAGAAGCTCTTGAAGCTTGATTTGGTCATCTTGGAGCTGAGGAGTGATGATGGCTCTAGCACTTGAGAATGGTGTGGACCTGCCCTTATGCTTGATCTTGTACTCAAGGACACCATCTTTGAACTGCTTTGGATGGAGAGTGAGGGTGTGTGGGAGTAAATCAAGAGGTGGAGGATGAGGCTCTTTCACCATCTTCTTCTTGCCATGAGTGGCCTTTGAGGCTCCACTCATCCCCTCTGTTTTAGCACTTTCCAAGTGCTCATCACACAACTCTTTTGAAGGCTCTCCATCAAGACCTTCTTTCTTACCAATAACCACTTCATCTTGGGGCTTCTCAACAGCTTGTGCATCACAAGTGATTGTCCCACAATAGTCTGATTCCATTGGAGGTTGGAGAGGATAGGAGACAGCTTTGTTGACATGCATGAGGGTGACCTTATTGTTGAAAAAGTCAATGCAAGCTCCAACTGTTGTGAGGAAAGGAGTGCCTAGGATCAAAGGGACTCTCTCTTCAGATGCCATCTTCAAAACAGTGAGGTCAATAGGTATGGTGCAGGATCCAATCTTCAAGGGGAAGTCCTTGATTATGCCAAGTGGGGTTGTAGAAGAAGAGTCCCCAAAGGTGAGAGGAGGAGTATCTGGTTCCATGCTTTCAATCCCAAGACTCTTCACCATATCCAAGGAGATGACATTCACACTAGCACCACTATCAACAAGAGCATCATCCATAGTTAGTTTACCAAGAGAGCAAGACAAGGTGAACTTCCCTTGAGACTCAAGCTTAGGGAGGGACTTTGGAGGGGTTGGTGGATCAATCTTCAGAATGGAGATGTCCAAAAGCTCAGCCACTTCAGCCTGGTGGTCTAGAATGTCCTTGATGAGCATCATCTTGACATGAGCTTCACGCATACCTGATATCTCTGGAAGCTTGACCCCAACATCAGTAAGATCTTTCCTGAACTTTGAGATCACTTTCTTTTGAGCTTTGGTGTGAACTCTTTCGGGAATGGGGAGCTTATCATATGGTGATAGCTCAATCTCAGTGTCTTCCTGCTCCACTTCTTTCAGCTTGTTGTCTGCTCGTTTCACAGTTGGTGTCTCAGCTCTAGGCTCAGCTTGCTACAGACTCTTTACCTCAACCTTCTTGGCAGCATCCCTCAGAATCTGTGATTCAGCTGTGGCCACAACAAATCTCTCAAAATCCCCAAACTCAGTGGCAAACATTTCAATCTCATCTTTCTCTTTTTCATGAGTGCACATCTCAACCTTTGAAGAAGTAGTAGAGAGGATGACATTGCAAGATTCCTTAGGGTTTTTCTCTGGTTTTCCTTGTAGAGATCCCATTGGGCTCTTGAAGGATGAAGACATAGAAACAACCTGGCTCTCCAAAGCTTTGAGATGAGAGGCAAGTTGCATGTACTTGTTGTTGAGGTCAGAATAGGTTCCATCAATCTTGGCATGGATGTTCTTGAACTCATCACCAATGTTCTTAGCATTTCTTTCTTGAGCTTCTAAGAGTTGCTTGAACATGGACTCCAAATTTGAACTTGGAGCCTGAGCTTGAGAAGAGCTTCCTTGGGGCTGAGTAGGCTGGTTGGCTTGGTAACCTCCTTGCTGATTGTTGTTTTGGTACTGGAAGTTGGGCTCTTTCCTGTACCATGTCCCATTAGCACTGATGAAGCACAGCTCCTCTTGACTTTCTACACCATTGACCTGATTTGTCCCAGCAGGCTGCTTTTGTTGCTGGTTCCCAATGGAGTTAATCTGCTCCTGCTTAGCCTTCTCTGCAATAATCTTGTCCAACTTCCCTTGGAGAGATTTCAGCGCCTTCCTTGTGTGCTGATCATCTTCATCAGCGTCTTTGTTGACCCTATCATGCTCCTCACTGTAGACTGAGTCACTCTTGGCCATGTTCTCCACCAGCTCCTCAGCATCCTGCTCAGTTCTGCCCAAGAAGAACCCATTGGTAGCTGTTTCTAATCTGCTCATGAACTCTGGATGAGCACCTCTGTAGAAGGTACTAAGAAAACTCTCCTTGGTGAAGCCATGATGTGGGAATTGAGACCAATAGCCCTTGAACCTCTCCCATTCTTCACTAAAGCTCTCAAGGTTCTTTTGCTGAAAGCTAGAGATCTCATTTCTGATCTTGGCTGTTCTTGAGGTAGAGAAGAATTTCTCTAGGAATGCCCTTTTGCACTCATTCCAAGTTGTGATAGAGTCACTTGGAAGAGCTTTCTCCCATAGATGTGCCTTGTCTCCCAAAGAGAAGGGAAACAACCTCAGCTTGAAAGCATCTTCAGAGACGCCATTAGTCTTGGACAAGCTACAGTAGCTATCAAATGTGTCCAAGTGATCAAGGGGATCCTCCACAGCAAGGCCATGAAACTTGTTGTTCTCAATCAAATTCAGCAGCCCTGATTTGATCTCAAAATTTTTGTTCTCCACAGCTGGTGCTCTTATCCCCAACCTATGACCATGAATGTGAGGTTGATCATAGGCTCCAATGGCTCTAGCTTGGCGCTGTGGCTGTTGTGGCTGGCGCTGTGGTCTTATGTTGTCAGCTCTTGGACCATTGCCCCCTACGACATCACCATCTTGAGGCTGATTCTCCATGTCAAACCCCAATCTCTGCAAGTGAGCCTGTTGCTCTTCTTCTCTTCTCTTTCTTGCAATCTCCCTCTCAAGTGTAGCAATTTCTTCAACAGTAGGTGTCAAGTTTGATGCACCTCTGCTTCTAGTTATCATACACCTGAAATGCAAAGGGAGAAGAGCAAGGAGAAGGAATAACACAAAAAAGAAAAAAAAATGTCTCAAGCAAATGACTAAATCCCAATGTCAAAATCAACTTAGAACTTGGCAACGGCGCCAATTTCATGATGGAACTTTTCAAGTGTCCAATCAAATGTTGTAGAATACAAGATGTCAATCCAATTCTAAGTGATTCTAATCATGAGGGAATGCAAGCCTATGCTTAATCTAAGTGCAACCATGATAAGAATATGATTATGAACTAAGACAAAGTTAAAAATGCAATAAAAGAGTGAACTTTCTTTCTCAATGAGGCAAGGGGATTCTTGGGACAAGGGAATTGACTTTTGGTGATCAAGATTCAATCTAAGATGGCAAACATTCAATCAATCTAACACCTTAAGCCTAGACACAATCCTAAACAAGCTCTATCTCTAGATGAATGCTCGTTCACAAACATATCTCAAGCATCTAATCTCTTAGGTTGAATAATATGAAAGCAATCATTAAGAACTAGTCCATTAGCTATCTTAACACCTTTAACAACAAATCTCTTTGGTAAAGAATGTTAAAAGCATTAAAGAGTTGGTTCAGGCATTTCATAGAACACCTTTCGGGCATGAAATGCCTATGGCTCTTTTTTTAAGAGGCCAACTCCAAAATAGCAAGAAGAACACTCTACAAGCAAGGGTGAAGAAGGATCTACCCTATAACATCTTAGATCTACACCTAATCACCCTTAGTCTCCCAAGCCCATGAACCCTAGATAGATCTACTCACTAATAGCCATGGAAAACCTCAAAATCAATGATGATTCAAGGTTAAACATGATTAGAGAAGAAGATTATCTAATAAATACAAAAGAAATGAGATGAAAAGGATCAAAGATCCAAACTTTCTTCAAGATCTAATTATGTTTTTGAGAGAAAAGAAGTTAGATCTCCAAAAGAGATTACAAGAGTATTTATACAAGACTTTAAAGCCCTTATAAACATTAGAGAAAAGTCCAAAAGGTCCTTGGTGCCACATGATTTTCGACCAATCGGAAGCCAAGAAAAAGGAAAAAGCTCTAGCCACCCGGGTCAGGTGATGTTGTCGAACCCGGTCCTGCTCACCCTGTCCATGTCTTGATCATTCTTCCCGACCGGGTGCATGAAGCCGGTCCGTCCGTCCCGGTCATGCCCCTCGTCCCGACCGGCTGTTCAAACCCGGACTGATCTACCCGGTCGTCCCATACCTTGGACGCGTCTTCACTTCCCGACCGGGTGTCCCTTCCCGGACTGCTCTCCCCGGCCTGGTCTCGTCCAGCACTTCTCTCCCGACTGGGTTCCTCTCCCAGGCCTAGTCATCCCGGACCACTCTCATCCAGCTGCTCTTTTCCCGACCGGGTTGCTCATCCCGGACCACTCTCCCCGGTCAGCTTGATGTGCTTCTAGTAAACTGATCATAACTCCTCCAATATAGCTCCAAATGACTTGAAACCACTTCCATTAGAAAGCTAACTCAATTTTCTGTGTCTCCACAAAATCTTAGCAACAGAAGACATCTCTAAGACCTCTGTCCATGCTCATCTTTATCTTGACCAGATCATGGATTGACTTCTCTTTTCATGGCCAAACTTGACTCTTCACCTCTTTTTGGGCCATAAGGCTTCCAAACACCTCAAATCACATCAAAGCATACTCCAACACCTGATAAGGACAAATGAATGCAAAAAGGACCTAAAAATGCCTAATGCCTAACTTATATGATCAAAATGCACAAGATATGGATGCTAAAAACATGTAAATATGCAAGACATCAGTTAGTCAGACAGGATTGCTAAGATTGTTGGCTAGATGATCAAGGTTGTTTAATTAGGATATTGCATAATGTACTTCTGTGATTGACAGATTCTTAGATGTGGTTTGCAACAAAGTAGAGGTTATGATTCTAAGTTTGAATTTGATTGAGTCCCTGCTTTTTAAAACCTCTTTCATAAAGACTGCCTGTGTGTTTGCTTGAGGACAAGCAAAAGGTTAAGTCTGGGGGAGTTGATATACCATGGATTTTACCTGTTTTTATCCATGGTATATGAGTATTTTTATTACTATTATCTATGTTTTGGAGTCTATTAGGTATGTTTTCAGGCTCAGGAGCATTTTGGAGAAAAGTGATGTTTTAGGTGCCTTTTTGGAGCTTAAAGAAGAGTTCACCCGAGATCAGACCAGAGGTCGACATCCGGAGTTACACATGGATCGATGCACATTCCGTGCTATCGATCGACACACATTTGCCGAAGGACGATACAACGAGATCATAATCGATCGATGTACACCCAGTACTATCGATCGATATCGAGCGGCTAAAGAAGACAAGTTGGACTTGGCCGAACTTGTAGCCCACGACATCACAATTTTACAAGATGCCCCTGACGAGTTTTTAACCTAATGAACTCATATTTATATTTGCCTAAGTGTTTTTGGCAGAGAGAGCTTCTTTTTACCACCATCTTTTCTACACATTTCTTTTACTATTGTTTCATTACTTTGCAAGTTCTCAATAAAGTTCTATTCAGTTCTTACTAGTTCTTCTTAACAAAGTTTATAGGATTCTAGATCTAGAGGAGGGTTCCAAAGAGATTTGTGATTGGAACTTAAGTGTTCACTCCTCTAATAGATCTATGAACTCCTATTATTACCTTGTTAATATGAATCACTTAGCCATGTCTGAGTAGATTCATTTGTAAGATTTAGGGTTTAAATAGGATATGAGGGATTAGCCCCAGCCTACATCTGCTATAGTTGTGATATTTATTGTTAGGATTGTTCACTAATGCTTTTTCTAGATTAGCTAACTAGAACATTAACTTGGATTGCATTATTCATTCAATACAATTCCTGATAACATCCTAAACATGCTATGACCCTCTTGAGACAAGCGAAAGCTGATCTAAGATCATGGTGAGCACTGTATCAACTCCCGCATAAGTTCTGCTTAGAGTCGTATCCATCGATACTCCTATAGAGTAATCGATCGACGTAGCTAGAGGTGTATCGGTCGATATTCCTATCGAATAATCGATCGATACTGTCGGCGATATAGCTGATCGCAAACACCATTTAGCATCTAAGTAATAGATGGTCTAAATATTGCGAGAGCTGATGGATTCACTTAATAGTGTTGAGCTCTGACATATCATGCGAGCAACTTGTTAACATTTGTAGTATTTATAATCCTGAATTCCTGAATACCTACCCTGAATCTAACTACTTTTCTTTATTGTCTTAAACCAAAACCTTTCAACTGAGTAATCTCACCATTACTCAAAAACCTGCATTTTACTTTAAACCATTTTCAACCTAGCATAGTCACTAAGATTGCATCTTATTTGTACACTAGCTCTCTGTCAATCCCTAAGTACTACAACTGAACCTCTTATTTGAGAGAGTAAAGTCACTCCTTAGGGTAATTTGAGTGATATCACGAGGCATTGCTGAAGCAGGGCCAGAAGGTGACCAGGCAAGACAGGTACGATCAAAACGAGAGACCCTCTCAGAGACCGACCAAGGATTCCGGGACCAGGAACCAGGGCAAGTATCAGTTCCGCCTAACTGAGAAGGCAGAAGGAGTGGCAGTGTCCACATGGCCTGATATTTCTCACCTCTCCATATCAAGGCCGGAACTGATCAACGCTCTGAGGCAGATGGGCCAACAGGTCAAGTGGCCTCAGAAGATGAAGGCGCCCGATTCCTTCCGGAACCCAGACCTTTGGTGCGACCTCCACAGTGACGATGGTCACAAGACACAGAATTGCACCAAAGGTCACCGTGGAGTTCCTCTCGGACAAGGCCAAGAGCCATCTGAGTAAGGGAACCTTCGGGAAGCCCACTGAAGCTGTCCCTGCCTCGCCACCTCGTCAGGACCGAACGATCCACTTCATATCTGGAGGCCCAGATATAAGCGGCGTAAGCCATGGAGCGGCTAAGAAGAGCACACGGAACACCAAGTACGGCCTGGAAACCACGAAACCTAAGCGCCTGCTCCTGGGCACCAATGAGATCAGTTTCACGGCCAAGGAACAGGAGAGGGTCCTGGCCCCGCATCATGATGCCCTAGTCATATCGCTCACTGTAGATAATTGCCTGGAGAAAAGGATATTGGTGGACAACGGAAGCTTCAGCAACATAATATTCCAGGCCGCCTACCAGGATCTGGGATTGGAAGAAAGCGCCTTGGCGCGTAAAGCCACTCCACTCGTGGGGTTCAGCGGAGAAGTCAAACAGACAGTCGGAGAAATCACCCTTCTAGTATAAGCCGAAGGAATCAATATGTCAGCCAAGTTTGTGGTAGTCGACTGCCCATCCTCCTACAACATGATCCTCGGACGGCACTGATAGTTGTTTTGGTACTGGAAGTTGGGCTCTTTCATGTACCATGTCCCATTAGCATTAATGAAGCACATATCCTCTTGACCTTCTACACCATTGACCTGATTAGGCCCAGCAGGCTGCTTTTGTTGCTGGTTCCCAATGGAGTTAATCTGCTCCTGCTTAGCCTTCTCTGCAATAATCTTGTCCAACTTCTCTTGGAGAGATTTCAGCGCCTTCCTTGTGTGCTGACCATCTTCATCACTGCCTCTGTTGACCCTATCATTCTCCTCACTGTAGACTAAGTCACTCTTGGCCATGTTCTCCACCAGCTCCTCAGCATCCTGCTCAGTTCTGCCCAAGAAGAACCCATTGTTGGATGTATCCAATCTGCTCCTTAACTCTGGTAGTGCACCTCTGTAGAAGGTACTAAGCAAACTCTCCTTGGTGAAGCCATGATGTGGGCATTGAGACCAATAGCCCTTGAACCTCTCCCATGCTTCACTAAAGCTCTCAAGGTTCTTCTGCTGAAAGCTAGAGATTTCATTTCTGATCTTGGCTGTTCTTGAGGTAGAGAAGAATTTCTCTAGGAATGCCCTCTTGCACTCATTCCAAGTTGTGATAGAGTCACTTGGAAGAGCCTTCTCCCATAAATGTGCCTTTTCTCCCAAAGAGAAGGGAAACAACCTCAGCTTGAAAGCATCTTCAGAAACTCCATTTGTCTTGGACAAGCTACAGTAGCTGTCAAATGTGTCCAAGTGATCAAGGGGATCCTCCACAGCAAGGCCATGAAACTTGTTGTTCTCAATCAAATTCAGCAGCCCTGATTTGATCTCAAAGTTGTTGTTCTCCACAGATGGTGCTCTTATCCCCAACCTATGACCATGAATGTGTGGTTGATCATAGGCTCCAATGGCTCTAGCTTAGCACTGTGGCTGTTATGGCTGGCGCTGTGGTCTTATGTTGTCAGCTCTTGGACCATTGCCCCCTAGGGTATCACCATCTTGAGGCTGATTCTCCATATCAAACCCCAATCTCTGCAAGTGAGCCTGTTGCTCTTCTTCTCTTCTCTTTCTTGCAATCTCCCTCTCAAATGTAGCAATTTCTTCAACAGTGGGTGTCAAGTTTGATGCACCTCTGCTTCTAGTTATCATACACTTGAAATGAAAAGGGAAAAGAGCAAGGAGAAGCAATAATACAATAAAAGAAAAAAAATGACTTAGTCTCAAGCAAATGACTAAATCCCAATGTCAAAATCAACTTAAAACTCGGCAACGGCGCAAATTTGATGATGGACTTTTCAAGGGTCCAATCAAATGTTGTCTGTGGGAACCAAAATTCACACCGTCAATTTTAATGAATAAAAACAGAGGAAAGCTAAGTTAACCCGACTTTCCCTGAAGGTCCGGATTCTCTGCGACAGCCAACGACAAGTGACCGAATAAACGCGGAAAAAGTTTTGTTAAGATTTGCGACTGGACCTTGAGAAAGGCTGCCTACGTACCCCTTTCGAGGATCAAGTTGGACGTAGTTCAGTTTAGAACGAATTGAACAAGAGATCGAACCGTCTGGGCGGGTTCGTCTAGTATGAGCGTTTGTCATAGAAACAGGCATGTTGAAGATAACGCCTAGGGTTTCTATGTGCGGAGCTCTGAAGTAAAAGAATAGTCCAATCCTTCCGAGAGGAGCGGAGATTTGCGAGCAGGAGGCGTCCAGACGTTCTAAGGCCTGCCTTGCTAGTCTAACCGCCTAAATTCTAAGTTCTATCAGCTAACAGGAGCTCTCTATGTCTCCAAACTAGGATTTTCGGATCCTCTTCTCCTCTGCTCTTGCTCTCCTTATATACCACTCCTAGGTTTGTTTGCCTTAGGATGATGGACCTCGCCTTTGGGCCCAAGTTTATCTCTTCAGGAAGTATTCCATTTTCGTCGATCATTGTAACTATCCTCGAGTTTTCCCCTATTTTTTGGTGACTTGATGTTTATCCGATGTTCAGGAAATCGGATAAACCGTCATAGCCTGATTGGGCCTGAATTCTTAAAATCGTAAGTAAGTCCGTGGACTTGTCTTAAATCGTTGAATATTTTATACGATTTCTCGGAAAGACTATCTTTCTCGTAAAATAAAACGCATAGCCTAAAGGATCGATGTTCGAGTTAATCGATCTTGTTTTATGCGATATCTTCTACGAAATCCAATCCTTCTATTTTTGTCGTAAAACATCGAGGATGATTCCAATCGAGTCGAATCGAAGATGTTTGTTCCATAGCCGGATCGATCAAACTCTCGAGGATTGATCCAAGCAGGCCAAGATGGGATCAGACTGAGCATGATGGGACCAAGACCAGGGCGAGGGCCGTCGACCGGCGCCAGGCGGCTTCAGCGTGGCAGCGTGCCGCCGGCGCCAGGCGGCTTCAGCGTGGCAGCGTGCCGCCGGCGCCAGGCGGCTTCAGCGTGGCAGCGTGCCGCCGGCGCCAGGCGGCTTCAGCGTGGCAGCGTGCCGCCGGCGCCAGGCGGCTTCAGCGTGGCAGCGTGCCGCCGGCGCCAGGCGGCTTCAGCGTGGCAGCGTGCCGCCGGCGCCAGGCGGCTTCAGCGTGGCAGCGTGCCGCCGGCGCCAGGCGGCTTCAGCGTGGCAGCGTGCCGCCGGCGCCAGGCGGCTTCAGCGTGGCAGCGTGCCGCCGGCGCCAGGCGGCTTCAGCGTGGCAGCGTGCCGCCGGCGCCAGGCGGCTTCAGCGTGGCAGCGTGCCGCCGGCGCCAGGCGGCTTCAGCGTGGCAGCGTGCCGCCGGCGCCAGGCGGCTTCAGCGTGGCAGCGTGCCGCCGGCGCCAGGCGGCTTCAGCGTGGCAGCGTGCCGCCGGCGCCAGGCCGGGTGCCGCCTGTGGGTTTTCTGCCCGATCTTTCCCCGTTAATCGTTAGATGCGGAAATCTTTGAGTTCGGAAGGATCTTTAGCCGTAGATTTCGAGATAACCGTTTTCGACCTCACCGAGAGTGGATATTCTAATTTGAGAAAATCTCGTATAACTTCTTTTCAAATTATCCGAGACTTTTTGTTTTAAGAAATACTTTCCAGAGACTTTCAGTCATTGATTCCGTCGTGACCAATTTTGACACCAATAGTTAGCCCCCCAGCTCGTTAGAACCTTCGTGATGTTCTTGCGGCGATAAGACATGTCAGGTAAGATAGGCGGAATTAATGGTTGAAAGGCTCTGTTGAAAATGGTAAGATTGGGGCTGCGTCTTGAAGGCTGCCTACGCACTTTGTTGTAGGGATCAAGCCTTCCGTAGTTCGCTTTGGAGTTTAAGACCCTTGCGATCTGTTTTCCAGCGAGACTTATATGGTCTGGTTATCTGTCATGAGAGGCTTTCGAGCATGATGCTGTTGATGTATTTGTTTTGGTCTGGGCGCTAGAGGCCATTATGTGTTTTTCAATTTTTATGAACTTCAGTTTTTGAAGTATGAGAAAGAGGGTGTGAGTTGTCGCCTCATTCCTAGTTCCCTGATGATCACCGCATCTATTGTTTGCATAAAGCGAGATTTTCCGCGGTTTACCGATTCTGTGAAAAGTTCGTGGAAACGAATAGGTTTAAGTGAAGAGACAAATTTTGATCTCGTGATACCATACTATGTCTGTGAGATGTCAAGATCCAGCGTGGCTGGGTTTAGGGCAAGACCTAGGTTTACTCGGACTGCGGCTTTGCGATGACAAATCGGCTTTCGTTTTGCCTGTTTGCGATTTTAACCTGACTCGACCGCTTAAAATCCGCTAATTGTTGTCGGCTTATATGATTTGTCTAGGCGTGAGTCGAGCTACTTCCTTAACGAAGAGCTAAACCAAAATTTGGATTTCTTGTATAGCGCGCTATGTTTATCCTTGTCGGATGCAAGAGACCCTACCCCTTGAAGGGCGGCTATTTGTCTGTTTAGGACGTTAGAGTTCGTTTGTTGTGATCAGCAACAACGACATGATGCCAGTTTAGAGGCATGTTACCGTTTAGAGGTGTGTTTGTATGTTTTGAGGAAAAGAATGTCCTTGGCGTTAGCGGCGTCTACGCGATGCTGAAGGTCTAGTTTCCCTTGTGCCGCATTTCGTGGTTGAAATGTTCGCGGGTTTTGGAGATGTTTTGCGGATGTTCGCAGCCAGAAACTGTTGTTTCGGTTTGGACGCAGGACCAAGAGGTCGCGTAAATTCGACCTAGGGAGAAGCGTCTACATTCACAGTGCTTCGTGAAGTGTTGGCCTTCCGGGGTTTGTTTGTATATATTAAGGATGACTCGTATAACTCTTGGAGCCTTGTCACGAGTGTTTCTTTTCATGCCGTGTTTACGGGCGATAGAACTTAATCGATTGACGATGAGTTTAAATCTTCCGTTAACCATATGATTGTTAGGACTGAGTTTTGGTATGAAGAGTTTATCGTATGATTTCCGATTCTGGGTTATGCGACAAATTGCTTGCGTAATAGACACTTCGCGTTCTATGAACAAATCATGGATTGTTGTTTTTAGCCGTTAAGTGATTGGAGCGGTGCTCGCTCAGTAGCTTTGGATTGGCATGTAGGCTAGATTCAGCCGTATCGCCAAGGAAGTGGTTGATAGCGATCAGACCATGACCCTTATTAAGGTCATGTTAGTTCTGATTGTCCTTAATGGGGATGCGAATTCAGGTCCGGGCTTTCTGGAAGAGCGTAGTTGGCGAGGGCCAAATAAGCGTTGCGGGATAGACATGCCAAGTATAGCGGAGTTTTCTGAGTTATGGCTGATGGCTTTTAGAAGCGATCTTCCACTTTAGGTCTTAGTTATACGATGAATGGCTCGTATAAATTCTTTTTTGTTGCATGAAAATCGTTTCATTTTATCCGGGGGGAAAAGTTTAAGGGATCGAAGCAGGACATGTGCGGGTTCGCCTGCGTGATTATTTCCTGCTCGAATGTAACCGCCGGGAGTGAAAGCAGGAGCCAGAAACCTTGTGGAGCAAAAACTGTCTATGACAGTTACTCGTTGGACTCATTATGTTTATTTTACTTAAAGTTGCTTTGTATGAATTGACTCGACCATACAGAGGATTTTTGTAAAAGTGATGTAAGAGGGGTTTTCGCAAAGGTAACCGGAGAGTGTTTCTCACAAATTACTTGCGATATTAGCGACCACGAATTATGTTTTCCTCATTCACTTTTATGCATCGCGAAATCGCTTTGCATGAGACCGATCATGTTTTTCCATAGGCTGTTTTGTTTTAAAATGTTCTTGTTATACGAAAGTAATGGATGACCGGTTTCATGGAGATAGAAAATCGCAGATTGTTAAAGTAGCGATGTTTCCGCGGATTACACGGGAGATGTTTCCGCTATGATTTCGACCTTTGGACGAAAGCTGCCTCGAACTACTCATGGAGTTTTACCGAAGGTTATTTCGTTATTTTAAGTAGTTCACCGTCGTGCTATTAGTCTGGCGTTGGTACCGTTTCTAGTCGCGAGTTTGCGGCGAGGCGGCATAGAGTTTTCAAGACTATGTTTGTAACGGTTGGGCTATGCCGCTAAGCGTCTTTTAGACGAATCTTATTGCTGCAAGAGTTTGCTTTGTCAAAAGCGTTGTCTTGATGCTGAAGCAAAAAGTTTTCGAAGATGGGATTATACGTACCTACTTTCCTTTTTTTTACGAAAGAAAACGGGTTAGCTGTTCTTCCGAAGGCTTGTGTACGTTTTTTTTCTTTTTTTTTTAAGAAGCGGGATGAGTATGCTTTTACAACGCAGGGCGATCGTGTCTCGGTTTTTCGAGAGACTAGATCGGTTTGCATGTTCTGCCTTAGTCTCATCGATCGTTCAAGGCTGCCTCTTTCCCGTTCCTCTTTGTTTCGTGACTTTTAACAGTTCATCGTCAAAGGACTTTGAAAAGTTTGATAGCGAACGAGAATCGGTTTTTTGATGAAATTCTGACGAGAATATCGGAGCGAAAGAGAGATATGAACGCCCAAGTTCCTGTTCTCGTTTCTTCGTACTGCTGGTCAAATTGACAATGTGTCCGAAGGAAGGAACATTACAGAATCGTTGAAACAAAGGGAGGAGAAGTAGGAGATAACTCGAAGAAGGCTAAGGTGGGTGCTTTAGACAAATGGAGACATTGGGCAAGGCGCCACTCGAGTGAGGCTCTTAGCTCGCCAGGCTATGAGCTTAACTGGTTAGGTCCTTATCGCTTCATATGATCTTGTATGACTTTACTTAATGGTGTTTCAGAAAATATTGCCGAGCTTGATTTTAAAATATGAACTTTGTTAAACAATCGAGAAGGCTTTGTGGAAGAATCTTCTTGTTTCTCAACAATCCAACATGGGTTTAAGGGACCAAGATGTTGCCGCTCCCCTGAGATCACGAGACGACGGCACGGATGGGCTTAAGACCCTGCCGCCCGGCGCCAGACGGAAACGACGGGCCTGCCGCCGGCGCCAGATGGGAGAGGATCGAGCCTGCCGCCGGCGCCAGGCGCTGGCGTGGTCGGTCTGCCGCCGGCGCCAGGCGCCGGGCGTGGTCGGTCTGCCGCCCGGCGCCAGGTGCGGCATGGTCGGTCTGCCGCCGGCGCCAGGCGCTGGCGTGGTCGGTCTGCCGCCCGGCGCCAGGTGCGGCATGGTCGGTCTGCCGCCGGCGCCAGGCGCTTCGCCGCTAAGCGTCTCCGCCGCCGATGCTGTTGTTGCTCGCCTTCGCCGATCCCCGGGCTCACAGACTCAAAGATCGAAGTTACGAAAACTCAGGCAAAGATGCATGGTACTGAGACAGGACCGGCTCGCCCTATGACGGACAGAGATCCTTCACGGGCGAGGTGGTCGAGACAGCGACATTGTTTTCTTCGTAAAATCTCAACGGAAGCTCCGATTGAGACGAAACGAAAACCATCTTGACCTAGACTCAAAGGAGAGCAAAGTGAGGTTTCCACAGGATAGGTGGCCATGGGCGAGGTGACCTTGGTGATGGTTGTTCTTGTCCACGGGCGAGGTGACCGGGAGAGTGATTTTGTTCCCTTCGTAAAATCTCAACGGAAACTCCGACTGAGACGAAACGAAAGCCACTTTGATCTAGACTCAAAGGATAACGAAGGTGAGTTCGCCCTGTTGCGAGGTAGCCATGTCGGAGGGTGAGGTGACCTCGGTAATGTTTGTCCTTGCCCACGGCGAGGTGGCCGGGACAGCGACTTTGTTCTCTTCGTAAAATCTCAACGGAAACTCCGATTGAGATGAAACGAAAGCCATTTTGACCTAGACACAAAATATAACAAAGTGGGCTCTTACTAAGGTGGACTGGGAAGACTGATCTTACCCTATGGCAAGTCGTCCTAGTAAGATCAAGCTCCGACCTCCTTTCGTTTTCCCGTTTGTTCCTCGAGAGTTGTTTGTAAGAAGTATGGCAGTGGGAATCGGTGAACCGATTTGCCGTGCTTCTGTTCCACGAAAGTAATATAGGGTTTCCCAAGGTTTCGAGGAGAATAAGTTTTAATTTTCCGAGAGGTTCTCGAAAGAAATGTTTTTCGTAGAAACCTTGCTCGTTGCGATTTCTCTAACTTGGTAACAAGAAAAATTTTTGGGGTTTGATAGATTTTATCGTTGTCCTTTCTGTTTAGATAGAGAAATTGCGAGCTCGTTTTCGTGCTCTTCCTGTGGTGGAAAGCCGCAGCTAGGTTTTTGATTTGCTCGAGCACCGTGGCGTTTGCGTGGCGTTGGCCGTAGGAACAGTTGCTGCTGGAGTTGTTTTACCATCATTGACGCAAACTGCAACTTTTTCTTTCATATTTCCGGACATCGGTTCGATCAAGCGCTTTGCGGCCGTATGAGTAAGAGTAATCCGTCCCACCCTCCTTCTAGCGCCAAACTGTGGGAACCGAAATTCACACCGTCGATTTTAATGAATAAAAACGGAGGAAAGCCAAGTTAACCCGACTTTCCCTGAAGGTCCGGATTCTCTGCGACAGCCAACGACAAGTGACCGAATAAACGCGGAAAAAGTTTTGTTAAGATTTGGGACTGGACCTTGAGAAAGGCTGCCTACGTACCCCTTTCGAAGATCAAGTCGGACGTAGTTCAGTTTAGAAAGAATGAACAAGAGATCGAACCGTCTGGGCGGGTTCGTCTAGTATGATCGTTTGTCATAGAAACAGGCATGTCGAAGATAACGCCTAGGGTTTCTATGTGCGGAGCTCTGAAGTAAAAGAATAGTCCGATCCTTCCGAGAGGAGCGGAGATTTGTGAGCAGGAGGCGTCCAGACGTTCTAAGACCTGCCTTGCTAGTCTAACCGCCTAAATTCTAAGTTCTATCAACTAACATGAGCTCTCTAGGTCTCCAATCTAGGATTTTCGGATCCTCTTCTCCTCTGCTCTTGCTCTCCTTATATACCCACTCCTAGGTCGGTTTGCCTTAGGATGATGGACCTCGCCTTTGGCCCCAAGTTTATCTCTTCAGGAAGTATTCCATTTTCGTCGATCATTGTAATTATCCTCGAGTTTTCCCCTATTTTTCGGTGACTTGATGTTTATCCGATGTTCAGGAAATCGGATAAACCGTCATAGCCTTATTGGGCCTGAATTCTTAAAATCGTAAGTAAGTCCGTGGACTTGTCTTAAATCATTTTATACGATTTCTCGGAAAGATTATCATTCTCGTAAAATAAACCGCATAGCCTAAAGGATCGATGTTCGAGTTAATTGATCTTGTTCTATGCGATATATTCTACGAGAAATCCAATCCTTCTATTTTTTGTCGTAAAACATCGAGGATGATTCCAATCGAGTCGAATCGAAAGATGTTTGTTCCATAGCTGTGATCGTATCAAACTCTCGAGGATTGATCCAAGCAGGCCAAGATGGGATCAGACCGAGCATGATGGGACCAAGACCAGACGAGGGCCGCCGACCGGGCGCCGGGGCTTGCCGCCGGGCGCCAGGCCGGCTTGCAGGACGCTGTACACCGCGGTGGTAGCAGGCTGCTCGGCGGACGCTGCGCCGGTGCCAGGCCGGGGTGCCGCCCGTGGGTTTTATGTTGCCCGATCTTTCCCCCGTTAGTCGTTCGTGCGGGAAATCTTTGAGTTCGGAAGGATCTTTAGCCGTAGATTTCGAGATAACTGTTTTCGACCTCACCAGAGAGTGGATATTCTAATTTGAGAAAATCTCGTATAACTTCTTTTCAAATTATCCTAGACTTTTTGTTTTAAGAAATACTTTCCAGAGACTATCAGTCATTGATTCCGTCGTGACCGATTTTGACACCAACAAATACAAGATGTCAATCCAATTCTAAGTGATTCTAATGCAAAGGGAATGCAAGCCTATGCTTAATCTAAGGCCTCGATTGGTACAACAGATGAAGAAGCAAGAGCAAGATGTCAGGTAATGTGATGCTCTCATTAAATTTTTAATAAAGTGATTGGTAGAGCAGTAAATGATTAATATAATATTATCAGAAAAATAATATATGACATATAATTTTTTTATAAATAATATAGAAATTTTAATTTCTAATATATAATATATAGATATATATTATTTTATTTTATTTATTAAAAATAATGAATCTTATTTAATTATAAATTTAATTAAATTTTAAAATATAAAATATTATTATTTTAAAAATAAATGTAAATATTATTTTAAAATATAAATTTATTTTTATTATGAACATAATTTTTTTATAAATAATATAGAAATTTTAATTTCTAATATATAATATATAGATATATATTATTTTATTTTATTTATTAAAAATAATGAATCTTATTTAATTATAAATTTAATTAAATTTTAAAATATAAAATATTATTATTTTAAAAATAAATGTAAATATTATTTTAAAATATAAATTTATTTTTATTATGAACATAATTTTAATATTATTAAATAAAATAAACTTATTATATATATAATTTATATATAAATTATCATTATTTATCTATTGGTAGAGCAGTAAATGATTAATATAATATTATCAGAAAAAATAATATATGACATATAATTTTTTTTTATAAATAATATAGAAATTTTTAATTTCTAATATATAATATATAGATATATATTATTTTATTTTATTTATTAAAAATAATGAATGATATGTGTAATTATATAAGTTATATTATATTTCAAATGTGAAATATTGTTCTTTTTAAAAAGTTAAAATAATTAATCACAACTTTTATTTTTTTAAATGTAAATTTATTTTTTATTATGAACATAATTTTTTATATTATTAAATAAAATATATTAATTATATCTAATTATTTTTAAATTTTTATATATTCTAACTCCAAATGCTCTACCAAAAGCTCCATATGAGAGCATTGAGCAAAAAGCATTTGGAGAGCATTAGCATCTTGTAAATGCTCTTGTAAATGATTTTGTGATAAATGTTGATTGGATAATGACGAGCATAATGCTTATGCTAATGCTCTGCCAATCATACCCTAAGTGCAACCATTGTAAGAAGATGATTATGAACTAATACAATATTAAAAATGCAATAAAAGTGTGAACTTTCTTTCTCAATGAGGCAAGGCGTTCTTGGGACAAGGGAATTGACTTTTGGGTGATCAAGCTTCAATCTAAGGTGGAAAACTTTCAATCAATCTAACACCTTAAGCCTAGACACAATCCTAAGCAAGCTCTATCCATAGATGAATGCTCATTCACTAACAAATCTCAAGCATCTAATCCCATAGGTTGAATAATATAAAAGCAATCATTAAGAACAAGTCTAATAGCTATCTTAACTATCTTTAACAACTAATCCCTTAGGTAAAGGATGTTAAAAGTATTGATGAGTTGGTTCAGGCATTTCATAGAACACCTTCCGGGCATGAAATGCCTCTAGCTCTATTTTGAAGAGGCCAACTCCAAAATAGCAAGAAGAACACTCAATCAAGCAAGGAAAAGATAGATCTACACTAAAACATCTTAGATCTACACCTAATCACCCTTAGTCTCCCAAGCCCATGAACCCTAGATAGATCTACTCACTAATAGACATGGAAAACCTTAAAACCATGGATGATTCAAGGTTAAACATGATAAGTGATAGAAATAATCTAGTAAACACAAAACAGATAGATGAAGAAGGATTCAAGATCCAAACTTTATTCAAGATCCAAAAGTGTTTTTAGAGAAAAGAAGTTAAGTCTCAACTTTGGGATACAAGAGTATTTATACATGGCTTAGAAAACCTAGAAACATCATTAAAAATTACTAAAAAGTCCTTGGGGTCAATTAGGCTTCATCCAATGAGAAACCAGCTTGAAATTCGGTCAGGGGTTGAGGAAATGACCCAACCCGGTCCATCCAACCCGGACCAGTCTTGTTCTAGCCGTCCAGCCGTCCCGACCGGGTAGCTCATCCCAGACCAGCCTACCCAGTCCTGCCTCGTCCATCTCAAGCTTCTCCCGACCGGGTAGCTCATCCGGACCAGCCTACCCGGTCCTGCCTCCCCAGCATGGTCGTCCAGCGTTCCGTCCGGGTGCTTGAACCCGGACTGATCTACCCGGCCAGCTTGATATGCTTCAAGTGAACTGATCATAACTCCTCCAATACAGCTCCAAATGACTTGAAACCACTTCCATTGGAAAGATAACTCAATTTTCTGTGTCTCCAAAAAATCTTAGAAACAGAAGACATCTCTAAGGCCTCTGTCCATGCTGATCTTTGTATTGACCAGATCATGGACTGACTTCTCTTTTCATGGCCAAACTTGATTCTTCACCTCTTTTTGGGCCATAAGGCTTCCAAACACCTCAAATCACACCAAAGCATACTCCAACACCTGACAAGGACAAATGAATGCAAAATGGACCTAAAAATGCCTAATGCCTAACTTATATGATCAAAATGCACAAGATATGGATGCTAAAAACATGTAAATATGCAAGACATGAAGAGGCATAAGAGTATTGATAGGCCTTGAGAAGCTAGAGCATAATAAGAGAGTTTTGCTCATGCTATTTGCTATGTTTCTTTAGGATGTCAAGTTGAGTGCTATGAATGTTTCTTTTGGCTTGGCTTCCATCTCTATGTCTCTCCTCCTTGTGTTTTGAAAAGATTACTTGAGGACAAGTAAAGGTCTAGTGTGGGGGAGTTGATATCTTTCATATTTACATGTTTTTAGCTATCATATCTTGTACATTTTGATCATTTAGATTAGGCATTAGGCATCTTTAGGTTCATATTGCATTCATATGTCCTTATTAAGTTTTGGAACGAGCTAAGGAGTGATTGGAGGTGTTTGAGAGCTTTGTGATTCAAAAAGATGAATAATGGAGTTTGGCCAAGGTCAGGACAAGCCAAACCATGATCAAGACCATACCTTGGACGAGATCAGGACGGCCGGGACGCGAGATGGATCAGGAACACTTACCCGGGTGTTAGGACGGACGAAGGATGGATGGCCGGTGCACGGCTGGATATGCTCGGGACTGAGCACCCACGAGGGACGGCTTGGACAGACAGCCTGGGCATGGACTGATGCGCGGGGACGAGTGCACGAGGAGCCTTACCCGCGCGGGACAAGGGCAGGACGATCTGATGCGCGGCCTGATCTGCGCGAAGGCTAGTACCCGCGCGGCCTGGAGAGCTGGACGGTGCGCGGCCTGGAGTGCTCGGCCTCACTTACCCGCACGGGACAGGACGTGGACGGGCAAGACGGTGCACGGGCTGAGGTGGCCGGGTCAGTACACCTGCGCGGGACAGGCCAGCATCCGGATGATTCTGCTCAGGTTGGGACGCTCGGCCTGGCAAGGCCAGAGCCACCCTGAGCGTTTTTTGACGCTCTTCTCCTATTGGTCGAAGCCCATTTGATTCCAGGGACCTTTTAGTATTTTTCTATGATGTTTTTAGGGCTTCTAAGCCTTGTATAAATATTCTTATATCTCCCAATTTGGGACTTGTCTCTTTTTCTCTCATAAACACATTTGGATCTTGAATAAAGTTTGTATCTTGGATCCTTTTTCTTCTTTTATTCTTGTGTTCTTGAGCATCTGTTGCTCTCTAATCATGGTTAATCTTGAATTCATCATGGGTTTAAGGGAAATCATGTCTATTAGAGAGTAGATCATCTTAGGGTTCATGGGCTTGGGAGATTTAGGGTGATTAGGTGTAGATCTAAGGTGTTTTGGTGTAGATCTATTTTTTCCTTGCTTGATTGAGTGTTCTTATTGCTATTTTGGAGTTGGCCTCTTCAAAATAGAGCTATAGGCATTTCATACCCGAAAGATGTTCTATGAAATGCCTGAACCAACTCTTCAATGCTTTTAACATTCTTTACCAAAGAGATTTGTTGTTAAAGGTGTTGACATAGCTAATGGACTTGTTCTTAATGATTGCTTTCATATTATTCAACCTAAGAGATTAGATGCTTGAGATATGTTAGTGAATGAGCATTCATCTAGAGATAGAGCTTGCTTAGGATTGTGTCTAGGCTTAAGGTTGATTGATTGAATGTTGCTGCCACCTTTAAATTGAAACTTGATCACCCAAGGTCAATTCCTTTGCCCCATGAGTTCTATTGCTTCATATTGAAAGAGGGATCATTACTTTATTGCATTTTAGTTTAGTTTTAGTTCATTTCACTCCACTCTATTGATTGCACTTAGATTAAGCATAGACTTGCATTCCCTTTGCATTGATATCACCTAGGATTGGTTCGACAATCTTTTATACTACATCATTTGATTAGGAACCTTGAAAACTCCTTCATCAATTTGCTTGAAGACAACAACCTATCTGATTTATCTTGTGCTTTTAATTTTGCTTCAGTAGTAGCAAGTGATGTTTTATGGCATGCTATATTAGGTCACCCTAATGCTAGAGCTCTAGGATTGATGTTGCCTAATCTATCTGTTAAGAATGAACCTTTTGAGGCTTGTATTCTTGGTAAACATCAAAGATCTGTATTCCCATTATCTGAGACCATTTATGAAAATTGCTTTGATCTTGTGCAGTCTATTGTTTGGACAGCACCATGTGTGTCTAGGGAAAACCATAAACATTTTGTTACATTCATAGATGAAAAATCAAAATACCGATGGCTCACCTTGATTCAAACTAAAGACAAAGTTTAAGAAGCTTTCATTAAGTTCAAAAACTATGTATCTAACCATTTCAATTCCAAGATCAAAATTTTTAGGTCTGATAATGGTGGAGAATATAAAATTTTTAGGTCTGATAATGGTCGCTCAGAGGCGTTTTATTAGTTAAAAATATGAATACAAGATTTCTCCGAGAGGAGTAGAGATATGGTAACTGTCGGAATAACATAACAAGAGGCGGCCAAGACGTCCTAAGCCTTGCCGTACTAGTTTAACCACCTAAGTCCTAAGTTCTCTAAGCTAGCAGGAGTTCTCTAAGTCTAAAATCTAGGATCCTCTTCTCTTCTGCTCCAGCCCTCCTAATATAGTCACTTTAGGTCGGTGGCCCGTTTAACCTTTCGCCTTTGGGCCCAAGTTTATCTCTTTTGGAAATATTCCATTTTCCGTCGATCTACGTAGTTATCCTCGAGCATTGACATTTATCTGCAGAAACATAACATTTATCCTACTTTAATAAGTTAGGATAAATTGTCATAGCTCTTATTGGGCTCGGGTCTCCAAAATAGTAAGTGAGCCCGTGGACAAGCTTCAAGCCCTCGAACGTTCGTACGATTTCTCGGAAAGATTATCTTTTCCGCAAAATAAATCGTAGCCTAAAGAATCGATGTTCGAGTTGATCGTCCTTGTTTTACACGATACATTTTGCGGAAGAGCCATCCTTCCTAGCTCTAGTTCAAAAACTTCGAGGATAACTCCAATCGAGTTGAACCGAGGAACATTAGGTCCATAGCTAAGGTGCTATGACTTCACGGACACCACGAGGTGCGATCTAAATCGGACGAGCTGGAAACAGACTGGATGCACCGGCGCCTGGCCAGCACGGGCGAAGCCGGGCGCCGGGCCAGCACGGGCGAAGCCGCGAACCGGTGCCCGGCCAGCACGGGCGAAGCTGGCGCCGGCACCAGGGCCAGCACGGGCGAAGCTGGCGCCGGGCCAGCACGGGCGAAGCCGGCAACCGGTGCCCGGCCAGCACGGGCGAAGCTGGCGCCGGGCCAGCACGGGCGAAGCTGGCGCCGGGCCAGCACGGGCGAAGCTGGCGCCGGGCCAGCACGGGCGAAGCCGCGAACCGGTGCCCGGCCAGCACGGGCGAAGCTGGCGCCCGGCGCCGGGCCAGCACGGGCGAAGCCGGGCGCCGGGCCAGCACGGGCGAAGCCGGGCGCCGGGCCAGCACGGGCGAAGCCGGGCGCCGGGCCAGCACGGGCGAAGCTGGCGCCGGGCCAGCACGGGCGAAGCCGGGCGCCGGTGCCCGGTGACCTTGGTCGCGCCTGTTCTTTTCCGATCCAACCTTTGTTGATCCTTTTTGTGGTAAGTCCGTAGACAGGAAATGATCTTAACCGTTGATTTCGAGATAACCGTTTTCGACCCCAACAACTCCCACACGCAGAAATGGTACAAGTGTTACATACAAGAGTCAATAAGAGTTATGGTCTCAAGGGATGTTAAGTTTGTTGAATCAAAGGGGTATTATGATGAGAAGAGTTGGGAAAGTCTCCAAGATATCTCACAAGGACCATCAGATAGGGCAAACAACTTGAGAATCATTATGGATAGTCTAGGCATCAATCTGCCTCAGACCAATGCTATGCCAAGGTCAGCCTCGCCTTCACCACCAGATGATGAATGCACTGATAAGACAACATCAGTTGATGCAGCCCATCCTGATCCTGAGGGGGTCAATAATGCACCTGAATCAGAACAACAAGGAGATGATTCAGCAGCAGCACATGATCAAGATGGGGCTGAACTCACAGAACAAGATGGGGATGAGTTTGATCATGATCAGAACAGTGGAGAACAAGGACAGGAAGAGACAGTGGTAGAGGAGCAACAGATTCAGCCATTGAGAAGAAGCACCAGAGTGAGGAAAGACCCATCTAACTGGATCAACACCAGAGTGTACTTCAACGGCAATGCAGTAGCTCATCCTATCCAAGCAGCCTGCTCCTTTGCAAGTTATCCACAAGAACATGTAGTCTTCATCAGCAACCTGGATCAAGACTATGTTCCAACAACTTATGAAGAGGCTATGGGGCATGAAGAGTGGAGAAACTCTGTTGGAGATGAAGTTAGTGCCATGATCAAGAATGACACTTGGTATGAGACTGAACTTTCCATAGGAAAGAAAGCAGTGACTAGCCGACTTCTCTTCACCATACTGTGCATATGGACAACCAGAGAGGAAGAAGACAAGACTAGTGGCAAGAGGATACACTCAAGTATATGGAGAAGATTACCTAGACACATTTGCCCCAGTAGCTAAACTCCACACCATAAGGATTCTTCTTTCAGTTGCTGTGAATTTGGAATGGGGTCTATGGCAGATGGATGTCAAGAATGATTTCCTCCAAGGAGAGCTGGAGGATGCAGTCTACATGAGGCCACCACCTGGTATGGAAGACATGGTCAAACCTGGAAATGTCCTGAGGTTGAAGAAAGCAATCTATGGATTAAAACAGTCACCAAGAGCCTGGTATCACAATCTGAGCACAACCCTTAATGGAAGAGGGTTTGTTAAATCAGAAGCTGATCATACACTCTTTACTCTCACCAGCAAGCAAGGGATTGTGGCAATTCTCATCTATGTAGATGACATCATCATCACAGGAAGTGACAAGGAAGGTATCCCCTCAACTAAAGCTTTTCTTAAATCTGCTTTTGATATTAAAGATTTGGGTGAGCTAAAGTACTTTCTAGGGATAGAAATATGCCGCTCTAAAGAGGGGCTTTTCTTATCTCAAAGAAAGTACACACTTGATATCTTAAGTGAGGCAGGAAAGCTTAGAGAAAGAACAGCCAAGACACCACTGGAAGAAGGGTACAAGGTCTTGCGTGAGGGGGAGTTTGAAGCTGAACCATTTGGAGACTTCAAACTCTATAGGAAAATGGTTGGGAAGCTGATCTACCTTACCATCACAAGACTAGATATTTGCTTTGCAGTGAACCAAGTCAGCCAGCATGTGCAAGCTCCTAAAGTTCATTGGAATATGGTGGAAAGGATCTTAAGATACCTAAGGGAAGCTCCTGGCCAAGGTGTATGGCTGGGTTGCAACAAGAGCACAGAGATTGTAGGATACTGTGATGCAGATTGGGCAGGTGATACAGTGGACAGGAGGTCTACAACAGGCTATTGCACCTTCATAGGAGACAATCGAGTTACTTGGAAGAGCAAGAAGCAGAAAGTTGTATCATGTTCAAGTGCTGAGGCAGAGTATAGAGCCATGAGAAAGCTGACCAGTGAGCTTATTTGGATCAGAAACTTGCTAAGGGACTTGGGAATAGAGACAACAACACCAATCACAATGCACTGTGATAACCAGGCAGCCATTCATATAGCTTCCAACTCAGTCTTCCATGAGAGAACAAAACACATTGAAGTGGATTGTCATAAGGTGAGACAAGCTGTGGAACAGAAGATCATTCTACCTTGCTACACCAGAAGTGAAGACCAGCTAGCTGATATCTTCACCAAACGAGCAAGCACTAAGGTCTGTGAGTCCATTCATCCAAGATTGGGACTCATAGACCTGGACAGACCATGATCCCCTTAAGCCATGAAGCATCTACTCTTTTTCCTCTTGTGTGTTTTTGTCCCATTGGGTTTTTCAAACAAAAGGTTTTAATGAGGATATCTTCATGGGTTCCAAGCTTAACCATACCTTATGGCTAAGCTTGAGGGGGAGTATTGGAAATAAGGAGACAAGGATAAAGGATGGTCAGGAGACTTGGAGAAGAAACTGATCTGCACATCCTTGGAGAACAAGTCTATCCGTACAATACTTGAGACACAAGTCACTTCAGCTTAACCTAACCTACCTTGAGAAGCAAGTAGGTTTAAACTCGCCAATGTTGGGCTCAGAGAGACAAAGGAGCCGTTGGGATTTGTCTGAAGCAAGAAGAGTATTTAAATAGGAAGATCACTTGTTCTACTTAAGGATGTGCAGGCTTGGAGACCGTTTAGGAGCTGTCACTGTCCCTCGGCCAGAATGCATTTTTTTATTGTATTCTCTTTGTCCTGATGTCCATTGTCTTGCTTATAAATATTGTATGTGCACCCTCTTAATAAAATTAAGGAAACACAAATCCTTTCTTCACTCTCTCTCTTATTGTCTCACGGATTCCTCTCTTCTCTCTCTAGTTCATCACTCTGTTCTTGTCACTCTGTTTCTCATGTTCTCTCACCAACTCAGTATTCCATGAGAGAACTAAGCACATTGAGGTGGATTGTCATAAGGTGAGGCAGATGATAGTGTTGGGAGTGATCTTACCTTGCTACACTAGAAGTGAAGACCGGCTTGCGGATGTGTTCACTAAGGCAGCTAGGCAGAAGACAATGGAGTCCATACATGTTAGATTGAGGCTCATTGATCTTACTCCTAGCCAGAGCTGATCCCCTTGCTGTGAGATCTTTACTCTTTTTCTCTCATCAAGGTTTTGTCCCAATGGGTTTTCCTTGGTGAGGTTTTTAATGAGGAAGATCTCATGGCCTTCCAAGCTTGAGGGGGAGTGTTGAAATGAGTTGAGTATATGCATGAGAAGAGTTGGAGTTGAGCAGATATGAAGAGGTGAATACATTTGGAAGACTTTGAAGAGTTTAGGTCAAGCCATCCGTAGAGGCCGTACAATAGGTCTCGACCAAACTTCACCCAAAGTTACTTTCACCGTCCACTAAGCTTTACTTGAAGAGAAGAAGTTACTGGGATGTTGGCTGTAGCATCTGACCGTTGAGGGAAGAAGGGAGGCGCGTCTGACAGGCTGTCATAACCTGGCTCAAAAGGAAGAACCTTATCTTTAAGCCAAATGTGTGAGCAGCCCCATTGGATAGATTTGAAATGGACGCTCCCCTTGCCTTGACCTCACAGGCTTGGTCTCCTTTACTTTTGCGCAAACCCTTGTCTCTCCATTGCTATATATTGTAAACTCATGTCATTAATAAAGATTAAACATTTCTAGTCACCTTTACTCTTAATCATCATGATTCTCTACTAATCTCATCTGAATCTCTTCTAATCTCTCTTAATCTCTCTATAATCTCTCTTAATCTCTCTATAATCTCTCTTAATCTCTCAATACCATTTCTTAATCTCTAAAAATCTCAGCCAGAAGCATGACGTTCCATACAAGTGTCCCAAAGAGATTTTGGGGTGATTCTGTAGTGGCCACTTGCTATCTCATTAAGAGAACCCCCACAAGAGTTCTCCATGATGTCTCTCCATATGAGGTATTAAACAAAGCCAGACCCTCCATTGATCACTTGCGTGTGTTTGGATGCACTTGTTTTGTATTGATTCCAGGTGAACTAAGAAACAAGCTAGAGGCCAAGAGTGTTAAAGCAATATTCAATACCATTTCTTAATCTCTAAAAATCTCAGCCAGAAGCATGACGTTCCATACAAGTGTCCCAAAGAGATTTTGGGGTGATTCTGTAGTGGCCACTTGCTATCTCATTAAGAGAACCCCACAAGAGTTCTCCATGATGTCTCTCATATGAGGTATTAAACAAAGCCAGACCTCCATTGATCACTTCATGGTGTTTGGATGCACTTGTTTTGTATTGATTCCGTGAACTAAGAAACAAGCTAGAGGCCAAGAGTGTTAAAGCAATATTCAATACCATTTCTTAATCTCTAAAAATCTCAGCCAGAAGCATGACGTTCCATACAAGTGTCCCAAAGAGATTTTGGGGTGATTCTGTAGTGGCCACTTGCTATCTCATTAAGAGAAACCCCACAAGAGTTCTCCATGATGTCTCTCCATATGAGGTATTAAACAAAGCCAGACCCTCCATTGATCACTTGCGTGTGTTTGGATGCACTTGTTTTGTATTGATTCCAGGTGAACTAAGAAACAAGCTAGAGGCCAAGAGTGTTAAAGCAATATTCATTGGATACTCAGCTAACCAAAAGGGATACAAGTGCTATGTACCAGACACTAGGAGAGTGATGGTCTCAAGAGATGTAAAATTTCTGGAATCTAAGGGATATTATGATGAGAAGTGTCATGTCCCTGATTCTGACTAAGGCCTTCGGGCACTGCCATGGTACGAGGAGACGCACTAGTCAGGTCCTATGACCACAGGACAAGCGTGTTGGGGTCAAAATCGGTCAACGACGAAATCGTCACCCGAAAGTCCTCTGAAGAAACTAAGTGACGATCGAAACCGAGAAACGGGTCGTCACTCGGAAAAACTAAGTAACAATCTAAACCGAGGACGAGTCATCACCTGACGAACTTACGGGAAGGCACGAACGGATCGTGAGCCCCGGGGATCGACGAAGGTTAGCAACAGCGGCATCGGCGGACGCGGGACACGGCACGGGCGGTAGGGCGCCTGGCGCCGGCGGTAGACCGACCACGCCATGCCTGGCGCCGGGCGTAGATCGACTAAGCCGCGCTTCTGAGCCGGGCGGCAGGCTCGCCCTTCCCATCCGCCGGGCGGCAGGCTCGTCCTCTCCCATCTGGCGCCCGGCGGCAAGCCCGTCGTCTCCGTCTGGCGCCCGGCGGCAGGGTCTGGCGCCCATCCGCAGTCGCCTCATGATCTCGGCAACGGCAACATCTTGGTCCCTTAAACCCATGTTCGATTGTTCGAGAAACACGACGATTCTTCCGCAAAGCCTTCTCGATTGTTTAACAAAGTTAATATTTTAAAATCTAAGTTCAAGCCTCATTACTCAAACCCTCGAAGGCGGAAGTCACGAATCCAAGTCCATCTCGATCCCGATACTGAAATCTCGAAGACCATAAAAGGTTCGAATGATGAATGGATTTCAAGACTATTTTCTCAAAACCGTGAAAACGCCTAAAAAGCCCGACATGACCAAAACGGCCCACTTACGATTTTCCGAAAAGGAAGGATAACTATGACGGTTTATCCTTATCCTCACATAAGAGATAAATGTCAAGTTTCCGGAAGTTAAATGTCAAGTTTTCCGAAGATAAATGTCAAATTTCCCGATAAACACGAAGACGGACGAAAATGGAAAAGCCCGATTCAGCCCGGGAAGATAGACCGCCTTAAGAGGAGTATATAAGGAGAGCTTGGCTTAGGAGCAAATCATCACAAAATTTCAAGAGCAATTTAGCACTTAGAGCAAATTCAGCATTTCTTTTCTGTTTTAACTAGCGAGCTGCGACTCAACTAGGTTAGATTTAGGCTGCCGGACTAGAGGACTTTTCGACAGCTCTTGTAGCCGATTTCTTTACCTGTTGTTCACGCTCAAACGTGAATTCGGAAATAAGATCTCTTTTGCTCTATTTTTACGGTTTTTATTTTACAACTTAAATTCGCATTGATTGTGTCGTGTGTGGCCCAACAGATATCCGGGACCTTCAGGGAAGGTTAAGTTTACTTGGCTTTCCTCCAAATCAAACGAAAACTCGACAGTGCGAATTTCGGTTCCCACAAAGCGTACCATGGCTGGATAGAAGGGTTAAGGACTTCAGGATGCTGAATCCTAACCTGGAATGGAGTGTTAAGTGCATCAGTATGCTGAGACTTGACCAGAAACGGATGGAGACAAGGAAATAGGAGCTGGACAAGCGAATAGGGAGCTGGACAACTCTGGGAAGAAGCTGGACCAGCTAGGACAAGCTCAGGACAGCTCACATCAGGATGGGTCAGCTCCAGTAGCTGGATGGTTAGCTCACTCAGCTGGAGCAGCTAGTGGCCAGCTCATCTCAGCTAGGTGGAGTGTTTGGGTCTTGACCATGGGGCTCAGTTCATGGGCGGCCATGGGTCTGGCCTTGCTGGACATGGAGGTTCGATGGGTTTGGGGCTTCGACAAGGGGATCTAGGCGTGTGGGCTTTCAGTATGGGCTTGTGTTTGATCAGCCCAAAGGAGGAAGGGGCAGTTACCAGGCGGTTTGTGCAAAAGGGTGGGAAGAACAAGTTGTACCTGTTCGGCCAGAAGGTGGCACCTGTTCGCCCAGGCAGTTGGCCGACCCATTCCTCTATAAATCCAGGCCTCGGGGTCGAGATTTGCCACAATTTTTCCCTTAGGAAAGCTCTGCCCAAATCGTGACAGAGAGAAACAAAGAAAGAGATAGAGAGATTGGCCAAAGCTTGGCCGTGTGAGTGTGTGGGTGATTTCCGACCAGGAGTTTGCTTGTGTGGTGTGGAGATCGGCTGATGATGAGTACCAGAGGCAAGGAGAAAGACTTGGAGAAGGGCTTGAGCACTCCAGAGCGCACGCCCAAGGTGAGTGGGATGGACCAAGCCTTCCATCCATGGCCGCGGTGGAATTCCGTGTTGGCTATGGTGGTTTTGGTGGATCCAGATCCATCTCTTCCCAATTCCTCATTGTTTACATTAAGTTCTCCTTTACTTTGAATGTGGACGGTGGTTTAGGATCAGTGAGATGTGGGAACCGAAATCCGCACTGTCGATTTTAATGAATAAGATTGCGGAGGAAAGCCAAGTAAACCCGACTTTCCTGAAGGTCCGGATTCTCTCGCTGCCACACCTAAATCGAAAGTTAACAGATGACAAAAATAAAATTGTAATGTTTCGGCGCTTTATTAAATGAAAGATATGAGTACAAGGATTCTCCGAAGACGAGAGATTTGCGATTTAAAGAAAAGATAGAGTCGCAGGCAGCCAAACGTCCTAAGCCTTGCTCTGCTAGTCTAACCACCTAAACCCTAATTCTTCTAAGCTAGCAAAGTGCTCTAAGTCTAATTTTCGGATCCCCTTCTCCTCTGCTCTTGCTCTCCTTATATACCCACTCCTAGGTCGGTTTGCCTTAGGATGATGGACCTCGCCTTTGGGCCCAAGTTTATCTCTTCGTGAAGTATTCCATTTTCGCCGATCTTCGTAATTATCCTCGAAGTTTTCCCTATTTTTGGTTACTTGATGTTTATCCGATGTTCGAAAATCGGATAAACCGCCATAGCCTGATTGGGCCTGAATTCTTAAAATCGTAAATAAGTCTGTGGACTTGTCTTAAGTCGTTGAACGCTTTATAATGATTTCTGAAAGACTATCTTTCTCGTAAAATAAACCGTATAGCCTAAAGGATCGATGTTCGAAGTTAATCGATCTTATTTTATACGATATCTTCTACGAGAAATCCAATCCTTCTAATTTTTGTCGAAACATCGAGGATGATTCCAATCGAAGTCAATCGAAGATGTTTATTCCAGAAATGCGGATCGTATCAAACTCACTAGGATTGATCCAAGCAAGCCAAGATGGGATCAGACCGAGCATGATGGGACCGAGACAAGGAAGAGGACCGTCTACGGCGCCAGGCCAGCTCGGCGTGGCGCTTACGCCCGGCGCCAGGCGACTGCGTGGCGCTTACGCCCGGCGCCAGGCGGCTTCAGCGTGGCGCTTACGCCCGGCGCCAGGTCGGCTCAGCGTGGCGCTTACGCCCGGCGCCAGGCGACTGCGTGGCGCTTACGCCCGGCGCCAGGCGACTGCGTGGCGCTTACGCCCGGCGCCAGGTCGGCTCAGCGTGGCGCTTGCCGCCAGCCCCAGGCCGTTTTGCGGACGCTTGCCGCCGGGCGCCAGGCCGGCTTATGCGGACGCTTGCCGGTGCTACGGGCTTGCTGCCGGTTCCGCTCGCTGCCGCCGGGCGCCAGGGTTTCTTCACTCGTGGTTTTCTCGTTCGATCTTTCCCCGTTGGCGTTCGTGCGGAAATCTTTGAGTTTGAAGCGATCTTTAGCCGTAGATTTCGAGATAACCGTTTTGACCCCAACAGTTAGCCCCCAGCTCGTAAGATCGAGACGATTTTATGGCTGAATGATTCGAAGTTTTCTGAAAATCGAATTTTCGACTAAGGATTCTTTTCGGCAGGAAACCTACGTCATCATCCCCCCTTTTCTTATAAATAGCCAGCCTTCCCTTCTCATTCTTCACATCTTTTCAAATTCTCTCTTCTTCTCTCTCAAGAAAAGAAAATGTCTTCATCCCAAGTTGAAAAGAATGATTCTGATGTTGAGATGGGCGAGGCCAGCCAAGCTCCGTCGGTTCCGGCCGTTCAGGATGCTAGTCCGTCCCTCACTGATGGGTTTGACTCTTTCAAGGCTAAGCTATCCCGGTGCAGTGCTGCGAAAGTCTCAAAGCGGGCGAGGACTGGGACGCCCGATGTTCCTTCCGCGGCTCCGACTCCTCTGCCTGTTTCTCCGATCTCTTTTCCTGCTCTTTCGGCCCCTTCGCCTCTTCTTCCGGTTCCCAGCCCCGAAGTCCCATCCGATGCCCTCCTGCCTGCGGAAGGGGTTATTGTTCCAGAACAGATTCTTGAGCAGATTCCTGATGTTCAGGTTCATCCATCGGGTTCTTCGACTGCTCCGATCGTGATCTCCGGGAGAGAGGATGCAATAGAATCTACACCTCATCCCCCGGCAAAGAGGGAACTCGTCTTGGGACTGCCAGCGGCTGGTGCCGCGCCATTGCCCAAGGGAAGGGCAAGGGATGGTGTGGCATCCGGAGCAAGAAGGAAGCGGGGTGCGAAGAGCGAGGAGAGCAAACTTTCAGAGCCGTTGGCGCGCCATCGTTCCAAGGTTCGATTTCAATCTATCTCCAATTCTTGTATCGCTTTTCTTTTTTATGATGATACTTACCCCTTCTTTTGCGGACAGTTTGTGTCGCTGATTGACGGAATGCTTGGCGAGTGTGGGTCGGAAGTCATTCGTCTATCGAAGGAGCTGGAGTCGTCGCAGGAAGCGCTGAAGCGTACTAAGGCTACACTGCAGACCGTTGAGGACACCCATGCTAACCAGACGTCCCAGCTTGAGGTTCGTATCAGCGACCTTGAGCGTGACCTTGGAAAGACCGCGAGCTCGCTACTCAAGGTGAAGAAGGAGAAGAAGAGCAAATCCTCGGAAGTCCGCCGCCTTCAGCAGAAGGTCCAGACTCATGAGGAGACGAATGCCCGTAGATCCTCAGAGGTTGCCGATGCCCGCGACGACTTCTTTGGTCATCTGACAAGGATGGCCACCCTGTTTGAGTCCTTGATAGCCATCCGCAAGAGGGACTTGGCTTTAGAGGGGATCGAGGGGAGTCTTAGTGAGCTCGAGTTGCTTCGGGGTAACGAGGCCCCGTCTTTGGATTTGGAGGAAGCCAGACTATCGTCCTGTAAAGGAGAGTGGGCGACCACCGAGGGAGATTTCGATTTAATCCTTGCCGGCCTGCAGGCGGAATACACCCTAGACCTCCAGAAGACTCAGAAGATCAGGAGCGCCGCGGCAGAGGATTGCGAGGCTGGCCGGACGAGGTGGGTAGTGGTGGTGCGACCGAGGGAGGCGACGGCGAGGCTATCTCTATCGCGGGTGAGTTTCAGGATGAAGGTGACGCCCCGAGCGCCTAGGTTTATCAATCCCTTCTGGGATTTCTTTTTATATGTGTTTTGGCGTTAAGAGGCTATGATGTATTACGGGACTGGCGGTTGTGGCTTCAATCCCTGCCCCTTTTGGGGTTTTGTTTGAACTTTGCGGTCTCAATCTATGAAACGCTGATTATTTATGAACTTCAGTTTTTCAAGTATGAGAAAGAGGGTGTGAGTTGTCGCCTCATTCCTAGTTCCCGATGATCACCGTACCTATTGTTTGCATAAAGCCAGATTTTCCGCGGTTTACCGATTCTGTGAAAAGTTAGGTAAAGCGAATAGGCTTAAGTGAAGAGACAAATTTTGATCTCAGATACCATACTATGTCTGTGAGATGTCAAGATCCAGCGTGGCTGGAGTTTAGGGCAAGACCTAGGTTTACTCTCGGACTGAGGCTTTGCGATGACAAATCGGCTTCGTTTTGCTGTTTGCGATTTTAACCTGACTCGCACCGCTTAAAATCCGCCAATTGTTGTCGGCTTATATGATTTGTCTGGGGTGAGTCGAAGCTACTTCCTTTACTTAAGAGCTAAACCAAAATTTGATTTCTTGTATAGCGCTATGTTTATCCTTGTCGATGCAAGAGAGCCTACCCTTAAAGGGCTGCTATTTGTCCGTTTAGGACGCTAGAGTTCGCTTGTTGTGATCAGCAACAACGAAATGATACCGCTTTGAGGTGCGCTTGTATGTTTTGAGTTCTAGAGGCGAAGATTTCGTCGCAACGCTTTGGCGGAAAAGAATGTCCTTCAAGCCGCTAGCGACGCCTCGCAGTGTTGAAGGTTGATTTTTCCTTATGCCGCATTACGCGGGTCGAAACGCCATGGCTTGGGGATGTTTTTGCGAATGTTCGCAGCCAGAAAACTGTTGATTCCGCTTTTGGACGCTGACCAGGGGTCGCTGTGAATTTGACCTGTGGAGAAACGCCTACATTCACTTTGCTTCGCGGAAGTGTTGGCCCTCCGGGATTTGTTTTTGATGTGATAATCGCTAGTGGATACTAGATCCGTTGTCGTCTCATTCCTAGTTCCTGATGATCACCGTATCTATTGTTTGCATAAAGCGAGATTTTCCGCGGTTTACCGATTTACGCGGAAACTAATAAGCTTAAGTGAAGAGACAAATTTTGGATCTCGTATACCATACTATGTCTGTGAGATGTCAAGATCCAGCGTGGCTGGAGTTTAGGGCAAGACCTAGGTTTACTCGGACTGAGGCTTTGCGATGACAAATCGGCTTCGTTTTGCTGTTTGCGATTTTAACCTGACTCGCACCGCTTAAAATCCGCCAATTGTTGTCGGCTTATATGATTTGTCCGGGCGGAGTCGAGCTATTTCCTTTACAAAGAGCTAAACCAAAATTTGATTTCTTGTATAGCGCTATGTTTATCCTTGTCGGATGCAAGAGAGCCCCTTTGAAGGGCGGCTATTTGTCTGTTTAGACGCTAGAGTTCGCTTGTTGTGATCAGCAACAACGAAATGATACCGCTTTGAGGTGCGCTTGTATGTTTTGAGTTCTAGAGGCGAAGATTTCGTCTGAAATGTTTTCGCGGAAAAGAATGTCCTTCAGCGTTAGCGGCGTCTCGCAGTGTTGAAGGTTGATTTTTCCTTATGCGCGTGCGTGGTGAAAAGCTTGCGGGCTTGGGGATGTTTTTCGCGAATGTTAGCAGCCAGAAAACTGTTGATTCCGTTTTGGGCGGGACCAGGGTCGGCGTAAATTTTACCAGGGAGAAACGCCTACATTCACTTTGCTTCGTGAAGTGTTGGCCCTCCGGGATTTGTTTTTTGGATGTGATAATCGCTTAGTGGATACTAGATCCGTTGTCGTCTCATTCCTAGTTCCCTGATGATCACCGTACCTATTGTTTGCATAAAGCGAGATTTTCCGCGGTTTACCGATTTACGTGAAACGAATAGGCTTAAGTGAAGAGACAAATTTTGGATCTCGTATACCATACTATGTCGTGAGATGTCAAGATCCAGCGTGGCTGGAGTTTAGGGCAAGACCTAGGTTTACTCTCGGACTGAGGCTTTGCGATGACAAATCGGCTTCGTTTTGCTGTTTGCGATTTTAACCTGACTCGTACCGTTTAAAATCCGCTAATTGTTGTCGGCTTATATGATTTGTCTGGGCGTGAGTCGAGCTATTTCCTTTACAAAGAGCTAAACCAAAATTTGGATTTCTTGTATAGCGCGCTATGTTTATCCTTGTCGGATGCAAGAGAGCCCCTTTGAAGGGCGGCTATTTGTCTGTTTAGGACGTTAGAGTTCGTTTGTTGTGATCAGCAACAACGAAATGATACCGTTTTGAGGTGCGTTTGTATGTTTTGAGTTCTAGAGACGAAGATTTCGTCTGAAATGTTTTCGCGGAAAAGAATGTCCTTCAAAGCGTTAGCGGCGTCTCGCAGTGTTGAAGGTTGATTTTTCCTTATGCGCGTGCGTGGTGAAGCGCTTGCGGGCTTGGGGATGTTTTTGCGAATGTTCGCAGCCAGAAAACTGTTGTTTCAGTTTTGGACGCGGGACCAGGGGGTCGCGTAAATTTTACCCAGGGAGAAACGTCTACATTAACTTTGCTTCGTGAAGTGTTGGCCCTCCGGGATTTGTTTTTTGGATGTGATAATCGCTTAGTGGATACTAGATCCTTTGTCGTTGCCGTTCAGTAATTGGCGAAATGCGTTGTCTAAGAAGAGTTTCGAAAGTTTCAGAATTTTTGAAATTTGTGGGAGTATACGTGTATACGCACCCCACTCCCCCCCCTTTTAATCGGGGGGGGGGGGGACAGCTGAGCCCGCAGGTTAGCGAGTTGCCTACGTACCCTTTTCGGGGATCAAGCCATCTCGTAGTTCTTTGTATCACGTCATTGTTAGTGATAGTATTTTTTAAGATGCATCGCGTTCAAGTTCTTGGGATTTTTCGTCTTGCATGTTAGCGATTTGAGTACGAACCTGGTCGGACTACTTTTATGACTTTGTATGGTCCTTCCCAGTTTGCTCCCAGTTTTCCTGCGTTTCGTTCGGCAGTGTTTTGGAAGACTTTGCGTAAGACTAAATCGCCTTCTCTGAACCTGCGATGGCGTACGTTTGAGTTGTAGTACCTTGCGGCAGCGTGCTGGTAATTTTGGATTCGAATGAGCGTCTGGTCACGGCGTTCATTGTTAAGATCGAGATTGTCCAGCATCATAGCGTTGTTTAAATCTTCTCGTTCGGGGAGAAATCTTCTCCGTACTCCGGGGAATTCTACTTCCGCGGGGATCATGCATTCCGTTCCATAAACGAGAGCGAATGGAGTTTCACCTGTAGCCCGTCTTGGGGTTGTACGATGCGACCAAAGAACTCCTTCGAGCTCCTCTGCCCATCGCCCCTTTTTGGCGTCTAGGTGCTTTTTTAGTCCTTCAAGGACGGTCTTGTTGATGGTTTCTGCCTGTCCGTTGCATTGCGGATACCTGGGAGTTGACTTTGTAAGTCGTATTTTCCACTTTTCGCAGAATGCTTCGAATCAAGCAGAGATAAGGTGAGATCCATTGTCTGTTACGATTTTGTACGGGACCCCATGTCTAGTTATGATATGTTTCCAGACGAACTTCTCGACTTGTGTGTCTTTGATACTTGCGTAGGATTCTGCTTCTACCCATTTGGAAAAGAAATCCGTGAGGACTAGGAGGAAGCGTTTTTGTTTTGATGGATGAATAGGTCCGACAATGTCCATGGACCATCGCATGAAAGGATAGGGGGACGAGATTGAGGAGAGGATTTCCGCGGGTTGATGGATTGTTGGAGCATGCCTTTGGCATTTCTTGCACTTCCGGACGAATTTCTCGCAGTCTTTTATCATGGTTGGCCAACAATAACCGTGGCGTTTGATTTTGACTGCGAGAGATCTTCCGCCAGAATGATTTCCGCATGATCCAGAATGGACCTCTTCCATGATTCTTCTTGCCCTTTCTCCTTCTGCATGTCATGAGAGGACCGGAGAAACGCCACTTATAAATTTCTCCCTCTATCGTGACATTCCGTGCCGCTTGGGTTTCACTTTACGGGCCGCCCATTTTTCGGCGGGTAAGGTTCCATTCACGATATAGGCTCCGATTGGTTCTAACCAAGGGCTGTCACAGCCATACTTCGGTTTGGTCGCATCGCTTCGGTAGATCCTTGACTTCTTCATCTTCAATCTCCTCGGATTAGATTGGCGACCACTGGTGATCCGATGCTTGGATGTTCGATGAATTCGACCGGGATTATCCTTTGAGCCCTGGATCTGAGCTTGGCGAGGGCAGCCAAAGCGTCGGCCTGAACGTTTTCGGCGAGAATTCTGGTCAGGGCGAACTGGTCGCTTCTGAGCCAGTTCTTGGGCGAGTTTAGATATCGTCCATCCTTTCGTTCCTTGCTTCATATTCTCCGCTGTATTGATTGGCGACTAACTAAGAATCGCAGTAAGCGTGAATATTACGGATTTTTAATCCATGGGCTAGCCGCAAGCCTGCGACGAGTGCTTTGTATTCTGCCTCATTGTTTGAAGCATGAAAAGCCAATCGAATGATTGTTCTAGGATTTCCCGTTAGGAGGTGAGTTGAATTCGATTCGGATCCTTGTTTGGGCGAAGATCGTCGGCGTGGAGGACCCAAGTTGAGTTTGGTTCCTCGTTAGTCATGTCTCTAGTGGGTAATTCTCTGAAGAAATCCGCAAGTATTTGGGACTTTGCACATGTCCTTGGCGATATTCGACGTCAGATTCACTTAGTTCGATTACCCATTTTGCGAGCCTACGGATTGGCTCGGACTGTGCAGGATTATCCGCGGTGGGAGCGTGGTGAGAACCACTATAGTATGAGACTGGAAATATGGTCTTAGTTTCCTTGCGAGGTTATGGCGAATGCTAATTTTTCCATTAGCGGTGTCGAGTTTCCGCATCCAGCAACGTCTTGCTACGTAAAAGATTGGCTTTTTCGTAGCGTTCTTCTGCGTATCAGGGCCACTGACTGCTGTTGCGGAAACTGCGATATAGAGGAAAAGAGGTTCACCTTCCACCGGTTTTCGCGAGAACTGGTGGAGTGGCCAGGTAATGTTTCAACTGTTGGAAAGCCTTTTCACATTGCTCGGACCATTCGAACTTCTTGTTTCCCTTTAACGTTTCGTAAAACGGTAGGCACTTATCCGTGGAGCACGAGATGAAACGGTTCAAAGCCACGACTCTTCCGGTTAACCTTTGGACTTCTCGCTTGGTTCTCGGAGAGCCATCTCTATCGATCGTCGATTTGTTTAGGGTTGACCTCGATTCAGCGATCGTTACGAGGTATCCGAGGAATTCTCCCGATGCCACCGCGAATCTGCATTTCGCCGGGTTGAGTTTCATGTTATGCTGGTTGAGTCGTGCAAAACATTCTTCTAGGTGGGTTACATGATCGGGTTCGTCAAGAGATTTTACGAGTAGACATGATCGAGCGTGTGCAGTTGCGAGATAGATAGATCCGTAACCCCCCCTCCTTCTAGCGCCAAACTGTGGGAACCAAAATTCACACCGTCAATTTCCGATAAACGATTATGGAGGAAAACCGAGTTAACCCGATCTTCCTTGAAGGTCCCGGATATCTGCTGGGCCACACACGACACAATCAATGGGAATCTCGTATACGATACTATGTCTGTGAGATGTCAAGATCCAGCAAGACTGGGTTTAGGGCAAGTGTTGCCTGTTAGTGATTTATTCCTGATTCTCTTCGTTTAAAGTCCGTGACTAGTCGCCGGCTTATATGACTTGTGTTAAAAGAGTCGAGCTATCTTCGGAGATTATCCAAGACGCTAAACTAAAATTTTGGGTTTCTTGTATAGCGCACTATGATATCCTTGTCGGATGTAAGAGGACCTTATAGGTCTGACTACGAGTTTGTATTGAGTGAAACATTTCTGTGTGCGTCCGTCGGGGCCAATCGACGGGCATAAGTTGTTTTTAAGTCGCAGGTGGACTGCTTTAGCGGATGATACGAGTTTTGTTATCTTTTTCAGAAGTTGCGACGTCTCGCGTTTCTTTTGAAGATATGATTTTCGTTTTTCCGAAGTGCTTACGCGTTTTACTGATTTAAGTGAGCGTAAAAAATAGATAGAAAGAATTTTATTGAAAAATTTCGAAAAATTCGAGTACATGTGCGGATATTTCGTGTTTTTGTGGGAGTATAGAGTATATCGCACTCCCCTTTTGGCGAGGGGATAGCTGAACTTCGCCGGGTCTCGACGAAGCTGCTCATTCTTTCGAGGATCAAGCCATCTCGTAGTTCTGAAAGTTGCTGCAGACATTTTTACTCCCCGTGCGTCGCCGTTCCGATCGTGCTAGTCGAATCGGTGGTTTGTGCGGGGGTCGAGCTGTCTGCTTTTACAGTGATAGACTCAGAGACTTTGTCGCTGTCTTGAATCGTTGCATGTTCGGATGATTCTGGATCATCTTTTTCGAGTTTTCAGGAATGTTGTGTGATTCCTTTGCTCGTTTCGGGTTGGCCGCAGGGGCGTTCTGATCTTTTCGCAGTTTGAACTCGCTAGGTAACAGAGTCTCGACTGTTTCGACTACCCCAGATTACCGCGTTCCGCTGGAGTCGGAAATTTGATGCCGAGGTGATATGTGGATGGTACTGCCTTCATGGAGTTGATCCAAGGGTTCCCATGATGGCATTGTAGATGGCGGGTTGTCGACTACTGCGAACTTCGGCGATCTTTGTGACTTCCTTCGCCATGACTGGGAGCTTAATTCTCGAGGGTCATGGAGGTGACGCCCGAAAACCCGGTCAAAGGTTTTGGCTCAGGGACGACTTCCCCAAGTGGGATCTTCATCCTGTAGAGGGTGTCGCGGAAGATGACGTTGACCGTACTTCCTGTATCGACGAGGATGCGGCCGACTTTGAGATCCTGGATTACCAGTTCGATAACCAGAGGATCGCAATGAGGTTTATCGATTCCGACGGTTTCCTGTTCCTTGAAAACGATCGTGTGGTTGGGAATATCGCTATCTGGAAACCAGTTGGAACTCGTCTCGGCTTTTCGCCTGTAGGCTTTTATCGACGAGACAGAGTCTTGGTAGAACTGGGATCCTCCGATGATCATATTTACCCTCTGGTGACTGCTGTTGTTCCCTTGGTCATCCTGTCTCCTTCCGCGATTTTCACCCGATTGGTTTTCGGTCGCGCGATTCTCGGAGACAGTTTTGTTGGTCTTTGGGCGGTCGGACTCCAGGAGAAAGTCGTTTATACTTTTGACTTTTGACAGTTCGCCGGCGACGAGCTTTGCAGCGAGCCTGGCGCCGAGAACCTTGCAATTCGCGGTGGAGTGATCTCTGGTTTCGTGGAACTCGCAATAGGAATTATCCTTGTACTGGTTCCTGGTCCAGGTGTTTCCGGAGGTTTTGCCTTGCTCCGAGTTGATGGCGTAGTTATGCTCTCCTTGGGCGTTTTCCCCTTCGTGATGGACGTACTTGTCGTTACGAGAGGGTTTCTTCTTGGATGCGGTTTTCTGCGATCCGTGCTTCTGCGATAGAAGCTTCATCTCTTCCTCCATTATGATGAAGTCCGTTGCTTTGTGGAGAGTATCCTGGATTGTCCGCGGCTTTTCCAGTAATATCCACTTTCCGAACTTCGACTTGTACCAGAGAGTTTTCCTCGAGTCGATTAGACATTGTCGCTGATGCCTGTTACTCTGGCCATCACCAGTTTGAATCTTCGCATGAAGTCAAGCAGCGACTAGTCTTCCTTCTGAGATAGACTCCATAGGTCCACGTCGGACGTTTCTCTGTCCATGAACATGGAGTATTGTTTGAGAAACACCGAGGCCAATTGGCGGAAGCTTCGATGGAGTTTCTTTTGAGCGGAGAACCATTCGGCGCAGCACCTTTGAGGTGCTCGACGAAGAAGACAATGACCCGCGTCTCGTTCGCACTCCGGGATTTTGCATCTACCCATTGCAATCTGGAAAGACTGCAGGTGCGCCTTAAGGTCTGTAGTACCGTCATGGGCCGGGATTTTGATTTTCCACGGGTGCGAGATCGTGTTTCCGTGATCCGGCGGTGAATGGCGTTTTCGTGCTTCCTCGAGAAGTCTATCGATCTCGGGCGAACTGGTCGCCTGGTGGATTTGGCGATTTCACCGCTTTCACCTCGCCACGGTCTTTTGAGAGATTCGGAGATCATGGATCTCGTCATTGCCACCGGCGTTTCTCGAAGTTTGTCGGCTGGTCGCGATGGATCCGAAGCTTGATCCTCCGCGAGTTATTCCTGCTCAATCCAGTAGAGGTCTTACTCCTCTTCTGTCATGGGTCTCTCGGCGATACCTTCGCCGAGCCGACTAGCTTCGGTCCTCCTGGTGGGTGTCAGCGCTTTCATCGAAGGATCCGATTGGTCGCTGATATCCAGATTGATGCGCCGACGCCCTTTCCTTGTTTCCGTAGCGGGGTGGAAGGTTCTGCGAGGTTGTTTGCTGTCCTTTTGGAGCCGTTTCTGAGTGGACTCTTCGGGCATCTTTTCTCGCTCTCCCGAGATCCGGTCGAAGTCTTCTGCCGCTGCCGCGCCTTGGTGGATCCGCTGCAGCTTGCTCCTCGCAGTTAAGGTGCCGACCTGTTTCGCGGCGAGGTTATCAGCTTGTCCTGTTGTTCGCCCGCTCCTGGGCGGAGGCTAACAGTTCCTTCATCTGTCGGCGTCGGTGTTTGCATCAGCAGTGATCAGACGATCTCCGCTGGAGTCTTCTCAGCGTTGGCATCGACGGTGTTCCGCCTAGCGCTGGCTGGTCTTTGGTGACGCCAGTAGACATGATCGGCGTGCGATTCGCGAGATAGATAGATCCGTAACCCCCCCCCCCTCCTTCTAGCGTCAAACTGTGGGAACCGAAATTCGCACTGTCGATTTTAATGAATAAGATTGCGGAGGAAAGCCAAGTAAACCCGACTTTCCTTGAAGGTCCGGATTCTTTGCGTTGCCACACGAAATCGACAAAGTTAACAGATGACAAAAATAAAAATTGTAATGTTTGCTCGAAGGCGTTTTATTAAATGAATGAAATGAATACAAGGTTTCTCCGAAAGACAGAGAGATTTGCGATTTAAAGAAAAAGATAGAGTCGCAGGCAGCCAAACGTCCTAAGCCTTGCTCCGCTAGTCTAACCACCTAAACCCTAATTCTTCTAAGCTAGCAAAGTGCTCTAAGTCTAATTTTCTGATCCCCTTCTCCTATGCTCTTGCTCTCCTTATATACCCACTCCTAGGTCGGTTTGCCTTAGGATGATGGACCTCGCCTTTGGGCCCAAGTTTATCTCTTCAGGAAGTATTCCATTTTCGTCGATCTTCGTAATTATCCTCGAGTTTCCCCTATTTTTCGGTGACTTGATGTTTATCCGATGTTCGGGAAATCGGATAAACCATCTTAGCCTGATTGGGCCTGAATTCTTAAAATCGTAAGTAAGTCCGTGGACTTGTCTTAAGTCGTTGAACGTTTTATACGATTTCTCGGAAAGATTATCTTTCTCGTAAAGGATCGATGTTCGAGTTAATTGATCTTGTTTTATACGATATCTTCTACGAGAAATCCAATCCTTCTAATTTTTGTCGTAAAACATCGAGGATGATTCCAATCGAGTCGAATCGAAAGATGTTTATTCCGTAGCCATGATCGTATCAAACTCACGAGGATTGATCCAAGCAAGCCAAGATGGGATCAGACCGAGCAAGATGGGACCGAGACCAGGACGAGGACCGTCGACCGGCGCCAGGGGGCTTGCCGCCGTGCCAGGCCAGCTTCAGCGTGACACGCCCGGTATGGGCGATCTCGGCGTGGCGCTTGCCGCCCGGCGCCAGGCCGGCTTACGTGGCGCTTGCCGCCCGGCGCCAGTCTGGCTCCGTCGCTTGCCCGGCAGGAGTTCTCTGCCGCCCGTGGGTTTTCCGTTGCCGATCTTTCCCCCGTTGGCCGTTCGTGCGGGAAATCTTTGAGTTTGGAAGGATCTTTAGCCATAGATTTCGAGATAACCGTTTTTGACCACAACATGAGACTGGACCAAGGCATTGGCCGGTCCAGGAACACAATCCTTGGCCTTGGCCGGATGAAGTGTGGCCGAGTTCTATAAGTTCCTGATGGAACTATGGGATTCCGACCATGGATTCTTCTTAATGATTAATTATCATGATTTATCATGTATTTTGATTGGGTTTATCAGGCCGGTTTGATGGTGGTCAGTTATGTACGGTTTAGTGAGATTTGGCCAAATTGTATGTGAATTAGGCCGGTTCTGATCAATCTGATTGTGGATTCTTCTTAGTTGGGAATTATCAGTATTTGTCATGAATTTTAATTAGTTTTTGGATATTTATTTAAATAGGTCAGAATTGGGGTATAGCCATGGTCGTTTGTGGTTTGGTGTGATTGATGGGTTAGATCACATTGGATCAGTCTGGCTGTGTGTTATATGTGTGTTTAGGATGTCTTAGTTGATGTCCTGAGTATGGCCGAGTGCCTTGTCGACTGACTGGATAGACTAGAGAACTTAGTCTTAGAAGAACCAAACCATGCAATGTTAGATATGATTGTTAGGTTATCAGATTGTACTTATACATGTGCCTTGTGTGTGTGTGTGTGTGTTGGTTTCAGGATCTGACCAGGACCGTGGCAAGGCCAAGGAACCATGAGGACCAAGCCGTGGATGGATGTGTGGGATATGGGTAGTATTGTATGAACTTATGAACTTATGATAGCCTATTGTGCAGCTGAATCTATGTATTGGATCACATGTTTTATATTAATAAAGATACATTTTCTCTTATCTGTTTAGACTTAGGAACTGGAATGATTGAACCTCATATGTTTGGAAAATGACTTAGAAAGATATTGGACTTTAAAAATGAACAAAAGTTGCATGATTAGCCTAAGTAAGGCCGCGTGTCCTAGTTGGGTCCTTTGGACCAGGATCGGGTCTTACAAGTTGCTATCAGAGCGGAGTTGATTCTAGGATTGTTTTGGGTTATGGGGAATCACCACACATCCGGCTGGGTCTCATGGTAAGGTCTGATTGTTTGTGTGTTAGCCTTAGGGATTGTGTGATTAGTTATATAAATGTTATTGGAACTAACATTTGAGTGTTTGATTTTAATCCCAAGGGTGGAAAGAGCAAGTCTAAGTCTCGGAAGAGTAAGGAGGCTGCTAGAGCATCCGGTCATGTGGGTGCAGATGAGGTGCATCTGGCCGCAGCATTGCCAATCCAAACGGATGTGGTCAATTCTGGGACTGGATTGTCTACTGTCCAGCTAAATCCTACTGAGGTTCGTGTGGATGGAGCTGATGTTCGGTTGGAACATGAGCCAGAACAAGCTGATGGAGTTGATGGAACTGGACGGCTACAACGTGGGGAGCTGGAAGGTGAGGGCGAATCCTCACATACTGGACGCCTTGGTGACCAGAATGTGGCCGCGGGTGGTAGGACAGCTGGTCAGCTGGACCAGGCTGTGGAACCAACCATGCATGAGGTCTTGGAGGTCATGAAGGCTATGGGAGCTCAGATGCTGGGGTTGACTCAGGCGTTCACACCTTTGGGTCAGGCCATACCAATCCAGACAGCTATTCCCATTGGGAACCATCAGGCTGGCCGAACAGCAGCAGCTCAGGCAGCTGGTGGGGTGGCTCCGGTTCAAGTGGGACAGGTGGCTGAGGTGATTGAGATTGATCCCCCAGCCAGGACCACTAAGAAGGTGGATTACTTCAAGGTGCTGGAGCACATAACTCGTATGGGCACCAAACACTTTGCTGGAAGTGTTGATCCTCTTGAGGCAGATGAGTGGAGGAGCAGACTGGGTCGCAACTTCATCTCAAGTCGTTGCCCAGAGGATTACCAAAAGGACATTGCGGTTCATTTCCTGGAGGGAGACGCCCACAACTGGTGGTTGGCTCTTGATAAGCGTACCAATGGTACCATTGAACGCTTTGAAGACTTTGATGTTGAGTTCAACCACAAGTACTTTCCAGCTGAGGCATGGGATCGTTTGGAGGCTAAGTTCCTGGACCTGACTCAGGGTCGCAGGACAGTACGTGAGTATGAGGAGGAGTTCAACCGACTCAGGCGCTATGTGGGTAAGGAGTTGGAGGATGAGGCAGTGCAGGTTCGAAGGTTCATCAGAGGCCTTAGGGCTGAACTCAGGACCTACTGCTCAGTCCGCACCTTCTCAACTGTGTCCAAGTTGTTTGAAGGGATGGCCTTGCTGGAGGTCAACCTTGCAGATGAGAATAAGCAGAAGATCAAGAGTGTGGTGGTGTCTTCTGGCCAGAGTTGTGACCAGAAGAGGAAGAGGGACCAGGCTGAGGAGGGTAAAACCTCAAGTGGTAGGCCTGTGTGTCCTAAGTGTGGCAGACACCATGGAGGTGAATGCTGGAGAGCAATGGGAGCTTGTCTCCGATGTGGTAAGATGGATCACTCAGCCCGTGACTGTCCTAGACAGGAGCAAGGGGCCAGTGGTGATACCAGGACTTGCCACTACTATGGAAAGAGGGGACAAGATGGTACAATCTTGGTTCATGGGCGGATCAGTGTCCCAAATGATAAGGGGCTTAAGGAAGAGATTATGAGTCAGTCTCATAAGTCTAAGTTCTCTGTACATCCGGGTCTGAATAAGATGTACAAGGATATCAAGAGGTACTATCACTGGATCCGTATGAAGACTGATGTGGCCGAGTGGGTGGCCAAGTGTCCTACCTGTCAACTCGTCAAGGCCGAGCATCAAGTACCCAGTGGACTACTTCAGAATTTACCTATTCCGGAAAGGAAGTGGGATCACATCACCATGGATTTCGTGTCTGGATTTCCCACAACCAGGAACAGGAAGGATTCAGTCTGGGTAGTAGTGGATCGATTAACCAAGTCAGCTTTGTTCATACCAATAAAGAAGACTGATGGTGTGGATCCCTTGGTGCAGATCTACATGGATCAGGTGGTGCGCCTACATGGGATACCAGCCAGTATTGTGTCGGATAGGGATCCTCGGTTCACTTCTTACTTCTGGAAGGCTTTTCAAAAGACCTTGGGAACCAGAGGGCACACGAGTACAGCCTATCACCCCCAAATGGATGGTCAGTCTGAGAGAATCATCCAGACGTTGGAAGACATGTTGAGGGCTTGTGTCTTGGACTGGGGAGAGTCCTGGGAGAGGCACTTGCCATTGGTGGAGTTTGCTTACAACAACAGCTTCCACACCAGTATTGGTATGTCCCCATATGAAGCTTTGTATGGGCGACCTTGTAGGACACCATTATTCTGGACCCAAGTGGGGGAGCACAACATTATAGGACCTGAGATAGTGGAGGAGACCACTGAGAAGATAAAGTTCATCTGTGATCTGATGAAGGAGGCACAGGACCGCCACAAGTCCTATGCAGACAAAAGGAGGAAGCATGTAGAGTATGAGGTGGACGACATGGTCTATCTCAAGATGATCACTTTCAAGGGCCAGAAAAGAGTTTCTGGCCGAAGGAAGTTGGATCCAAGATACTTGGGTCCATTTCGGATCATTGAGAGGGTTGGTCCGGTAGCTTACAAGCTAAACCTACCAACAGAGATGGATGCATTTCACAATGTGTTCCATGTATCTCAATTGAGAAAATGTCTTTCAGATCAAGACATTGTAGTTCCTGAGATTCCATCTGATCTAGGCACGAACCTCACCTTGGAGACAAGGCCGGTTCGGATTGTAGACAGACTGGAGAAAGCCATGAGAAGGAAGACCATACAGATGGTCAAAGTGGTTTGGGACTGCAGTGGACAGGAACAAGTCACTTGGGAGACAGAATCAAGGATGAAGGCTGACTTTCCAGAATGGTATGGTCAGTTTTCGATGGAGACAAGTCTAGGGCCGGATTCGAGGACGAATCCATCTCAAGTGGGGGAGACTTGTCATGTCCCTGATTCTGACTAAGGCCTTCGGGCACGGCCATGGTACGAGGAGACGCACTAGTCAGGTCTTATGACCACAGGACAAGCGTACCATGGCTGGATAGAAGGGTTAAGGACTTCAGGATGCTGAATCCTAACCTGGAAGGATGGTTAAGTGCATCAATATGCTGAGACTTGACCAGAAACGGATGGAGACAAGGAAATAAGAGCTGGACAAGCGAATTGGGAGCTGGACAACTCTGGGAAGAAGCTGGACCAGCTAGGACAAGCTCAGGACAGCTCACATCAGGATGGGTCAGCTCCAGTAGCTGGATGGATAGCTCACTCAGCTGGAGCAGCTAGTGGCCAGCTCATCTTAGCTAGGTGGAGTGTTTGGGTCTTGACCACGGGGCTCAGTTCATGGGCGGCCATGGGTCTGGCCTTGCTGGACATGGAGGTCCGATGGGTTTGGGGCTTGGACAAGGGGATCTAGGCGTGTGGGCTTGCAGTAAGGGCTTTTGATCGATCAGCCCAAAGGAGGAAGGGGCAGTTACCAGACGTTTGTGCAAAAGGGTGGGAAGAACAGGTTGTACCTGTTCGGCCAGAAGGTGGCACCTGTTCGCCCAGGCAGTTGGCCTACCCATTCCTCTATAAATACAGGTCTTGGGGTCGAGATTTGCCGCAATTTTTCCCTAAGGAAAGCTCTGCCCAAATCGTGACAGAGAGAAACAAAGAAAGAGATAGAGAGATTGGCCAAAGCTTGGCCGTGTGAGTGTGTGGGTGATTTCCGACCAGGAGTTTGCTTGTGTGGTGTGGAGATCGACTAATGATGAGTACCAGAGGCAAGGAGAAAGACTTGGAGAAGGGCTTGAGCACTCCAGAGCGCACGCCCAAGGTGAGTGGGATGGACCAAGCCTTCCATCCATGGCCGTGGTGGAATTCCGTGTTGGCTACGGTGGTTTTGGTGGATCCAGACCCATCTCTTCCCAATTCCTCATTGTTTACATTCTGTTCTCCTTTACTTTGTATGTGGACGGTGGTTTAGGATCAGTGAGACTGGACCAAGGCATTGGCCGGTCCAGGAACACAATCCTTGGCCTTGGCTGGATGGAGTGTGGCCGAGTTCTATAAGTTCCTGATGGAACTATGGGATTTCGACCATGGATTCTTCTTAATGATGAATTATCATGATTTATCATGTATTTTGATTGGGTTTATCAGGCCGGTTTGATGGTGGTCAGTTATGGCTGGTTTAGTGGGATAAGGCCAAATTCTATGTGAATTAGGCCGGTTCTGATCAATCTGATTGAGGATTCTTCTTAGTTGGGAATTATCAGTATTTGTCATGGATTTTAATTAGTTTTTGGAGATTTATTTAAGTATGTCAGAATTGGGGTATAGCCATGGTCGTTTGTGGTTTGGTGTGATTGATGGGTTAGATCACATTGGATCAGTCTGGCCGTGTGTTATATGTGTGTTTAGGATGTCTTAGTTGATGTCCTGAGTATGGCCGAGTGCTTTGTTGACTGACTGGATAGATTAGAGAACTTAGTCTTAGAAGAACCAAACCATGCAATGTTAGATATGATTGTTAGGTTATCGGATTGTACTTATACATGTGCCTTGTGTGTGTGTGTGTGTGTTGGTTTCAGGATCTGACCAGGACCGTGGCAAGGCCAAGGAACCATGAGGACCAAGCCGTGGATGGATGTGTGGGATATGGGTAGTATTGTATGAACTTATGAACTTACGATAGTCTATTGTGCAACTGAATCTATGTATTGGATCACATGTTTTATATTAATAAAGATACACTTTCTCTTATCTGTTTAGACTTAGGAACTGGAATGATTGAACCTCATATGTTTGGAAAATGACTTAGATAGATATTGGACTTTAAAAATGAACAAAAGTTGCATGATTAGCCTAAGTAAGGCCGCGGGTCCTAGTTGGGTCCTTTGGACCAGGATCGGGTCTTACAAGAAGAGCTGGGATAACCTGAAAGATCTCTCACATGCACCCTCAGACAGAGCAAACAACCTGAGAATCATCCTAGAAAGTCTTGAAATTAGCCAGCCAATAAGGAGAGAAGGGAATCAAACTCAAGCAGCTCCGCAAGCTGAGCCTGGTTTGGAAACTCCCCACCTTAATCCTGAGGGGGGCAGTGAACCAGAACAAGCAGAAACAAGTCAACAAAGTTCTGAAACTCATGATCAAGATGGGGAAGAAGAACAAGCAGAGGATGGACAGCAACAGCTGTACAAGATGAAGCTGATCCACAAGAAGCTGAGGCAGAACAGGTGCAACCATAAAAGAGAAGCACTATAATCAAATATGGACCAGAGCACTGGAAGAATACAAGAGTCTACTTCAATGCCAATGCAGTAGCTCATCCAGTGCAAGCTGTGTGTTCTTTGGCTCAGTATCCAGAAGAACACCAATCATGGGCAACTTGGATCAGGAATGGATTCCAAAGACTTTTGAAGAAGCAATGGCAGATGATGAATGGAGAGCCTCAGTAGAAGATGAGATTGGTGCTATGATTAAGAATGGTACATGGTTTGAAGCTGAACTCTCTAACGGCAAGAAAGCTGTAACAAGCAGGCTGCTCTATACAATTAATTACTTAGTCAATGGAAAGCCAGAAAGGAAGAAGGCAAAGCTAGTTGCAAGAGGATTCACTCAAACCTATGGAGAAGATTACTTGGACACCTTTGAATAGGATTCACTCAAACCACAGCTTTCCAAAGCTCTCTTAGCCCATCTTGACCAAGCGCCATCCCTCTATTCTTCATGATCCATGATTGTACTCGATCTGTGCTTCATTTCCATGTTGAGATAGTTTGAATCCATCAGAATATCTCACACCACTCAGATAATAAAGACCAGAACTCAAGAACACCAAGAACACTCAAGAACACCCAGATTTTTATGAAAAAGATATCATACTCTCCCCTTTTGAGAAACCTGGCTCTGATACCATAAACACTTTTGTGTTTTAGAGCATGATTCAAACAATCAGAGATAATCAGGTTCAAAGATTAAAGAGATTAAGAGATTTTAGTGAGAGAATAGAGAGAATAGAGAGATAGAGACTTAAAACTCCATTAATTAATTAATGAGATGTTTTACAAGTATATATAGATGGGGATACAAGGGATTTCGAAATGGGACTCAAAGCATGTGAAGTCAAAGCTAGCTGGCCACTCTGGTTTGAAGTACTTGGTTTAGACGCTTCACATGCTTGAACAGGCTGTAAAGTTGTTTTTCCTTTCCAGCTGTGCTCTTCTCTTATCCTCTTGCCTTATCCACACAGCTTGGACAAAATCCTCCTTTTCAGACTCATAGATGCAAAGTAACTTCTCAATCTGCCTTAGTTACCTTCATCTAGAGTTACTGTGGTAACTCTCCAAAATTACTGGGGTAACTTTGGAGTTACTGTCTCAACATCAACACTTCTCTTCTCTAACTGATCACTGAACCTCCAAGACTCCATCTCTTTATTACCTCATCTCAACAATCACCTTATCTCAACACTCACTTTGAATCCGGCATACAATGGTCTCATCAAGCATCTGTTGAGAGAGGATACTTTACCTGATCTAGAGGAGGTGTGTGCTCGTATCCAGAAGGAACAGGGTTCCATGGGCTTGTTTGGAAAGAAAGGAGATCTTTCACTTGCAAATCAAGCATCTCAAGCCGAGAAGGGAGAAGCTCCACAAGCCAAAAAAGTTGCGCATGGAAAGTATGAGGAGAAAAGGTTCAATGGGAGCTGTAATCATTGTAAGAAGCAATGCCACAAGAAGAGCCAATGCTGGATCCTTCATCCGCATCTGAAGCCAGCCAAGTATTGAACAGAATAAGAAGACATGAAGTAATGAGGTTAAAGGGATGAAGAGATCAGAAGAAGAGAAGAAGATTGCATACCAAGGAAGTCCGTACAACTTGTACGGATGGCTCCAATGCTCAGCAGTGACCTACCGTGTCTTGGAAGAGAAGGAACTGATGAGGATGTCGACCAAGAGCGTGTGAAACTCAGAGGAGACCATTGGAGCATCATAGGAGCAAGTGGGAATTGTTTAGATAAAAAGTCACACGTATGGTTAAGGAGAGAGACGTTGAGGTCGGGTCACTTTCACTCCCTCGACCAGACCAACTTAGTTTATTAATTCCTCTTGTTCCCATTGTCTTTAAATACCTTGTAACCTCTTTATGTTCAAGTTAAGGAAATAGAATCCTTCCTTATTCTCTCTATTCTCATCGACACAAACACCAACATACTCTCTCTCTTTTTTGTTTACGGATTAAACTCTCTCTCTCTCACTTGTTCTTGAGTGTTATTCCTTTTATTCTTCACCAAACTTACATGGTATCAGAGCCTACAGGCTCTTGAACCGCTTATTTTTTCCGCAAAGCTACTCTTATTCCCATTCTCTTTCATTCTCTCGGTTTACTTTCCTCAAAATCTCAACCATTTCCTTTTACCCAACGGTCCATAGCAAACTCAAGATGGAGCAAGGCAAGACCGTGGTACTTCCAGTCACCCTAAAAGGGCCTAACTACATTGTCTGGTCAAGATTGACTAAGAACGCTTTTGGTGGAAGAGGCTTATGGTCCCATATCACTTCAAGTGAGGCGCCAAAGCAAACCAGCCAACGAGAAGATGAAAAGGAGCTGATGGTGGTAGATGAAGATAAATGGAGTCAAGAACACCTCATGGTGCTCTCTATCCTCCAAAGCTCCCTTGATGCTCCTCTTATGGAGTCATACTCTCACTGTACTACAGCAAAGCAACTGTGGGAGACACTTCAGAAGGTTTATGGAAACACATCCAACCTGATCCGAGTTTATGAAGTGAAGAAAGGTATCAGCTGCCTGAACCAAGAAGATATGGACTTCAACCACCACTTTGGGAAGTTCAGTGCACTCTGGGCAGAGCTTGAAATGCTGAGGCTACAGACGGCTGACCCTGCTGCCTTGGAGGAAAGGCATGAGCAAGACAAAGTGTTTGCTCTGCTGCTAACTCTCAACTCCAACTATGGGGACCTCATCAAGCACATCTTAAAAGCAGACAAGTTCCCTTCTATAGATGATGTCTGCAGCCAGATTCAGAAGGGGATAGGCTCGGTGGGTCTCTTTAGTGGAATGGGAGACTTGAACATGGCTCACCAAGCTGAAGCCGCAACCGCAAATAAAGCCTTTGCCAAACAAGATAATAGAAAGAGTCATTGTGGGCATTGCAAGAAGGAGGGACACATGAAGCACCAATGCTGGATTCTTCACCCACATCTCATGCCACCATCCAGATACAGCCAAGCAAGAGCTCATGAGGCTGCACAGCAAACTAGCCAGCAAGGAACTCAGTTCATGCGTCCAGCTAGTGATGGGAGAGAAATGATCTCCACTTCTCATGCTGCTGGTTTTTCCTCCCAGACTGTCCAAGATGATGCATTCATCCGCAAGTCTGACATTGAGGCCTTGATCAAAGCCCTCAATGCATACTCTGGTAACATTAGGAGTAATCTTTAAATTCATCTCTTAATGCCAAACCATTAATAATTGATTCAGGAGCTTCACATCACATGATTAAGGATTCTAATCTTATTAGCAATGTTGAACCTGCATTAGGAAGTGTAGTAATTGCTAATGGAGATAGGATACCAATTGAAGGCATAGGAAATCTGAAACTGTTTGAGAAAGAGTCTAAAGCTTTTTATATGCCATCTTTCACCTCTTACTTGCTCTCTGTAAAGAAGGCCACTACTGATCTCAACTGTAATGTTATCTTTAGCCCTAGTGATGTACATTTTCAGGATATTGAGACTAGTAAGATGCTTGGAAAAGGTGTGAGCAAGGGCGGCCTCTATTTGCTTGAAGACACCAAACTTAGTTCTGATTTCCCTTATGCGTTTATTTCTACTCCTGTTGTTGCTTCTGATGTTCTTTGGCATGCTAGATTAGGTCACCCTCATTCTAGAGCTTTAAGTCTGATGTTGCCTAATCTCTCTTTTAAAAATGATAGCTGTGAAGCTTGTATCCTTGATAAACATTGCAAGACTGTTTTTCCTAAATCAAGTACTATCTATGAGCATTGCTTTGATTTGATTCATTCTGATGTCTTGACAACACCTTGTGTTTCTAGAGAAAATCACAAGTACTTTGTCACCTTTATTGATAAAAAATCTAAATATACTTGGACGACATTAATCCCATATAAAGATAGAGTGTTAGAAGCTTTTATGAACTGTCAAAGCTATGTTACTAATCACTTTAATGCCAAGATAAAAATATTTTGTGTCAGATAATGGTGGGGAATACACAAGCAATGACTTCAAAACTCACATAGCCAAACATGGAATCATTCATCAAACAAGTTGTCCATACACACCACAACAAAATGGAGTGGCAGAGAGAAAGAATCGACATCTCATGGAAGTAGCCAGTGTTGAAATTAGTTGAGTATATGCATGAGAAGAGTTGGAGTTGAGCAGATATGAAGAGGAGAATACATTTGGAAGACATTGAAGAGTTTAGGTCAAGCCATCCGTACAGGCCGTACAATAGGCCTCGACCAAACTTCACCCAAAGTTACTTTCACCGTCCAGTAAGCTTTACTTGAAGAGAAGAAGTTACTGGGATGTTGGCTGTAGCATCTGACCGTTGAGGGAAGAAGGTAGGCGCGTGTGACAGGCTGTCATAAGCTGGCTCAAAAGGAAGAACCTTATCCTTAAGCCAAACGTGTGAGCAGCCCCATTAGATAGATTTGAAATGGACGCTCCCCTTGCCTCACATGCTTGGTCTCCTTTACTTTTGCGCAAACCCTTGTCTCTCCATTGCTATATATTGTAAACTCATGTCATTAATAAAGATTAAGCATTTCTAGTCACCTTTACTCTTGTTCATCATGATTCTCTACTAATCTCATCCGAATCTCTTCTAATCTCTCTTAATATCTCTATAATCTCTCTTAATCTCTCAATACCATTTCTTAAAATCTAAAAATCTCATGGTATCAGAGCCAGGTTGGCTGTGGTATTGAGATCTAGTGTGTTCTTCAGCTCCATTTAAGATTTAAGAGGTGTTCTTGAGGTGTTCTTGGCGTTTGAAAAAAGATGGACAACAACTACAACAACAACAAGGTTATCACGGTTCCGGTTGCTCTCAAGGGAGGAAGCAACTATCTGCTGTGGTCCAGGCTCGTAAAGAAAGTGATTGGGAGGCTAGGGCTATGGAGTCACATCACTAATGAGGCGCAAGTGAAGCCAGTGGCCAAAGATGATGAAAGTGAAAAGGAAAAGGAAGCAGCTTTGGCCGAGTACAAGAGATGGGTGTGACTAGATTAAGTATGCTATCTATGCTGCAAGGATCTCTTGAAGTACCTATTTTAGAGGCCTATAGCTACTGTGAGAATCCTAAACACCTGTGGGAGACGCTCCTGAAGACGTTTGGTAACAAGACCAATCTTAGCCGAGTGTTTGAGTTGAAAGGAGCTATCAATGCTCTTGTTCAAGACAGTGAGGAGTTCACCAAGCAGTTGGGAAAGTTCGGAGCTTTGTGGAATGAGCTTGAAGGCTTAAGACCCAACACCACTGATGAAGAGATTCTTGCGGAGAGAAGAGAACAGGATCAGGTGTTTGGGCTGATGATGACTTTGGATCCTCAATACAAGGATGTGACTGCTCACATACTGAGGTCTCCGAGTCTTCCATCCATGTAGGAAGTATGCGCACAGCTGCAGAAGGAGGAGGGATCTATTGGTCTTTTTGGTGGAAAGAAATATCTCTCCATGGCGCATATGGTTGAGGAAGTACTAACTAACAAGGCTATGTACAAGAGTGGAGACAAGAGGTATGGTGAGAAGTTTGCGGGTGACTGTGACCATTGCAAGAACCCAGGCAATAAGAGGAGCCAATGCTGGATACTCCACCCACATCTCAAGCAATCCAAGTTCAACAAGGATCGAGAAGCAAGAGCTAACTTTTCTGCTGAAGCAAGAGGAGCTGGTTCATCCGGAACTAGTTCAAAGGCAAAGGCGGGTGAAAGTGAAGGCAAGGCTATGACTTCTCATCACTTGGAAGGAAGAAGTCCGGAGCATGATATGATCAGGAGATCAGTCATTGAATCCCTCATCAAAACTCTAAAAGAGTCTGGTGGTAACAAATTCGGAAACACCCTTGGTTATTCCTTTGCTGCTCATGTAGTATCTAGCACTCCTGATAGGTTGCTAGATGATTATAAGACTGCTCATACTGCTGATAAGATTGCTAGTGTTCCTGATAGGTTGCTAGAGCTGATTAAGTCATTGCATGATAGAAATGGATCACCTAGAACTCATACTGCTCAAAACATGAATAAGCCATTGATTATTGACTCTGGTGCATCTCATCATATGATAAGTGATAATAGACTTATGAAAGATATAGAACCGGCTCATGGACATGTTATGATTGCTAATGAAGCTAGAGTCCCTATTAAAGGTGTTGGAAAATTGAAATTATTTGATAAGAATTCCAAAGCTTTCTACAGGCCTGAGTTCACTTCTAATCTATTATCTGTCAAGAAATGCACCACTGGTCTTCATTGCAATGTCATTTTCAGTCCTAATGATGTGAAATTTCAGGATATTGAAAGCAGTAAGTTGATTGGGCAAGGAGTCACCAAGGGAGACCTTTATTTCCTTGAAGATATTCCCCTATTTCTAGTTCTTGTTACTCATTTAGTTCTTTTTCTGCTTTGAATAAGGATGCATTTTGTCATGCTAGGCTAGGACATCGACATGTTAGAGCATTAGGCTTAATGTTACGAGGTGTCATGTTTAAAAATAATGAGTGTGAGGCTTGTATTTTGGGAAAGTATTGTAAAGCTGTCTTTGAAAGATCTTCTACTGTTTATGAAAAGTGTTTTGATTTGATTCACTCTGATGTCTGGACAGCCCCTTGCTTACCTAGAGATAACTACAAGTACTATGTCACATTCATTGATGAAAAATCTAAATACACCTGGTTAACTCTCATTAAGACTAAGGATAGGGTGCTTGATGCATTTAAAAAATTTCAAGACTATGTGACTAACCATTACAATGCCAAGATAAAGATTTTCTGGTCAGATAATGGTGGAGAGTACACAAGTCATGCCTTTGAGCAACACCTTTCTCAACATGGGATTCTACATCAAACCAGCTGTCCATACACTCCTGAACAGAATGGGAGTGGCGGAGAGGAAGAACAGACACCTGATGGAGGTCTCCAGGTCCATGATGTTTCAAACGAGTGTTCCAAAGAGGTATTGGAGTGATTCTGTCCTTGCTGCTTGTTATCTGATCAACAGGATACCAACAAGGATCCTAGAGGATCAGTCTCTATTTGAGGTACTGAACAAGAACAGACCTGCATTGGATCACCTGAGAGTATTTGGATGTGTTTGCTAAGTTATGGTGCCTGGTGAGATGAGGAACAAGTTTGAAGCAAAGAGTACCAAGGCTGTTGGGGTCAAAATCGGTCAATGACGAAATCGTCACCCAAAAGTCCTCGAAAGAAAAACCAAGTGACGATCAAAACAAAGAAACGGATCATCACTCGATGAACTCAGAAGAAGGCATGAACGGACCGCGAGCCCCGGAGATCAACGAAGGCAAGCAGGCACCGGTGGACGCAGGACACGGCACGGGCGGCAGGCTTGCCCTGTCCCGTCTGGCGCCGGTGGCAAGGGTCCTGGTCCCATCTATGCAATCGTCTCGTGATCTCGGGCAACGGCACCATCTTGGTCCCTTAAACCCATGTCCGGATTGTCCGCAAACTATAATAATTCTTCCGCAAAGCCTTCTCGATTGTTGAAAAGATCATCTTTTAAACATCTAAAGCTCGAGCCACATTACCCAAACACTTGAAAACGGTTATCTCAAAATCTACGGCTAAAGATCCTTCCAATCTCAAGGATTTCCTGCACGAACGACTAACGGGGAAAGATCGAACAACGGAAAACCCACGGACGGCAAGACGTCCTGGCGCCGGCGGCATGCATCACGCTGCCGCCTGGCGCCGGCGGCACACCCGCCTGGCGCCAGCGGCACACCCGCCTGGCGCCGGCGGCACGCATCCGCAGCGGGCTGGCCTGGCGCCAGCGGCACACCCGCCTGGCGCCAGCGGCACACCCGCCTGGCGCCAGCGGCACACCCGCCTGGCGCCAGCGGCACACCCGCCTGGCGCCAGCGGCACACCCGCCTGGCGCCGGGCGGCACGCTGCCACGCTGGCCGCCTGGCGCTGGCGGCACTCGGCTGGCGCCGGGCGGCACGCTGCCACGCTGGCCGCCTGGCGCCGGCGGCACACCCGCCTGGCGCCGGTCGACGGCCCTCGCCCCGGTCTCGGTTCCATCATGCTCGGTCTGATCCCACCTTGGCTTGTTTGGATCAATCTTCGTGAGTTTGGTACGATCACGGTTATTCTAAACACCAAACATCTCGACTATACGAGGAATTGGGTTCCTTCGAAAACCAAACCTTCAAAGACTGTTCTTCAAAACCGTAAAACGTTTAAACGCCCGACGCGGGCCAAACGCCCACTTACGATTTTCCGAAAGGAAGGATAACTATGACGGTTTATCCTTATCCTCACATAAGAGATAAATGTCAAGTTTCCAAAAGATAAATGTCAAGTTTCCAGAAGATAAATGTCAAGTTTCCAAAAGATAAATGTCAAGTTTCCGATAAACACGAAGATGGACGAAAATGGAAAAAGCCCGGTTCAGCCTGCGAGAAGATTGACCGTCTTAAGAAGAGTATATAAGGAGAGCTTTGGTCGAGGAGCAAATCATCACAAAAAACTTCCAGAGCACTTAGAGCAACCTAGGCATTATTTTCCGTTTTTACTAGCAAGCTGCGACTCAACTAGGTTAGAACTTAGGTTGCTAGATTAGCTTAACTTGCCGACAGCTCTTGTAGCGAGGCTCTTACCTGTTGTTCACGCCAAACGCCGGATTCGAAATAAGATCTTTTGCTCCATTCTTTGTTCTACGATTTTATTTCGCTTTCATATTTTCTTTGTCGCATCGATTGTGTCGTAGCGCCCAGCAGATATCCGGACCTTCAGGGAAGGCTTGGTTCACTTGGCTTTCCTCCAAATCAACTTAATTTGACGGTGCGAATTTCGATTCCCACAGTTTGGCGCTAGAAGGAGGGGGGGGGGGTTACGGACCTATCTATCTCGCAAACTGCACACGCCGATCATGTCTACCGACGCCACCAAAGATCAGCCAGCCAGACGGAACATCCGCCGACGCCAACGTTGAGAAGACTCCAGCTGGAGATGCGTCCACAATCACTGCTGATGCAAACACTGAGGCGCTCAGGCAGAAGAAGGAACTGTTTACCTCCGCCAAGGCACGGGCGGAACAACAGACAAGCTGATAACCTCGCCGCAAAACAGGTCGACACCTTAACTGCGAGGGAGCAAGTTGCCGCTGATCCACCAAGGCACGCCATGGCAGAAGACTCGACTTCGATCTCCTGAAGCACGAAAAGATGCCCGAAGAGCCCACTCCAGGAAACGGCTCCGAAGGACAGCAAACGACTCGCAGAACCTTCCACTCCGCCACGGAAACAAGGAAAGCGACGCCGCGATCGATCTAGATATCAGCAACCAATCGGATCCTTCCGATGAAGACGCTGACATCCACCCCAGAGGACTCGGCCAGTCCGCCGGCAGACGGTATCCTTCGAAGGCCCATGACAAGAGGAAGAAGAACTCTACTGGATGTAGCAGGAAGAACTCGCGAGGATCAAACTCGATCCATCAAAACCAGCGCCGACATAATCGGAGGAACGCCGGTAGCAATAGCGAGATCCATGATCTCCGCGAATCTCTTAAGAAGACCGTGGCGAAGTGAAAGCAGTGAAATCGCGAAATCCATCAGCGACCAGTTCCGCCCGAGATCGATAGACTTCTCGAGGAAGCACGGAAAACGCCGCTCACCGCCGGATCACGGAAACACGATCTCAGACCCAGGAAAATCAAAATCCCGCCTATGACGGTACAACGGATCCTAAGTCGCACCTGCAGTCTTTCCAGATCGCAATGGGTAGGTGCAAACTCCCGAGCGAACGAGACGCTGGTCATTGTCTTCTTCGCCGAAAGCACCTCAAGGGCGCTGCGCCAATGGTTCTCCGGCTCAAAAGGAACTCCATCGAAGCTTCCGCCAACTGGCCTCGGCGCTCAAACAATACTCCATGTTCATGGATAGAGAGACGTCCGACGCTGACATATGGAGCCTGGCTCAGAAGGAGGACGAGTCGCTCCGCGACTTTATTCGAAGGTTCAAACTGGTGATGGCCAGAGTAACGGGCATCAGCGACAACGTCGCAATCGACGCCCTGAGGAAGACTCTCTGTACTACTGGAAAAGCCGCGGACAATCCAGGATACCCTCCACAAAGCAACGGACTTCATCATCATGGAGGAAGAGATCAAGCTTATATCGCGTAAGCACGGACCACGAAAACGCCCTAAAGAAACCTCTCGTAACGACAAAACGCCCATCACGGCGGGAAGACGCCAAGTCGAAAGCATAACTACGCCATCAACTCGAGCAAGGCAAAACCTCTGGAAACACCTGGACCAGGAACCAGTACAAGGATAATTCCTACCGCGAAGTTCCACGAAACCAGAGGTCACTCCACTGCGAACTGCAAGGTTCTCGGCGCCCGGCTCGCCGCAAAACTCCTCACCGGCGAACTATCAAAGGTCAAGAGCATAAAGGACTTGCTCCTGGACTCCGACCGCCCAAAGACCAACAAAACTGTCTTCGAGGACTGCGCGACCGAAAATCAATCGGGTGAAAAATGCGGAAGGAGACAGGACGACCAAGGGAACAACAACAGTCGCCAGAGGGTAAACATGATCATCGGAGGATCACAATTCTACCAAGACTCAGTCTTGTCGATAAAAGCCTACGGGCGAAAAGCCGAGACAAGTTCCAACTGGTTTCCGGATAGCGATATTCCTAACCACGCGATCACTTTCGAGGAACAGGAAACTGTCGGAATCGACAAGCCTCATTGCGATCCTTTGGTTATCGACCTGGTAATACAAGATCTCGAGGTCGGCCGCATCCTCGTCGATACAGGAAGTACGATCAACGTTATCTTCCGCGACACCCTCTACAGGATGAAGATCCCACTTGGGGAAGTCGTTCCTGAGCCAAAACGTTCATGGCGTCACTTCCATGACACTCGGAAGAATTAAGCTCCCGGTCATGGTGAAAGAAGTCACAAAAATCGTCGAGTTCGCAGTAGTCGACAACCCGGCCATCTACAACGCCATCATGGGAACCCCTTGGATCAACTCCATGAAGGCAGTACCATCCACATATCACCTCGGCATCAAATTTCCGACTCAACCGAATCGCAGCCATCCGGGTAGTCGAAACAGTCGAGACTCTGTTACCTAGCCGAAGTTCAAACTGCGAAAAGATCGAACACCCCAGCCGCCAATCCAAACGAAAGCAAAAGAATCACACAACATTCCTGAAGACTCAAAAAAAGATGATCCAGAATCATCCAAACAGGCAACGATTCAAGACAGCGACAAAGCCTCTGAGTCCACCGCCATAAAATCAGACAGCTCTACCCCCGCACAAACCGCCAATCCACCCAGCACGATCGGAACGGCAACGCGACGGGAGTAAAACGCTTATGCACAACTATCAGAACTACGAGATGGCTTGATCCTCGAAGAGTCACGTAGACAGATCGTCGAAACCCGGCGAAGTTCAGCTATCCTCCTCACCAAAGGTGGGTAATGATACTCCTATACTCCCACAAAAACGCAAAATATCCGCACATGTACTCGAACTTTTCGAAATTTTTAATAAAATTATTTCTGTCTTTTATGCTCACTTACCGCATAAACACTTCGGAAAAACAAAAATCATATATTCGAAAGAAAAAGATAACAAAACTCGTATCATCCGCCAAAACAGTCCACCTGCGACTTAAAAAACAACTTATGCCCGTCGATTGGCCCCGACGGACACACTCAGAAACGTTTCACTCAAATACAAACTCGTAGTCAGACCTACAAGGTCCTCTTACATCCGACAAGGATATCATAGCGCGCTATACAAGAAACCCAAAATTTTGGTTTACCGTCTCGGATAAACTCCAAAGATAGCTCGATTCTTTTAACACAAGTCATATAAGCCGGCGACTAGTCGCGGACTTTAAACGAAAAGAATCAGGAGGAAATCACTAACAGGCAAAACGAAGCCGATCAGTCATCGCGACAGCCTTAAAGCTGAGAGTAAGCCTAGGTCTTTCCTAAACCAGTCTTGCTGGATCTTGACATCTCACGACATAGTATCGTATACAAGATCCCAAAACATGTGTCTTTTCGCTACACCTAAAACGCCGCTAAAAGTAGCATAATGGACCAAGCGACAAAAAGAGTTAGGATAATGGCGACTACTCGTGATTCTTTCCTCTACACTTGACGAAAAGTACAAATCAAAACAAAAGACGAAATCTAGCAAATTTTTATATTCATAAAAGCCGCAAAGACGGCGGGATTCTAAGCCACCAACGGCCAATCCCAAAACATAAGAATGCAACCTCCAACGGTCGCAGAATAAAACTCCTAAAAAACGGCCACACACGGCCAAAACATACGATTCACAAAAGGAAGTCAACATCGAGAAATCCAGATGCGGAAATCCCGAATGAACCTGCAGGCTGGGCCACTTCCTCGTTCACGCCTTGAGCGTTCCCACCACCCTCGGCGTTCTCATCGGCTCCGGCCTCCACCGTATCCTCGGAAACCTCGATAGGTTCCCATAGTCTCCGGACTCTTTCCTCAACTGGAGGAACCAAGGACTCAGCATGAGCACACTCGGCCATAAAGTCCTTCGTCTTAAGAAATCCGGGTTCTGAGACTTGTAAAGGTTTACGACCGAGCCCCGGCACTCGCGGAAATCACCAACAAACTCCTGAGCTTCTTTAAAACATTGAAACTCAGAAGCGAACGATTCCGCCCATCTCGCCACCTCCGCTGCGACCATCTTCCTTCCTCTCCTTTCCGCCCGAACAAGAGCTCGAGCATGAAGCTCAGCTTGCTTTTCGTTCTGCGCCTTAACCTCTTGACGGAATCGGAAGAGCTTTCGCTCAGCTTCCTTGGTCTTGAAGTTAGCAATCCTAGCCTTGCGGAAACTTGAGTCGAGCGCATTGCCAAACACTCTTAGTCCCTGCACAAATTCAAGACCAATAAACATACATATATGCGGAATCAAGAATACGGTTAAGAAGTTCAAAGATCAAAACCTCATTGATCCGCTGGGAACCCTCGGCAAAAACCCATTGCCTCTTCTCTTCCTCTAGCGACTCATCAGTAACAAACTCCGGAGGAAGACCTTCAAAGAAGTTGTTGGGAAGAGGAAAATCGCTGGCTCCGCCTTTTTCCGTTGGAACAGAACTAGGGTTTTCCCCCAACGGTGAAGGATCTTCTGAACCTTCCCCACCATTGATCTCTTTCCCTTTACGAGATCTCTGTTTAAACCTCCGAGTCGGGGCTTCGATAACCGGTTCGGTGTCATACGATGGGACAGAGTCTCGGGACCGGTAAAGCCTTACTGCGTCTCGAATCCGTTCGAGAGTGAAGGACTTCCAGAAAAACGGTCTTTGACGAAGGAGGTCCCTCTTGACGAAAAGATCGCCATGCAAATGCGCAACCGCCCCGTTCTCTACAAAGCGGAACTTTTTCATTAAAAACTCGCACTTCCGGAATAACGAAATAGACAACGAGTTTTCATCATATTACCTCGGTTGAAGTTCCATGCGTGCGGAAATAGATGGAGGCAGCTCTCCTCGACAGACTCACCATCTATTCGGACGTAGAAAAAACGTTCCTGCCACGACTTAGGGTTCGAAGTGGTCCCCTGAATTATGGCCATATCCTTCTTGGGCAGCATGGAGTAGTAAACGTCGCTCCCCGTCGGGCGAGTGCTCCAAAGGCCTTCGAAATCACCAGGACTGAGATCGATCCCGAGCTCATAACTTGAGATCAGTACGCCAAGCACACTCTCCAAGGTAGGGACGCTGAGCTGGCCGATCGAGAGTTCGAAGTGATGAAGCGCACGAACAATGGTGCCGGGGATCGGGAACCACATGCGGCAATAAATCAAGAAGGCCTTGTAACATGTTAAGAAACCTTCCGGAGGATTCCTCGCACTCTTGTTACCGACAGGGATCCGGAATTTGACTCCTTCAGGAACCTGGTAAAAATCTCGAAGAACCTTGAGATATTTACGAGAAACCAAGCTCGGCGTAAAAGGAGCACCAGGCTGCCTCAGAGGTCTCCTCGGAATAGGGATATCTGGCAGTGATGGGGGCGAACCCACAAGGGCTCGGTAATACGCATTCTTCGCTTCCTCCTCAACAAACTCCTCTTGTTTCACCGTCACGTGGGCAGGAGAATCACCCGAGGAAGAATGGGAAGAAGAATTTATCTTTGAGGATCTTGAAGACATTATTCTTAGAGAGAGAGAAAGGATTCTTGAGAGAGAATGATTTTTTATGGTGAAGTAAGAATGAATGAGATTTCTTACTCCCTCCTTATAAAGAAGGTAAAATCACTATTTACCCGACTTTCGCAAACGACACGCCTCTACACCTTCCCATACGGCTAAACCGCGAGCCAGGACCCGAAAGGCACTACGGTTCCTAGCTAGCTGGGGGGCTAACTGTTGGGGTCAAAATCGGTCAACGACGAAATCGTCGCCCAAAAGTCCTCGAAAGAAAAACCAAGTGACGAACAAAACCAAGAAACGGATCATCACTCGATGAACTCCCAAGAAGGAATGAACGGACCGTGAGCCCCGGGGATCAACGAAGGCAAGCAGGCACCGGTGGACGCAGGACACGGCACGGGCGGCAGGGTTGCCCTGTCCCGTCTGGCGCCGGAGGCAAGGGTCCTGGTCCCATCTATGCAATTGTCTCGTGATCTTGGGCAACGACACCATCTTGGTCCCTTAAACCCATGTCCGGATTGTCCGCAAACTATAATAATTCTTCCGCAAAGCCTTCTCGATTGTTTAAAAGATCATCATTTAAATGTCTAAAGCTCGAAGCCACATTACTCAAACCCTTGAAAACGGTTATCTCGAAATCTACGGCTAAAGATACTTCCAAACTCAAGGATTTCCCGCACGAACGACTAACAGGGAAAGATCGAACAACGGAAAACCCACGGACGGCAAGACGCCCCATGCCGGGCGGCACACGCCACGCTGGTTGGCCTGGCGCCGGCGGCACACCCGCCTGGCGCCGGCGGCACACCCGCCTGGCGCCGGAGGCAAGGGTCCTGGTCCCATCTATGCAATTGTCTCGCGGATCTTGGGCAACGACACCATCTTGGTCCCTTAAACCCATGTCCGGATTGTCCGCAAACTATAATAATTCTTCCGCAAAGCCTTCTCGATTGTTTAAAAGATCATCATTTAAATGTCTAAAGCTCGAAGCCACATTACTCAAACCCTTGAAAGCGGTTATCTCGAAATCTACGGCTAAAGATACTTCCAAACTCAAGGATTTCCCGCCGCGAGCGACTAACAGGGAAAGATCGAACAACGGAAAACCCACGGACGGCAAGACGCCCCATGCCGGGCGGCACACCCGCCTGGCGCCGGAGGCAAGGGTCCTGGTCCCATCTATGCAATTGTCTCGCGGATCTTGGGCAACGACACCATCTTGGTCCCTTAAACCCATGTCCGGATTGTCCGCAAACTATAATAATTCTTCCGCAAAGCCTTCTCGATTGTTTAAAAGATCATCATTTAAATGTCTAAAGCTCGGCCACATTACTCAAACCCTTGAAAACGGTTATCTCGAAATCTACGGCTAAAGATACTTCCAAACTCAAGGATTTCCCGCCGCGAGCGACTAACAGGGAAAGATCGAACAACGGAAAACCCACGGACGGCAAGACGCCCCATGCCGGGCGGCACACGCCACGCTGGTTGGCCTGGCGCCGGCGGCACACCCGCCTGGCGCCGGAGGCAAGGGTCCTGGTCCCATCTATGCAATTGTCTCGCGGATCTTGGGCAACGACACCATCTTGGTCCCTTAAACCCATGTCCGGATTGTCCGCAAACTATAATAATTCTTCCGAAAGCCTTCGATTGTTTAAAAGATCATCATTTAAATGTCTAAAGCTCGGCCACATTACTCAAACCCTTGAAAACGGTTATCTCGAAATCTACGGCTAAAGATACTTCCAAACTCAAGGATTTCCCGCCGCGAGCGACTAACAGGGAAAGATCGAACAACGGAAAACCCACGGACGGCAAGACGCCCCATGCCGGGCGGCACACCCGCCTGGCGCCGGAGGCAAGGGTCCTGGTCCCATCTATGCAATTGTCTCGCGGATCTTGGGCAACGACACCATCTTGGTCCCTTAAACCCATGTCCGGATTGTCCGCAAACTATAATAATTCTTCCGAAAGCCTTCGATTGTTTAAAAGATCATCATTTAAATGTCTAAAGCTCGAAGCCACATTACTCAAACCCTTGAAAACGGTTATCTCGAAATCTACGGCTAAAGATACTTCCAAACTCAAGGATTTCCCGCCGCGAGCGACTAACAGGGAAAGATCGAACAACGGAAAACCCACGGACGGCAAGACGCCCCATGCCGGGCGGCACACCCGCCTGGCGCCGGAGGCAAGGGTCCTGGTCCCATCTATGCAATTGTCTCGCGGATCTTGGGCAACGACACCATCTTGGTCCCTTAAACCCATGTCCGGATTGTCCGCAAACTATAATAATTCTTCCGAAAGCCTTCGATTGTTTAAAAGATCATCATTTAAATGTCTAAAGCTCGGCCACATTACTCAAACCCTTGAAAACGGTTATCTCGAAATCTGCTAAAGATACTTCCAAACTCAAGGATTTCCCATCTAACGACTAACGGGAAAGATCGAACAACGGAAAACCCACGGACGGCAAGACGCCCCACGCGCACAGCCAGCTGGTTGGCCTGGCGCCGGGCGCACACCCGCCTGGCGCCGGGCGGCATCGCCACGCTGGCCGCCTGGCGCCGGGCGCACACCCGCCTGGCGCCGGGCGGCATCGCCACGCTGGCCGCCTGGCGCCGGGCGGCATCGCCACGCTGGCCGCCTGGCGCCGGGCGGCACTCGCCTGGCGCCGGGCGCACGCTGCTGAGCTGGCTCTGCCGGGCGCGAAGCCCCGACGCCGGTCGGCGGCCCTCGCCCTGGTCTCGGTCCCATCATGCTCGGTCTGATCCCACCTTGGGTTGTTTGGACCAATCTTCGTGAGTTTGGTACGATCACAGTTATTCTAAACACCAAACATCTCGACTATACGAGGAATTGGGGTTCCTTCGGAAAAACCGAAACCTTCAAAGACTGTTCTTTCGAAAAACCGTAAAAATGTCTAAACGGCCCGACGTGGCCAAAACGGCCCACTTACGATTTTCCGAAAAGGAAGGATAACTATGACGGTTTATCCTTATCCTCACATAAGAGATAAATGTCAAGTTTCCAAAAGATAAATGTCAAGTTTCCAGAAGATAAATGTCAAGTTTTTGGAAGATAAATGTCAAGTTTCCTGATAAACACGAAGATGGACGAAAATGGAAAAAGCCCGGTTCAGCCCGCGAGAAGATAGACCGTCTTAAGAAGAGTATATAAGGAGAGCTTTGGGCGAGGAGCAAATCATCACAAAAAACTTCCAGAGCACTTAGAGCAACCTAGGCATTATTTTCCGTTTTTACTAGCAAGTTGCGACTCAACTAGGTTAGAACTTAGGTTGCTAGACTAGCGAACTTGCCGACAGCTCTTGTAGCCGAGGCTCTTACCTGTTGTTCACGCTCAAACGCGGATTCAGAAATAAGATCTTTTGCTCCATTCTTTGTTCTTACGATTTTATTTCGTTTTCATATTTTCTTTGTCGTACTGATTGTGTCGTGTGCGGACCAGCAGATATCCGGGACCTTCAGGGAAGACTTGGTTCACTTGGCTTTCCTCCAAATCAACTTAATTTGACGGTGCGAATTTCGGTTCCCACAAAGGCTATGTTGATTGGCTACTCTACAACACCGAAGGAGTATAAGTGTTTTGATCCGGATGCAAGATAAGTGTTAGTCTCCAGAGAGGTCAATTTTATGGAAGAAAAAGGATACTATGAAGGAAAGAATTGGGAGGTTCTGGAGGATCTATCTCGGCCATCAGACAAGGCTACTAGTGTGAGGATCAGAGAAGGCATGATATGCCGAACATACATGAAGCTGAAGAACCCGTGCACCTTGATCATGAGGGGGGAGAAGAAACTGAGGCTGGAGGTCAGGGAGATCAAAGCTCAGTCAGTCCAAGTCCTGATCAAGGTTTGGATGAAGAGGTTGTTACTGAACAACAAGTTGAAGAACCAGAACAAGTTGAACCAATGGAGGAACATTGCACATAAAGGGTAGAACAATGGAGATTGAGCATTGTATGCATGAGTTGATCCCTTTCTTAGATATATTATGTGCAATGTCAAGGTTACTTTGTTTTGAGAGTAAACCACCTTGAAAGAGCATCTTCAACCTCTTGATTCACTTTGCACTTGAGCCTTTTCCTACCAAACCAAATGACTTGGACCATTTGACCATTTGCAAGAATTCACTTAGTATTTTGCTTAATGAATGTGAGAGTTGGCTGATTTGAGTTTGTGGATTCATGAAGTTGAGTGTAGAGATCAAAGGAGTTAAGATAGGCCTAGAGAAGTTTGAGTTAGATAAAGTCTTTGCTCTTGCTATTTGGTATGATTATGCAAGGATATTATGTTGATGACTAAGAAGAGTTTCTTTCGGTGATGAGCTCCCATTTTCAAACTTCTTCCCCTTGGTTGTTTTTGAAATTTACTTATAGACAAGTAAAGGTCTAGTGTGGGGGAGTTGATATCTCATGGTTTTCATAGTTTTTAGCTTTTCATTTTATGTCATATTGATTATATTATGATGCATTTAGGGGTATGTATTGCATTAGATTGTTTATTTGCATATAACAGGTTTGGATTGCACACTTGAGAAGTTTGGGGAAAAATTTCAAGGTTATCCTTGCAAATTACATAGTTTGTGGCCAATTTGGGAACCATCAAAAGGCGAGGGACCACTCTGCAAATACGCTGGGTCTAGTCTGTGCAATTAAAAGTTCAGGGTTTGATTCGGGTGGACGTTTCTGCATATTCGATAGTTTTGGGGCCTTTTTGTAAAGAACCAAAAGATCAGGTACTGGTTTTGCAAATAAAGCTGAGTTCACCATTGTTGTTCTTCTTCACTACGATCTTGACGGCGGCAGCTTGTTGCGGTGTCCATGTCACCGGTGGAGTTAAGCAATAACTCCAGGGCTTCAAGACGGCTCAGCCATGGAATTGCGATGAGGAATTGAGCTTGTGCGGCTGTCGTCGGTGGAGAGCTTCAACGGAGGTTCGCGATGGTGCTGGCTTGCCGCGGGCTCCTTGTCACCGGCGAGTGCTGAGAGTGGTAGAGTGAGACATGGAGAGGAGAAGACTTGGACCTGATATCGCGTGGTGGAGAATTGCAATGGTTGGAGCTCACGAATTGAACGCCATGGCAGAGAAGCTTGGTCGTCGCGGAGGAGTGAGGCAGTGGTCTTGTCGTGAGCTGAGTACGACGACGAGGAGCTGAACTGACGACGCCGGAAGAAGATGGTACCAGGGACTGCGCAACGGTGGGGTTCGACTCCAACGACGAAGGTGAAGCTCAGGACCGACTCCGGAGCTTCAAGACCCCTGCTATAAGGATTGAGCTTCGACGAAGGAAGAGCCACGGTGGCTAGAAGAGCTCCGGTTGTGACTATTCTGGTGGACGACGATGATGAGCGGCGACGACGGAGCACGACACCGGTGAGAGACGACAACGTGATTGGAGCTCGGGATTGCTTTCCTGTGGTTTCAAACCACGGTTCAGATAGACATCCACGAAGAAGAAGATCAGACGTTACAGTGATGACTCCATGATTCAAAGCGAGCTTGAGATCACCTTGTTTATATTTCTAGGATCTTAGCTTGTCACCTTCATCCATATTCTTGTTTGATTAGATTAAGGAAGCTTGTGTATTCTTGGTGCTATAAGTCTCTAGTTCTCTGTGGGTTCGACAATCTTTTATACTACATTGATTTGATCTTGGACCCTTGAAAAGTTCCTCTATCAAATGTCCAAGGAGTGACCGAGTGCATCAGGCACCTCATCTCCATCTTCTCTCCTCATCAAATTGATATCTTGCATATTTACATATTTTTAGCTATCATATCTTGTGCATTTTGATCACTTAGATTAGGAATTAGGCATCTTTAGGTCCATATTGCATTCATATATCCTTATTAGGTGTTGGAGAGTGCCATGGAGTGATTGGAGATGTTTGGGAGCATTATGATCTAAAAGGGGGTGAAAGGTGAACTTGGACGGAAGCCTTAGAGAATTCTTATGTTGCTAAGATTTTGTGGAGACACAGCATATTGAGTTATCGTTTCAATGGAAGTGGTTTCAAGTCATTTGAAGCTATATTGGAGGACTTATGATCAAATCACTGGAGGCATATCAGTCCCACCCGGGTAGGCACACCCGAGGTCGATCACCCGAACATGCTTGGACGAGGTCAGGACGGATTGAAAGAGGGAGGACACCCGGCAAAGACTACCCGGGGAGAAGAACCCGCACGTTCTGATGCTTGCTGGGAGCCAGGGACTGCACGCGGCTTGAGACACCCGGCTGCTCCTACCCGCACGGCCTGATGGATGCTGCAAGCCAAGGACGGTACGCGGCTGGATGCACCCGGCCTAGACAGCCCTCACGGCTGGAGACACCCGGCCTGATCCACCCGTCCTAGAGAGCCCGCATGGCCTGGACGATGGTTGAGCTCGGAAGGCACGCGGCCTGGACACACGCGGGCTGGACGGCATCACCTGACCCGGGTGGCAAGAGCTTCTTCTTTTTTCTTGGCTTCTTCTGATTGGTCGAAACTTAAATGGCTCCACGGACCTTTTGGACTTTTCTTTTATGTTTTTAAGGGCTTTCAAGCCTCCTATATATACTCTAGTAATATCTTTTGTGAGATCTAACTTCTTTTCTCTCAAAAACACATTTATATCTTGAAGAAAGTTTCGATCTTGAATCATTTTTCATCTTATTTTCTTGTGTTTGCTGGATTATTTCTACCACTAATTATGTTTAGCCTTGAATCATCCATGGTCTTAAGGTTTTCCATGCCTATTAGTGAGTAGATCTATCTAGGGTTCATGGGCTTGGGAGACTAAGGATGATTAGGTGTAGAACTAAGATGTTCTAGGGTAGATCCTTATTGATCCTTGCTTGTAGAGTGTTCTTCTTGCTATTTTGGAGTTGGCCTCTTCAAAATAGAGCTATAGGCATTTCATGCCCGAAAAGTGTTCTATGAAATGCATGAACCAACTCTCCAATGCTTTTAACATTCTTTACCAAAGAGATTTGTTGTTAAAGGTGTTAAGATAGCTAATGGACTTGTTCTTAATGATTACTTTCATATTATTCAACCTAAGAGATTAGATGCTTGAGATATGTTAGTGACTGAGCATTCAACTAGAGATAGAGCTTGCTTAGGATTGTGTCTAGGCTAAAGGTGTTAGATTGATTGAAAGTTTGCCATCTTAGATTGAAGCTTGATCACCCAAAGTCAATTCCTTTGTCCAAAGAATCCCCTTTGCCTCATATTGAAAAGAAAGTTCATCTTTTATTGCATTTTTAGTATTGTCTTAGTTTATAATCATCTCATCTTCACTCAATGGTTGCACTTAGCTTAAGCATGAACTTGCATTCCCGTTGCATTGAAATCTCTTAGAATTGGATTGACATCTTGTATACTACAACATTTGATTGGACCCTTGAAAAGTCCTTCATCAAATTGGCGCCGTTGCCAAGTTTTAAGTTGATTTAGTCATTGAGATTTTTCTTTTATTGTGCTATTGCTTCTCCTTGTTCTTTTCCCTTTGCATTTCAGGTGTATGATAACTAGAAGCAGAGGTGCCTCAAACTTGATTCCTACTGTTGAAGACATTGTTACACTTGAGAGGGAAATTGCAAGAAAGAGAAGAGAAGAAGAGCAACAGGCTCACTTGCAGAGATTGGGGTTTTATATGGAGAATCAGCCTCAAGATGGTGATGCCTTAGGGGGCAATGGTCCAAGAGCTGACAACATAAGACCACAGCGCCACAACAGCCACAACGCCAAGCTAGAGCCATTGGAGCCTATGATCAACCTCACCTTCATGGTCATAGGTTGGAGATCAGAGCACCAGCTGTGGAGAACAACAACTTTGAGATCAAATTAGGGCTGCTGCATTTGATTGACAACAACAAGTTTCATGGCCTTGCTGTGGAGGATCCCCTTGATCACTTGGACACATTTGATAGCTATTGTAGCTTATCCAAGACTAATGGAGTCTCTGAAGATGCTTTCAAGCTGAGGCTGTTTCCATTCTCTTTGGGAGACAAGGCACATCAATGGGAGAAGGCTCTTCCAAGTGACTCTATCACAACTTGGAATGAGTGCAAGAGAGCATTCTTAGAGAAGTTCTTCTCTACCTCAAGAACAGCCAAGATCAGAAATGAGATCTCTAGCTTTCAGCAGAAGAACCTGGAGGGCTTTAGTGAAGCATGGGAGAGGTTCAAGGGCTATTGGTTTCAATGCCCACATCATGGCTTCACCAAGGAGATTTTGCTTAGTACCTTCTACAGAGGTGTTCTTCCAGAGTTCAGGAGCAGATTAGACACAGCCAGCAATGGGTTCTTCTTGGGTAGAACTGAGCAGGATGCAGAGGAGCTGGTGGAGAACATGGCCAAGAGTGAATCAGTCTACAGTGAGGAGCATGATAGGGTCAACAAAGGCACTGACGAAGATGATCAGCACACAAGGAAGGAGCTGAAATCTCTCCAAGAGAAGTTGGACAAGATTATTGCAGAGAAGGCTAAGCAGGAGCAGATTAAGTCCATTGGGAACAAGAAACAAAAGCAGCCTGCTGGGACTAATCAGGTTGATGGTTTTCTTTAAGTTCAAATTCGTCTCATGAACCCTAAAAATTTGAACATGAAATTTGGCCATTTTCTTGCTAGATTTTTGTGAAATAGACTAGGGAATGCTTATATATCATGCTGGGTAGTTGATTTCATGCTGGAATTGACTTGAAATTGAACTTTGGGAAATTAGGGTTCATGAGATTTGGGGGTTTTTCAAAAGGTTTTCACTTGTGGTTGAATGTGGTCTATATTGGTTGGGTATGATGTTCTAGAACTGGATTAAGTTGCAATTTCGATTTGAATGGTGATTTCCCTTGAGTTTGGCTTGATTGAGACTCTCATGTTCTTAAAATAAAAAAAAATTTGAACATGAGAGCTTGATTGCATAGGGATAGCCATTGCTAGGTTGCTTGTTTTAGACTGAGCTTGCAATTGTTTACTCAAGTCCATCTCATTCAATAAGCTTTCTCTCCTTCCTTGTTCTTAATTTTTTCCAAGTCTTGAAAATTTTTCAGGTACCAAATGAGAGGAAAGATGAGGACTTGATTGCAAGAGAGAAGGATGAAGCTGCGCAAAGAGAGATTGCTCAGTTTGGGAAAGAGTTAGGCTCCATGCCTGAATAAGAGGAAGAACGTAGACAGCAAGCTTTGGCCATGCTAAGGAAGAAGGCACAAGCTAAAAGGGATGGCAAGAGAGTTGCTGTTGATGAGAGTGTGGATGATATTGCTCACAAGTAAGTCCCTCCCAAGAGAGCTAGAGCACCTAGGAGCACCAGGGTGGGAGCTTTAGTTTTGGAAAAAAGCACCAAAGGAGGTGCTAATGAACCAGCTCCCACAACAAACGCTAAGGCACCAAGAAAGATTGTGGCACCTCCTCCTTGGAGCAAGAGGATGCAAGTCCTGAAGAGGAACCTTCTCATGAGGGCAATGAAGCTGAGCATGATCCTAACACAACAAAGAACTTCAATGCTAACATAGACAGGCAGAAGACACCCACTGAAGAGGAGACGTTAGAGAAAATGAGAAAAGGTGTCTCTTGGCCTCCAACCAGATTTGTTGATAGGATGGTCCTCAAGGAGTTGATGATTGAAGAAGACATCCAGGAGATGCTAGGCCACATGAGTATGGGCAGTTTCTACACCATGGCTTATGCTACATACAAAGAAGTCTCTTGCCAATTCTTGGCATCTCTGGAGGCCACCTTTCACATTTCCAAGAATGTGAAGCAAGGATGGGGGAAGATACATTTCAAGATTGATGGGCGAGCCTACTCCATGACATTCAAGGAGATTGAGGAAGTTCTTGGCTTTCAAGACCAAAAAGAGCCATCCTTTCCAAAGCTTGCAAGGTCAAGAGAGAGATGAACATCACACACCTTACTTGGAAGCTGTTATCAGGCAAGACTAGGAGTGCCAACCGCGCCAAAAATGCCTCCATTCGACACCCTTCACTGCGCTATCTCCATAGGTTACTTGTCCACACCTTGTTCCCCAGGAAGGAAGTAGGAACAGTCTTTGGAGATGAAGTGAAATTTCTGAACCAAGCTGTCCAGCACTATGCTTTACCGCCTCATCTCCCTTTGGTTCCCAGTGAGTTCTACAAGGATTTTGGCATAGTGGGATTCTTTGTGAAGCGCCTCATGTATTATAAGAATTGGAGCTGGACAAACAAAGACTGTGAAGCTCAGATTGGGATTGGTGACTTGATTACACCATTGCTTGCTCACATGGGGATAAGTTTGGGAAATGATGCAGCTGGCCCCACTTTCATGAATCTAACCTACTTGAAGTCATCTCACTATCTCTCTGGAAGGTTTAATGGGAAGTGTGTTTACTCCTATTTGAGAGGTGCTTAAAAATCTGAGCTGGTGCTTCCTAACTATGTACTCACCATATTGGATATTCCAGGAGCAATCAGCTTTGACATCATCGAGCAGCACCTCCCTGGACCTCATGGAGCCCTAGGCCCTGTGGCCCTTCCCAAGGGTGAAAAGGCAGCACGCAAGGTAGATGCTTATGATCAGGGATACACTAGCAGAGCCACTGCACATCTCTTTGGTCCTCCTTGTTACAAATTTTATCAGTGCACCAGCTCCTTGCCTCTTGGTCCCATTCGCCAGGCCCATGACCAGATTAGCACTCTTCAGAGGTGGAGCAGAGCTCAGGATAAGACTATCTACAAGCTCACCAACAAGTGCAAGGAGCTGAGAAGAACTGTGAAGAAACAAGCTGAAGCTTCAGCTCAGTTTATGAGGAAAGTGGCTGATGCTTTCACTAGGGGAGCTGTAGCTGGTTGCAAGGCTGAGGATTTTGATCTTTATGCTTTCCTTGCACCTCCTCCTCAGCCACTTCATGATCCTTTTGCGCCGCAGACCAAGAAGCAAGCTCTCTGCCGTTTGAGAAACCCACACATCAGCCTCGTCACACGCTCCATAGAGGTACTCCAAACCCTTACCATTGTATATACCATTTATCTTTGCATTTAGATTTTTCTTCTTTTGGGCCCTTCTCTACACTTTACAAACACAGGGATTGTGTGAATTAAGTGTGGGGGAGGTGCCAAGTTTCTGATCATCTTGTGTTTTATGTTATAAGCATGCATTTGTAGATAGTTATTGCATAGAAAAGCCATAAAAATTTGAAAAATTTGACAAGCACAAAAAGAATCATGTAGTTGCATTAGGATTGAGTCTAGATCATTCACTTGCATAAAAAAAATCATCATCATATAGGTTGCATCATGCATAAGGGGACATGGATGATAGTTACCTTGTAAAGATGCTCATGCTAAATTCTTAAAGTGATAACCTTTATAATCATGGTAAGTTGCTTGAGCAACCTTAGGATAGCTTGTAAACTCCGAGCCTTGAAAACTCTTCTTAAAGCTCATTTGATTGATTGATGCTCTCTCTTTGAAGTTTACTCCTGTATTATTTAGATTCTAGGTCTCTTGCCCATGGTCCCTTGTGTAATGAGTCATGGATAGAAAACTTGAGTTGTCTCTCCCATTCTTAGCCAATCTTTTTGACAAACTCAAGTGGTACTCCGCTCCCATAAACCCTTCCTTCCTTTCAAGCCTATATTATTTTGATGAGTGAGGCCTTTTACTGAAAGTCTTACATGCTCATAATCTTGAGAGTATTGGGAACGACAATGCTTAGTCTCCATTCTTGCTAGATTAGGCACTCTATTGTCTACCTCATAGGATTGGGGGGTGAGTGTTGAAAAGCTTTATTTGGGAGTTTTGAAAAGGTTGTGAAATAAATAATGAACTCTTAGAGCTCAATGTTTTAGTCTTTTTGGGATAAGAAAAGAAACTCTCTAGCTCTTGTTTAAAGTGAAAGTCTTGGCCCCCAAAGAAAAAAGAAAAGAGAAAGAAAAAAATAACAAAGGGGGCTAGCAAAGTTAAAAGAGAACTAGAGAGAGTTTTAAAAGTATGAAAATCCCTTGTTAGACATCAAAAAGAAAGAGTTCTATATGAGAAAAAAAGTGGCTTAAGTTCTTGGAAAAACAATTGGGTAAGTGACGTGAGTTGGGTTTAGCATTATAGATAAGAGTATTACATGTTTAAGTTTGGGAAAAGGGTAGAACAATGGAGATTGAGCATTGTATGCATGAGTTGATCCTTTATTAGATAAATTATGTGCAATGTCAAGGGTACTTGTTTTGCGAGTGAACCACCCATTGAAAAATCCTTTTGGAAATTCTTGTTTCACTTTACATCAAAGCCTTTTTCACCAAACCAAATGACTTGGACCATTTGACCATTTGCAAGAGATCTGTTGAGCTTAAGATTGTTAGAGAGTAAATGGATTTGTGGTTTGTGGATTCATGATGAATGAGTGTAGGGATCAAAAAAGTTAAGATAGACCTTGAGAAGTTAGAGTTGGATAAAGTGTTTGCTCTAGCTAGTTGGTATGATTATACAAGGTTATCATGTTGGGAACTAAGAAGAGCATTCTTTTGGTTATGAGTCCCCTCCTTCAAACCTCTCCTCCTTAGTCCTTGCTAGTTTACTTGTGGACAAGTAAAGGAGTAGTGTGGGGGAGTTGATGTCTTGCATATTTTCATTGATTTAGCCATCTTTATTATGCAATCTTTGTCTTGTAGGTTAAGGTTTAGGCATCTTTAGGACCAATTTTGCATTCATAAGTCCTTATCAGGTATTGGAGTGTCCCATGAAGTAAAAGAAGTTGTTGAGAGTGGTTTGATGCAAGAATGAGATAAAGAAGGAGCTTGGCCAAGTTTGGGAAGAGATGGCTTCGGTTTGAATTGGCCAGATGGACAGGCAGATGCGCGGCCTAGAGTGCTCGAGTTCAATTACCCGCGCGGGACAGGACAGGCCAGGGACAGACGGACGCGCGGGCTGGGATGTGCGGGAGAGATTACCCGTGCGAGACAAGACATGATCTGGACGGACCATGCGCGGCCGGACGTGCGCGGTACGGGACTCCCACGGAACGAGAAGAGACAGGACAGGCCAGACGCCCGGCTGGATGTGCGCGGGACGTAGCACCCACACGGAATGAAGCCAGACAAAGCAGAACGGACGCGCGGGACGGGACGATCGGGTCAGCACATCCTCACGGGACGAGGAACGAACCGGATGGTTCTGCGGGGGTCGGACATGCGCGGGGTGGACCATCCTATCTCACCCTGAGCATTTTTCACCATGCCTTCCTATTGGTCGAGACCTAATTGCTTCCAAGGGTCTTTTAGTCATTTTCTATGATGTTTTTAGGGCTTTTAAGCCAAGTATAAGTACTCTTGTTATCCCTAATTTGGGACTTATGTTATTTTCTCTCTAAGAACACAAACCTTTGAGTAAAAAGCTTTATCTTTGAATCATAATCTCATCTCATCTTTGTGTTCTTGATTGTTTGATTTCATCTCCTTTCTTTCTCTACATGTTTAAGCTTGAATCTCTCATGGGTTTAAGAGTAAGCATGTGGATTAGTGAGTAGATCCATTAAAGATTCATGGGTTAGGGTGATTGAGAGTGATTAAGTGTAGATCCCAGGTGTTTAGTGTTAGATCTATCCTTTCCTTGCATTATTTGGTGTTCTTAATGCTATATTTGGGTTGGCCTCTCAAACATAGAGCCTCGGGCATTTCCGCCTGGAAGGTGTTCGATGAAATGCCTGAACAACCTCATCTATGTTTTTAGCTTGCTTTACCTAAGGGATTAGTTGGTAAAGAAGATATGATTGCTATTAGACTCATTCTTATTGTTTGCTTTGATCATTACAGTCAAAGGGATTTGATGTACTTGGGTGATCATAGCAAAAGAGCATTCATCTAGGGATAGAGTTTGTTCAAGCATAGTGTCTAGGCATAAGGAATTAGATTGATTGAAAAGTTGGCATCTTGGATTGAACCTTAATCAATTAAGATCATGTCCATATACCCATGGGTCTCATCTCCTCATATTGAAAGAAAATTTCATCTTTTATTGCATTTAAGTATTGTCTTAGTTAAAAAAATCATCTCTCTTAATGGTTGCATTTAGATTAAGTAGGCTTGCATTCCCTTTGCTTTGTGATCTCTTAGAACTGGTTTGACATCCTTTATACTATAACATTTGATTAGGAGCCTTGAAAACTCCTTTCATCAATAAACTAAGCAAGTTTTGAGTCTCTTAGTCTCTTGAAAGAATGGTTACCAAAGTCTCATAATCTTTTAATCTCATAAATCTCCATTAATCTCTTCTGCTCTTTCTTTTTCTCCAAATCTTTTCTCATTTTCATCACAAGGTTTTCTATAGATTGATAGAAATCTTATGGTATCAGAGCCTGGTTGGCTAAAACCACCTGTGTTCTTGGCGTGTTCTTGAGGAAACCGAGCTAGATCCGTGAGAAACAAAAGTTGTGGTGAGTTGGTGTTTGTTACTGAAGATTGAATCTCTAGTCTGGTTTGTGTTGAAGTCTGCGTGTTATTTGAAGTTTCAGTCTGATTAGTTTGAAGTTTGTGTTTTGAAGATCAGATCTGAGTTATTCAAGCTTAGATCTTTGAAGTTGGTGATTAAAGCTCAAGTCTTTGGAAGTCTTTGAGTTTCTAGTCTTAAAGTTTCATCTTTTCAAGCTGTTTGAGTCAAGCTGAGTGAGATGGAGGATGGTATGAACAACATGAAGGTGGCGGGTACATTCAAAGGAAGTAACCACCTTGTTTGGTCTCGAATGGTTAAAGCTGTTGTGGGAAGCAAGGGACTGTGGAGTCACACAACCAAAGGAGAGGCGCCAAAGCTGATGATTACACAAGGAGAAAGTTAAGAAGAAGTCCCAAATGAGGAGGCCGTAGAGAAATGACAACAAAAGGACATGCTTATCTTGTCTGTGCTCCATGAATCATTGGAACCAACTCTCCTTGATGCATATAGTTACTGTGAGTCAGCTAAGGAGCTGTGGGACACACTCAAGAAGGTGTATGGAAACACTTCCAACTTGAGCCGAGTCTATGAAGTCAAGCAAGCAATCAACAATCTGGTTCAAGAAGATATGGAGTTTACCAAGCATCTAGGGAGATTCAGGTCCTTATGGTCAGAGCTAGAGATGCTAAGGCCTAGCACAACTAATGCAGATGAGCTCAACAAGAGGAGAGAGCAAGACAAGGTCCCATTCAGAATCTGTTGAGAGAAGATAACTTACCTGATTTGGAGGAGGTGTGTGCTCGGATTCAGAAGGAGCAAGGCAGCATTGGTTTGTTTGGTAAGAAGGGACAGCTCACACTAGCTAATAGAGCATCTAAGGCTGGTCAAGGGGAAGCTCCTCAAACCAACAAAGCTGCGCATGGGAAGTATGAGGAGAGAAGGTTTAATGGGAGTTGTGATCACTGCAAAAAGCAAGGCCACAAGAAGAGCCATTGCTGGATCCTTCATCCGCATCTTAATCCAGAAAAGTTCATGAAAGAGAGAGAGGCAAGTGCTCATTTGGGAGACGGATATAATGGAGCAAGTACAAGCAAAGATGGAGAGGGACGTGAAGCTGATAATGGAAAGTCCTTAGTGGCTTACACTGGTGGGTCTAGGATCCAGAACAGCAATTACCAGGAGTATCTCGGGAAATCTGACCTGGATGCACTCATCAAGCTGTTCAAGGAGAATGGTAACACCTTTGTGTACTCATATGGTGCTTCAATGATTCCTCAAAATGATAGGATGCTTAGTAATTCAATGAACTTGCATGATCATCTTAGAAATGTCAAGACTGCTAGCATTGATTATGCATACAATTCAGATCATGTGTCTAAGCCATCCATCATTCTTGCTCATCTTGCTGGTTCATGCTCATCTAAGCCTCTTATAGTTTATTCTGGTGCATCTCATCACATGATAAGTGACACTAGCTTAATTAAGAACATAGAACCTGCGCATGGTAATGTCATGATAGCTAATGGTGATAAGATTCCCATTAGAGGAATAGGGAAGCTTAAATTGTTTGAAAAAGAATCTAAAGCTTTCTATATGCCTGAGTTCACTTCCAACCTGCTATATTTTAAGAATTCTGCTACTAATTTGAATTGCAATGTTATATTCATTTCTAATGATGTGAAGTTTTAGGATATTGAGAGTAACAAGATGATTGGAAAAGGAGTAACAAGAGGAGACTTATATATGCTTGAAGATCTTGCTCCTATTTCCAAAATTGGCTGCTTATTTACTTTTGTTTCTAGTCCTAGTGTGAATAAAGATGCATTGTGGCATGCTAGACTAGGACACCCTCGTAATAAGGCTTTAAAACTGATGTTGCCAGGTGTTCCTTTTGAGAATTATGATTTTGAAGCTTCTATTTTAGGCAAGCATTGTAAAACTGTTTTTCTCAAGTCCACTACTGTTTATGAGAATTGCTTTGATCTTATTCATTCTGATGTGTGGACTGCTCCTTGTTTGTCTAGAGAAAATCACAAGTATTATGTCTCTTTTATTGATGAAAAATCCAAATACACCTGGCTATCACTATTCCCAACCAAAGATAGGGTCCTTGATGCATTTAGAAATTTTCAGGTCTGATAATGGAGGAGAGTACACGGGACATGCATTCAAGCAACACCTATCTCAACATGGAATACTTCACCAAACCAGGTGTCCTTACACGCCATAACAAAATGGAGTGGCTGAGAGAAAGAATAGGCACTTAATGGAGGTCGCCAGGTCTATGATGTTCCAAGCTAATGTGCCTAAGAGATTCTGGAGTGATGCTGTTGTTACTGCATGCTACTTGATCAACAGGACTCCTACCCTTGTACTCCAAGGACAATCTCCATTTGAAGTCCTTAACAAGTACAAGCCAGCTTTGTAACAAGTGCTATGACCAAGACACTAGAAGAGTACCAAGGATATGTTCATTGGGTACTCCTCATCTCAAAAGGGTTACAAGTGCTATGACCAAGACACTAGAAGAGTGTTGATATCTCGGGAAGTGAAGTTTGTTGAAGAAAGGGGGTATTATGAGGAGAAGAATCAAGAAGAGTTGAAAGACCTTACCTCAGATAGAGCAGCAACCTTGAGGACCATCTTGGAGAAGCTTCGGCTTAATGTAAACCAAGGCCAAATGGAGACTAAGCATTGTCGTTCCCAATACTCTCAAGATTATGTGCATGTAGGACTTTCAGAAAAAGGCCTCACTCATCAAAATAATATAGGCTTGAAAGGAAGGAAGGGTTTATGGGAGTAGAGTACCACTTGAGTTTGTAAAAAAGATTACCAAAGAATGGGAGAGACAACTCAAGTGTTCTATCCATGACTCAGTACACAAGGGACCATGGGCAAGAGACCTAGAATCTAAATAAGACAGGAGTAAACTTCAAAGAGAGAGCATCAATCAATCAAATGAGCTTTAAGAAGAGTTTTCAAGGCTCTAAATTTACAAGCTATCCTAAGGTTGCTCAAGCTACTTACCATGATTATAAAGGTTATCACTTTAAGAACTTAGCATGAGCATCTTTACAAGGTAACTATCATCCCTGTTGTTGGGGTCAAAATCGGTCAAAGACGCAATCAACACCCGAAAGTCCTCGGAAGGAATCAAGTAACGAATAAAACCAGGAAAAACTAGTTACTCGACGAAACGTCAGAGGGGATGATCGCATCGTAGTCCCGACACCGCAGAAGCTGCCACGACCCAGCCCCGGCGCCGGCGCAGGCACGACCGGCCTGGCCCTCGGCGCCGGTGTCGTCGCCTGCGTTGGCACCGGGCGCTGGCGCCAGCTTGCCTGTGTTGGCACTGGCGCCGGGCGGCTGGTTTCGGCCGTTGGCACCAGGCACCGGCGCCCGGCTTCGCCGATGCTGGCACCAGGCACCGGCGCCGGCTTCGCCGATGCTGGCACCAGGCACCGGCGCCCGGCTTCGCCGTGCTGGTCCTGGCGCTGGCGCCAGCTTCGCCGTGCTGGTCCTGGCGCTGGCGCCAGCTCGCCCGTGCTGGTCCCGGGCGCCGGGCGCCAGCTCGCCCGTCCTGGTCACAGGCGCCGGCGCCAGCATCCATGTCCAAGTCCTGGTTGCCCGCGTACGGACTACTCGACAAGTGCGACCTTCTCCCCGCAAGACCGTCTCGACAACTAGTCCGACTCTACATTTTGTATCTTTGCTCGAAGACTCACCGTTCAAACTCCTCGAAAATATGAAACCTGAGAACCCCATTTCGTTCTGGTCGAAATAAATCGGGAAGGCTTCGGAAGATTACCAAAAGTTTGGTTGACGAATGCATTTCGATTCATCGTATAAAACGATCACGGTTATTCTAAAAACACCAGTCATCTAGACTATACGAGGAGTTGGGGTTCTTTCGGCAAAACAAGCACCATGGCAGGCTAGTCTCTCGCGAAATCGTAAAACGTTCACGGACGAAACAACGGCCCAGAAGGCCCAAACGCGACCAAGCAGCCCACTTACGACTTTCCAGGAGATCAAGTCGAAATGGACGTGACGGCCCATGTTTATCTTTACATAAAGAGATAAATGTCAAGTTTCCCGAAGATAAATGTCAAGTTTCTTGAAGATAAAAGTCAAGTTTTCCGATAAACATGAAGATCGACGAAAATGGAAGAAGCCCGATTCACGATAGATTCGGCCCAAAGGAAGAATAGACCGCCCTAAGGGGAGTATATAAGGAGAGCTTGGGGCGAGGAGCAAAGAGAGAGAACTTTTGAGAGCAACATAGCACTTAGAGCAACTTAGGAACTTTTTTCCGTTTTTACTAGCGAGCTGCCACTCAACTAGGTTAGATATAGGTGCCTGGACTAGCGAACTCATCGACAGTTCTTGTAGCCGATCTCTTTCTTGTTGTTCACGCTTAAACGCAAATTCGGAAATAAGATCTTTTGCTCTATCTTTTTCCTTACGATTTTTATATTCCGTTTTGTTATCTTTCCATCGTATTGATTGTGTCGTGTGTGGCCCAGCAGATAACCGGGACCTTCAGGGAAGGCTAGGTTCACTTGGCTTTCCTCCAAATCAACTAAAATCGACAGCGTAAATTTCAGTTCCCACACCTGTCCCCTTATGCATGATGCAACCTATATGATGATTTTTTTTATACAAGGGAATGATCTAGACTCAATCCTAAAGCAACTACATGATTCTTTTTGTGCTTTTCAAATTTTTCAAATTTTTACGGCTTTTTTATGCAATAACTATCTACAAATGCATGCTTATGACATAAAACACAAAATGATCAGCAACTTGGCACCTCCCCCACACTTAATTCACACAGTCCCTGTGTTTGTTAATTGTAGAGAAGGGCCCAAAAGAAGAAAAATCTAAATGCAAAGATAAATGGTATATACAATGGTAAGGTTTTAGAGTACCTCTACGGAGCGTGTGACGAGGCTGATGCCTCACCCTCAGAATCATCTTCCTCATCAGTGGTGTCTAGAAAAGGAGACTTGTTCCTGGACTCTGATGGGAGGATGTGTGGGTTTCTCAAACGGCGGAAAGCTTGCTTCTTGGTTGGTGGCGCAGAAGGATCATGAAGTGGCTGAGGAGGAGGTGCAAGGAAAACATCAAGATCGAAATCCTTAGCCTTGCAACCAGCTACAGCTCCCCTAGTCAAAATATCAGCCACTTTCCTCATAAACTGAGCTGAAGCTTCAGCTTGTCTCTTCACAGTTCTTCTCAGCTCCTTGCACTTGTTGGTGAGCTTGTAGATGGTCCTGTCCTGAGCTCTGCTCCACCTTTGAAGAGTGCTAATCTGGTCATGGGCCTGGCGAATGGGAACAAGAGGCAAGGACCTGGTGCACTGATCGAATTTGTAACGAGGAGGACCAAAGAGGTGTGCAGTGGCTCTGCCCATACCCATGTGGCCTAGCATCTCCTGGATGTCTTCTTCAATTATCAACTCCTTGAGGACCATCCTATCAACAAATCTGGTTGGAGGCCAAGAGAAACCTTTTCTCATTTGCTCCAACAGCTCCTCTTCAGTGGGTGTCTTCTGCCTGTCTCTGTGAGCATTGAAGTTCTTTGTTGTGTTAGGATCATGCTCAGATTCACTGCCCTCATGAGAAGGTTCCTATTCAGCACTTGCATCCTCTTTCTCCAAGGGAGGAGGTGCCACAATCTTTCTTGGTGCCTTAGCTTTTGTTGTGGGAGCTGGTTCTTTAGCACCTCCTTTGGTGCCTTTCTCCAAAACTAAAGCTCCCACCCTGGGGCTCCTAGGTGCTCTTGCTCTCTTGGGAGGGGCTTGCTTGTGAGCAATGTCAGCCACACTCTCATCAACAGCAACTCTCTTGCCATCTCTCTTGGCCTGTTCTTTCTTCCTTAGCATTGCCAAAGGGAAGAAAACACTTACCTTGGGTTGGTCGGGTCGGGACGCGGGTCGTCTTGTGGGCGGGCTGAAGGACCCGCGTGTTTCTTCTCGGGCGTCCGTACGGTCGGATATGCACGGGCTGATCGTCCCGCGCGTATGTCCCGCGCACGTTGTCTCGTCCCAGTCAGTCCTCTCCGTGTGGGTGCTCTGTCCCGCGCACATCGTCCCACGCGTATCGTCTCGTCGCGTTCTTCACTTCCCGCGTGGCTCTCCCATCCCGCGCAAAGGCACCCGCGCATTCCGGCTCTCGAGCAAGCGTCCCGTTCGCGGGTTACACGTCCCGCTACCTTGAGGCCGCGCGTATCACCTCTTGTCCATCTGTCTGGTCTTGCGCGGGCTAGGTGACCCGCACATACGTCCCACGCGCATCCAAGTGCTGATCAGCATGTCTTGTTCCGAGCGGGTTGCTTAGACCGCCCACATCCGGCCGCGCGTTCTTCGACCAAAGGCTGTCCGGACCTCCTCTTCTTGCCTTCCATCTTATTTTAAAGCCTCATGCACACCATCTCGACTATACTGACCTCCCATCATCCAAATGCCTTGAAAAATAAATCCTAATGCAATATTTACAAGGATAGCCATGGGACTTCCTCCCAAGTGAGCTTGTTTAAAGTCACTAGCTTGACTTTGCCTCCTTTGGGTTAGGCAAGGGAAGGATCAGAGAGTGGGATTGATGTCCCATCGTCCTTTGGTATGCTGGCCATGTACTGCTTGATTCTTTGACCATTAACGACGAATTCCATTCCTTTCTTGTCCCATCGAACAATAGCTCCATATGGTCTTACTTCCTTGATTTTGTAAGGCCCCGACCATCTAGACTTCACCTTCCCGGGAAACAATTTCAGCTTAGAATTGTAGAGTAGGACTTGATCACCAGCCTTGAACTTTCTCCTTAAGATGTTCTTGTCATGAAAAGCCTTAGTCCTATCCTTGTAGATCCTTGAGCTCTCATAAGCATCCATCCTTATCTCATCAAGTTCATTTAGCTGGAAGAGTCTCTTCTCCTTTGCACTCTTGATATAAAAGTTTAGTAACTTAACAGCCCACAATGTCTTGTACTCAAGCTCTACTGGAAAGTGGCAAGCCTTCCCATACACAAGATTGAAAGATGTGGTAACCAAGGGAGTCTTGTAAGCTGTCCTATAGGCCCAAAGTGCATCATCAAACTTATCTGACCAATCCTTCCTCTTAGTCCCAACAATCTTCTCCAAGATGCCCTTGATTTGCCTATTTTAGACCTCAACTTGACCACTTGTTTGGGGATGATAAGGTGCTGCAACCTTGTGCTTGACCCCTTTCTTTTTGAGGAGACCTTCAAGCAACTTGTTGATGAAGTGTGAACCCCTATCACCTATTACCACTCTAGGCACTCCAAATCTTGGGAAAATAATGCTCTTGAACATCTTGACCACCACTCTTGAATCATTTGTAGGGCTGGCCAATGCTTTCACCCATTTAGACACATAGTCAACATCCACCAAAATGTACTTGTTCCCATATGAAGAAGGGAATGGTCCCATGAAGTCTATTCCCCAAACATCAAACACCTCCACTTCAAGGATTGGTTTTTGAGGCATCTCATTCCTCTTAATGATGTTCCCTCTCCTTTGCCAAGAGTTACATCTTGAGATGAAGTTTTGTGTGTCCTTGAACATATGTGGCCACAAAAACCCAGCTTGTAGAACCTTAGCCACTGTCTTGAAAGTAGCAAAGTGGCCTCCATATGAAGATCCATGGCATTGTGTAAGGATCCTATCAACTTCTTCTTCAGCCACCGCCCTTCTATAGAGATGATCTTTGCAAAGGATGTAGAGAAAGGGTTCATCCCAATAGTACCTCTTCAACTCCTTGTAGAACTTCTTCTTAGCATAACCTTCAAGATTTAGTGGCTCCTTTCCAGTGACAAGGTAGTTCACAAAATCTTCATACCAAGGCTCCTTCTCATTAGATGCCTTGACTTCTTCAATCTTCTTGCCGGTCTCACAAACTGCAGCCACTGCCCTAATGGCCATGATCTGCTCCTCACGAAGTCTTTCATCAATGGGGATTTCACCTTCAATTCTCAGCCTGGACAAGTGATCAGCCACTCCATTCTCAATGTCGGGCTTGTCTCTTATTTCTAAGTCAAACTCCTGAAGCAAAAGAATCCACCTCAATTGTCTTGCCTTGGCATCCTTCTTGGCGAAAAGGTGTCCCAAAGCAGCATGATCAGTGTAGACAATGACCTTAGACCCCACCAAGTAACTTATGAACTTCTCAAAGGCAAAGACAATGGCCAGCATCTCCTTCTCAGTTGTGGCATACCTCATCTGAGCATTATTCAAGGTTTGGCTCGCATAGTAGATCACATGAGTCTTGCCATCCTTCTTCTGCCCCAAGACAGCTCCAACAGCAAAATCACTAGCATCACACATGATTTCAAATTGGAGATTCCAATCAGGTGGCTGGACAATAGGAGCACTAACAAGTTCACCCTTCAGCTTCTTGAAGGCTTCTCTTGTACAAGGTTGGTGTCTTCACATCTCTGTAGGACCCTGCACAAGTTGGACAAACAAGCAGAAAACGAAGATCCGTAGACAGAGAAATCATCCATGAATACCTCCACTATATCCTCAATGAGATCCGAGAAGATAGACATCATGCACCTTTGAAAGGTTGTTGGAGCATTACATAACCCAAATGGCATCCTTCGATAAGCAAAGGTGCCATAGGGGCATGTGAATGTTGTCTTCTCTTGATCATTGGGATGTATGGGGATCTGGAAGAATCCCGAATACCCATCAAGAAAGCAATATAAAGGATGGTTTGCAAGTCTCTCAAGCATTTGATCAATAAATGTCAATGGGAAATGTTTTGGTTCTAGTTGGCATCAATTCATCCTTGTCATTTTTAACCATAGTAATACCACCCTTCGTTGGAACCACATGCACAGGAGATACCCATTTAGAATCTGAAATAGGATAAATAATGTTGGTGTCAAAATCGATCACGACGGAATCAATGACTGAAAGCCTCTAGAAAGTATTTCTTGAAACAAAAAGTCTCGGATAATTTGAAAAGAAGTTATACGAGATTTTCTCAAATTAGAATATCCACTCTCTGTGAGATCGAAGACTACTGGCGCAGAGACGAGTCCTCGAAAGACCGGTCCGCCGCCAAGGACATCAAGATTCGATCACCACAAAACCCTAAACACAAAAGAATCTGCCTCAAACTTCAAGAGGTCGCTTTCAAACCGTAAGGAACCAGAAAACGATCAAGATATCAAATCAAGCCCTCGCCGAGATCTTCAGCCTGGCGCCAGCGCATCGCGCCACGCGGCCGGCCTGGCGCCGGCGGCACCATCATGCGGGCCGCCTGGCGCCGGCGGCACCATCATGCGGGCCGCCTGGCGCCGGCGGCACCATCATGCGGGCCGCCTGGCGCCGGCGGCACCATCATGCGGGCCGCCTGGCGCCGGCGGCACCATCATGCGGGCCGCCTGGCGCCGGCGGCACCATCATGCGGGCCGCCTGGCGCCGGGCGCACCGCCACGCTGGCCGCCTGGCGCCGGGCGGCACTCGCCTGGCACCAGCGGCACCGCCACGCTGGCCGCCTGGCGCCGACGGCACTCGCCTGGCGCCGGGCGGCACTCGCCACGCTGGCCGCCTGGCGCCGGCGGCACCGCCACGCTGGCCGCCTGGCGCCGGCGGCACCATCATGCGGGCCGCCTGGCGCCAGTCGACGCCCTCGCCCTGGTCTCGTCCCATCGTGTTCGGTCTGATCCCATCTTGGCTTGTTTGGATCAATCATCGTGAGCTTGGGACGATCACGCTACGAATAACATCCTTCGACTCGATTGGAATCGTCCTCGATGTTTTACGACAAAACTAGAAGGATTGGATTTCGTAGAAGATATCGTATAAAACAAGGTCGATTAACTTGAACATCGATCCTTTAGGCTATACGGTTTATTTTACGAGAAAAATAGTCTTTCAGAAATCGTATAAAGCGTTCAGCGACTTAAGACAAGTCCACGGATTTTCTTACGATTTTAAGAATCCAGGCCCAATCAGGCAATGATCGTTTATCCGATTTCCCGAACATCGGATAAACATCAAGTCACCAAAACTCGAGGATAATTACGAAGATCGGCGAAAATGGAATACTTCCTGAAGAGATAAGCTTGGGCCCAAAGGCGAGGTCCATCATCTTAAGGCAAACCGACCTAGGAGTGAGTATATAAGGAGAGCAAGAGCAGAGGAGAGGAAGATGAAAAATTAGACTTAGAGCATCCTGCTAGCTTAGAGAACTTAGAACTTAGGCGGTTAGGCCAGCGAGGCAGGACTTAGAACGCCTGGGTCACTTTGTTCTAGTTTTATCTTCTCCGCAAACCCATGTTCCTCTCGAAGGATCTAACTATACTTTTACTCGTGAGCTCCGCACATAGAAACCCTAGGCATTATCTTCGACATGCTCGCTTCTATGACCAACGCCATATTTGACTAACCAGGCCCTAGAGCGTCTGGCGCCTCCTGCTCGCAAATCTCTGCTCCTCTCTAAGGATCGGACAATTTTTACTTAAGAGTTCGCGACATAGAAACCCTAGGCGCTATCTTCGACATGCCCGCTTCTATTACAACGCCATACTAGACTTAACCCGCCCAGACGGTTCGATCTCTTGTTCAATTCTTTCTAACTGAACTACCGACTTGATCCTCGAAGGGGTAATGAGGCAGCCTTTCTTAAGGTCCAGTCTCAAATCTTAACAAATCTTTTTCCGCATTTATTCGGTCACTTATCGTTGGCTGTCGCGGAAATCCGGACCTTCAAGGAAAGTCGGGTTAACTTGGCTTTCCTCCGCAATCTTATTCATTAAAATTGACGGTGTGAATTTCGGTTCCCACAGTTTGGCTAGAAGGAGGGTGGACGGATTACTCTTACTCATACGGCCGCAGCTTGATCGAACCGATGTCCAGAAATATGAAGGAAAAGTTGCAGTTTGCGCCAACGATGGTAAAACAACTCCAGCAGCGACTGTTCCACGCCAACGCCACGCAAACGCCACGGTGCTCGAAAGCAAATCAAAACCTAGCCGCTGCTTTCCGCCACAGGAAGAGCACGAAAACGAAGCTCGCAATTTCTATCTAAACAGAAAGGGAAACGATAAAATCTATCAAACCCCAAAAATTCATCTTGTTACCAAGTTAGAGAAATCGCGAATCTAACAAGTTTTCTACTAAAAACGCTTTTCGAGAACCTCTCGAAAAATAAAACTTATTCTCCTCAAACCTTGGGGAAACCCTTTATTATCAAGGAACAGAAGCACGGCAAATTGGTTCACCGATTCCCACTGCCATACTTCTTACAAACAACTCTCGAGGAACAAACGGGAAAACGAAAGGAGGTCGGAGCTTAATCTTACTAGGACGACTTGCCATAGGGTAAGATCAGTCTTCCCAGTCCGCCTTAGTAAGAGCCCACTTTGTTCTCCTTTGTGTCTAGGTCAAAATGGCTTTCGTTTCATCTCAATCGGAGTTTCCGTTGAGATTTTACGAAGGGAACAAAATCACTCTCCCGGCCACCTCGCCCGTGGACGAGAACAACCATCACCAAGGTCACCTCGCCCATGGCCACCTCGCCTGTGGAAACCTCACTTTGCTCTCCTTTGAGTCTAGGTCAAGATGGTTTTTGTTTCGTCTCAATCGGAGCTTCCGTTGAGATTTTACGAAGATAACAATGTCGGTGTCTCGACCACCTCGCCCATGAGAAGGATCTCTCTGTCCCGTCATAGGACAAGACCGGTCCTGTCTCAGTACCGTGCATCTTTGCCTGAGTTTTTCATAACTCGGTCTTTGAGTCCGTGAGCCCGGGGATCGGCGAAGGCAAGCAACAGCAGCATCGGCGACGCTGACGCTGGCCGCCTGGCGCCGGGCGGCACTCGCCACGCTGGCCGCCTGGCGCCGGGCGGCACGCTGGACGCTGGCCGCCTGGCGCCCGGCAAGGGTCCTGGCGCCCATCCGCAGTCGTTGCGATCTCGGCAACGGCAACATCTTGGTCCCTTAAACCCATGTTCGATTGTTCGAGAAACACGACGATTCTTCCGCAAAGCCTTCTCGATTGTTTAACAAAGCTCATATTCTAGAATCTAAGTTGAAGCCTCATTCCTCAAACCCTCGAAGGCGGAAAGTCTACAAATCCAAATCCATCACAATCCCGATACTCGAGGAGTCTCGCTGGATTAGAAACGATTATCTCGAAATCTACGGCTAAAAGATCTTCCCAAACTCAAAGATTTCCGCAAACGACTAACGGGGAAAGATCGAACAACGAAAAACCAACAGGCGGCAAGATGGCCTGGCACCGGGCGCACGCTGGACGCTGGCCGCCTGGCGCCGGCGGCACTCGCCACGCTGGCCGCCTGGCGCCGGCGGCACTCGCCACGCTGGCCGCCTGGCGCCGGCGGCACTCGCCACGCTGGCCGCCTGGCGCCGGCGGCACTCGCCACGCTGGCCGCCTGGCGCCGGGCGCACGCTGACCAGGGTCGCCTGGCGCCGGCGGCACTCGCCACGCTGGCCGCCTGGCACCGGGCGCACGCTGGACGCTGGCCGCCTGGTGCCAGCGGCACTCGCCACGCTGGCCGCCTGGCGCCGGGCGCACGCTGGACGCTGGCCGCCTGGCGCCGGCGGCACTCGCCTGGCGCCGGCGGCACTCGCCTGGCGCCGGCGGCACTCGCCACGCTGGCCGCCTGGCGCCGGCGGCACTCGCCTGGCGCCGGCGGCACTCGCCTGGCGCCGGCGGCACTCGCCACGCTGGCCGCCTGGTGCCAGCGGCACTCGCCTGGCGCCGTCCACGGTCCTCGCCCTGGTCTCGGTCCTATCGTGCCGGTCCGATCCCATCTTCGCTTGTTCGATCAATCTTCGTAAGTTTGGTACGATCACGTTATTCTAAACACCAATCGCCTCGACTATAATGAGGAAATGGGATTCCTTCGAAATGCCAAACCTTCAAAAGACTATTTTCTCGAAAATTTTGTAAAGGTTTTAATTCTTTGTAGGACAGGAACAAAAACGCCTTGAAAACTGCCGAGAATTTAGGGAACTTAGGACCTAGGTGGAAAGTCTAGCAAGCTAAGTCTTAGACAAAATTTCCTGTCTTGTTCCATCGCTCCTTGATTGTCCAGCAGAACATGCAAACCGATCTAGTCTCGAAAACCGAAACGATCGCCACGCATTCTAAAATCATACTCACCCCGCTTCCTAAAAGAAAGAAAAAACGCATAATAAGCCTTCGAAGAACGGCTAACCCGCTTTCAGAAAAGAAAAGGGAAGTAGGTAATGATACTATACCCGTGATAATCCCATCTTCAAAACTTTTGCTTCAACATCAAGACAACGCTTTTAACAAAGCAAACTCTCGCAGCAATAAGATTCGCCTAAAAACGCTTAACGCATAGCCCAACCGCTACAAACATAGTCTTGAAAACTCTACGCCACCTCTCGCCGCAAACTCGCGACTAGAACGTACCAACGCCAGACTAATAGCATGACGGGAACTACGAAAATAACGAAATAACCTTCGTAAAACTCCATAAGTAGTTCAAGCAGCTTTCATTCAAAGGTCAAAATCATAGCGAAACATCTCCGTAATACGGAAACATCGCTACTTTAACAATCTGCGATTTTCTATCTCCATGAAACCGGTCATCCATTACTTTCGTGATAACAAGAACATTTTAAAACAAAACAGCCTATGGAAAAACATGATCGGGTCTCATGCAAAACGATATCGCAGTACGCAAAAGTGAATGAGAAAACATAATCCGTGGTCACTAATATCGCAAGTAATTTGTGAGAAACGCCCGGTTACCTTTGCGAAAACCCCTTACATCACTTTTACAAAAATCCTCTGTATGGTCGAAGTTAATTCATACAAAGCAACTTTCGTGAAATAAACATAATGGGTCCAACGGGTAACTGACATAGACAGTTTTCGCCCACAAGGTTTCTGGCTCCTGCTTTCACTCCCCGCGTTACGCCCGAAAGCAGGAAATAATCACGCAGACTAACCCGCGACGGTCCCAAGGCCGATCCCTTAAACTTTGTCCCTCGATAAAATGAAACGATTTTCATGCAACAAAAATATTTTATGCAACCATTCATCGTGATAACTGAGACCTAAAGTGGAAGATCGCTTCTAAAAGCCATCAGCCATAATTCAGAAAACTCGCTATGCTTGGCATGTCTATCTCGCAACGCTATTTGGCCCTCGCCAACTACGCCTTCCGTAAAGCCCGACCTGAATTCGCATCCCCATTAAGGACAATAGTAAACTAACATGAACTTAATAAGGGTCATGGTCTGATCGCTTACCAAACAACTTCCTTGGCGATACGGCTGAATCTAGCCTCCATGCCAATCCAAAGCTACTGAGCGACCACCGCTCCAATCACTTAACGGCTAAAACCAACAATCCACGATTTGTTCATAGAACGCCAAGTGACTATTACGCAAGCAATTTGTCGCGATAACCCAGAATCGACATCATACGATAAACTCTCCATACCAAAACTCAGTCCTAACAACCATATGGTTAACGGAAGATTTAAACTCATCGCCAATCGATTAAGTTCTATACTCCGTAAACACGCATGAAAAGAAACACTCGTGACAAGGCTCCAAGAGTTATAATGAGTCATCCTTAATATATACAAACAAATCCCGAAGGCCAACACTTCACGGCACGGAATGTAGACGCTTCTCCCTGGTCGAACTTACGCGACCTCTTGGTCCTCGCGCCTAAACCAAACAACAGTTTCTGGCTGCTAACATTCGCGAAAACATCTCCAAAGCCCGCAAACATTTCAACCACGAAATGCGCACAAGGGAAACTCGACCTTCAGCACTGCGTAGACGCCGCTAACGCCGGGACATTCTTTTCTCAAAACGCTCCAGACCTAAATCCTCGCCTCTAGAACTCAAAACATACAAACACACCTCTAAACGGTAACATGCCTCTAAACTGGTATCATTTCGTTGTTGCTGATCACAACAAACTAACTCTAACATCCTAAACAGACAAATAGCAGCCTTCAAGGGTAGGCTCTCTTGCATCCGACAAGGATAAACATAGCCGCTATACAAGAAATCCAAATTTTGGTTTAGCTCTTCAGAAGGAAGTAGCTCGACTCACACCCGACAAGTCATATAAGCCGACAACAATTCGCTGGATTTTAAACGGTACGAAGTCAGGGTAAAATCGCAAACAGGCAAAACGAAGCCGATTTGTCATCGCAAAGCCTCAGTCCGAGTAAACCTAGGTCTTGCCCTAAACCCAGCCACGCTGGATCTTGACATCTCACGACATAGTATGGTATACGAGATCCAAAAATTTGTCTCTTCACTTAAGCCTATTCGTTTACCTAACTTTCCACAGAATCGGTAAACCGCGGAAAATCTCGCTTTATGCAAACAATAGGTATGGTGATCATCAGGAACTAGGAATGAGACGACAACTCACACCTCTTTCTCATACTTCAAAAACTGAAGTTCATAAATAATCAAAAACAAATACATCAACAGCATCATGCTCGAAAGTCTCTCATGACACATAACCAGACCATATAAGTATCGCTGGAAAACAGATCACAAGGGTCTTAAACTCCAAAACGAACCACGAAGGCTTGATCCCTACAACAAGGGTACGTAGGCAGCCTTCGAAGGCGCAGCCCCAATCTTACCATTTCAACGGAGTTTTCAACCATTAATTCCGCCTATTTTACCTGACATGTCTTATCGCCGCAAGAACATCACGAAGGTTCTAACGAGCTGGGGCTAACTGTTGGTGTCAAAATCGGTCACGACGGAATCAATGACTGAAAGTCTCTAGAAAGTATTTCTTGAAACAAAAAGGCTCGGATAATTTGAAAAGAAATTATACGAGATTTTCTCAAATTAGAATATCCACTCTCTGTGAGATCGAAGACTACGGGAGCGGCGCTGACGAGTCCCCGAAAGACCGGGTCCGCCGCCAAGGACATCAAGATTCGATCACCACAAAACCCTAAACACAAAAGAATATGCCTCAAACTTCAAGAGGTCGCTCTTCAAACCGCGGAGGAACCAGAAAACGATCAAGATATCAAATCGAAGCCCTCGCCGAGATCTTCAGCGCATGCCGGGCGGCACTCGCCTGGCGTCGGCGGCACGCGCCACGCGAAGCCGCCTGGCGCCGGCGGCACTCGCCACGCTGGCCGCCTGGCGCCGGTGGAACCTCGCCTGGCGCCGGCGGCACTCGCCACGCTGGCCAGCCTTGCGCCGGGCGCACTCGCCTGGCACCGGCGGCACCCATCACGCTGGCCGCCTGGCACCGGCGGCACTCCGGCCTGGCGCCGGTCGACTGCCCTCGTCCTGGTCTCGGTCCCATCGTGTTCGGTCTGATCGCATCTTGGCTTGTTTGGATCAATCATCGTGAGCTTGGGACGATCACGGCTACGGAATAAACATCCTTCGACTCGATTGGAATCATCCTCGATGTTTTACGACAAAAACTAGAAGGATTGGATTTCTCGTAGAAGATATCGTATAAAACAAGGTCGATTAACTTGAACATCGATCCTTTAGGCTATACGGTTTATTTTACGAGAAAAATAGTCTTTCCGAGAAATCGTATAAAACGTTCAACGACTTAAGACAAGTCCACGGATTTACTTACGATTTTAAGAATCCAGGCCCAATCAGGCAATGACAGTTTATCCGATTTCCCGAACATCGGATAAACATCAAGTCACCGAAAACTCGAGGATAATTACGAAGATCGACGAAAATGGAATACTTTCTGAAGAGATAAGCTTGGGCCCAAAGGCGAGGTCCATCATCTTAAGGCAAACCGACCTAGGAGTGAGTATATAAGGAGAGCAAGAGCAGAGGAGAGGAATTTGAAAAAAATTAGACTTAGAGCATCCTGCTAGCTTAGAGAACTTAGAACTTAGGCGGTTAGGCCAGCGAGGCAGGACTTAGAACGCCTGGTCAGCCTCTTGTTCTAGTTTTATCTTCTCCGCAGACCCATGTTCCTCTCGGAAGGATCTAACTATACTTTTACTCAGAGCTCAAGACATAGAAACCCTAGGCATTATCTTCGACATGCCCGCTTCTATGACCAACACTCATATTAGGCGAACCAGGCCCTAGAACGCCTGGCCGCCTCTGCTCGCAGAATCTCCTCTCGAAGGATCGGACAATTTTTACTTAAGAGCTCCGACATAGAAACCCTAGGCATTATCTTCGACATGCTTGTTTCTATGACAACGCCATACTAGATTTAACCCGCCCAGACAGTTCGATCTCTTGTTCAATTCTTTCTAACTGAACTACCGACTTGATCCTCGAAGGGGTAATGTAGGCAGCCTTTCTTAAGGTCCAGTCTCAAATCTTAAAAATCTTTTTCCGCATTTATTCGTAACTTATCGCTATTGTCGAGAGAATCCGGACCTTCAAGGAAAGTCGGGTTAACTTGGCTTTCCTCCGCAATCTTATTCATTAAAATTGACGGTGTGAATTTCGGTTCCCACAAATAACACCAGCATCTAAGAGTTTAAGAATCTCCTTCTTTACAACATCCTTCAGGTTAGGATTTAACCTTCTTTGATGCTCTATAGAAGTCATTGATTCATCCTCAAGATGTATCCTATGCATGCACAAAGAGGGTGATATCCCTTTGATATCATCAAGTGAGTACCCTATTGCTCTTCTAAACTTTTTAAGTTCATTCAAGAGTTGAGACAATTCATGTTCACTAAGCTCACTACTCACAATGACAGGCTAAGTCTCATTGGGGCCAAGGAATGCGTACCTTACACCATGGGGAAGAGGTTTAAGCTCCACTTTTGGCGCCTTGAGTTCACTCCAATCACCTTGGTGGGTGTCCTCTTGCTGAGTGGGTGAGGAAGCCTGATGAGTTTCTTGTTGCAGCTCCTCATACTGATCCTTACCAGCAACCCTTTTGTGTGAATCCAGAATGTTCCCATAGGCGGCACTCTCCATGTTCTCAATCACCTGGGTTTCCTTATCAATGGTAAGAGCATGTTGAAGGGAATCCTCAAGTGCCAACTCCTCTAGAAGCTCATCAGCTAAAGCTTCCATCTCCTCAATGTAAAAGATCTGGCCTTGAACAGTTGGCTTCTTCATTATCTCATTGATGTAAAAGTGGAGAGTGTGCTCCTTGCCCAAGTGAAGATCAATCTTGCCTTCCTTCACATTTATTATTGCTCCTGTTGTGGCTAAGAATGGTCTTCCGAGGATCAAGGGGTCTCTAGCTTCCTCATCTATCTCTAGCACCACAAAATCAGTAGGAATCTCACAGATTCCCACCATCACAGGGAGATCTTCCAAAACACCAATGGGAAACTTAACAGAGCGATCAGCAAGCACCAAAGAGAGTTTACACTTCTTGTATTAGCTGAATCCAAGCTTCTTGGCGACAGACAATAGCATGAGGCTGACACTGGCTTCCAAGTCACATAAACACCTCTCAAACATCAAAGTACCAATGACACAAGGCATAGTAAAGCATCCTGGATCCTCTAGCTTCTTAGGGATTGTCAATCTCTGGATGATGGCACTGCACTCATGAGTAAGAACCATCATTCCCTCCATCTCCATCTTCTTATCAGCCACAACATCCTTCAAGAACTTGCTGTACTGAGGGACAAGCATGAAAGCATCAATGATATGCATTGTGACCTGAACTTCTTTCATTTGCTTCTCAAAGAGTGCTTTGTACTTCTCTAATAGTTGCTTCTTGAATCTTCCAGGAAATGGCAGCGTAGGTTCAGAGGGAGGAGGAACAAAAGAAAACTCTTTTGTTGGAGTAGCAACTTCACCATGTTTCAGTGTTCTCTTCTCTTCTCCAACCTTTCCTTTACCCTTAGCTTCAACAATCTTTTCCAGAATCTCTTCATCAACTTTCTCATTCACAATCACCACATCATCATCTATATTGATGGCCACCTCCCCACCTTGTTTCTCATCGTTCTTGATGAGTGATATCTTGCATATTTACATGTTTTTAGCATCCATATCTCATGCATTTTGATCATATAAGTTAGGCATTAGGCATCTTTAGGTCCATTTTGAATTCATTTGTCCTTATCAGGTGTTGGAGTATGCTTTGGTGTGATTTGAGGTGTTTGGAAGCCTTATAGCCCAAAAAGAGATGAAGAATCAAGTTTGGTCATGAAAAGAGAAGTCAATCCATGATCTGGTCAAGACAAAGATGAGCATGGACGGAGGCCTTAGAGATATCTTCTGATGCTAATATTTGGTGGAGACACAGAATTTTGAGTTAACTTTCCAATGGAAGTGGTTTCAAGTCATTTGGATCCATATTGGAGTGGTTATGATCGATTCATTGGAAGCATGTCAAGACACCCGACCTGGACACCCGACCTAACCTACCCGCACGGGTTGGGCGAGAGATGATGGACGCCAGGGAGTGTACCCGGCCTCACACACCCGGATGAGAACCCCGCACGCTCCACACACCGCCTGGCATACGCTGCCTGAAGGACCCGCACGGCTCACATACGCGGCCTGGCATACGCGGCCTGAAGGACCCGCACGGTTCACATACGCGGCCAGCACACGCGGCCTGAAGCACCCGCACGGCTGGAAGGCTGGACGAGAGTCTGGTACGCGGGTCGGCATACGCGGGTCGGACCTCCACCACCTGACCCGGGTGGTTCCAAAGCTTCTTCCTTTTGGCTTGATTCTGATTGGCTGAAGACTTAATGACCTCAAGGACTTTTTAGACTTTCTCCTTTATGTTTATAAGGGTTTCCAAGCCCCATATAAATACTCTTGTATCCCCTTTGAGGGACTTATCTCATTTTCTCTCAAGACTTTACCTTATATTGTAAAAGCTTGAATCTTTTTATCAATCTAAGAAAGTTCTTCATCTTATATCTTGTTTCTCCTTCTCTCAAACATGATTAGCCTTGAATCTCACATAGATTTAAGGCTTTTCATGGAGACTAGAGAGTAGACACACTTTGGATTCATGGGTTAGGGTGATTAAAGGTGATTAGTGAAGATCTAGGGTTATTAAGTGAAGATCTAGGGTGTTTTAGTGTAGATATATCTTGTTCCTTGCTAGTAGAGTGCTTTTAATGCTTCTTTTGAGTTGGCCTCTCAAAGGTTGAGTTCTAGACATTTCTCACCCACAAGGTGTTCTATGAAATGTCTGAACCAACTCTACTAAGCTTTTAACATTCTTTACCAAAGACCATTTGTTGTAAAGGTGTTAAGATGGCTAGTAGACTTGTTCTTAATGATTGATTGCATATTATTCAGCCAATGACCATTTGATGTTTGAGATGTGTTAGCAAATGAACATTCTTCTTGACCATAGAGTTTGTTTAGACTTGTGCCTAGTCCTAAGGTTGTTAGATTGATTGAAAGCTGCCACCTTTAGATCGGATCTACTTGTTTCCTTGCTTGTTAAGGGTTCTTAATGCTATTTTGGTCTTGATCATATCAACATAGATCTATAGGCATTTCCGCCCGGAAGGTGTTCGATGAAATGCCTGAACCATCTCTTCAATGCTTTTAGCTTGCTTTACCTAAGGATTAGTTGTTAAAGTAGCAAGGATTGCTATTAGACTCATTCTTAATGTTTGCTTTGATCATTACAGTCAAAGGGATTTGGTGTACTTGGGTGATCATTGCAAAAGAGCATTCATCTAGGGATAGAGCTTCCTTAGGCATAAGGAGAATGTTTGATTGATTGCTTGCCATCCTTAGATTGGATCTTAATCACCTAAAGTCAAGTCCCTAGTCCCATGGATCCTACCTTAGCATTTGATTGAGTTCTTGCACTTGTTTCTTGATTGGATTTGAGATCACTTTGTTTATATTTTTAGGATCTTAGCTTGTTACCTTCATCTATCTTCTTGTTTGCTTAGATTAAGGAAGCTTGTGTATTCTTGGTGCTATAGATCACTAGTTCTCTGTGGGTCGACAACCTTTCTATACTTTCATTTGACTTGGGAGCCTTGAAAACTTCCACTATCAGTGAGGATTCTAGGAGGCAGCTCCCTACCACTTCTTAAGGTGATTGCTTTCATTGGCTCCTTGGGGTTTGGCTCTGACTTTCCAGGTAGTGTCCCTTGTTGGCGACTTGGCTGAGAGTTCATAGAAGCAAATTGGCTCTCCAAGGCTCTGATCTTGTTGTTTAGCTTTGTGTAGCTAGTATCAATCTTGGAGTGAACTGTCTTGAACTCATGGCCAATGTCCTTTGCTGTTCTAGACTGAGCTTCCATTATCTGCTTGAACATGGACTCCATACTTGAATCAGGAGCTTTAGCTTGAGAAGAGCTTCCTTGAGCTTGAGTGGACTGGTTGCTTTGGTTGCCAAAACCAGGAGGGATGTTTTGCCTAGGCTGGTAGTTCCCTTGCTGAGTGTTTTTCTTAGGCTGGTATCCTCCTTGCTGGTTGTTAGGATAAGACCTTTTCTGGTAGTTGTTGTAGTGAAAGTTAGGTTCCTTCCTATACCAAGTACCATTGTTGTTGATGAAACATAGCTCTTCTTGGCCTTCCAAACTTTCAACCTCAGTGACCGTAGGAGAAACTTCGTGGCTAGGACCACCCACAAATTTAATCTGCTCCTTTTTAGCTTGGTTGGAAAGAACCAAATCCAACTTCTCTTTCCCTGTCTGCTGATCTTCACCTCTGTTAGCCCTATCATATTCCTCACTATAGACTGAATCGCTTTTGGCCATGTTCTCTACCAGTTCCTCTGTCTCACGCTCAGTTCTTCCCAAGAAGAAACCATTGCTAGCAGTATCAAGTCTGTTTCTGCATGATGGTAGAACTCCCTTGTAGAAGGTGCTAAGTAAACTCTCCTTGTTGAAACCATGATGAGGGCATTAAGCCTAGTAGTCCTTGAATCTCTCCCATTGAAGTTCCCTAGAGTCTTTTGTTGAAACCCAGAGATTTCATTCCTGATCCCATTGAAGTGGAGAAGAATTTCTTCAGGAAGGCTCTCTTACAGTCCTCCCGAGTAGTGATAGTGTCACTTGGAAGAGACCTCTCCCACTGATGTGCCTTGTCTCCCAATGAGAAAGGGAACAACTTCAACTTGAAGGCATCCTTAGAAACACCATTTGTCTTGGACAAGCCACAATATTGATCAAACTTGTACAAGTGATCAATAGGATCCTCTGCTGCAAGGCCATGATACTTGTTGTGCTCTATGGTGTTCTGCAGCCCTAACTTGATCTCAAAGTTGTTGTTCTCCACTGCTGGTGCTCTGATTCCCAACCTATGACCATGAATGTGAGGTTGATCATAGGCTCCAATGGCTCTAGCTTGGCGCTGTGGGTGTTGTGGTTGGCACGGTGGTCTAAGGTTGTCAGCTCTTGGACCATTGCCCCCTTGGGCATCAACATCTTGAGGCTGATGCTCCATATCAAACCCTAATCTTTCCAAATGAGCCAGTTGCTCTACTTCTCTTCTCTGTCTTGCTATCTCCCTCTCAAGTGTAGCAATCTCTTCAACAGTAGGGACCAAGTTGGATGCACCTCTGCTTCTTGTGATCATACACCTGAAATTCAAAGGTAGACGAAGAAAGAGAACCAATAACACAAGAAAATAAAAATGACTTAGTCTCAAGCAAGTTTCTAAATCCCAATGTCACAATCAACTTAGATATTGGCAACGGCTCCAATTTGATGAGGGGCTTTTCAAGGGTCCAATCAAATGTTGTAATATAAAAGATGTCAATCCAGTTCTAAGTGATTATCAAGCATAGGGAATAAGACATGCTTAATCTAAGTGCTACCAATATGATGAGAATGATTTTTAATCTAAGACAATTCTTAAAAGCAATAAAAGATGAAACTCTCTTTCTTAATGAGATGGGAGAACTCATGGGCTAAGGGAATTGACCTTAGGGGGATCAAGCATCAATCTAAAGGTGGCAACAAACAATCAATCTATCAACCTTAGGCCTAGACACAATCCTAAACAAACTCTATCTTTAGATGAATGCTCATTCACAAAGATAACTCAAGCATCTAATCTCTTAGGTTGAATATTATCTAAGCAATCATTAAGAACAAGTCTAATCGCCATCTTAACACCTTTAACAACAAATCTCTTTGGTAAATAATGTTAAAAGCTTAGGAGAGTTGGTTCAGGCATTTCATCAAACACCTTTCGAGCATGAAATGCCTAAAGCTCAACTTTAGAGTGGCCAACTCTAAAATAGCATTAAAAGCACTCTACTAGCAAGGAACAAGATGGATCTACACTAAAACACCCTAGATCTAGCCTAATCACCCCTTAGTCTCCCTAACCCATGATTCCAAAAGTGGATTACTCACTAATCACCATGATCACTCTTGAATCTATGAGAGATTCAAGCTTAATCATGTAGAGAAAGAAATGAGATGAAATCACACTCAAGAATATAAAGATGAGATGAGATTATGATTCAAAGATAAAATTTGTACTCAAAGGTTTGTGTTCTTAGAGAGAAAATAACATAAGTCCCAATTTAGGGATAACAAGAGTACTTATACTTAGCTTAAAAGCCCTAAAAACATCATAGAAAATGACTAAAAGGCCCTTGGAAGCAATTAGGTCTCGACCAATAGGAAAGTGATGACAGGCCTTTTCAGGTCCTAATCAAATGTTGTAGAATACAAGATGTCAATCCAATTCTAAGAGATTCTAATGCAGAGGGAATGCAAGTTCATGTTTAATCTAAGTCTAATCATTAGAGAGGATGATTATGAAACTAAGGCAATATTAAAAATGCAATAAAAGATTGAACTTTCTTTCTCAATGAGGCAAGGGGGTTCTTGGGACAAGGGAACTGACTTTGGGTGGTCAAGATTCAATCAAAGATGCTAACTTTTCAATCAATCTAATTCCTTATGCCTAGACAACAAAACTAAGCAAGCTCTATCTCTAGATGGATGCTCCTTTGCTATGATCACCCAAGTACACCAAATCTCTTTGGCTGTAATGATCAAAGCAAGCATGGAGAATGAGTCTAATAGCAATCCTAGCTCTTTTGACAACTAATCTCTTAGGCAAAACAAGCTAAAAGCATAGATGATTTGGTTCAGGCATTTCATAGAACACCTTTCGGGCATGAAAGGCCTATGGCTCTATGTTTGAGAGGCCAACCCAAATATAGCAAGAAGAACACCAAATCAATGCAAGGGGATGATAGATCTAACACTAAGAACCTTGGATCTACACTTAATCACCCTTAGTCTCCCAAGCCCATGAACCCTAGATAGATCTACTCACTAATAACCATGGAAAACCTCAAAATCAATGATGATTCAAGGCTAAACATGATTAGAGAAAGAGATAATCTATTAGACACACAAGAAATGATGTAAAAAGGATCAAAGATCCAAACTTTCTTCAAGATCTTATTATGTTTTTGAGAGAAAAGAAGTTAGATCTCTTAATGAGATCACAAGAGTATTTATACATAGGCTTGAAAGCCCTTGGAAACATAAAGCAAAAATACTAAAGTGCCCTTGGCCAAGTGATTTTCGACCAATGAGAAGCAAGGAGAAAGGAAGAAGCTGAGCCACCCGGGTCAGGTAGTGCTGTCCAGGCCGGGTATGTCCAGGCCGGGTGTGTGCTGCTCGTCCAGCGTCCAGGCCGTGCGGTCTCTCTAGGCCGGGTGTGTTCGGCCGCGTGGTCCGTGTCCAGCAGCTAGCAGGACGTGCGGGTGCTGTTGGCCGGGTAGTCCTGTCCGGGTGCTTCCATGCGCGGGTGTGTGTGGCCGGGTGGAACGTCCGCGTCGTCCTCATACGCGGCTTCATCCTCGGTGGTACTGACAGCGTCCGTTCTAGGCTTCCAGCACAATCAGGACGTGCGGGTTGTCCAGGTCGGGCAGGTGCTGTTGGGTATCAGCTGGTACGCGGGTGCTGTTGAACGGGTGGTCATGTCCGGGTATGTGGTGATCAGTTCGTCCCTCGTCCCGTGCGGGTCCTCGTCCTCGGGTGGTACTGACAGCGTCCGTTCTAGGCTTCCAGCACAATCAGGACGCGGGTGCTTGTCCTCGGTCGTCCTGGCTGCGTCCTGAGCTCGTCCAGGCAAGGTTTGATGGTTGGCCTCGGGTGTGCTCACCCGGGTGGCTTGACATGCTTCCACTCAATTGATCATAACTCCTCCAATATGGCTCCAAATGTCTTGAAACCACTTCCATTGGAAAGCTAACGCAGAATTCCATGTCTCCACCAAATATAAGCATCAGAAGATACTTCTAAGGCCTTTGTCCATGTTCATCTTTAAACCCCTCTTTTTCATCACAAAACTCCCAAACATCTTCAATATCTCCAAAGTGTGCTCCAACACCTAATAGGGACTTATGAATGCAAAATGAGACTAAAGATGCCTAATGCCTAATCTAAATGAGCAAAAATGCATAAGATATGATAGCTAAAAACATGTAAATATGCAAGACATCAACTCCCCCACACTAGACCTTTGCTTGTCCTCAAGTAAACTTTTCAAACACAAGGGGGTGGATGCAAGGATGGGAACAAAGCCAAAGGAAACACTCATAGCACTCAACCTGACATCCTAAAGAAACATAGCAAATAGCATGAGCAAACTCTTTTATTATGCTCTAGCTTCACAAGGCCTATCAGTTACTCTTATATCTCTACACAAGATGCAATGCCTATCAACCAACATGTTCTCTTAACCAGCCCTCACATTGATTCACACACACACACAAGGTGAAGTCTCACAAATGGGCACATGATCTCAATCATTTGGCTTGGTGATCAAATGGTCTAATATGGATGAAAAGGAGGGTTCAATGCATCATTTCAAGGTGGCAATCACTCAAAAATCAAGGAGCTTGATCATTATGCAAAATTTATCTAAGACTAGGAGCAATTCATGCATACATGGATCCATCCTCATCATTCTACCCAATTCCTAAGTGATTACAAGTTCTACACCCCTTTTAATTCATCCCATAACCCAAAATGAAAACATATTCACATCACTCACCCTATGAACATTTTCTTTCTCATGATTCAACCTCTAAGGACCTCTATTCACATTCTAAGCTCTAACTCTTAAGTCTTTCCTTCCCCACTATCTTATTGAATCTTTCTCTTTTTTTTTTTTTCTTTTTCTTTTTCTTTTTTTTTTTTTTTTTTATATATGCATGAGGGGGAAGGTCAAAGACTTCAACTAAGAGCTTTTCATCTTTTTTTATTTCTAGGTCCCTAGGGTTTTTCTTTATCAAAACTCTTTTTGTTCATCAATCTCAACTTCGTCATATCCCCAAACCCAAAATGTAAACAATTAGGTAACAAACACTTCACTCACCATCCTAGAAGCTAGCTCAAATGATGACCCTATGCTAGCAAGAGATGAGAATAAATCCATGTCGCTCCCAATACTCTCAAGATTTTGCACATGACAAGCTATCAAAAGAGGCCTCACTCAAGCAAATCAATGTAGGCTTCAAAGAATGGATAGGGTTCAAGGGTAAGGGAGTGCCATTTGGGTTAACAAAGGGTGGTACAATGGAAAAAGATAACCCAAATGTGTATGAGATCCATGATCAAGTATGCAAATGCCCATATGCAAGAGAGATTAAGTTCATTCAAGTCTAAGTTCAGGATGGAGCTGGTCTTAAGAACAATGCCAATATCAAGCAAGCAAGCAAGTTTCAAGAAGAGTTTTCAAGGCTCAAAGCATGCAAGCTTTTCAAAAGATGCTTAAGCTACTTGATATGTTTAACTAGGGTGTCAAATTCAGTGCAAACGAGTGTTCTTTACAAGGCAATGCTCCATATGAAAATGAATGCAACCTATATGCTCTAGACTCAATCTTAAGGATGCAAGTGATGCAATCTACATGATTCAAAATTTAAAATTTTTAGATTTTCTATGCACTTGTGATTGCACAATGCAATGCATGAGACTCAAAATCACAAAGCAAACATGATCAAATATCGGTACCTCCCCACACTTAAATCACACAGTCTCTGTGTGAGTAAGAGAGTAAGAGATACCTCAATAAGGCAAAAGCAAATGTATATACAAGAAGGGTTGGAGTGATACCACACAAGGAGATTTGGGCATGGTGCTTGTGTCATGACTAGAAGCTGGCTTGGTTCATAGCAACTAGAGGAGGCTGCTACATGGATCATGGGGCTTAAGTGGTTCACCACCATTCTTCTCTCCTCTAGTGCTTTGCTCAACCTGAAAATCTTGACCACTTTTATTAAAAACTTAAAAGGAAATTCGAAATTGCAAAGCTATATACAAGGATAACCATGGGACTTCCTCCCAAGGGAGCTTGTTTTGAGTCACTTAGCTTGACTACCTTTTCTCTTTGACTAGTGAGAAGGAGGATCCTTCCCACCTTCAAGTGTGATGGTGAGGACCTGAGAGAGAAGCTCTTGAAGCTTGATAGGGTCATCTTGGAGCTGAGGAGTAATGATGGCTCTAGCACTTGAGAATGGTGTGGATCTGCCCTTATGCTTGATCTTGTACTCAATGGCTCCATCCTTGAGCTTCGTTGGATGGAGAGTGAGAGTGTGTGAGAGCAAATCAAGAGGTGGAGGATGAGGCTCTTTCACTATCTTTTTCTTGCCATGAGTGGCCATTAGGCTCCAGCCATCCCCTCTCTTTTAGCACTTTCCAAGTGCTCAACACACAACTCCTTAGAACACTCTCCATCAAGACCTTCTTTCTTAACAACAACCTCGTCATCTTTGGTCTTCTCAACAGCTTGTGCATCACAAGTGATTGTCCCACAATAATCTGAGTCCATTGGAGGTTGGAGAGGATAGGAGACAGCTTTGTTGACATGCATGAGAGTGACCTTCTTGTTGGGAAAGTCAATGCAAGCTCCAACTGTTGTGAGGAAAGGAGTGTCAAGGATCAAAGGGACTCTTTCTTCAGATGTCATCTGCAAAACAGTGAGGTCAATAGTATGGTGCAGGATCCAATCTTTAAGGAAAAGTCCTTGATTATGCCAAGTGGGGTTGTAGAAGAGGAATCCCCAAAGATGAGAGGAGGAGTATCTGTTTCCATGCTTTCAATCCCAATACTCTGCACCATATCCAAGGAGATGACATTCAGACTAGCACCACTATCAACAAGAGCATCATCCATATGTAGTTGACCAAGAGAGCAAGACAAGGTGAACTTTCCTTGAGATTCAAGCTTAGGGAGGGATTTGGGAGTGCTTGGTGGATCAATCTTCAGAAGTGAGATGTCCAAAAGTTCAGCCACTTCAGCTTGGTGGGTGAGAATGTCCTGTATGAGCATCATTTGGACATGAGCAGCATGCATATTGGTGATCTCTGGAAGCTTGACTCCAATATCACTTAGGTCTTTTCTGAATTTGGAGACCACATTTTTCTGAGCTTTGGTGAGGAACCTTTGAGGGAAAGGGAGCTTATCATAGGGTGATAGCTCAATCTCATTATCCTCTTTCTTCACTTCTTTCAGCTTGAGGTTAGCACTCTTCTCAACTTGTGTCTCAACCTTAGGTTCATCAATCTTTCCTTGAACCTTCTTATCAGCTCTCTTCACAACTCTAGCTTCAGCTGTGGCCACAACCAGTCTCTTATCATGTTCAATCTGATTTCCAAGCACTAGCCTCTCAATCTCATCAACATCTTTCTTATGATCACTCAATGCAATCCCTGAAGAAGTGGAGAGGATAACATTGCAAGTCTCCTTAGGGTTCTTCTCTGGTTTCCCTGGTAGAGATCCCATTGGATTCCTGGAGGATGAAGACATGGATGCAACTTGGCTCTCCAAAGCTTTGAGGTGAGAGGCAAGTTGCATGTACTTGTTGTTGAGATCAGAATAAGTTCCATCAATCTTGGCATGAATATTCTTGAACTCATCTCCAATACTCCTAGCATTCTTCTCTTGAGCTTCTAAGAGTTGTTTGAACATGGACTCCAAGTTTGAACTTGGAGCCTGAGCTTGAGAAGAGCCTCCTTGGGGCTGAGTAGGCTGGTTTGCTTGGTAACCTCCTTGTTGATTGTTGTAGTAAGGTCTTTGCTGGTAGTTGTTTTGGTATTGGAAGTTGGGCTCTTTCCTATACCATGTGCAATTAGAATTGATGAAGCACAGCTCCTCTTGACCTTCTACACCATGAACTTCAGTAGTTCTAGCCGGCTGGTTCTGTTGCTGGTTCCCAATGGAGTTAAGCTGCTCTTGCTTAGCCTTCTCTACAAGAAGCTTGTCCAAATTTTCTTGGAGAGATTTGAGGGCTTTTCTTGTCTGCGGATCATCTTCATCAGTTCTTCTGTTGGCTCTATCATGCTCCTCACTGTAGACTGAGTCACTCCTTGCCATGTTCTCCACTAGCTCCTCAGCATCCTGCTCAGTTCTGCCCAAGAAGAACCCACTGCTGGCTGTGTCCAATCTGCTCCTGAACTCTGGTAGAGCACCTCTGTAGAAGGTACTAAGCAAACTCTCCTTGGTGAAGCCATGATGTGGGAATTGAGACCAATAGCCCTTGAACCTCTCCCATGCTTCACTAAAGCTCTCAAGGTTCTTCTGCTGAAAGCTAGAGATCTCATTTCTGATCTTGGCTGTTCTTGAGGTAGAGAAGAATTTCTCTAGGAATGCCCTCTTGCACTCATTCCAAGTAGTGATAGAGTCACTTGGAACAGCCTTCTCCCATAGATGTGCCTTGTCTCCCAAAGAGAATGGAAACAACCTTAGCTTGAAAGCATCTTCAGAGACTCCATTAATCTTGGACAAGCTACAGTAGCTATCAAATGTGTCCAAGTGATCAAGGGGATCCTCCACAGCAAGGCCATGGAACTTGTTGTTCTCAATCAAATGCAACAGCCCTGATTTGATCTCAAAGTTGTTGTTCTCCACAGCTGGTGCTCTGATTCCCAACCTATGACCATGAATTTGAGGGTGGTCATAGGCTCCAATGGCTCTTGCTTGGCGTGGTTGGTGATGTGGCTGGCGTGGTGGTCTAGGATTGTCAGCTCTTGGACCATTGTCCCCTTGGACATTACCATCTTGAGGCAGATTCTCCATCTCAAACCCCAACCTTTGAAGATGAGCCTGTTGCTCTACTTCTCTTCTTTGTCTAGCTATCTCCCTCTCAAGTGCAGCAATCTCTTCAACAGTAGGAACCAAGTTGGATGCCCCTCTGCTTCTTGTGATCATACACCTGAAAGTCAAAGATAGAAGAGGCAAGAACCAATATCACAAGACACAATAAGAATAAAAATGACTTAGTCTCAAGCAAATAACTAAATCCCAATGTCAAAATCAACTTAGAACTTGGCAACGGCGCCAATTTGATGACAGGCCTTTTCAGGTCCTAATCAAATGTTGTAGAATACAAGATGTCAATCCAATTCTAAGAGATTCTAATGCAGAGGGAATGCAAGTTCATGTTTAATCTAAGTCTAATCATTAGAGAGGATGATTATGAAACTAAGGCAATATTAAAAATGCAATAAAAGATTGAACTTTCTTTCTCAATGAGGCAAGGGGGTTCTTTGGACAAGGGAACTGACTTTGGGTGGTCAAGATTCAATCCAAGATGCTAACTTTTCAATCAATCTAATTCCTTATGCCTAGACAACAAAACTAAGCAAGCTCTATCTCTAGATGGATGCTCCTTTGCTATGATCACGAAAGTACACCAAATCTTTTTGGCTGTAATGATCAAAGCAAGCATGGAGAATGAGTCTAATAGCAATCCTAGCTCTTTTGACAACTAATCTCTTAGGCAAAACAAGCTAAAAGCATAGATGAGTTGGTTCAGGCATATAGAACACCTTTCGGGCATGAAATGCCTATGGCTCTATGTTTGAGAGGCCAACCCAAATATAGCAAGAAGAACACCAAATCAATGCAAGGGGATGATAGATCTAATACTAAGAACCTTGGATCTACACTTAATCACCCTTAGTCTCCCAAGCCCATGAATCCTAGATAGATCTACTCACTAATAACCATGGAAAACCTCAAAATCAATGATGATTCAAGGCTAAACATGATTAGAGAAAGAGATAATCTATTAGACACACAAGAAATGATGTAAAAAGGATCAAAGATCCAAACTTTCTTCAAGATCTTATTATGTTTTTGAGAGAAAAGAAGTTAGATCTCTTAATGAGATCACAAGAGTATTTATACATAGGCTTGAAAGCCCTTGGAAACATAAATCAAAAATACTAAAGTGCCCTTGGCCAAGTGATTTTCGACCAATGAGAAGCAAGGAGAAAGGGAGAAGCTGAGCCACCCGGGTCAGGTAGTGCTGTCCAGGCCGGGTATGTCCAGGCCGGGTGTGTGCTGCTCGTCCAGCATCCAGGCCGTGCGGTCTCTCTAGGCCGGGTGTGTTCGGCCGCGTGGTCCGTGTCCAGCAGCCAGCAGGACGTGCGGGTGCTGTTGGCCGGGTCGTCCTGTCCGGGTGCTTCCATGCGCGGGTGTGTGTGGCTGGGTGGAACGTCCTCGTCGTCCTCATACGCGGCTTCATCCTCGGGTGGTACTGGCCGCGTCCGGAGCTCGTCTAGCATCAGGACGTGCGGGTCGTCCAGGTCGGGCAGGTGCTGTCGGGTATCTGCTGGTACGCGGGTGCTGTTGAACGGGTGGTCATGTCCGGGTATGTGGTGATCAGTTCGTCCCTCGTCCCGTGCGGGTCCTCGTCCTCGGGTGGTACTGACCGCGTCCGTTCTAGGCTTCCAGAAAAATTAGGACGTGCGGGTGCTTGTCCCCGGGTCGTCCTGGCCGCGTCCTGAGCTCGTCCAGGCAAGGTTTGATGGTTGGCCTCGGGTGTGCTCACCCGGGTGGCTTGACATGCTTCCACTCAATTGATCATAACTCCTCCAATATGGCTCAAAATGTCTTGAAACCACTTCCATTGGAAAGCTAATTCAGAATTCCATGTCTCCACCAAATATAAGCATCAGAAGATACATTTAAGGCCTTTGTCCATGTTCATCTTTAAACCCCTCTTTTTCATCACAAAACTCCCAAACATCTTCAATATCTCCAAAGTGTGCTCCAACACCTAATAGGGACTTATGAATGCAAAATGAGCCTAAAGATGCCTAATGCCTAATCTAAATGAGCAAAAGTGCATAAGATATGATAGCTAAAAACATATAAATATGCAAGACATCAGAAAGCATGGTGAAAAACGCTCAGGGTGCCTCAGGACGGTCCAGCCCGCGCATGTCCGACCCGTGCAGAACCGTCCGGTCTATTCTTCGTCCGCGCGGGTGTGCTGGCCTGAGCGTCCCGTCCCGCGTGTCCGTCTTGCTTCGTCTGGCCTCGTCCCAGGCGGGTGCTACGTCCCGTGCACATCCAGCCGCGCGTCCGGCCTGCCTCGTCTCTTCTCATCCCGCGCGGGAGTCACGTCCCGCGCATATCCAGCCACACATAGTCCGTACAGATCGTGTCCTGTCTTGCGCGGGTAAGCTCTCCCGCAGGTCCCGGCCCGCACGTCCGTCTGTTCCTGGCCTGTCCTGTCCCACGCGGGTAAGTGAACTCGAGCACTCTAGGCCACGCATGCCTCGTCCGTTCCACGTCCTGTCCCGCGCGAGTGCTCCCTCCCGAGCACTCCAGGCCGCTCATCCGCCTATCCATCCAGCTCTCCATGCGCGGGTCAGGTAGACCGAGCACGTCCATCCGCGCGTCTGGCCGAGTCAAACCGAAGCCATCTCTGCCCAAACTTGGCCAAGCTCCTTCTTTATCTCATTCTTGCATCAAAATCACTCTCAACACCTTCTTTTACTCCATGGGACACTCCAATACATGATAAGGACTTATGAATGCAAAATGGATCCTAAAGATGCCTAAACCTTAACCTACAAGACAAAGAATGCATAATAAAGATGGCTAAATCAATGAAAATATGCAAGACATCAGTTCCGACTCGACCTACAGGTCCTAAAACGGTCTCAGGACCTAGATCCTACGGGTTCTTATTTGACCTACGGGTCCTAAAACGGTCACAAGACCTGGAACCTACAGGTTCCTCCACGACCTCCGGGTCCCATATATCAGAAAGAACCTATGGGTTCCTACTCGACCTACGGGTCTTCGGGAGGTCTCTAGATCTGAAAACCTACTGGTTCCATAGGATTCCAGAGTTTAGAAGTGAACTTAGGTGTTCCTAAAACGGCTTACGGGTCCTACATGATCCCCATATCTAAATGGAGAATCTACGGATTCCACGCAACCTCCGGGTTCCAAACGACCTCCGGGTTTTACGAAGGGTCTCAAGATCCAGAAGCTACCTGCGGGTTCCTCAGTAACTCGCAGGTCCTTACATTGCCTCCGGTTCATAAGTACAACATCCGGGTTCAGAGTTAGTCTTGCAGGTTTCTTATAAGACCTCTAGGTCTGAAACAATCCCAAGAGCCTGACGCATTCGTCGGGCTCTATAACCAACTCCTGGGTCTCAAAACACCCAGGACCGCGAGTAGCCAATCTACGAAAAGAGTTAGGTGGCATATCCCTGCATGAGGGGCTAATGAGCCTAGGGCGTTGGGTCAAAAAGACGTTCTTGCAAAAGAAGACCCTATTCTAAGAAATAAAAATGATGCAGCATAAGTAGAGATAAATCCGAATAACTATTTTATTATAAAGAGAAAGAGGCCACAGCAGGGCCATTTTTCAGACAACAAAATAAAACGGACGAAGGCCTGACAAGAGTCTTAAAACCCTCAAAGAGGGTTGGGTACAACAAAAGAAACCCCAACACGGGGTGCAGAGTTCGGAATAAAAGATCAGGCTCAGTTGACGGGAGGACCATCATCAGCAGGGGCAGGCACTGGAGTCTTCTCCGCATCCTCGGCCTCACCAGGGATAACTGGCTCATCCTCAAAGAAACAAGCAAGAAGACCCAGCAGCCGAGCCTCGGAGGTCTTCACCTTCTTATACTGCTCCAGCAGGACTGAGGGCTCCCAGCCGTCGGTCTGGTGTTTGAGCCACTCCCTCATCAGCTCCCAGCAAGCCACCACTTTCGCCCAATTAACCACCATAGCCTTCTCAGCATCGAAGGTCTGCGCGGCATACTTTAGCTCGAGCACCTCTTCCTCCCGCTCCTCTAGCCGCTCCCTCAAGGAGACATTCTCCGACGCTGCCAGTGTCCCTGCCTCTTCCTGGTTCCTGATCTTGAGCTTCAAAGCCTTGATCTCCTTCTTCTTGGCCAAAGCATTATCTTTACCTTCGTGCAGTTGAGAGGCCAAAACGTCTATCTCTGCCTTAGCCAAAGCCTGCTCGACCATTCTTTCTCCGAGATGGAAAAGCTGAGACATCGTCTGCACAAGAAATAACCTAGTCAGCAGCAGGAATCAAGCTCTCAAACAAAATAGAAGCAACACGTTACCCGGAGAAGATCACCCTGAAGAGATCGGATGACCTCGAGAGAGCCTCCTTCTGGCAGAGATGCCGAAGTCGATGGGAACACCTTGGTATTGAGATTAGCAAGCATAGTTACCAGGTCACACGATGACGCGAGACCTTGGGAGTGGGTCCAGAGGCCTTAGACTTCTTCTTGGAGGAAGCAGGGGCTGGAGTAGTTGCTGCCTTGCGCTTGTTGCTCATGATGAACTAAACATCATCATCATCCTCGGCAGGGGTGGCACGCTTGGGAACGGCCCTCTTCGTCGATATTGCCTCCAAAGCTTTCTGGAAACCTGCCAAAGCTTCTTCGCCCTTAGATCCTGACATAACGCCTGAAGAAACAGCATTGATATTAATCCAAAACAGTGCAAAGAAACCAAAAGAAAAATGAAGACTTACCCCAGATGCTGCAACATTCCAACGCTTCTATACTCACAAGGAAAGGAATCTGACGCCGTTCGACCGGAAGCTTCAACACCTGATCAATCGTCCTCTTTCCCGAAGAAGAAATTGGGTGAGAAGTATCTGCAAAAGAAATCAAAAGTGATTAATGCCCTGTTGCTAAGAGATATAATGACGACTACTATAACCCACCAGCTACTCGCCAAACCGGGGAAAACCCGGAAGATGCATAAATGCAAGCTTCTTGGTCCAACGACTATCGAAGACTAGGTGGCGCTTTCTCTCCCTCTTAGGGATTTCCAGGACTGGAGGCTCCTTGAGAAGAGGATGTAGATGGTATCTTCCCCCTCCTCCGTTCAAAGGAGAGATGAAGTAGGAGTAAAGAACCTCAGCAACACCGATAACGAGACCCTCAAAATCACCTAAATTCTGCATGGCTATCAAAGTTCTCCAAGACATTGGATTTAGCTGACCCGGCGAGATCTCCAGCATCTCCGACACCTTAGCCACTACCGAGGGAACCCGGTCCCTGAAACCTGACTCAAAGAAGCCTTCATAAACTGGTACCTCGTCGATCTCTGATGATGGACTTTTCAAGGGTCCAATCAAATGTTGTAGTATACAAGATGTCAATTCAATTCTAAGTGATTCTAATGCAAAGGGAATGCAAATCTATGCTTAATCTAAGTGCAAACATTGAGTGAAGATGATTATAAACTAAGGCAATACTAGAAATGCAATAAAAGATGAACATTCTTTTCAATATGAGGCAAGGGGGTTCTTGGGACAAGGGAATTGACTTTGGGTGATCAAGCTTCAATCTAAGATGGCAAACTTTCAATCAATCTAACACCTTAAGCCTAGACACAATCCTAAGCAAGATCTATCTCAAGATGAATGCTCATTCACTAACATATCTCAAGCATCTAATCTCTTAGGTTGAATAATATGAAAGCAATCATTAAGAACTAGTCCATTAGCTATATTAACACCTTTAACAACAAATCTCTTTGGTAAAGAATGTTACAAGCATTGGAGAGTTGGTTCAAGCATTTCATAGAACACCTTTCGGGCACGAAATGCCTATAGCTCTATTTTGAAGAGGCCAACTCCAAAATAGCAAGAAGAACACTCTACAAGCAAGGATCAAGAAGGATCTACCCTAGAACATCTTAGATCTACACCTAATCACCCTTAGTCTCCCAAGCCCATGAACCCTAGATAGATCTACTCACTAATAGAGATGGAAAACCCCAAAACCAATGATGATTCAAGGTTAAACATGATTAGTGATAGAGAAAATCCAGCAAACACAAGAAAATGAGATGAAAAAGGATCCAAGATCCAAGCTTTCTTCAAGATCTAAAAGTGTTTTTAAGAGAAAAGAAGTTAAGTCCCAACTTTGGGATACAAGGGTATTTATACAAGGCTTAGAAAACCTAAAACCATCATTAAGAATTACTAAAAAGTCCCTGGAGTCATAAAGGCTTCGACCAATAGGAGAGAGGGTGCAAAAACGCTCAGGGTAAGTGAGGTTGGCCCGGCCCGCGCGTTCCCGGCCAGTCTCGTGCGGGTGTACCGACCCGAGCACTCTAGCCCGCGCACCGACCTGTCCGTCCACATTCTGTCCCATGCGGGTAAGTGAGGCCGAGCACTCCAGGCCGCGCACCTTCCAGCTCTCTTCGTCCGCGCGGGTACCAGTCCTCGCGCACTCCAGGCCGCGCATCAGTCCGTGCCCAAGCTGTCTGTCCGAGCAGTCCAGGCGCTTGTCCCGCGCGGGTGCTCAGTCACGAGCATATCCTGCCGCGTGTCCGGCCATCCATCCTTCGTCCGTCAAAGCACCCGGTTAAGTGTTCCTGATTTATCTCGCGTCCCGGCCGTCCTGGTCTCGTCCAAGGTATGGTCTTGATCATGGTTTGGCTTGTCCTGACCTTGGCCAAACTCCATTCTTCATCTTTTTTAATCACATAGCTCCCAAACACCTCCAATCACTCCTTTGCTCGTTCAAACACCTAATAAGGACATATGAATGCAATATGAACCTAAAGATGCCTAATGCCTAATCTAAATGATCAAAATGCACAAGATATGATAGCTAAAAAACATGTAAATATGCAAGATATCAACTCCCCCACACTAGTCCTTTACTTGTCCTCAAGTAATCTTTTCAAAACAAAAGGAGGAGAGAAATAGAGATGGAAGCAAAGCCAAAAGAAACACTCATAGCACTCAACTTGACATCCTAAAGAAACATAGCAAATAGCATGAGCAAACTCTCTTATTAAACTCTAGCTTCTCAAGGCCTATCAATACTCTTATGCATGTACACAAGATGCAATGCCTATCAACCAACATGCTCTCTCTTGACTAGCCCTCACATTGATTCACACACACACACTCAAGGTGAATTCTCACAAATGGGCACAAGATCTCAATCATTTGGCTAGGTGATCAAATGGTCTAATATGGATGAAAAGGAGGGTTTCAATGCATCATTTCAAGGTGGCAATCACTCAAAAAACAAGGAGCTTGATCATTATGCAAAATTTATCTAAGACTAGGAGCAATTCATGCATACATGGATCCATCCTCATCATTCTACCCATTCCTAAGTGATTACAAGTTCTACACCCTTTTCATTCATCCCATAACCCAAAAAGAAAAACATTATCACATCACTCATCCCATGAACAACTTTCTTTCTTTTGAAATTCAATTCAACCTCTAGGGACCTTTTATTCACAATTCACAATTCTAAGCTCTAACATTTTCTTGTTTTCCCTTCCCCACTATCTTATTGAATCTTTCTTTTTCTTTTTCTTTTCTTTTTTTCTTTTTCTTTTCTTTTTCTTTTATTTTCTTCTTTTTTTATATGAGGGGGGAAGGTCAAAAACATCAATCAAGAGCTTCTTATCTTTCTATTATAGGTCCCTAGTTTTTTTTTTTCATCTCAATACATTCTTTTGTTCATCAATCTCAAAATTGTCACATCTCAAACCCAAGATATAAACCTTTAAGGAACAAAAACCCCACTCACCATCCTAGAAGCTAGCTCAAATGATGACCCTATGCTAGCAAGAGATGAGAACAAATCCATGTCGCTCCCAATACTCTCAAGATTTTGCACATGACAAGCTATCAGAAAAGGCCTCACTCATGCAAATCAATGTAGGCTTCAAAGAATGGCTAGGGTTCAAGGGTATGGAAGTGCCATTTGGGTTAACAAAGAGTGGTATAATCGGGAAAGATAATCCAAATGTGTATGAGATCCATGATCAAGTATGCAAAAGCCCATATGCAAGAGAAATTAAGTTCATTTAAGTCTAAGTTCAGGATGGAGTGTTGGGGTCAAAATCGGTCAACGACGAAATCGTCACCCGAAAGTCCTCGAAAGAAAACCAAGTGACGATCAAAACCAAGAAACGGGTCGTCACTCGATGAACTCACAAGAAGGCATGAACGGACCGTGAGCCCCGTGGATCAACGAAGGCAAGCAACAGCAGGCACCGGCGGACGCAGGACACGGCACGGACGGCAGGACGCCTGGCGCCGGCGGCAGGCTTGTCCTGTCCCGTCTGGCGCCGGCGGCAGGCCTGTCGTCTCCCGTCTGGCGCCGGCAGCAAGGGTCCTGGTGCCCATCTATGCAATCGTCTCGTGATCTCGGGCAACGGCAGCATCTTGGTCCCTTAAACCCATGTCCGGATTGTCCGAGAACTACAATGATTCTTCCGCAAAGCCTTCTCGATTGTTTAAAAGTTCATATTTTAAATGTCTAAAGTTCGAAGCCTCATTACTCAAACCCTTGAAGAAAGAAAATCTACGAATCCAAGTCCATCCCGATACTCGAGGAATCTCGGAAGATCCTGTTGGGTCAAAAACGTTTATCTCGAAATCTACGGCTAAAGATCCTTCCAAACTCAAAGATTTCCTGCACGAACGACTAACGGGGGAAAGATCGGGCAACGGAAAACCCACGGGCGGCAGAGAACCCCTGGCGCCGGGCGCATCGCCACGCGTGCGCCTCCCGGTCATGCCGGGCACGGCAACGCCAATGGTCGCCTGGCGCCGGTGGCACTCGCCTGGCACCGGCGGCACCCGGCCTGGCACGGCACCCGGCCTGGCGGCGGCGTCCGCATAGCGAGCTGGCCTGGCGCCCGGCGGCAAGCCCCTGGCGTCGGTCGGCGGCCCTCGTCCTGGTCTCGGCCCCATCATGCCGGTCGATCCCATCTTGGCTTGTTTGGATCAATCTTCGTGAGTTTGAATGCGATCACGGTTATTCTAAACACCAAACTTCGACTATCACGAGGAATTGGGGTTCGCCGAAATGCCAAAACCTTCAAAGACTATTCTTTGAAAACCGTAAAAGCGTCTAAATGGCCCGACATGGCCAAAGCGGCCCACTACGATTTTCGAAAGGAAGGGTAACTATGACGGTTTATCCTTATCCTCACATAAGAGATAAATGTCAAGTTTCCAGAAGATAAATGTCAAGTTTCCAGAAGATAAATGTCAAGTTTTCCGATAAACACGAAGATGGACGAAATGGAAAAAGCCCGATTCAGCCCGAAAGAAGACAGACCGTCTTAAGAGGAGTATATAAGGAGAGCTTTGGCGAGGAGCAAATCATCACAAAACTTCCAGAGCACTTAGCACTTAGAGCGATTTAGCATTCTTTTCTGTTTTCATTAGCGAGCTGCGACTCAACTAGGATAGACTTAGGCGACCGGACTAGCGGACTTTTCGACAGCTCTTACAGCCGATTTCTTCGCTTGTTGTACACGCTCAAACGAGAATTCAGAATAATATCTCTTTCGCTCAACTCTTACGATTTTTATTGTGCAACTTTAATCTCCATTGATTGTATCGTGTGTGGCCCAGCAGATATCCGGGACCTTCAAGGAAGATCGGGTTAACTCGGTTTTCCTCCACAAATCGTTTATCGGAAATTGACGGTGTGAATTTCGGTTCCCACAGTTTGGCGCTAGAAGGAGAGGGGGTTACGGATCTATCTATCTCGCAACTGCACACGCCGATCATGTCTACTGGCGTCACCAAAGACCAGCCAGCGCTAGGCGGAACACCGTCGGCGTAGCGTTGAAGACTCCAGCTGGAGATCGTCCACAGTCACTGCTGATGCAAACACTGAGGCGCTTAGACAGATGAAGGAACTGTTCACCTCCGCCCAGGAACGGGCGGAACAACAGGACAAGCTGATAACCTCGCTCGCAAAACAGGTCGACACCTTAACTGCGAGGAGCAAGTTGCAGCGCAGATCCACCAAGGCACGCCATGCGAAGACTCGACTTCGATCTCCCGAGCACGAGAAAAGATGCCTCAAAGAGCCCACTCAGAAGCGGCTCAAAAGGACAGCAAAGACCTCGCAGAACCTTCCACCCGACTCACGGAAACAAAGCGGCGTCGGCGCATCAATCTGGATATCAGCGACCAATCGGATCCTTCCGATGAAGACGCTGACATCCACCTAGGAGGACCGAAGCCAGTCCGCTTCGGCAGGCGGTATCGCCGAGAGGACCATGGCGAAGAGGTGGAAGAACTCTACTGGATGGAGCAGGAAGAACTCACGGAAGATCAAGCTCGGATCCATCGCGACCAGCGCCGACAAACTCGGAGGAACGCCGGTAGAAATAGTGAGATCCATGATCTCCGCGAATCTCTCAAAAAGACCGTGGCGAAGTGCAAGCGGTGAAATCATAAATCCATCAGGCGACCAGTTCCGCCTCGAGATCGATAGACTTCGAGGAAACCGCGGGCGAGCGGTTCCTGCTTTCGGATCGCGAAACACGCATCTCAGACCAGGGAAAATCAAAATCCCGGTCTATGACGGTACTACGGATCCTAAGGCGCACCTGCAGTCTTTCCAGATCACAATGGGTAGGTGCAAACTCCCGGAGCGCAAACGAGACATGGGTCATTGTCTTCTCTTCGTCGAGCACCTCAAAGGCGCTGCGCTCGAATGGTTGTCCCGGCTCAAAAGGAACTCCATCGGAAGCTTCCGCCAACTGGCCTCGGCGTTTCTCAAACAATACTCCATGTTGATGGACAGAGAAACGTCCGACGTGGACCTGTGGAGTCTAGCTCAGAAGGAGGATGAGTCGCTCCGCGACTTCATGCGAAGGTTCAAACTGGTGATGGCCAGAGTAACAGGCATCAGCGACAATGTCGCAATCGACGCCCTGAGGAAGACTCTCTGGTATAAGTCGAAGTTTCGAAAGTGGATACTACAGGAAAAGCCGCGGACAATCCAGGATACTCTCCACAAAGCAACAGACTTCATCATCATGGAGGAAGAAATGAAGCTTCTATCGCAGAAGCACGGACCACAGAAAACGTCCTCAAAAAAGAAACCCTCTCGTAACAACAAGAGCGTCCATCCGCGAAGGGAAGGCGCCCAAAGGCGAGCATAACTACGCCATCAACTTCGAACAAGGCAAGACCTCCGGAAACACCTGGACCAGGAACCAGTACAAGGATAATTCCTACTGCGAGTTCCACGAAACCAGAGGTCACTCCACTGCGAACTGCAAGGTTCTCGGCGCCCGGCTCGCCGCGAAGCTCCTCACCGGCGAACTATCAAAGGTCATGAGTATAAAGGACTTTCTCCTGGACTCCGACCGCCCAAAGACCAACAAAACTGTCTCCGAGGACCGCGCGACCAAAAATCAATCGGGTGAAAACGCGAAGGAGACAGACGACCAAGGAACAACAACAGTCGCCCGGAGGGTAAACATGATCATCGGTGGACCACAGTTCTACCAAGACTCAGTCTCGTCAATAAAAGCCTACGGGCGAAAAGCCGAGACAAGTTTCAACTGGTTTCCGGATAACGATATTCCTAACCACACGATCACTTTCGAGGCTGGAAGCTGTAGGAATCGACAAGCCTCATTCGCGATCCTTTGGTTATCGACCTGGTAATCCAGGATCTCGAGGTCGACGCATCCTCGTCGATACAGGAAATGCGGTCAGCGTTATCTTCAGCGACACCCTCTACAGGATGAAGATCCCACTTGGGGAAGTCGTCCCTGAGCCAAAACCTTTGACTGGGTTTTCGGGCGTCACTTCCATGACCCTCGGGAGAATTAAGCTCCCGGTCATGGCGAAGGACGTCACAAAGATAGTCGAGTTCGCAGTAGTCGACAACCCGGCCATCTACAATGCCATCATGGAAACCCCTTAGATCAACTCCATGAAGGCAGTACCATCCACATATCACCTCGGCATCAAATTTCCAACTCCCACCCGAACCGCAGTCATCTGGGGTAGTCAGAAACAATCGAGACTCTGTTACCTAGACGAGTTCAAACTGCAAAAAGATCCGAACGCCCCAGCGGCCAACCCGAAACGAGCAAAGGAATCACACAACATTCCTGAACACTCGAAAAAAGATGATCCAGAATCATCCGAACAGGCAACGATTCAAGATAGCAACAAAGCCTCTGAGTCCACCGCCGTAAAACCAGACAGCTCGACCCCCGAACAAACCACCAATCCGACTAGCACGATCGGAACGGCGACGTACGGGGAGTAAAAACGTCTGCAGCAACTATCAAAACTACGAGATGGCTTGATCCTCGAAAGAGGTACGTAGGCAGCTCGTCGAAACCCGGCGAGTTCAGCTATCCTCCTCACCAAAAAAAGGGGGGGGGGTGGGTACGTATACTCCTATACTCCCACAAAAACGCGAAATATCCGCCCATGTACTCAAATTTTCGAAATTTTTTAAATAAAATTCTTTCTATCTATTTTTTATGCTCACCTAATTTAGTAAACGCGTAAACACTTCGGAAAAACGAAAATCATATCTTCGAAAGAAACGCGAGACGTCGCAACTTCTGAAAAAGATAACAAAACTCGTATCATCCGCTAAAACAGTCCACCTGTGACTTAAAAACAACTTATGCCCGTCGATTGGACCCGACAGACGCACTCAGAAACGTTTCACTCAATACAAACTCGTAGTCACACCTACAAGGTCCTCTTACATCCGACAAGGATATCATAGCGCGTTATACAAGAAACCCAAAATTTTGGTTTAGCGTCTCGGATAAACTCCGGAGATAGCTCGATTCTTTTAACACAAGTCATATAAGCCGGCGACTAGTCGCGGACTTTAAACAAAAAGAATCAGGAAGAAATCACTAACAGGCAAAACGAAAGCCAATCAGTCATCGCACAGCCTTAAAGCTGAGAGTAAGCCTAGGTCTTGCCCTAAACCCAGTCTTGCTGGATCTTGACATCTCCACGGACATAGTATCATTATCTGAGATCCCAAAACATGTCTCTTATCGCTACACCTAAAACGCCGCTAGAAAGTAGCATACGGACCAGCGACAAAAGAGTTAGGATAATGGCGACTACTCGCATTCTTTCCTCTACACTTGACGAAAGTATAAATCAAAACAAAAGACGAAATTTCGCAAATTTTCATATTTATAAAGTCCGCAAAGACAGCGGTATTCTAAGCCACCAACGGCCAGTCCCAAAACATAAGAAAGCAACCTCCGGCCGCGAAATAAAACTCCAAAAGCGTCCACACGGCCAAAACATACGATTCACAAAGGAAGTCAACATCGAAATCCAGATCGCGGAAATCCCGAATGAACCTGCAGGCTGGTCCACTTCCTCGTTCACACCTTGAGCGTTCCCACCACCCTCGGCGTTCTCATCGGCTCCGGCCTCCACCGTATCCTCGGAAACCTCGATAGGTTCCCATAGTCTCCGGACTCTTTCTTCGACTGGAGGAACCAAGGACTCAGCATGAGCACACTCGGCCATGAAGTCCTTCATCTCAGCAATCTCGGAATCAAAGGAGAAATCCGGGTTGAGACTTGTAAAGGTTCTGACGAGCCACGGCACTGCGAAATCACCAACAAACTCTGAGCTTCTTTAAAACATTGAAACTCAGCAGCAAGCGATTCGCCGTCTCGCCACCTCAGCTGCGACCATCCTCCTTCCTCTCCTTCCGCCCGAACAAGAGCTCGAGCATGAAGCTCAGCTTGCTTTTCGTTCTGCGCCTTAACCTCTTGTCGGAATCGGAAGAGCTCTCGCTCAACTTCTTTGGTCTTGAAGTTAGCAATCCTAGACTTGCGGAAACTTGAGTCAAGCGCATTGCCAAACACTCTTAGTCCCTGCGTAAATTCAGGATCAATAAATATACATACATGCGGATTCAAGAAAACGGTTAAGAAGTTCGAAGGACAAAACCTCATTGATCCGCTGGGAACCTTCGGCAAAAACCCATTTCTTCTTCTCTTCCTCCAGCTACTCGTCAGTAACAAACTCCGGAGGAAGGCCGTCAAAGAAATTATTGGGAAGTGGAATATCGCTGGCTCCGCCTTTTTCCGTTGGAACAAAACTAGGGTTTTCCCCAACGGTGAAGGATCTTCCGAACCTTCCCCACCATCGATTTCTTTCCCTTTACGAGATTTCTGTTTACACCTCAGTCGGGGCCCGATAACGGTTCGGCATCATATGTCGGGACAGAGTCACCGGGACGGTAAAGCCTTACTGCGTCTCGAATCCGTTCAAGAGTGAAGGACTTCGAGCGGCCTTTGACGAAGGAGATCCCTCTTGACGAAAAGATCGCCATGCATATGCGCAACAGCCCCGTTCTCTACAAAGCGAAACTTTTTCACTAAAAACTCGCACTTCCGGAATAACAAAATAGACAATGAGTTTTCATCGTATTACCTCGGTTGAAGTTCCATGCATGCGGAAATAGATGGAGGCAGCTCTCCTCGACAGAATCACCATCTATTCGGACAAAGAAGAAACGCTCCTGCCACGACTTAGGGTTCGAAGTAGTCCCCTGAATTATGGCCATATCCTTCTTAGGCAGCATGGAGTAGTAACCGTCGCTCCCCGTCGGCCGATTGCTCCAAAGGCCTTCGAAATCACCAGGACTGAGATCGATCCCGAGCTCATAACTTGCAATTAGTACGCGAAGCCAACTCTCTAAGGCAGGAACGCTGAGCTGGCTGATCGAAAGTTCGAAGTGACGAAGCGCACGAACAATGGTGCCGGAGATTGGGAACCACATGCGGCAATACGTAAGGAAGGCCTCGTAACATGTAAAGAAACCTTCCGGAGGATTCCTCACACTCTCATTGCCGACAGGAATTCGGAATTTGACTCCATCAGGAATCTGGTAAAAATCTCGAAGAATCCTGAGATATTTACGTGAAACCAGGCTCGGCGTAAAGGGAGCACCAGGCTGCCTCAAAGGTCTCTTCGGAACAGGGACATCTGGCAGTGATGGGGGCAAACCCACAAGGGCTCGGTAATATGCATTCTTCGCTTCCTCCTCGACTAACTCCCCTTGCTGCACCGTCACATGGGCAGGAGAGTCATCCGAGGATGAATGGGAAGAAGAATTTCTCTTGGAAGATCTTGAAGACATTGTTCTTAAAGAGAGAGAAAGGATTCTTGAGAGAGATGAATTTTTTATAATGAAGTAAGAATGAATGAGATTTCTTACTCCCTCCTTATAAAGGAGGTAAAATCATATTTACCCCGACTTTTTTCAAACGATTACGTCTCTACACCTTCCCATACGGCTATACCGCAAGCCAGGACCCGAAAGACATTACGATTCCTAGCTAGCTGGGGGGCTAACTGTTGGGGTCAAAATCGGTCAACGACGAAATTGTCACCCGAAAGTCCTCGAAAGAAAACCAAGTGACGATCAAAACCAAGAAACGGGTCGTCACTCGATGAAGTCACAAGAAGGCATGAACGGACCGTGAGCCCCGGGGATCAACGAAGGCAAGAAACAGCAGGCACCGGCGGACGCAGGACACGGCACGGACGGCAGGACGCCTGGCGCCGGCGGCAGGCTTGTCCTGTCCCGTCTGGTGCCGGCGGCAGGCCTGTCGTCTCCCGTCTGGCGCCGACGGCAAGGGTCCTGGTGCCCATCTATGCAATCGTCTCGTCATCTCGGGAAACGGCAGCATCTTGGTCCCTTAAACCCATGTCCGGATTGTCCGAGAACTACAATGATTCTTCCGCAAAGCCTTCTCGATTGTTTAAAAGTTCATATTTTAAAAGTCTAAAGTTCGAAGCCTCATTACTCAAACCCTTGAAGACGGAAAATCTACAAATCCAAGTCCATCCGGATACTCGAGGAATCTCGGAAGATCCTGTTGGGTCAAAAACGTTTATCTCGAAATCTACGGCTAAAGATCCTTCCAAACTCAAAGATTTCCCGCACGAACGACTAACGGGGGAAAGATCGGGCAACGGAAAACCCACGGGGGGCAGAGAACCCCTTGTGCGGCGGACACGCGTCCATGAGCCGGCCTGGCGCCGGCGGCAAGGGTCCTGGTGCCCATCTATGCAATCGTCTCGTCATCTCGGAAACGGCAGCATCTTGGTCCCTTAAACCCATGTCCGGATTGTCCGAGAACTACAATGATTCTTCCGCAGCCTTCTCGATTGTTTAAAAGTTCATATTTTAAAAGTCTAAAGTTGAAGCCTCATTACTCAAACCCTTGAAGACGGAAAATCTACAAATCCAAGTCCATCCGGATACTCGAGGAATCTCGGAAGATCTGTTGGGTCAAAAGCGTTTATCTCGAAATCTACGGCTAAAGATCCTTCCAAACTCAAAGATTTCCGCATCAACGACTAACGGGGAAAGATCGGCAACGGAAAACCCACGGGGCAGAGAACCCCTTGTGCCGGGCGGCAGGCCTGTCGTCTCCGTCTGGCGCCGACGGCAAGGGTCCTGGTGCCCATCTATGCAATCGTCTCGTCATCTCGGAAGCGGCAGCATCTTGGTCCCTTAAACCCATGTCCGGATTGTCCGAGAACTACAATGATTCTTCCATAAAGCCTTCTCGATTGTTTAAAAGTTCATATTTTAAAAGTCTAAAGTTGAAGCCTCATTACTCAAACCCTTGAAGACGGAAAATCTACAAATCCAAGTCCATCCGGATACTCGAGGAATCTCGGAAGATCTGTTGGGTCAAAAGCGTTTATCTCGAAATCTACGGCTAAAGATCCTTCCAAACTCAAAGATTTCCCGCATCGAACGACTAACGGGGAAAGATCGGCAACGGAAAACCCACGGGGCAGAGAACCCCTTGTGCCGGGCGGCAGGCCTGTCGTCTCCGTCTGGCGCCGACGGCAAGGGTCCTGGTGCCCATCTATGCAATCGTCTCGTCATCTCGGAAGCGGCAGCATCTTGGTCCCTTAAACCCATGTCCGGATTGTCCGAGAACTACAATGATTCTTCCATAAAGCCTTCTCGATTGTTTAAAAGTTCATATTTTAAAAGTCTAAAGTTGAAGCCTCATTACTCAAACCCTTGAAGACGGAAAATCTACAAATCCAAGTCCATCCGGATACTCGAGGAATCTCGGAAGATCTGTTGGGTCAAAAGCGTTTATCTCGAAATCTACGGCTAAAGATCCTTCCAAACTCAAAGATTTCCGCATCGAACGACTAACGGGGAAAGATCGGCAACGGAAAACCCACGGGGCAGAGAACCCCTTGTGCCGGGCGGCAGGCTTGTCCTGTCCCGCTGGTCATGCACCCGAGCACCTATGGCAGCGCATCCGGCCCTTGTCCATCCGTCCAATCCAGCGGGTCATGCACCCGAGCACCTATGGCAGCGCATCCGGCCCTTGTCCATCCGTCCAATCCAGCGGGTCATGCACCCGAGCACCTATGGCGCATCCGCCCTTGTCCATCCGTCCAATCCCGCGGGTCATGCACCCGAGCACCTATGGCAGCGCATCCGGCCCTTGTCCATCCGTCAATCAGCGGGTCATGTGTCGAGCAGTCTGGCCGCGCATCATGGTCCGTTCTTGCCTGTCCCTGGTGTGTCACGCTGGTACTCTCACCCGAGCAGTCCAGGCCAGCGTCCGGCCAACCTGACATGCTTCAAGTGAATTGATCATAACTTCTCCAATACAGGTCCAAATGACTTGAAACCACTTCCATTGGAAAGCTAACTCAATTTTCTGTGTCTCCACAAAATCTTAGCATCAGAAGACATTTCTAAGGTCTCCGTCCATGTTCATCTTTAAACCCCTCTCTTTCATCACAAAACTTCCAAACATCTCCAAAATCTCCAAAGTATACTCCAACACCTGATAGAGACTTATGAATGCAAAATGAGCCTAAAGATGCCTAATGCCTAATCTAAATGAGCAAAAATGCACAAGATATGATAGCTAAAAACATGTAAATATGCAAGACATCAACTCCCCCACACTAGACCTTTGCTTGTCCTCAAGTAAACTTTTCAAACACAAGGGGGATGGATGGATGCAAGGATGGGAACAAAGCCAAAGGAAACACTCATAGGACTCAACCTGACATCCTAAAGAAACATAGCAAATAGCATGAGCAAACTCTTTTATTATGCTCTAGCTTCACAAGGCCTATCAATTACTCTTATGCCTCTACACAAGATGCAATGCCTATCAACTAACATGCTCTCTTAACCAGCCCTCACATTGATTCACACACACACACACACAAGGTGAAGTCTCACAAATGGGCACATGATCTCAATCATTTGGCTAGGTGATCAAATGGTCTAATAAGGATGAAAAGGAGGGTTCAATGCATCATTTCAAGGTGGCAATCACTCAAAAATCAAGGAGCTTGATCATTATGCAAAATTTATCTAAGACTAGGAGCAATTCATGCATACATGGATCCATCCTCATCATTCTACCCAATTCCTAAGTGATTACAAGATCTACACCCTTTTTATTCATCCCATAACCCAAAATGAAAACATACTCACATCACTCACCAAATGAACATTTTCTTTCTCATGATTCAACCTCTAAGGACCTCTATTCACATTCTAAACTCTAACTCTTAAGTTTTTCCTTCCCCACTATCTTATTGAATCTTTCTTTTTTTTTTTTTTTTCTTTTCCATCTTCTTTTTTTTTTATATATATATATATACATGAGGGGGAAGGTCAAAACTTCAATCAAGAGCTTTTCATTTTTTTATTTCTAGGTCCCTAGGGTTTTTTTCTTTCTCAAAACTTTCTTTGTTCAACAATCTCAACATTGCCATATCCCCAAACCCAAAATGTAAACAATTAGTTAACAAACACTTCACTCACCATCCTAGAAGCTAGCTCAAATGATGACCCTATGCTAGCAAGAGATGAGAACAAATCCATGTCGCTCCCAATACTCTCAAGATTTTGCACATGACAAGCTATCAAAAGAGGCCTCACTCAAGCAAATCAATGTAGGCTTCAAAGAATGGATAGGGTTCAAGGGTAAGGGAGTGCCATTTGGGTTAACAAAGGGTGGTACAATGGAAAAAGATAACCCAAATGTGTATGAGATCCATGATCAAGTATGCAAATGCCCATATGCAAGAGATATTAAGTTCATTCAAGTCCAAGTTCGGGATGGAGCTGGTCTTAAGAACAATGCCAATATCAAGCAAGCAAGCAAGTTTCAAGAAGGGTTTTCAAGGCTCAAAGCATGCAAGCTTTTTCAAAAGGTGCTCAAGCTACTTGATATGTTTAACTAGGGTGCCAAATTCAGTGCAAACGAGTGTTCTTTACAAGGCGATGCTCCACATGCAAATGAATGCATCCTATATGCTCTAGACTCAATCTTAATGATGCAAGTGATGCAATCTACATGTTCAAAAATTTAAAATTTTTTGGAATTTCTATGCACTTATGAATGTACAATGCAATGCATGAGACTCAAAATCACAAAGCAAACATGATCAAATATCCGGTACCTCCCCCACACTTAAATCACACAGTCTCCTGTGTGAGTAAGAGAGTAAGAGATACCTCAACAAGGCAAAATCAAATGTATATACAAGAAGGGTTGGAGTAATACCACACAAGGAGATTTGGGCATGGTGCTTGTGTCATGACTAGAAGCTGGCTTGGTTCATAACAACTAGAGGAGGCTGCTACATGGATCATGGGGCTTAAGTGGTTCACCACCATTCTTCTCTCCTCTAGTGCTTTGCTCAACCTGAAAATCTTGACCACTTTTATTAAAAACTAAAAAGGAAATTCGAAATTGCAAAGCTATATACAAGGATAACCATGGGACTTCCTCCCAAGTGAGCTTGTTTTGAGTCACTAGCTTGACTACCTTTTCTCTTGGACTAGTGAGAAGGAGGATCCTTCCCACCTTCAAGTGTGATGGTGAGGACCTGGGAGAGAAGCTCTTGAAGCTTGATTGGGTCATCTTGGAGAATGGTGTGGACCTGCCCTTATGCTTGATCTTGTACTCCAAGACACCATCTCTTAGCTTCTTTGGATGGAGAGTGAGAGTTTGTGAGAGCAAATCAAGAGGTGGAGGATGAGGCTCTTTCACCATCTTCTTCTTGCCATGAGTGGCCCTTGAGGCTCCACTCATCCCCTCTTGTTTAGCACTTTCCAAGTGCTCAGCACACAACTCTTTTGAAGACTCTCCTTCAAGACCTTCTTTCTTACCAACAACCTCGTCATCTTTGGGCTTCTCAACAGCTTGTGCATCACAAGTGATTGTCCCACAATAATCTGAGTCCATTGGAGGTTGGAGAGGATAGGAGACAGCTTTGTTGACATGCATGAGGGTGACCTTCTTGTTGGGAAAGTCAATGCAAGCTCCAACAGTTGTGAGGAAAGGAGTGCCAAGGATCAAAGGGACTCTTTCTACAGATGCCATCTTCAAAACAGTGAGGTCAATAGGTATGGTGCATGATCCAATCTTCAAGGGAAAGTCCTTGATTATGCCAAGGGGGGTTGTAGAAGAGGAATCCCCAAAGGTGAGAGGAGGAGTATCTGTTTCCATGCTTTCAATCCCAATACTCTGCACCATATCCAAGGAGATGACATTCACACTAGCTCCACTATCAACAAGAGCATCATCCATAGTTAGTTTACCAAGAGAGCAAGACAAGTTGAACTTCCCTTGAGACTCAAGCTTAGGGAAAGACTTTGGAGGGGTTGGTGGATCAATCTTCAGAAGTGAGATGTCCAAAAGTTCAGCCACTTCAGCTTGGTGGGTAAGAATGTCCTTTATGAGCATCATTTGGACATGAGCAGCCTGCATATTGGTGATTTCTGGAAGCTTGACTCCAATATTACTGAGGTCTTTTCTGAATTTGGAGACCACTTTTTTCTGAGCTTTGGTGAGGAACCTTTGAGGGAAAGGGAGCTTATCATAGGGTGATAGCTCAACCTCATTGTCTTCTTCCTTCACTTCTTTCAGCTTGGGGTTAGCACTCTTCTCAACTTGTGCCTCAACCTTAGGCTCATCAATCTTCAGAATCTTTCCTTGAATCTTCGTATCAGCTCTCTTCACAACTCTAGCTTCAGCTGTGGCCACAACCAGTCTCTTATCATGTTCAATCTGATTTCCAAGCACTAGCCTCTCAATCTCATCAACATCATTCTTATGATCACTCAATGCAATCCTTGAAGAAGTGGAGAGGATAACATTGCAAGTCTCCTTAGGGTTCTTCTCTGGTTTTCCTGGTAGAGATCCCATTGGATTCTTGGAGGATGAAGACATCGAGGCAATTTGGCTCTCCAAAGCTTTGAGGTGGGAGGCAAGTTGCATGTACTTGTTGTTGAGATCAGAATAGGTGCCATCAATCTTAGCATGGATGTTATTGAACTCATCACCAATGGTCTTAGCATTTCTTTCTTGAGCTTCTAAGAGTTGCTTGAACATGGACTCCAAATTTGAACTTGGAGCCTGAGCTGGAGAAGAACTTCCTTGGGGCTGAGTAGGCTGGTTTGCTTGGTACCCTCCTTGTTGATTTTTGTAGTAAGGTCTTTGCTGGTAATTGTTTTGGTATTGGAAGTTGGGCTCTTTCCTATACCATGTGCCATTAGAATTGATGAAACACAGCTCCTCTTGACCTTCTACACCATGAACTTCAGTATTTCTAGCAGGCTGTTTCTGTTGCTGGTTCCCAATGGAGTTAAGCTGCTCTTGCTTAGCCTTCTCTACAAGAAGCTTGTCCAACTTTTCTTGGAGAGATTTGAGGGCCTTTCTTGTGTGCGGATCATCTTCATCAGTTCTTCTGTTTGCTCTATCATGCTCCTCACTGTAGACTGAGTCACTCCTGACCATGATCTCCACTAGCTCCTCAGCATCCTGCTCAGTACTGCCCAAGAAGAACCCATTGCTGGCTGTGTCCAATCTGCTCCTGAACTCTGGTAGAGCACCTCTGTAGAAGGTACTAAGCAAACTCTCTTTGGTGAAACCATGATGTGGGAATTGAGACCAATAGCCCTTGAACCTCTCCCATGCTTCACTAAAGCTCTCAAGGTTCTTCTGCTGAAAGCTAGAGATCTCATTTCTGATCTTGGCTGTTCTTGAGGTAGAGAAGAATTTCTCTAGGAATGCCCTCTTGCACTCATTCCAAGTAGTGATAGAGTCACTTGGAACAGCCTTCTCCCATAGATGTGCCTTGTCTCCCAAAGAGAAGGGAAACAACCTCAGCTTGAAAGCATCTTCCGAGACTCCATTAATCTTGGACAAGCTACAGTAGCTATCAAATGTGTCCAAGTGATCAAGGAGATCCTCCACAGCAAGGCCATGAAACTTGTTGTTCTCAATCAAATGCAGCAGCCCTGATTTGATCTCAAAGTTGTTGTTCTCCACAGCTGGTGCCCTTATCCCCAACCTATGACCATGAATGTGTGGCTGATCATAGGCTCCAATGGCTCTTGCTTGGCGTGGTTGGTGATGTGGCTGGCATGGTGGTCTAGGATTGTCAGCTCTTGGACCATTGTCCCCTTGGACATTACCATCTTGAGGCAGATTCTACATCTCAAACCCCAACCGTTGAAGATGAGCCTGTTGCTCTACTTCTCTTCTTTGTCTAGTTATCTCCCTCTCAAGTGCAGCAATCTCTTCAACAGTAGGAACCAAGTTGGATACCCCTCTGCTTCTTGTGATCATACACCTGAAAGTCAAAGATAGAAGAGGCAAGAACCAATATCACAAGATAATAAATAAAAAAAAATGACTTAGTCTCAAGCAAATGACTAAATCCCAATGTCAAATGTTGTAGAATACAAGATGTCAATCCAATTCTAAGAGATTCTAATGCAAAGGGAATGCAAGTTCATGCTTAATCTAAGTGCAATCAAGATGAGGAGATGATTATGAAACTAAGACAATATTAAAAATGCAATAAAAGAGTGAACTTTCTTTCTCAATGAGGCAAGGGGGTTCTTGGGACAAGGGAACTGACTTTGGGTGATCAAGATTCAATACAAGATGCTAACTTTTTAATCAATCTAATTCCTTATGCCTAGACAACAAAACTAAGCAAGCTCTATCTCTAGATGGATGCTCCTTTGCAATGATCACCCAAGTACACCAAATCCCTTTGGCTGTAATGATCAAAGCAAGCGTGGAGAATGAGTCTAATAGCAATCCTAGCTCCTTTGACAACTAATCTCTTAGGCAAAGCAAGCTAAAAGCATAGATGAGTTGGTTCAGACATTTCATAGAACACCTTTCGGGCATGAAATGCCTATGGCTCTATGTTTGAGAGGCCAACCCAAATATAGCAAGAAGAACACCAAATCAATGCAAGGAGATGATAGATCTAACACTAAGCACCTTAGATCTACACTTAATCACCCTTAGTCTCCCTAGCCCATGAACCCTAGATAGATCTACTCACTAATACCCATGGAAAACCTCAAAATCAATGATGATTCAAGGCTAAACATGATTAGAGAATAAGATAATCTATTAAACACAAAAGAAATGAGATAAAAAGGATCAAAGATCCAAACTTTCTTCAAGTTCTTATTATGTTTTGGAGAGAAAAGAAGTTAGATCTCTTAATGAGATTACAAGAGTATATATAGGAGGCTTGAAAGCCCTTAAAAACAAAAGAGAAAATTACTAAAATGCCCTTGGCCAAGTGATTTTCGACCAATGAGAAAAGAGGAGCCAAAAACGCTAAGGGTCAGCTTTCCCATGCCTGGCCGCGCGTCCTGACCCGAGCAGTTCGTCCCGTTCGAGAAATCCACCAGGCCGCGCGGGTCAGTCAAGCCGCGCACGTCTGGCCGCGCATCCGGCCCTTGTCCATCCGTCCAATCCCGGGCGGGTCATGCACCCCGAGCACCTATGGCCGCGCATCCGGCCCTTGTCCATCCTGCTGTCCCGCGCGGGTCATGTGTCCCGAGCATCCTGGCCGCGCATGCTGGCCCGTCCAAGCCTGTCCTTGGTGTGTCACGCGCGGGTACTCTCACCCGAGCAGTCCAGGCCGCGCGTCCGGCCAACCTGACATGCTTCAAGTGAATTGATCATAACTTCTCCAATACAGGTCCAAATGACTTGAAACCACTTCCATTGGAAAGCTAACTCAATTTTCTGTGTCTCCACAAAAGCTTAGCATCAGAAGACATTTCTAAGTTCTCCGTCCATGTTCATCTTTAAACCCCTCTCTTTCATCACAAAACTTCCAAACATCTCCAAAATCTCCGAAGTATACTCCAACACCTGATAGAGACTTATGAATGCAAAATGAGCCTAAAGATGCCTAATGCCTAATCTAAATGAGCAAAAATGCACAAGATATGATAGCTAAAAACATGTAAATATGCAAGACATCACACGCGTCACGCGAGCCGGCTTGGCGCTGGCGTCAAGCCCCCTGACGTCGGTCGACGGCCCTCGTCCTGGTATCGGTCCCATCATGCTCGGTCTGATCCCATCTTGGCTTGTTTGGATCAATCTTCGTGATTTTGGTACAATCACGGTTATTCTAAACACGAAACTTCTCGACTATACGAGGAATTGGGGTTCCTTCGGAAATGCCGAAACCTTCAAAGACTATTCTTTCGAAAAACCGTAAAAACGTCTAAATGGCCCGACATGGCCAAAACGGCGCACTAACGATTTTCCGAAAAGGAAGGGTAACTATGTTGGTTTATCCTTATCCTCACATAAGAGATAAATGTCAAATTTCCAGAAGATAAATGTCAAGTTTCCAGAAGATAAATGTCAAGTTTTCCGATAAACACGAAGATGGACGAAAATGGAAAAAGCCCGATTCAGCCCGAAAGAAGATAGACCGTCTTAAGAGGAGTATATAAGGAGAGATTTGGGCGAGGAGAAAATCATCACAAAACTTCCAGAGCACTTAGTACTTAGAGCGATTTAGCATTCTTTTCTGTTTTCACTAGCGAGCTGCGACTCAACTAGGATAGACTTAGGCGACCGGACTAGCGGACTTTTCGACAGCTCTTACAGCCGATTTCTTTGCTTGTTGTACACGCTCAAACGAGAATTCAGAAATAAGATCTCTTTCGCTCAACTCTTACGATTTTTATTGTGCAACTTTAATCTCCATTGATTGTATCGTGTGTGGCCCAGCATATATCCGGGACCTTTAAAGAAGATCGGGTTTACTCGGTTTTTTTCCACAAATCGTTTATTGGAAATTGACGGTGTGAATTTCGGTTCCCACATGGAGCTGGTTTCAAAAACAATGCCAAAATCAAGCAAGCAAGCATGTTTCAAGAAGAGTTTTCAAGGCTCAAAGCACGCAAGCCTTTCAAAAGATGCTTAAGCTACTTGATATGTTTAACTTGGGTGTCAAATTCAGTGCAAACAAGTGTTCTTTACAAGGCAATGCTCCATGTGCAAGTGAATGCAACCTATATGCTCTAGACTCAATCTTAAAGATGCAAGTGATGCCACTACATGATTCAAAAAAATTTAATTTTTTTTTGGTTTTTCTATGCATAAATGAATGTACAATGCAATGCATGAGACTCTCAATCACGAAGCAAACATGATCAAATACTTGGTACCTCCCCCACACTTAAATCACACAGTCTCTCTGTCTGAGTAAGAGAGAAGGAGATACCCCAACAAGACAAAAGCAAATGTATATACAAGAAGGGTTGGAGTGATACCACATAAGGAGTGTTGGGCGTGGTGCTTGGTGTTTGGACTAGGAGCTGGCTTGGTTCATAGCAACTAGAGGAGGCTGCTACATGACAATCATAGGGCTCAGGTTGTTCACCACCTTTCTTCTCTCCTCTAGTGCTTGGCTCAACCTGGAAACCTTGACCACTTTTATTAAAAAACTTAAAAGGAAAACTGAAATTGCAAAGCTATGTACAAGGATAACCATGGGACTTCCTCCCAAGTGAGCTTGTTTTGAGTCACTAGCTTGACTACCTTGTCTCTTGAACTAGTGAGAAGGAGGATCCTTCCCACCTTCAACTGTGATGGTGAGGACCTGGGAGAGAAGCTCTAGAAGCTTGATTGGGTCATCTTGGAGCTGAGGAGTGATGATGGCTCTAGCACTTGAGAATGGTGTGGACCTGCCCTTATGCTTGATCTTGTACTCAAGGACACCATCTTTGAGCTGCTTTGGATAGAGAGTGAGGGTGTGTGGGAGCAAATCAAGAGGTGGAGGATGAGTCTCTTTCACCATCTTCTTCTTGCCATGAGTGGCCTTTGAGGCTCCACTCATCCCCTCTGATTTAGAACTTTCCAAGTGCTCATCACACAACTCTTTAGAAGACTCTCCATCAAGACCTTCTTTCTTACCAACAACCACTTCATCTTGGGGCTTCTCAACAGCTTGTGCATCACAAGTGATTGTCCCACAATAGCCTGCTTCCATTGGAGGTTGGAGAGGATAGGAGACAGCTTTGTTGACATGCATGAGGGTGACCTTCTTTTCGGGAAAGTCTATGCAAGCTCCAACTGTTGTGAGGAAATGAGTGCCTAGGATCAAAGGGACTCTCTCTTCAGATGCCATGTTCAAAACAATGAGGTCAATGGGTATGGTGCAGGATCCAATCTTCAAGGGGAAGTCCTTGATTATGCCAAGTGGGGTTGTAGAAGAAGAATCCCCAAAGGTGAGAGAAGAAGTGTCTGGTTCCATGCTTTCAATCCCAAGACTCTTCACCATATCCAAGGAAATGACATTCACACTAGCACCACTATCAACAAGAGCATCATCCATAGTTAGTTTACCAAGGGAGCAAGACAAAGTGAACTTCCCTTGAGACTCAAGCTTAGGGAGGGACTTTGGAGGGATTGGTGGATCAATCTTCAGAATGGAGATGTCCAAAAGCTCAGCCACTTCAGCCTGGTGGTCTAGAATGTCCTTGATGAGCATCATCTGGATATGAGCTTCACGATACCTGATATCTCTGGAAGCTTGACTCCAACATCACTAAGATATTTCCTGAACTTTGAGATCACCTTCTTTTGAGCTTTGGTGAGAACTCTTTGGGAAAAAGGGAGCTTATCATAGGGTGATTTAGCATTCTTTTCTGTTTTCACTAGCGAGCTGCGACTCAACTAGGATAGACTTAGGCTAATCGGACTAGCGGACTTTTCGACAGCTCTACAGCCGCATTTCTTTGCTTGTTGTACACGCCAAACGAGAATTCAGAAATAAGATCTCTTTCGCCAACTCTACGATTTTATTGTGCAACTTTAATCTCCATTGATTGTATCGTGTGTGGCCCAGCATATATCCGGACCTTTAAAGAAGATCGGGTTTACTCGGTTTTTCCACAAATCGCTTATTGAAATTGACGGTGTGAATTTCGTTCCCACATGGAGCTGGTTTCAAAACAATGCCAAAATCAAGCAAGCAAGCATGTTTCAAGAAGAGTTTTCAAGGCTCAAAGCACGCAAGCCTTTCAAAAGATGCTTAAGCTACTTGATATGTTTAACTTGGGTGTCAAATTCAGTGCAAACAAGTGTTCTTTACAAGGCAATGCTCCATGTGCAAGTGAATGCAACCTATATGCTCTAGACTCAATCTTAAAGATGCAAGTGATGCCACTACATGATTCAAAAAAATTTAATTTTTTTTTGGTTTTTCTATGCATAAATGAATGTACAATGCAATGCATGAGACTCTCAATCACGAAGCAAACATGATCAAATACTTGGTACCTCCCCCACACTTAAATCACACAGTCTCTCTGTCTGAGTAAGAGAGAAGGAGATACCCCAACAAGACAAAAGCAAATGTATATACAAGAAGGGTTGGAGTGATACCACATAAGGAGTGTTGGGCGTGGTGCTTGGTGTTTGGACTAGGAGCTGGCTTGGTTCATAGCAACTAGAGGAGGCTGCTACATGACAATCATAGGGCTCAGGTTGTTCACCACCTTTCTTCTCTCCTCTAGTGCTTGGCTCAACCTGGAAACCTTGACCACTTTTATTAAAAAACTTAAAAGGAAAACTGAAATTGCAAAGCTATGTACAAGGATAACCATGGGACTTCCTCCCAAGTGAGCTTGTTTTGAGTCACTAGCTTGACTACCTTGTCTCTTGAACTAGTGAGAAGGAGGATCCTTCCCACCTTCAACTGTGATGGTGAGGACCTGGGAGAGAAGCTCTAGAAGCTTGATTGGGTCATCTTGGAGCTGAGGAGTGATGATGGCTCTAGCACTTGAGAATGGTGTGGACCTGCCCTTATGCTTGATCTTGTACTCAAGGACACCATCTTTGAGCTGCTTTGGATAGAGAGTGAGGGTGTGTGGGAGCAAATCAAGAGGTGGAGGATGAGTCTCTTTCACCATCTTCTTCTTGCCATGAGTGGCCTTTGAGGCTCCACTCATCCCCTCTGATTTAGAACTTTCCAAGTGCTCATCACACAACTCTTTAGAAGACTCTCCATCAAGACCTTCTTTCTTACCAACAACCACTTCATCTTGGGGCTTCTCAACAGCTTGTGCATCACAAGTGATTGTCCCACAATAGCCTGCTTCCATTGGAGGTTGGAGAGGATAGGAGACAGCTTTGTTGACATGCATGAGGGTGACCTTCTTTTCGGGAAAGTCTATGCAAGCTCCAACTGTTGTGAGGAAATGAGTGCCTAGGATCAAAGGGACTCTCTCTTCAGATGCCATGTTCAAAACAATGAGGTCAATGGGTATGGTGCAGGATCCAATCTTCAAGGGGAAGTCCTTGATTATGCCAAGTGGGGTTGTAGAAGAAGAATCCCCAAAGGTGAGAGAAGAAGTGTCTGGTTCCATGCTTTCAATCCCAAGACTCTTCACCATATCCAAGGAAATGACATTCACACTAGCACCACTATCAACAAGAGCATCATCCATAGTTAGTTTACCAAGGGAGCAAGACAAAGTGAACTTCCCTTGAGACTCAAGCTTAGGGAGGGACTTTGGAGGGATTGGTGGATCAATCTTCAGAATGGAGATGTCCAAAAGCTCAGCCACTTCAGCCTGGTGGTCTAGAATGTCCTTGATGAGCATCATCTGGATATGAGCTTCACGCATACCTGATATCTCTGGAAGCTTGACTCCAACATCACTAAGATATTTCCTGAACTTTGAGATCACCTTCTTTTGAGCTTTGGTGAGAACTCTTTGGGAAAAAGGGAGCTTATCATAGGGTGATAGCTGAAACTCAGTGTCTTCCTTCTTCACCTCTATCAGCTTGTTGTCTGCTCTCTTCACAGCTGGTGTCTCAGCTCTAGGCTCAGCTTTCTGCAGACTCTTTACTTCAGCCTTCTTGGCAGCATCCCTCAGAATATGTGCTTCAGCTGTACCCAGAAAAAATCTCCTAACTTCCCCAAACTCAGTTCCAAACATTTCAATCTCATCCTCCTCTGTCTCATGAGTACACATCTCAATCTCTGAAGAAGTAGTAGAGAGGATGACATCGCAAGATTCCTTGGGATTTTTCTCTGGTTTTCCTGTTAGAGATCCCATTGGGCTCTTGGAAGATGAAAACATAGAAGCAACCTGGCTCTCCAAAGCTTTGAGATGAGAGGCAAGTTGCATGTACTTGTTGTTGAGGTCAGAATAGGTCCCATTAATCTTTGCATGGATGTTCTTGAACTCATCACCAATGTGCTTAGAGTTTCTTTCTTGAGCTTCTAAGATTTGCTTGAACAGTGACTCCATATTGGAACTTGGAGCCTGAGCTTGAGAAGAGCTTCCTTGGGGATGAGTAGACTGGTTGGCTTGGTAACCTCCTTGCTGATTGTTGTAATAAGGTCTTTGCTGATAGTTGTTTTGGTACTGGAAGTTGGGCTCTTTCCTGTACCATGTGCCATTAGCATTGATGAAGCTCAGATCCTCTTGACCTTCTACATCATCAACCTGATTAGTCCCAGCAGGCTGATTTTGTTTCTGGTTTCCAATGGAGTTAATCTGCTCCTGCTTAGCCTTCTCTGCACTAATCTTGTCCAACTTCTCTTGTAGAGATTTCAGCGCCTTCCTTGTGTGCTGATCATCTTCATCAGTGCCTCTGTTGACCCTATCATGCTCCTCACTGTAGACTGAGTCACTCTTGGCCATGTTCTCCACCAGCTCCTCTGCATCCTGCTCAGTTCTGCCCAAGAAGAAACCATTGCTGGCTGTGTCTAATCTGCTCCTGAACTCTGGATGAGCACCTCTGTAGAAGGTACTAAGCAAACTCTCCTTGGTGAAGCCATGATGTGGGAATTGACACCAATAGCCCTTGAACCTCTCCCATGTTTCACTAAAGCCCTCAAGGTTCTTCTGCTGAAAGTTAGAGATCTCATTTCTGATCTTGGTTGTTCTTGAGGTAGAGAAGAGTTTCTCTAAGAATGCCCTCTTTCACTCATTCCATGTTTTGATAGAGTCACTTGGAAGAGCCTTCTCCCATTGATGTGCCTTGTCTCCCAAAGAGAAGGGAAACAACCTCAGCTTGAAAGCATCTTCAGAGCCTCCATTAGTCTTGGACAAGCTACAGTAGCTATCAAATGTGTCCAAGTGATCACGGGGATCCTCCACAGCAAGGCCATGAAACTTTTTGTTCTCAATCTAATGCAGCCGCCCTGATTTGATCTCAAAGTTGTTGTTCTCCACAGCGGGTGCACTGATCCCCAACCTATGACCATGAATGTGAGGTTGATCATATGCTCCAATGGCTCTAGCTTGGCGCTGTGGCTGTTGTGGTGGGCGCTGTGGCTGTTGTGGTGGGTGCTGTAGTCTTATGTTGTCAGCTCTTGGACCATTGCCCCCTAGGGCATCACCATCGTAAGGCTGATTCTCCATATCAAACCCCAATCTCTGCAAGTGAGCCTGTTGCTCTTCTTCTCTTCTCTTTCTTGCAATTTCCCTCTCAAGTGTAGCAATCTCTTCAACAGTTGGGATCAAGTTTGATGCACCTGAAATTCAAAGGGAAAAGAGCAAGGAGAAGCAATAACACAATAAAACAAAAAAATGACTTAGTCTCAAGCAATTGACTAAATCCCAATATCAAATCAACTTAGAACTTGGCAATGGCGCCAATTTGATGATGGACTTTTCAAGGGTCCAATCAAATGTTTTAGTATACAAGATGTCAATCCAATTCTAAGTGATTCTAATGCAAAGGGAATGCAAATCTATGCTTAATCTACGTACAACCATTGAGTGAAGATGATTATAAACTAAGACAATACTAGAAATGCAATAAAAGATGAACTTTCTTTTCAATATGAGGCAAGGGTGTTCTAGGGACAAGGGAATTGACTTTGGGTGATCAAGCTTCAATCTAAGATGCAAATTTCAATCAATCTAATACCTTAAGCCTAGACACAATCCTAAGAAAGCTCTATCTCTAGATGAATGCCCATTCACTAACAAATCTCAAGCATCAAATCCCTTAGGTTGAATAATATGAAAGCAATCATGAAGAACTGGTCCATTAGCTATCTTAACACCTTTAACAACAAATCTCTTTGGTAAACAATGTTAAAAGCATTGGAGAGTTGGTTCAGGCATTTCATAGAACACCTTTCGGGCATGAAATGCCTATAGCTCTATTTTGAAGAGGTCAACTCCAAAATAGCAAGAAGAGCACTCTACAAGCAAGGATCAAGAAGGATCTACCCTAGAACATCTTAGATCTACACCTAATCACCCTTAGTCTCCCAAGTCCATGAACCCTAGATAGATCTACTCACTAATAGACATGGAAAACCCCAAAACCAATGATGATTCAAGGTTAAACATGATTAGTGATAGAAACAATCCAGCAAACACAAGAAAATAAGATGAAAAAGGATCCAAGATCCAAGCTTTCCTCAAGATCTAAATGTGTTTTTAAGAGAAAAGAAGTTAAGTCCCAACTTTGGGATACAAGGGTATTTATACAAGGCTTAGAAAACCTAAAAACATCATTAAAATTACTAAAAAGTACATGGAGTCATAAAAGCCTCGACCAATAGGAAGAGAGGGTGCAAAAACGCTCAGGGTAAGTGAGGTTGGCCCGGCCCGCGCATCCTGTCCTGCGCGTCCGTCTTCCGCGTTCCCGGCCTGTCCCGCGCGGGTGTACCGACCCGAGCACTCTAGCCCGCGCACCGTCCTGTCCGTCTACTTCCTGTCCCGCGCAGGTAAGTTAGACCGAGCACTCCAGGCCGCGCACTGTCCAGCTCTCTTCGTCCGTGCGGGTACCAGTCCTCGCGCACTTCAGGCTGCACATTAGTCCGTGCCCAAGCTGTCTGTCCGAGCCATCCAAGCACTTGTCCCGCGCGGGTGCTCAGTCCCGAGCATACCCAGCCGCGCGTCCGGCCATCCATCCTTCGTCCGTCCAAGCACCCGGGTAAGTGTTCCTGATTTATCTCGCGTCCCGGCCGTCCTGGTCTTGTCCAAGGTATGGTCTTGATCATGGTTTGGCTTGTCCTGACCTTGGCCAAACTCCATTCTTCATCTTTTTGAATCACAAAGCTCCCAAACACCTCCAATCACTCCTTAGCTCGTTCCAACACCTAATAAGGACATATGAATGCAATATGAACCTAAAGATGCCTATTGCCTAATCTAAATGATCAAAATGCACAAGATATGATTGCTAAAAAACATGTAAATATGCAAGATATCAATCTCGAAATCCGAAACCCTATCGGTAGGACCCGGAATCCGAATAACGACATCATCAGAAGGCTGATATCTCTCCCTCCAGTTCGCAACCTCTTCAACTCCTATTTCCGACAAAGGACCTACTGGAGGTAGCCTCTCCGACTCGACCGTTGATGGCACGTCCTCATCGGTTGCATGACTTAGATTATCGATCCCCGAGGTCAGATCTAGAGAAAGACCCAAAGAATCCATGGATTCCCGCCGATCGACTCCGATCTTATTCCTGGAATGAACCCTACCTCCTATAGAAGAGGAACCTTGGGTAGGGTCGGATTTTTCTTTCATCCTAGGGGACGACATCGAGAAGAGACTCGAAACAGGAATGAAGAGAAGTAAAAGCGAGAAGTACCTGATGGGAGTGAAGATTTGAGCTCGAGCAGTAGAAATCGTCGAGGATCTTTCAAGCGAGAGAAAAAAGGAAAGCAAGAGTTCTGGTAGACGGCTGGAATGGAAAGAAAGTGTTGTAAACCCTAATCAAAGCCCCCACACGCCATAAAGAGGACGCCATGCGAGGGAACAAATTCCGAGACACCTTTAGTCTGTGTCTCTCTCCTTGTCGGATGCAAGAACTCGAAAGCACAACCAGACCCTACGTCAGGCCCATTGAAGCATTTAAACACTTTTAATCTCGCCATCAGCCTTGGTCCCATATCAAAAGTACAAATTCCATATTCCGGCCTCCCCTCTCAAAGAAACGACACAGGCTTTAAGCTTCACCAAACTCAACAGACTAAAGAGTCCGAATAGGAGTCGCCAGCCTCCGGCTTACTACAGGGAGGCTTGTCTCCTCTGGGCTCAGAATATGGTCCCAGCCTAAGAAGAACTCGGTAAAGCGTAGTTACTGGAGTGATGTCCTGCCCAAGGGATGCCTGCTGAGAATGAGCAACTCCGGGTGACTTGAGTGCATAGGTTATTCCCCGATTCCGATGTCAAAATCAAGAAATAAGGGGAAAACTGTTGAGGAAAAATACTCAGGTATTAGATTTCTCCAGACCCCGGGCAGGACACCAGCCTCCAGGTTCCTGCTAAGAGACGGCACCCGGGTTTGACCCCTGCATTGGTCCTTTCCTCCGGGAAAAATGGAAAATTTCCGATAGAGGGAACCTTCCATATTTTCGGATATGGAAGCTTTCTACTTCATGAAACCGACTCCTAGCAGCCTAGGGATTACTATAAAAAGGGAACCTAAACCCTAAAGCAAGGGATCGACACTTCGAGACTTAGAGATTAGAGCTAGGAGACTAGAACTAGGATTTATACACCAAACATTGAAGTTCATGCTCAATTCTCTAATAAAACGTCTTTTTACACTTAAATTCCTAGAAACTCTCAATACAACTCACGAATTCTCTAGCTTACCCATCATTTAGTAGTACTCACAAAAATATCCTTACAAAAGGCAACAATGGAGGCTGGGAAAAAGGAACAGGCAAGTCAGGAAGTAGCACTTCGCGAGCGGCCGAGAACAAACATGACTCCGTGAGTAATTGGTCCAGTAGTTGGAAGATTTAGGGAAAACCAAGGGGTCCTACCCAAACGTTGAGGGTTAAAGTCCTTAAGGGTAAGCATGGAGGGAGCTCTGCTGGTAATAAACAAGTCAATGACTCAAGATGGGGTAAACTAGTTAAAGAATATTCTTGGGGTAAGAAAGGTGGATCTGATTCAGATTTGTGAGGAGGAAATGGAGAATTTACTTGGGACGATGAGGATGATGGAGGATCTTCTTGGAGAAAAAGGGTTGACGCTAGTAAGGATGATGGAGGATCTTCTTAGAGTAAGGATGATGAAGGATACTCAGAACAAACATTTGATAAAGGAAGAACCTTTGGTAATTCAGAAGATAACGCTTTATGAAGTAAACCAGGAGGTGGATCAAGCTGGACCAAGCAATACATTGGTAGAGGCAGTTGGACCAAGTTCATGAAATGTTTCAGTTCTTATGGGAGGCTGGGGTGACACCACTCAAGAAAGGTCGTGGGCGACTAAGAAAGTCGAGGCTAGCATCCGAGGCAGAGTTCCGATAATGCGGGATGGTGAATGGGCAGCTTCAAGGAAGTGTGGTCGTCTGCGAGAGACACAGATTGCAGATGAAAGAACATCGAGAAGAAGTACAAGGGTGTACAAATGTGACATCCTAGCTCAAATGGTGCATAAGCCTTGCTCGGTCTAAAACAAGTCACGACGGAATCAATACCCGAAAATTCTCGGAGAACCAACTCTCGGTTAACCTTAGAGAACCAAACGTTCCCGGGAAACGATTAATCAAGTAAAAGATAATTTTTCGCAGGCATAACCTGAAGAGCGTCGAGAATTGGTTCAGTACGGACGAGGTCTTGCTCGTAAGAAAGTATGGATCAGACCGACCGGACACGGACCACCTCGCCCACAGGCGAGGACGACCCACATCGAGGTCACCTTGCCTATGGGCGAGGATGACCCGTACCTCGGTCACCTCGCCCATGGGCGAGGACGACCAACACCGTGGTAACCTCGCCCATGGGCGAGGACTACCCACACCGTGGTCACCTCGCCCATGGGCGAGGACGACCGACACCAAGGTCGCCTCGCCCATGGGCGAGGACGACCAACGCCGTGGTCACCTCCCCCATGGGTGAGGACGACACGTATGATCGACCATGGATTTTACCCATTTTTAGCCTTGGTCTATAGGTGTTTTTATATATATTTACTAATATATAGAGTCTATTTAGAGTATTTACAGGTTCAGGTACGTTCTGGAGAAATATGGTGATTTTGGAGTCTTTTGAGGTGCAGAACTGCACAGACGCGTCAGATATTTAGCTATGGATGGAGACCGTCCCACTATTAGATTGAACCCATATTTAGACACGAGATATATCTTTGAGTTAGCTTTCCAATGACACCGGTCTTAGGTCAATCAGCATCCTGTACCAGAAGTTATACCCGTTTTACTGAAGAGTGGTCAGTCTGCCTCGCGAGAGAAAGCTGTCGAGAAGATGAATGTATATCGATCGATGGGAAAGCCTTCATATCGATCAATATGCATGCCAGAATGCGAGACGAGTATATTTTATGACCGCCTGAAGCCCAGAAGCTATCACAAATTACCAGAATGCCCTTGGACGACCAGAAACCCTATTTATGTTATTTCTAAGCCATTGTTGACGGATACACGCTTTCTTTACTTAATTGTTCTATTGTTCTTAGTTAGGAGAGAAGGGAGGAACTCTTTCAGAGTCCTCCTGGAAATCTATCATGTCTGAATAGATCCACCTGTTAGGTTTAGGGTTCAGATAGGTTATGAGGGATTAGCCCCAAATATAGAATTTCTAAGTTGTGATATTCATCATTGAAGATTGTTCATAATGCTTGTTTAGGAGTAATTAACCTGAGCTTGATTATAGATTTATTATCTGACTTCTCCTCTCTAAGTTAGGATTGATAGATACATTCGAGAGTTGGTCTAGAAACCCCAGTGAACATATATTCAACCCGCGCAAAGCGCTTACTAGAAGCCTATTGATCGATTCTCCTATAGAGACATCGATTGATACGATGCAAAGCTTGTCGATCGATACGCCAAACCCGGCATTGATCGATGCTTTCCTAGAATCGACAACAAGAGTTGGAGTTCTTGAATCTAGTAATAGATAACCTCGAAATCGAGAGATGGTTGGTTATTCTAGTAGTTGAGTTTTATAATATTATGCTTTAGTCTCTATATCATTATAATCCTAATTATCTGAATAGAAACCCTAGATCTAGAAACCATCCTTCCATCAAACAACTCTCTGCCTTGTTGAATAATTGTCTTGTTCAACTTGTTTACTATTTTATTTACTGGTTTATTTATTTATTTATTTTCTTATAATCTATTAGCCTAGCTTAATCATATAACTATTAGATCTAATTGGTTCCTAAGCTCCTTGTGGATTCGATCTCTAAGTACTACAACTGAACCTCTTATTTGGGAGAGTAAAGTCATTCCTTAGGGTAATTTGAGTGATATCAAATTTGTCGCCATTGCCGGGGAGCTTTGATCGCCATTAGATCTTGTTCAGTTAGATTTAGTCTAGGTTTTGTTACTGTTCGAATATTCTCATAAATTTGTTCTTCTTTTTCAGGTACATACATCTTACTACCAGGAAACAATGAAGAGAGGATTTCTAGGTCCTTCAAAGAAGGAGCCTGTTGGTTTTTGCACGATCGGTAAGTCTACGAGGGAAGTATCGATCAACCCCCTCCAAGCAGCATCGATCGACAGTGTGAGCCAAGCATCGAACGACACTATTCATCATGTGTCAGAAAACATTGTTCACCGCAATACTATCCACCCAGGTACTGTTCATCCTGACACTATTCATCATGATACTATTCATTCTGTGTCAGAAAATACTGTTCATCCCGGATCGATTGACACTGTTCACCCGAACACTGTTCATCGCGACACTGTTCATCCCCTGTCGATCGACACTGTTCATCCTCCGTCGATCGACACTATTCATCCCCCGTCGATCGACACTGTTCATCCCCCGTCGATCAACACTGTTCATCGCGACACTGTTCATCCGAACACTGTTCAACGCAACACTGTTCATCCGAGCTTTGTTAATCGCGACACTGTTCATCGAATATTGTTCATTGAAACACTGTTCATCAAAACACTGTTCATCAAAACACTGTTCATTAAAATACTGTTCATCGAATATTGTTCATTGAAACACTGTTCATCGCGACACTGTTCATCGAATATTGTTCATTGAAACACTGTTCATCAAAACACTGTTCATTAAAATACTGTTCATCCCGTCGATCGACACTATTCATCATGTGTCGAAAACATTGTTCACCGCAATACTATCCACCCAGGTACTGTTCATCCTGACACTATTCATCCCGTCGATCAACACTGTTCATCGCGACACTGTTCATCGCGACACTGTTCATCGAATATTGTTCATTGAAACACTGTTCATCGAATATTGTTCATTGAAACACTGTTCATCAAAACACTGTTCATCGCGACACTGTTCATCCGAGCTTTGTTAATCGCGACACTGTTCATCCTCCGTCGATCGACACTGTTCATCCTCCGTCGATCGACACTGTTCATCCCGTCGATCAACACTGTTCATCAAAACACTGTTCATCGCGACACTGTTCATCCCGTCGATCAACACTGTTCATCGAATATTGTTCATTGAAACACTGTTCATTAAAATACTGTTCATCGAATATTGTTCATTGAAACACTGTTCATCCGAGCTTTGTTAATCGCGACACTGTTCATCGAATATTGTTCATTGAAACACTGTTCATCGAATATTGTTCATTGAAACACTGTTCATCGCGACACTGTTCATCAAAACACTGTTCATCCCGTCGATCAACACTGTTCATCAAAACACTGTTCATCGCGACACTGTTCATCGAATATTGTTCATTGAAACACTGTTCATCCCGTCGATCAACACTGTTCATCGAATATTGTTCATTGAAACACTGTTCATCGAATATTGTTCATTGAAACACTGTTCATCCTCCGTCGATCGACACTATTCATCCCGTCGATCAACACTGTTCATCGCGACACTGTTCATCGAATATTGTTCATTGAAACACTGTTCATCGCGACACTGTTCATCCCGTCGATCAACACTGTTCATCGCGACACTGTTCATCCCGTCGATCAACACTGTTCATCCGAGCTTTGTTAATCGCGACACTGTTCATCGCGACACTGTTCATCCTCCGTCGATCGACACTATTCATCCCGTCGATCGACACTGTTCATCGCGACACTGTTCATCGAATATTGTTCATTGAAACACTGTTCATCGAATATTGTTCATTGAAACACTGTTCATCAAAACACTGTTCATTAAAATACTGTTCATCGAATATTGTTCATTGAAACACTGTTCATCAAAACACTGTTCATCGCGACACTGTTCATCGAATATTGTTCATTGAAACACTGTTCATCGCGACACTGTTCATCGAATATTGTTCATTGAAACACTGTTCATCGCGACACTGTTCATCGAATATTGTTCATTGAAACACTGTTCATCGCGACACTGTTCATCGAATATTGTTCATTGAAACACTGTTCATCGCGACACTGTTCATCGAATATTGTTCATTGAAACACTGTTCATCGCGACACTGTTCATCCTCCGTCGATCGACACTGTTCATCGCGACACTGTTCATCGCGACACTGTTCATCGCGACACTGTTCATCGCGACACTGTTCATCGCGACACTGTTCATCGCGACACTGTTCATCGCGACACTGTTCATCCTCCGTCGATCGACACTGTTCATCGCGACACTGTTCATCGAATATTGTTCATTGAAACACTGTTCATTAAAATACTGTTCATCGAATATTGTTCATTGAAACACTGTTCATCAAAACACTGTTCATCCTCCGTCGATCGACACTGTTCATCGCGACACTGTTCATCCTCCGTCGATCGACACTGTTCATCGCGACACTGTTCATCCTCCGTCGATCGACACTGTTCATCCTCCGTCGATCGACACTGTTCATCCTCCGTCGATCGACACTGTTCATCGAATATTGTTCATTGAAACACTGTTCATCGCGACACTGTTCATCCTCCGTCGATCGACACTGTTCATCGAATATTGTTCATTGAAACACTGTTCATTAAAATACTGTTCATCGAATATTGTTCATTGAAACACTGTTCATCGCGACACTGTTCATCGCGACACTGTTCATCGAATATTGTTCATTGAAACACTGTTCATCAAAACACTGTTCATTAAAATACTGTTCATCGAATATTGTTCATTGAAACACTGTTCATCGCGACACTGTTCATCCTCCGTCGATCGACACTGTTCATCGAATATTGTTCATTGAAACACTGTTCATCGAATATTGTTCATTGAAACACTGTTCATCAAAACACTGTTCATTAAAATACTGTTCATCGAATATTGTTCATTGAAACACTGTTCATTAAAATACTGTTCATCGAATATTGTTCATTGAAACACTGTTCATCGCGACACTGTTCATCGAATATTGTTCATTGAAACACTGTTCATCGAATATTGTTCATTGAAACACTGTTCATCGCGACACTGTTCATCGAATATTGTTCATTGAAACACTGTTCATCGCGACACTGTTCATCCTCCGTCGATCGACACTGTTCATCGCGACACTGTTCATCGAATATTGTTCATTGAAACACTGTTCATTAAAATACTGTTCATCGAATATTGTTCATTGAAACACTGTTCATCAAAACACTGTTCATCGCGACACTGTTCATCGAATATTGTTCATTGAAACACTGTTCATTAAAATACTGTTCATCGAATATTGTTCATTGAAACACTGTTCATCGCGACACTGTTCATCCTCCGTCGATCGACACTGTTCATCCTCCGTCGATCGACACTGTTCATCGCGACACTGTTCATCCTCCGTCGATCGACACTGTTCATCCTCCGTCGATCGACACTGTTCATCGAATATTGTTCATTGAAACACTGTTCATCGCGACACTGTTCATCCTCCGTCGATCGACACTGTTCATCGCGACACTGATTGAACCAGGACCGATTGAGGATATAATGCACATGTCTAAGACCTCACACCCTGCTGTCCCTAAATACCAGAGACCACTTATCTGGACAGAAGAAGCTGATGGTTTTCACAAAAGAGTGAAGAGGATATATGACCTGTGAAGCTTATGGTTCCATTCGCAGTGTTTGAAGCTGAATCTCCTATCCCACCAGATAAAGGTGTGTATCTGAGTTCTTACATTGAGGTATTGGATGATCAACAACACGTAGAAGCTTCTCGAAAGGCCTGCGATTTATAGATGAAGTAGATAAAGGCCCATGAAGCATCATCGAGGGACATAAGCAATCGAAATCGATCGACTGTACCACTTCATCATCGATCGACACCTATCAAATACCATCGATCGACACCTATCAAATACCATCGATCGACACCCTAACCTTAACATCGATCGCCACCAGCACCTCAGAATCGATCGATATAGACTTTTGTCATTGATCGATACCACTTGAAATCCCTGAAAGTTCGAGTTATCCTCAGGACATTGCAGACTCAACACAGAAGAGCATTGATGTATCGAGTTGTTATCCTGACCAAAAAGTAGAAAAAGAGATCACCATGGAAGATTTCTTGGAACTAGAAGAATTCTTGGAATTAGAGGATGGAAAACAGCTTGGAGATTTGGATTTAAGTGGAGAAGTTACTATGGAAGACTTCTTGGAGCTGGAGGAATGGCTTGAGGATTTAGATCAGAACTCGAAGCAGAAGCTTGATGATCAGAACACTTTGGGAAAAGGTCTGGAAATTTCACCAAAGACTGACGACATCGATCGACATAAACCTTATGAGATCGATCGACAACAACCCTACCTCGTTGGTCTACACCCACCCTACGCCATCAATTGACAGTCGCCATACATCATGGATCTACAGACACTCGACTGCATTGATCGACACTCACCCGATTGCATTGATCGATGCCCATGTTTGGATGAACTATCAGGATACCCGATTGAACCAGGACCGATTGAGGATATAATGCACATGTCTAAGACCTCACACCCTGCTGTCCCTAAATACCAGAGACCACTTATCTGGACAGAAGAAGCTGATGGTTTTCACAAAAGAGTGAAGAGGATATATGACCCTGTGAAGCTTATGGTTCCATTCGCAGTGTTTGAAGCTGAATCTCCTATCCCACCAGATAAAGGTGTGTATCTGAGTTCTTACATTGAGGTATTGGATGATCAACAACACGTAGAAGCTTCTCAGAAAGGCCTGCGATTTATAGATGAAGTAGATAAAGGCCCAACAGAAGCATCATCGAGGGACATAAGCAATCCGAAATCGATCGACTGTACCACTTCATCATCGATCGACACCTATCAAATACCATCGATCGACACCCTTCGCGAATCAGAGCAGAATGAGTTTGAAGTGTGTCAAAATCTTTTTGATGGAGGCACCACCATGCGATCAGACAAGTCTGGGGGAAAGAAGAGGAGGAATTGGAAGAAGAGGAAAAGGATCAAGGGAGATCCTCAGTTATCATTGATTCCTCACTTCTCAGATGGTATCAGAAAATTCAGAGTGCGCAGCAGATGCTTCTCACAGCCATTTGCAAAACTTAGAACACTCTTTATTGCTGAGATGATAGACAAAGGAGAAAAGTCTATAGAGGAGGCTTTCACATAAGAATGATAAAGCTTCAAAGAGTAGATATTGAGACTTGGTTTGGAGCAAGTTCTCATTCTCATCCGAACTGAATCAGATCTCCAGAAGTCAAACTAATGACTAAAAATAAGCGCTGAGTGGGAGGCAACCCACTGTTAGGTTTGTTTTAAATATGGTTTAATTTTCATTTATTACTGATATTTTATTTTCTATGGATTTCAGGTAAAAAAAAAAAAGAGAGAAAAAAGTGAACAGTAACAACGGCACTGTAGCAGAGGGACTGTAGCATCAAGCGACACTGAAGTATGAAAATCGAGCGACACTGTAGCAGCAACATCGACCGACACTGCAGCAGATCGGGAGTTACTGTAGCAGAGTTACTGTAGCAGAGAAAAAGGAGAAATAACCGAGGAAGACGAGTTTCCATAGGAATCGACGATGGCTAGCTAGCATTGCTCGACAAAGCATCAAAAGTATTGATCGCCACTTAACTGTGTTGGTCGATATTCACATCAAAGTCAGGTATACCGTTTTTCCTTGTTAAATATTGTCTTTATAATTTATTTTCCCACCAATCTTAGACTGGATAATGCTGGTGACAGTGTTGTTTTAAGTCTGGGGGAGGTTCTACTAATATTGTGTTTTAGTTAGCTATATATATATATATATAAAGGGGATCCAAGTAGACGATTGCCCATAATATCGACCGATGTGAGCATGTCGATATCGATCGACAGTACATACCTTGCAGCGACCGATGGTAACCTATTTCCATCGATCGACACCTAATCCGGTCAGGTATATCGATTCTACTTGTTACTTTGTGTACTTATGATTTATATCCTCAACATAACTCGGCTGGATATACACCGGGACAAGGTATAATTTAAGTCCGGGGATGTTTACTGATATTGGTTTATTGTGAGTCTTATAAAATGTTTTTCAAAAGTTTTTATTGAGTCAAGAAGGGGATAATGAACATATTAGATTTATGGTTGTTATCTAACCACTGTTTAGCACCATTCTAGACTTACTGATTCCAGATAGTACTAAAGATACTAAAGTGGATCAGCCTGTCAACTATCAACACTTGCTGAGATTGTTTGAAGGAACCAAAGCTAACCTCCAACACTAAACCTGACTTAATTGCTTGTCTTGGGGCTTGGTATACATGGGATCGGATTCTCCAGACAAGTCTGGAAGGTAAAGCCTTGTGTAGATTTATCACCTTCTCTCTCTCCATTTCGACCCTAGATATATAGGTAAAAAAAAAACACGAAACAGAAAAAGAAAAAGAAAAATGAAAAAAATAATTTTTTTTAAAAAAAAAGGTTTTTAGTTAGGTGGAATCCGAACAGGACTTGGTGGCTACAACCATTAAGGCTTGCTTCATAAGGATTCCAACAAAAAGAATTCGAACGGGACTTGGTGGCGGCAATCATCAAGGTTCGATTCGTATGAATTCGTGGATATAGGTCAAAAAGAAGTGAACATGACTTGGTGGCAATCCACCACCATTAAGTCTTGATTCATGGAAGCCTGTCCAATCTTGGTCAATGATCCTGCAATGGAAGCATACTTTGACTGAGAGAGAAATAAGTAGAGAGAGAAGATAGGAACTAACTTTTACCTGCAGGTCCAGATACTTGTTTGAGAATCCTTGCCTCGCGAGAGAAGGCTGTCGATCGATGGGAAAGCGTTCATATCGATCGATATGGATGCCAGAATGTGGGCCGAGTATATTTTATTACCGCCTGAAGCCCAGAAGCTATCACAAATTACCAGAATGCCCTTGGACAACCATAAACCCTATTTATGTTATTTCTAAGCCATTGTTGACAGCTACACGCTTTCTTTACTTCATTGTTCTATTGTTCTTAGTTAGGAGAGAAAGGAGGAACTCCTTCAGAGTCCTCCTGGAACTCTATTGGTTTTTATATCTATTTCTATTTCAATTTTATATATATTCATCTATGATTTCTGTGACAACTATCATGTCTGAATAGATCCACCAGTTAGGTTTAGGGTTCAGATAGGTTATGAGGGATTAGCCCCAAATATATAATTGCTAAGTTGTGATACTCATCATTGAAGATTGTTCATAATGCTTGTTTAGGAGTAACTAACATGAGCTTGATTATAGATTTATTATCTGACTTCTCTTCTCTGAGCTAGGATTGATAGATACATTCGAGAGTTGGTCTAGAAACCCGGTGAACATATATTCAACCAGCGCAAGCTACTAAGCGTATCGATCGATTCTCCTATAGAGACATCGATCGATACGATTCAAAGCTTGTCGATCGATACGCCTAACCCGACATCGATCGATGCTTTCCTAGAATCGACAATGAGAGTTGGAGTTCTTGGATCTAGTAATAGATAACCTGGAAATCAAGAGATGGTTGGTTATTCTAGTAGTTGAGTTCTATAATATTATGCTTTAGTCTCTATATCATTATAATCCTGATTATCTGAATAGAAACCCTAGATCTAGCAACCATCCTTCCATCAAACAACTCTCTGCCTTGTTGAATAATTGTCTTGTTCAACATGTTTACTATTTTATTTACTGCTTTATTTATTTATTTTCTGTCTTATAATCTATTAGCCTAGCTTAATCATATAACTATTAGATCTAACTGGTTCCTTAGCTCCTTGTGGATTTTATCCCTAAGTACTACAACTGAACCTCTTATTTGAGAGAGTAAAGTCACTCCTTAGGGTAATTTGAGTGATATCACCGTACCTCGGTCACCTCTCCCATGGGCGAGGACAACCAACATCGAGGTCACCTCGCCCATGGGCGACGACGACCAACGCCGTGGTCACCTCGCCCATGGGCGAGGACGATCCACACCGAGGTCACCTCACCCATGGGTGAGGACCATTCCGTCCCAAAACTGTGCATCCTCATCTAAGTTCCCGTAACTCGACTCTCAGGTCCGTGGACACAATACCCATGTCTCATCTCGCTCAGGATTATCAAAGAAAGACTTCGGGAAAATTTGTAAAAGACTTGGTTGTTGGAATGGATTCCCGTCTATCGTATAAAACGTCTATTGTTAGCTTGAACACCAGTTGTCTTAACTATACGATGAATTAGGATCCTTTCGGAAAAACCAACGTCACGTCGACGGCTAATTCTTAGGAAAAATCATAAAAACGTCTAAGTCCCAAAACAGCCCGAAAGGAGCCTGGATCACGGCCAAACGGCCCAGTTACGATTTTAAAATAGGATTGAGCCCAAGGCTGGTATGACGGTCTATTTTTATTTACAGGAAAAGGTCAATGTCAAGTTTTCGAAGATGAATGTTAAGTTTCCGAAGATAAATGCGAAGTTTCCGAAGATAATCACGAAAGATGAAGAAAAATGGAAAAGCGCGTCTCGCGACGAATCCGGCCCAAGAGAGGAGGCAAACCGACCTAGAGAGAGTATATAAGGAGGGCTTAAGGCTAGGAGCAAAAGAGAGGCTTTCTCAGAGCAAACTTAGCAGTTAGTGCAATTTAGGCATTTTTCCGTTTTTACTATCGAGCTGCGACTCAACTAGGTTAGAACTTAGGTGGCTAGACTATCGAACGTACCGACAGATCTCGTGGCCTACGATCCTACCTGTTGTTCACGCTCAAACTCGAAGTAGGAAATATGATCTTTTTATTCTCTTGCTCTTTTCCGATTTATTATTTTCTACTCTTTCATATTGACTGTGCTGTGCGTATCCAGCAGATAAACGGGATTTCAAGGGAAGGCTAGGTTAGCTTGGCTTTCCTCCAATTAACAAATCTCGACGGTGTGAATTCCGGTTCCCACAATTTGGCGCTAGAAGGAGGGGGATTACGGATCTATCTCTCTCGCAACCACGCGCGCATAGTCAGGTATGACAATCGACGCTGACAAAGACCAGCAAATGCACGATGTGACTCCCGTTGATGCCAACGCGAGAAAACTCCACCTGAAAACGTATCCGCGGTCACTGCAGACGCCACAATACTAGACCAGATGAAGGAAATGTTCGCCTCCGCTCAGAAAAAGTCGGACGAACAAGGAAAGCTCGTGGCTTCTCTCACAAAACAGGTTGAAACCTTAACGGCGAAGGCCAAGAGCAAAGTCCCGCTGGAGCCACAAAAGCCCGCAGCGGCAGAAGGCTCAATTTCGAGACTCCAAGCGATCGGGCCGCACAGGCGGACAATGATTCTTCAGGCCATAACCCTGACGGAACAGTCTCGCCGGGTGCACGACCGACAACGGAGAACCTTCCACCTCCCGTCGGGAGCAACGGAGGAGACGATATCGAGTGGATTTATCTGGATATAAGCGACCAGTTCGATTACTCAGACGAAGGTGCTGACGTCCATCCGGGAAGAACGCGAAGCCAGTCCGCTCGGAAAGATGCGTCGTTCGAAAAACCCATGACAGAGGAAGAAGAAAACCTTTATTGGGTAGAGCAGGAAGAACTGGCGGAGAATCAGGCCCGAATCCACCGCAACCAGCGCTGACAGGCTCGGAAGGCTGCTGGAAACCCTGACGAGATCCTCGATCTCCGCGAATACATCGCAAAAACAGCGGCATAAGTCAAAGCTATGAAGTCGCAGATCCATCACGCGACAAGCGCTGCACCCGAGATCGACAGACTTCTCGAGGAAGTGCGGAAAACTCTGTTCACTGCCCGGATTACGGAGACTAACATCTCAGATCCTGGGAATATTAAAATTCTCGTCTACGATGGCACCACCGACCCGAAGGCGTATCTGCAATCTTTCCAGATCACGATGGGAAGGTGCAAACTCAAGGACCGTGAATGAGATGCTGGCTACTGCCTTCTCTTCGCAGAAAACCTCAAAGGAGCCGCGCTCTAATGGATTTCTCGCCTAAAACAGAACTCTATTGGAAGTTCCCGCCAGCTCACCTCAGAATTTCTCAAGCAGTACTCCATGTTCATGGACAGAGAAACCTCGGACGTCGACCTCTGGAGTCTGTATCAAAGAGAAGACGAACCACTTCGCGAATTCATGAACAGATTCAAGCTAGTAAAACAAAACTCCACCTGAAAACGTATCCGCGGTCACTGCAAACGCCACGATACTAGACCAGATGAAGGAAATGTTCGCCTCCGCTCAGAAAAAGTCGGACAAACAAGGAAAGCTCGTGGCTTCTCTCGCAAAACAGGTTGAAACCTTAACGGAAAAGGCCAAGAGCAAAGTCCCGCGTGGAGCCACAAAAGCCCGCAGTGGCAGAAGGCTCGATTTCGAGACTCCAAGCGATCGGGCCGCACGGGCAGACAAGGATTCTTCAGGCCATAACCCTGATGGAACAATCTCGCCGGGTGCACGGCCGACAATGGAGAACCTTCCACCTCCCATCGGAAGCAACGGAGGAGACGATATCAAGCGGATCGATCTGGATATTGCGACCAGTTTGATTACTCCGACGAAGGTGCTGACATTCATCCGAGAAGAATGCGAAGCCAGTCCGCTCGGCAAGATGCGTCATTCGAAAAACTCATGATAGAGGAAGAAGAAAACCTTTATTGGGTAGAGCAGGAAGAACTGGCCGCGAATCAGGCCTGAATCCACCGCAGCCAGCGCCGACAAGCTCGGAAGGCTGCTGGAAACCATGAAGAGATCCACGATCTCCGCGAGTACATCGCAAAAACTGCGGCAGAAGTCATAGCGGTGAAGTCGCAGATCCATCACGCGACAAGCGCTGCACCCGAGATCGACAGACTTCTCGAGGAAGCGCTGAAAACTCCGTTCACTGCCCGGATTACGGAGACTAACTGATGAACCCTAGGAAACGCTACTCGACCGGTAAGGGGGATATGAACTCCGAAAGGAGAACTGATGGTTTGAATGACGACACAATGGGTTGCGGAAGGCCCAATGATACTGCCAAGGTGTCTGATCAGCGCCTGATATGACTCACAGGTCCATTGAGGAGGCGATCTCGATCTGTTGCGGATGTGGCCTTGGTCCAGCGAGAAAGAGTGTGTAACTTGGAGCTAACCACACCAAGAAACGAAATGAAGTGTTCTTGACAAAGAACAGAGAGAAAAACTCATAAAAAAAGGGAAAACAATCTATTTATTTCGTGGGTTGTGATTACTTATTTATACTACAATGAGTCAAAGAGAGACTTAATAGTTTTTGTGGAAAATCACACCTAGAAAATGAAAACAAAGACTAGAAAATATTAAAAAGAGTCAAAGACTCTTGATTTCCAGATCTGAACAAAATGGACTCTTCAGCTGATGTCCAGGTTCATTCTGGTCGTGCAGGTCCATGCTGGAAAGGACAAGGACACATGTGGGACGGTCCACACAGCCCGAATTCGCGAGAACTAAAGATCACCTGATTTGTAAATTGCATAACTCCCACATCTGAACTCCTTTTGATCTGATTCTTCTTCGAGGAGTTTTATAATTCAGTTGAGAACATTATCCAAGCAGATTCACGCGAAGAAACATCATGGTTTAGAAGATATGCTTCAAAAAGTGAATGTGTGTCTGTGTTGCTTCTCGGGTGGTCGGGTGGTCGAACCAACTCAGAAGATTGAACCAACTTTCTCAGCTTGTCCAAGTGAGTGTCAGTCCTGCTCAGCTCGTCCAGGATAGTGTCAGTCCATCTCACTAGATTATTCAGCTCGATCAGCTCGATCTGGGGCACATCATACTCTCCCTCTTCAAAAGGATTTGTCCTCAAATCCATTTTACCTGATTCAAAAGAAAATGAGTAAGACAAAAAGAATTTTAAAAACATGTAAAGTTCAATGAAGGAGAAATTTGTATAGAAACTTCCTGAATGTATAGATTGATCTCCAGGTCGCCAATGTCGGGTTTGAAGCTGACTGAATCGGTTAGCTTTCAATTGAGGCAAGTGTAGAACTGGTTTGACCGGTTTTGAAAAATAGATCATAACTTCATAATTTCGTGGCCATTTCTCCTGATATTGGTCTTTCTGGAAAGCTGTGAGATCCATCTGGAATCCTATGATTGGTTTCGGCTCAGGCTGTTTCTTTCCTGGGCCTAAATCTCCTTGGGAAATCTGGTACTCGCGGATAGGTGGACTTGAGATCCTCCGGTTTGAAAAATTCATAACTCCTTCATCCGCAAAGCTTTTCATGTGATTCCAGGCCTCAGTGAATCCTTGGTGGGTTGGGCTTCCAGGAAAATTGGATTCATGATAAAAGACCTTCTGAAAGTCGAGATACTCTCCTTGAACTGAACCTCTGTCGCTGGCATCTCCAAGGTAGCCAGGTTGGACAACAATGCAGCTCAAATCTCAGGCTGTTGGTCAAGGTCAATTCTTTCATTCCTCAGAGGCTGAACCTGTATTTCCTGGATACTCAAAACAGAAACTAAAAGACAAGGATCATATGTGTAAGACAAGTACTTGTTGACTCAAAAATCAAGATTTTGTTTTCATGAACAAGTAGCACAAGTTTCAGCTGATCAAGATGCACATCAAAGTAGATATTATAAACCAGAATGGTGTCAAGGCATGCAGCAACATTATTCATTTTCAGAACATGCCTATCCTTCTCAACATCTGAACACACAAGCTTAAGTTCAGATTGAGAATCAAATATCAAAGACTCAAGATGTTTTTCAAAGAAAGTGTTGTAGACCACAATATCATCAAGGTTCAATACAACACAATGATCACGAAATGATCTCAGAAAATGCCAAGTTTTATCAGTTTCAGGACTCAAGAGATCAGGCTGCAAAATAAAATCACAAAGATCAAGATCACAAAAATCATTTTCAGTTTCAAGTGATTTATTTTCCAGCAACTGTTTAGTCAAAATTTCGCTCAATACAAGAAGGGGTGCAAATACACCACCAGTGATCAATGATTGTTTATAAGAACTCAGATCAGAACCATCTCTTTTGAAAACAAAAGAATCAAACGATTTTGTAGGACAGAAATCAGTTTGTTGCAATTCAAGTTCAAGAGACTTTTCAAGACAATAAAAATCTTTGTTATGTTCCAAGAACTGATTATAGCTCAAAATAATTCCAGAGTTGATGCCTTTGACATTTTGAAAACGTTGTTGATCAAGGAGTTCATCAGGTTTAAAGATTTGAAAAGAATTAATCATGGTTTCAAAACAGATTTTGAAACACAAAACTCTTTCATTTTGTCAAGACCAAAGCGAATTACATCATGAGAACTGACCTTCACAAACATATCAGGCAGGAATTAGGCAGAGAAAGTTTCTCACAGTGCTCTTGAAGATCAGGAGACAAAGGGGCAGGAGATGTGACGGGATCAAAGCATAGATGACCTTCCATAGCGATGGATGTGATGCTTGTTGCTTCTTCATCAAAGACTGGATCAGGCTCGTCCTCCTCATCAAAGATAGGATCTGGACCATCATTCAAAGATATCCCAGTGTAATTACGTGGTCCTTGATGTGGATAGTTCAGTGGCTCTTCTTCAAAAACCTGTTGAGACAAAACAAGACTACTCGGATGCTCCGGTTGCAAAAAGGTTAGTTCAGCAATAGTCTGTTCATTATCATTCATAAAATCAGTTTCAAGAGAAGGAAGATCAATATCTTTTTCACAAATCAACAAGCTTTCAATTGCCTCTTCATCAGATTCATCAAAAATGGGTAAAGAATCTGAAAAATCTTTAATTTCTTCAAAATGGTTTTCAGATCCACCTTGGTTTTTCTTGCTGATGAAAAAGGATGGCTCAGCTACTGGGGCACGTCTGGATGTGCTGTTCTTGTGGATCTTGTTGACGTCCTTGAGAGCTTTGTCCACTCCCTTTACAAAGTTATCACAAAATTCCTGGACATTAAACTGAAAAGGTTGCCTCTTTAGATCAGCCACATCTCTAGATGGTCTAGACTTTTCTCTACATCTTTGGTTTGGTTTTTCCTGCACACTAACAAACTCATCAAAATTATTCAAAGGATATTTAAATGGAGTTTGAGAGATAGAATGTCGTGGGGGCTTCTCCTTTCTACTTCTCTTTTGAAGACAAAATATCATAACCTGAAAATCTCAACACAAAAAGTTAGTAGATAAAAATCCTCACTCTCTCAAGTGTTTGATCCTCACCCACAAACGTGTTTCACTCAAATTTTATGGTAATCACACAAGAGTTTCTTCTCAAGGTTCTAAGAGAACAGATCAAGGAATCCCAATGGGTAGATCCAAGCAAAACAACAGGGTTTTTGGTGTAAGAGAAAGATAAGAGATTTATGGTTTTGGAATCGCCTTAACCACCTCAAAGGCTGGATTTCTCCTCAGCCAGCAGGCTTACTCTTCCACCACCAATCCACAAATCAATCTCTTTTGAATCTTTTTTTTATACTTTTTTATAGATCTTTTCTTTTTTTTATATGTGGATGGTAGCGAGGGGCCGGATTCAAGATAGAAAGAAGAAGAAGTGTTTAGAAGAAATGGAAAGATGAGAAGATGTAATGATAATAGAGTTACGGAAGAGTGGCTCGATACCACTGATGCACCTAAATTAGGATCACTCGACCCGGACTGATAAGGGATATGATCTCAGACAGATTGAATGAGAAATGATGGATTGAAGGGTCGCACAGCAGATGCGAAGGCTGCTGATATTCCCGAACTCCGATTGTTGCTTGATATGGCGCACAAGTCCAACAAAAGGAGATATAGATGGATCGAAGGGTCGCACAGCAGATGCGAAGGCTGCTGATATTCGAAGCCAATTTGTTGCGGATGTGGCGCACGGTCCAACAAAAGGGCAGTCTCGATCTGTTGCGGATATGGCCTACCGGTCCAACAAGAAAGAGAGAGTTACTTGGAGCTAACCACACCAAGAACAAGAAAAGTGAGATTCCCTCTCAAGGTTCCAAAAATAATCACTCAAAACTTACTTTATTTCATTGATCAAATGACCTTTATATAATAGGCAAAGCATACAAAAGGTTGGAATACAAAAGGCTAGTCAAACATAGAAATTAGCAACTTATAAAACAAGGAAGACTTGACCAAAGACTATGAATTGACCAAAAATCATAGATGTCTTGACTTGACCGAAATTGAAAGACTGCGGTCGTGAAACTCTTCGGTTGGTCGTGTCTTTTTGCATGGTCGACGGCCTCTGCATTGCCGTCAGATTGATATATTATTCGACCATGACTTGTATTTTCTTGTTGGGCCCTTCTTTCTTTGGGCTGAAACATGTTCATAAACACATTTTCATAAATCGCCAAGCCCATCTCGCTTAAAACTCAAACCCAAAGCCAAACTTTCTTGATTTGTTTCTGCTGCTGATTCAGGGCACATCATTCCCTCCTTCTTTAAAAGATTTGCCCTCAAATCTGTCTTTTTATCTTCAGATGGAATGATCTTTTGGCTTTTCAGAGCTCTCTTTTTTTTATAAACAAAAGAAGATGAAAGGTAGAAGATGGATGAAGAAGATGGAAAGATGAGAAAAATGAACAGACAAGTACCGGTTGAGTGGCTCGATACCACTTGATGAACCCTAGGAAACGCTACCGACCGGTAAGGGGATATGAACTCCGAAGGAGAACTGATGGTTTGAATGACGACACAATGGGTTGCGGAAGGCCCAATGATACTGCCAAGGTGTCTGATCAACGCCTGATATGACTCACAGGTCCATTGAGGAGACGATTCGATCTGTTGCCGGATGTGACGACCGTCCAACAAGAAAGAGAGAGTTACTTGGAGCTAACCACACCAAGAACAAGAAAAGTGAGATTCCTCTCAAGGTTCCAAAATAATCACTCAAAACTTACTTTATTTCATTGATCAAATGACCTTTATATAATAGGCAAAGCATACAAAAGGTTGGAATACAAAAGGCTAGTCAAACATAGAAATTAGCAACTTATAAAACAAGGAAGACTTGACCAAAGACTATGAATTGACCAAAAATCATAGATGTCTTGACTTGACCGAAATTGAAAGACTGCGATTAAGTAAAACTCTTCGGTTGGTCGTGTCTTTTGCATGGTCGACGGCCTCTGCATTGCCGTCAGATTGATATATTATTCGACCATGACTTGTATTTTCTTGTTGGGCCCTTCTTTCTTTGGGCTGAAACATGTTCATAAACACATTTTCATAAATCGTCAAGCCCATCTCGTTTAAAACTCAAACCCAAAAGCCAAACTTTCTTGATTTGTTTCTGCTGCTGATTCAGGGCACATCATTCCCTCCTTCTTTAAAAGATTTGCCCTCAAATCTGTCTTTTTATCTTCGATGGAATGATCTTTTGGCTTTTCAGAGCTCTCTTTTTTTATAAACAAAAGAAGATGAAAGGTAGAAGATGGATGAAGAAGATGGAAAGATGAGAAAAAATGAACAGACAAGTACCGGTTGAGTGGCTCTGATACCACTTGATGAACCCTAGGAAACGCTACTCGACCGGTAAGGGGGATATGAACTCCGAAAGGAGAACTGATGGTTTGAATGACGACACAATGGGTTGCGGAAGGCCCAATGATACTGCCAAGGTGTCTGATCAACGCCTGATATGACTCACAGGTCCATTGAGGAGACGATCTCGATCTGTTGCCGGATGTGACGCACCGGTCCAACGAGAAAGAGTGTGTAACTTGGAGCTAACCACACCAAGAAACGAAATGAAGTGTTCTTGACAAAGAACAGAGAGAAAAACTCATAAAAAAAGGGAAAACAATCTATTTATTTCGTGGGTTGTGATTACTTATTTATACTACAATGAGTCAAAGAGAGACTTAATAGTTTTTGTGGAAAATCACACCTAGAAAATGAAAACAAAGACTAGAAAATATTAAAGAGAGTCAAAGACTCTTGATTTCCAGATCTGAACAAAATGGACTCTTCAGCTGATGTCCAGGTTCATTCTGGTCGTGCAGGTCCATGCTGGAAAGGACAAGGACACATGTGGGACGATCCACACAGCCCGAATTCGCGAGAACTAAAGATCACCTGATTTGTAAATTGCATAACTCCCACATCTGAACTCCTTTTGATCTGATTCTTCTTCGAGGAGTTTTATAATTCAGTTGAGAACATTATCCAAGCAGTTTCACGCGAAGAAACATCATGGTTTAGAAGATATGCTTCAAAAAGTGAATGTGTGTCTGTGTTTCTTCTCGGGTGGTCGGGTGGTCGAACCAACTCAGAAGATTGAACCAACTTGCTCAGCTTGTCCAAGTGAGTGTCAGTCCTGCTCAGCTCGTCCAGGATAGTGTCAGTCCAGCTCACTAGATTATTCAGCTCGATCAGCTCGATCTGGGGCACATCACTAACATCTCAGATCCTGGGAATATTAAAATTCCCGTCAACGATGGCACCACCGACCCGAAGGCGCATCTGCAATCTTTCCAGATGACGATGGGAAGGTGCAAAATCAAGGACCATGAATTAGATGCTGGCTACTGCCTTCTCTTCGTCGAAAACCTCAAAGGAACCTCGCTCGAATGGTTTCTCGCCTAAAACAAAACTCTATCAGAAGTGTCCGCCAGCTCGCCTCGGAATTTCTCAAGCAGTACTCCATGTTCATGGACAGAGAAACCTCAGACGAACCACTCCGCAAATTCATGAACAGATTCAAGCTAGTAATGGCGAGAGTCACATGAATAAGCGACAAAGTGGCGATCGACGCTCTGTGGAAAACTCTCTGGTAGAAGTCGAAACTCCAACAATGGATATCTCTCAAAAAACCGAGAACAATCCAGGACGCTCTTCACAAGGCAACAGACTTCATCACGATGGAAGAAGAGTTGAAAGTCCTCTCCCAGAAGTACAACCCGCAAAGGCCGTCCACAAGAAGGAAAAACTCTCGTAACGACAAGTATGTCCACCACGAGGGGGAAGATGTCCAGGGCGAGCACAACTACGCCATCAACTCCGAACAAGGAAAGACCTCCGGAAACACCTGGACCAGGAACCAGTTCAAGGATAACTCCTACTGCGAATTCCCCCAGACCAGAGGTCATTCCACTGCGAACTGTAAGGTTCTCGGCGCAAGGCTTGCTGCAAAGCTCCTCGCCGGCGAACTCTCAAAGGTCACGGGTATAAAAGACCTCCTCCTGAACTCCGAAAGACCTCCTCCTGAACTCCGATCGACCTCCCAAAACTGATAAAGAGTCTCCCGGAAGAGACGCACGCGAAAATCAGTCACGCGAGAAACACGGAAGGAGGCAACATGGCCAAGGAAACGACAGCAACCATCAAAGGGTGAGCATGATCATCGGAGGATCGCAATTCTATCGCGATTCAGTCTCGTCGATCAAGGCTTACTGACGGATGGCTGAGACGAGTTCTAGCTTGCTAGCTCGGTCCCCAACCGACGACGTCCCTAACGATACGATCGTTTTCGAAGAACGGGAAACCATCGGAATCGACAAACCTCACTGCGACCCAGTTGTTATCGATTTGATAATCCGAGATCTCAAAGTAGGAAGGATCCTTATCGACACGGGAAGCACAGTAAACGTCATCTTCCGCGACAGTCTCCGAAGGATGAACATCGAACTCTCAGAAGTCGTCCCAGAACCAAAACCTCTGACTGGTTTCTCAGGTGCAACGTCCATGACCCTCAGATCAATTAAACTCCTGGTCATGGCTAAAGAAGTCACAAAAATTGTTGACTTCGCTGTAGTCGATAACCCGTCCATCTACAACGTCATCATAGGAACTCATTTGATCAATGCCATGAAAGCGGTTCCATCGAGTTACCACCTCGGCATCAAGGTCCCAACTCCAAACAGGACAGCAATAATCTGGGGATGCCAGAAACAGTCCAGGCTTTGCTTCTTGGCCGAGAATAAACTACGAAAAACCCGGAACACCCCCGTGGTCAACCCGAAGCGAGTTAAGAAAACTCATAACGCTCACGAGATCTCCATAAAAAGTGATCCAGAATCATCCGACCAGGCAATGACTCCGGACAGTGACATAGTCCCTGAGTCCATTGCCTTACCAGCGGAGAGACCAACTACTTAAATGACCATCGACCTAACTGAAGCCTCAACGGTCAAAGTGACTGGAACGGCCCCGTCCAGCGAGTAGGAACACCCGCAGCAACACACAGAACTAGGCAGGATGGCTTGATCCTCAAAAGAGGTACGTAGGCAGCTTGTCTTATCGACAAGTTCAGCTATCCCCCTCATTAAAAAAAGGGGGGAGTGGGTACGTATACTCCTATACTCCCACAAAGTCCAAAATATAAGTGCATGTACTCGATATTTTCGAAACTTTTTCAATAAATTTTTTCTTCTGGTCTCACGATTCACTTGCAATAAGCCGTAGTATATGAGATTTGCCTAAGAAACGCCCGAAATAAGGGCCTCCGAAAAGGCATACCGTCCAAGCAGTCCTTGGGCGAAAACTAATTCCTACTAACAATAGTTCAAACTCACGGTCAAGCAAGACCGGAAAAATACATCTTCTCTAAAAACGAAGGTCGTAACCATCCCAAAAGCAAAAGACATATCTTCAGGAAAGCGAGACGTCGCGAATATTTCTCGAAAGATATCATCCAAACATGCAGTCCATCTGTGACTCTAAAAATACAAAATGCCCGTCGATTGGCCCCGACGGACAAACCCAAAAATCGTTCTCTAAAAAAGAACCCGTAGTCAAACCTTTCATAAAAACTAAAGGTTCTCTTACATCCGACAAGGATACCATAGTGCGCTATACAAGAAAACCCGAAATTTTTGTTAGCTCTCCATAAGGTCTTTGGAGAAAGCTCGATTCTTATCACACAAGTCGTATAAGCCCCCGCCCAAGTCGCGGACTTTAATCGATAAGAATCAGGTAGAATTGCCAATAGGCAAAATGAAAGCCATTAGTCGTCGCACAGCCTTAGAGCCGAAAGTAAACCTAGGTCTTGCCCTAAACCCAGTCCTACTGGTCTCTAACATCTCAAGGCATGATTTCAAAATTGATAAGATATCCTAAAGCATGCCTCTCATCGTTAACATCTAAAACGCTCACGAAACTTTGCAAAACTCATAAACACTTCCGAACACTCTCGTACTAAAGTAGCAAACGAATAGAACAACGATTTAAGAGTTAATATACGAAGTGACTACTCGTATCTTTTCCCTCGACACTTGACGAAAGTATAAAGAAAGCTCATATAATAACTAAAAATGTTCATATATAAAGCGGCGCAAGCGACAGGGATTCGAAGCCGCCAACGGCGAGTCCCAAATAAAAAGTTCGAACGGCCTCACACGACCTAAACACACGAATACATAAAAATTGCCAGACTCAGCCTAATGCGATATGAAACCATAAGATAAGGGAAAACAATCCCATCGACCTTCAGGGGTCAAGATCTAGATAACCAGACATCGAAACTCCAAACGAGTCCACAGGCTGATCCACTTCTCCTTCCTCGTCTGCGGCACGGGCTTCCACTTCCGCTGTGTCCTCCGAGACCTCGATGGGATCCCAAAGCTCACGGATCCTTTCCTCGATCGGAGTAACCATCGACTCAGCTTGGGCACACCCATCCATGAGACTCGACATCTCAGCGATCTCGGAGAGAAAGGAAAAGTTAGCATCCTGCGTCTTCCAAAGGGTGCCAACCAAACTACGACATTCGCGGAAATCACCCACGTGGTCTTGGGCATCCTTTAAACTCTTGAAATCAGCATCGAATAATGAGGCTCTCCTCGCCAACTCAGCAGCGATCGCCCTCTTCCCTTTCCTCTCCGCACGAAGGAGTGCTCGGGAATGGGACTCGGCCTGCTAGTGATCTCATTCCGCGACCTCGTTCTGAAAGCAGATTAACTTCCTCTCGATCTCTTTGGCCTTGAAGTGCGAAAGACGCGCCTCTCTAAAACCTCCGTCAAGCGCTGAGTTGAAGACCCGCATTCCCTGCACGAATCAAATATCAGATACGGAAACAACAAACAAAGACTTGTCAAAACAATTCAGAGACCAAACCTCGTTGATCAGCGAGAACCTTCGCGACCACTCCTCTCCTCGATGCTTAGTCGGTGGCGCTGGAGTAGTGAGGCGGGAGGAGGTTAACAAAAATTTCGGAAGGGAGCCTCGCTGGTTCCACTCCCATCACCCGGGACGAAACCCGGGTTCCATCCGGGTAACGGAAGGTCTTCCGAGACAAAGTCTCCATCTTCGAGAACGATTTCTTTGTCCTTCTGGGGCCTAACTCCCTCCCTCCGAACAGGAGCAGCATCGTGATTTGTCTCACCATGTCCGATGCACGTAAAGGACGAGGGACGCCTTGCAATCGATAGAGTGCCACTGTGTCCCGGATCTTGTCTGGGGTAAAGGAATCCCAAAAGAACGGACTGTTGCGGAGAAGGTCTCGCTTAGCGTATAGGTCCCTAGGAGGCGTCAGAAGGATATTGTTTGCTGAAAAATAAAAAAAATGCAATTAGATACCTCCGAGTATCAAGATGAACCGAATATCCGACGATGGTACCATGATGGAAATTCCACTTGCTACGAAGCAAGGGGAGACAGTTCTCCTCGACGGATGCGCTATCTGTTCAAACGTAGAAAAATCGCTTGAACCATTCCTTGGCTTTGAAGTATGCCCCCGAATTAGCGACATGTAATTCTTAGGAGCCATGCAGTATGAGTATTCAATCGAGGGCTTTCGTGTTGACCATAGACCTTCAAAGTCGTCAGGGCTTCGTAGCATGTGAAGAAACCCTCCGGGGGATCCTCTGCACTCTCCCCATGCACCGGGATTCGAAACACGACACCGCTCGGGACTCTGTAATACTCCCGAAGGGTCTTGAGGTAGGAGGGAGAGGTCTTGCTCGGTAGGGTAGGATCGCGCCTCGCCGTGCCTCTCGGGGGATAAAAGACTTCGGGCGGAGGAGGTATCGAACTACACACCGCATCCCAATACGCTTCTTTCTCCGCTTGCTCGACCTCAAACTCTTCCTTGGGAACAACCTCCTCATCGGTGTCGGGATTACCGGACGAAGATTGAGGAGAAGCTTGTTTCTTGGAGGATCTCTTTCTTGAAGTCAATTTGGAAAAACCAAAACTTTGACACAAAAGTAAGAGAGAAATTTCTACCTTAGAGAAATCTTCTTGTAAGAGAAGTGAGCAAAGCCTTTGAAAAACTTACTCCACCTATATATAGGAAAAGGAGTTACTATTTACTCTCGAACTTTCGGCAAATGATTACGTCAAATTCCATCTAAACAAGTCATACCGCAAGCTAGGACCTCACACCCAAGTCCACGGATCCTAGCTAACTGAGGGGCTAGCTATTGGGGTCAAAACCGGTCACGACAGAATCAATACCCAAAAATTCTCGGCGAACCAACTCTCGGTTAACCTAAGAGAACCAAACGTTCCCGGCAAAGGGTTAATCAAGTAAAAGATAATTTTTTGCGGGCATGACCCGAAGAGCGTCGAGAATTTGTTCAGTCCGGACGAGGTCTTTCTCGTAAGCAAGTATGGATCGGACCGACCGGACATGGACAACTTCTCCCACAGGCGAGGGCGATCCACAGCGGTCACCTTGCCCACGGGCGAGGGCGATCCACAGCGGTCACCTTGCCCACGGGCGAGGGCGATCCACAGCGGTCACCTTGCCCACGGGCGAGGGCGATCCACAGCGGTCACCTTGCCCACGGGCGAGGGCGATCCACAGCGGTCACCTTGCCCACGGGCGAGGGCGATCCACAGCGGTCACCTTGCCCACGGGCGAGGACGATCCACACCGCGGTCACCTTGCCCACGGGCGAGGACGATCCACACCGCGGTCACCTTGCCCACGGGCGAGGGCCATCCCGTCCCGAAACCGTGCATCCTCGTCTAAGTTCACGTAACTCGGCTCTCAGGTCCGTGGATACAATACCCATGTCTCATCTCGCTTAGGATTATCAAAGAAAGACTTCGGGAAAATTTTTAAAAGACTTGGTTGTTGGAATGGATTCCCGTCTATCGTATAAAACGGCTATGGTTAGCTTGAACACCAGTTGTCTTAACTATACGATGAATTAGGATACATTCGGAAAAACAAACGTCACGTCGAAGGCAAATTCTTAGGAAAAATCGTAAAAATGTCTAAGTCCCAAAACGGCTCGAAAGGGGCCTGGATCACGGCCAAATGGCCCACTTATGATTTTAAAATAGGATTGAGCCCAAGGCCGGTATGACGGTCTATTTTTATTTGCAGGAAAAGATAAAGGTCAAGTTTCCGAAGATAAATGTTAAGTTTCCGAATATAAATGCGAAGTTTCCGAAGATAATCACAAAAGATGACGAAAAATGGAAAAGCCCGTCTCGCGACAAATCTGGCCCAAGAGAGGGGGCAAGCCGCCCTAGAGAGAGTATATAAGGAGGGCTTAAGGCGAGTAGCAAGAGAGAGGCTTTGTCAGAGCAAACTTAGCACTTAGAGAAATTTAGGCATTTTTTCCGTTTTTACTATCGAGCTGCGACTCAACTAGATTAGAACTTATGTGGCTAGACTAGCGAACGTACCGACAGCTCTCGTGGCCTAGGATCCTACCTGCTGTTCACGCTCAAACGCGAATTCGGAAATAAGATCTTTTTGTTCTCTTTTGCTTTTTTCCGATTTATTATTTTCTACTCTTTCATATTGACTGTGTTGTGCGTGGCCTAGCAGATAGCCAGGACTTCCAGGGAAGGCTAGGTTAGCTTGGTTTTCCTCCGATTAACAAATCTCGACGGTGTGAATTCCGGTTCCCACAGAGTACACTAAGGAGCTCCTAGATATGGCCAAAAAGTGCAAACCGAAGCCTATAGAGGAGTGATGCCTGTGTTATAAGGAAGGAACCCGTAGGAATACTCGGGGAGAGATGAAGAGTGCCATGGAACCTATGGAGGTTTCCTTAGTGGTGAGGATGGCAGGGAAGGCGATAGCAGCCAATGAAAGGATTGCTGAATGGGCTGTTGATGTCTAAAGCTCTGATTCAGAAATGAATCCATCGGATGATTCAAAATGGGAGAATGATCCAGAACCGTCAGGTAGAGGTGCCCGCGTGTTTGGTTCTGGATCTGAGCCCGAACGCGCTCCTCCACTTCGTAATGGCTAGCTGAGATTCTAGGATCATCTAGTAGGAGTAGGACACATTTTTATCCTTTTGTCCTTGTTGGTCTTAAAAGTGATCTCGAGAAAAGTGTATGGTCTTTGCTTGACCCCCTTGATTTTGTTTGAAGTTCCTCTTTGGTTTTGGATGTTAAAGCTCAGAGTCTGAAGATTGGAATTCGAGGTGAATTGAGAATTGTAACATCCCAAAACCGGCCCGTTAACATTTTTAAAGGGTTATGGGTTTCTCTACGGGCCAATAAAAACTCTAGGGTTCCCCTCCCCTTTCTTATAAATACAGGCCTCCACCTCCTTTTTCACTCATCAGAAATTTAGAAGCGAAGCCCTACAGAGAAATCTTGGAGACAGGAAGCCCTAGCCGTCAAGCTCTCTCTCCTCGCATCGTCTCTCTCCTCTTTCTCCCTCCTTACCGTGTGTCTCTTTTATCTATCACCGCATCCTCTCTCTGCTCTCCACGTTCTCTATCCTCGCCGGATCCAAGGTGGTGGTCACAAGTTGTGGTGTTGGTTGTTGTTCCCAGATCTCCTCTCTCTTGCTCCCTTGTTCCAGATCTGTTCAGATCTAATCTCCGGTGAGGTGTTTCTATCCCAGATCTCTTCGCCTGTTCTTTTATATTGTTGAATGAGGAATTAGGTTAGCACATAACGATTGCTAGGTTGATAACTCCATAGATCATGATGCATAAGAACGCTCACACTGTTAAAGGACATTAATGGACGGCCTTGTGTTGATGAGGTTTTTAGATGATGATTGATATCTTGTTTGTTGAGTTTTGTGTGACAGCTAGGATGGTAGAAAGAATTAAACATAGGTTGATAGAATACTGTTAACCAGACTGGATAGATGAATGACAAGATCCATGTGAATGATTGTGTAATGAATTGAATGTGACACCGAGAACGGGTGGCGTCTGAAATGAACGAAAGAAAGAGTCTAAGTAAAGGATAAGAGATAAAGGAAAGAAAAAGGAAATGATTGATAAACCACTAGTAAGGGTGGGTAGGAAGGAAACACTGGACCGTGGCATTCCAAAACGGTGAAAACGCGGGACTGTAGCGTACAAAAACGGTGGAAACGCGTTCAAAAATTGGGGAAACGCGGGACCGTAGGTTCAAAAACGGTGGATAAGATTAGAGGTGCCGGATAAGATTGAGTCACGCCGAGTCTTTTCGGGAAGTGATCGTAATACACAGCAGGGGCGACCGCATCCAAGGAATCGGATGGTTAGCATACCAGGGCAGGTGGCTACATAAGGATACAGAAAAAAGGGGTGGAATGGACCGCTTGAGCTGTGTAGGTCCTCGAGTTCTAGGATGACTAGAGTCTCAAACCTAAATATATTTCGGTGTATTGAGTGATGACTGAGATCATTGCATTGTTTGTTGTATGAAATGATATGATGGTAACTAGTTATGTTAGGGCGCATTGGTTGAGTGTAATGGCTACTTAATTCTCTTTTTGGTCAGCTCGATCGTCAGCTCAGGTGAAATCTATTTTATGCACCAAAATGCACCAAAAACACCACTTTATTCAGAAACACTCCTGAACTTATAAATATGCTAAATAGACTCCAAAACAAAACTTTTCTATCATAAAACACTTATATACCATGGGTGAAAATGGGTAAAATCCGTGGTATATCAACTCTCCCAGATTTACCCTTTTGCTTGTCCTCAAGCTATACCAAAGTAGTCCTGTAAAAGAGGTTTGAAAACAGCAGAGACTCACACAATCTTTAAATCTAGAATTATCACCTCTAGAATGTTGCAAGCCACATCAAATATCTTGTAACTTTAGAAGTACGTTATATACCATATCTTAGCTTAGCAACCAAATTCATTTAACCATCAACTCAGGAAATCCTGTCTGACTAACCCCTCTACTAACCTCATTTCTTGCATAAAAATAAAAGTGTAGGCTTTACCTTGGGAGTATCGATCAAAGGACACATGGGTTTTTACTCAAGTAAATATTTGGACTAACAGGTGGCCCTCCCTGATCCCTTTCTTCCCCCTTTCTCTCTTTTCTGAATCTTTTTATTTTTTCTCATTTCTTACTTCAATATCAATGAAAAATTTTGTTCATCTTATTGATTCTTTCTTTTGACAAAGTGTAGGCGAACAATGGGGTCAATGGTAATTTAACTATCCCTTGCTTCCAACAATGTGTGATCATTTCTTTTTGAATTAGAATATTGGGTCATAGGAGACACTCCTACCCCTCTTCATCTTCTGGGAAATCATCTCAATCTTTCACTTTTAAAGATGCTTGAAGAAAGAGAGAGAAGGGAACTAGAAACACAGTTTTTTATCTTCTAGACTTGCTGCAACCCGATCCAATGTATACAAAGCCCCAAGAAAAGCAATTGTAGTCAAATTAGGTTGGAGGTCAGCTTTGGTTCCTTCAAACATTCTTAGCAAGTGTGGTCATAGTTGACAGGTGATCTACTTAAGTATCTCTTGTATATTCTGCAGACAACAAATCTAAGAATGGTGCTATAGAGTGGTTAGATACCAAATAAATATTGAAAAAGTTCATCATCCCCTTCTTGACTCAATAAAAACTTTTGAAAACATTTAATAAGACTCAAAATGTAAAACAATATCAGTAAACCTTCCCTCCAATCTTAAATTATGCATTGTCCTCAGTGTATATCCAGTCGGAGTTGTGGTAAGAACATAAATCATAAGTACTCAATTGAACAAGTTAGAACGATATACCTGACCAAAGTCCGTGTCGATCGATGGCATGAAATGTCCAACGATTATTGAAACTGTTGCAGTGTCGATCGATGTCGACCTGGTTTGTCGGTCGATTTCCTGGGCAATCGTCTACTAGGGTCTTTTTTTGACCTGCAATAAAATTGAAAAAGGAAAATTAGTAAAAGTATGAAATAAACTAAGTGAAATTACCAAATAGTGGGTTTCCTCCCACTCAGCGCTTTGTTATAGTCTTTAGCTTGACTTTGGAAGTGTTTTAGCTAGTGTTGGGGTCGAAAACGGTTATCTCGAAATCAACGGCTAAGATTATCATTTTTACGGATTCTTCACGAAAGACTCCTCGAAAGAAAGATCGGAAGAATACAAATATCCATGGACGAGGGTCTCCGGAAAGATTGGAACAAAAACAGACAGATCAAGACCCAAGAACCAAACCATCCTGACCCATTCACCTGCATACAGAGGCGACCATGCCGAGGTCACCTGCGCCCATGGGCGAGGACGACCAGATCGAGGTCACCTGCGCCCATGGGCGAGGACGACCAGATCGAGGTCACCTCGCCCATGGGCGAGGATGACCCATACCGAGGTCACCTCGCCCATGGGCGAGGACGACCCATACCGAGGTCACCTCGCCCATGGGCGAGGACGACCCGTATCGAGGTCACCTCCCCCATGGGTGAGGATGACCCGTATCAAGGTCACCTCGCCCATAGGCAAGGACAAACCCTATCGAGGTCAACTCGCCCTTGGGCGAGGACGACCCGTATCGAGGTCACCTCCCCCATGGGCGAGGACGACCCGTACCGAGGTCACCTCGCCCATGGGCCAAGACGTCCCGTATCGAGGTCACCTCACCCATGGGCGAGGATGACCCATACCGAGGTCACCTTGCCCATGGGCGAGGACGACCCGTACCGAGGTCACCTTGTCCTAGGGCGAGGACAATCCAATCCCAGCTCCGACTCATTTCAACTCTCGTGTCCTCCGTATAGTTGCGTTATCAGACCTTTGGACCCTATACATCTTGGTTTGTCTCGTTGAAAGTTTCTCTCGAAGTTTTACGACTAAGACCGAGAAGATCGTAGAAAAGCCTGAAGGCCTAAAAATGGCCTGCAAGGGTCTAAATGTGTCTAGAGGCCAATCTACGATTTTAGGGATCCAAGCCCAATAGGAGCTGTGACAGTTTATCCTAACTCGCGGAAGTAGGATAAATGCTAAGTTTCCAAAGATAAATGTGAAGAATCGAAGATAACTACGAAGATCGACGAAAAATGGAATATTCCCAAAAGTATATAAACTTGGGCCCAAAGGCAAAAGGGTAAAGGGGCCGCCGACCTAAAGCAACTATATAAGGAGAGCTGGATTAGAAGAAAAAGGGATCTGAGAATTTAGACATAGATAACTTCTGCTAGCTTAGAGAACTTAGAACTTAGGTGGTTAGACTAGCAAGGTAAGACTTAGGAAGTTTTGCCGCCTTTCTGTTATGCTTTTATCTAGTTAGCATATCTCTACTCCTCTCGGAGAAATCCTGTATTTGTACTATTCCATTAATAAAACGCCTCTGAGCGACCATTCATTTTTATCTTGCTGTCTATCTTTTTACGTTCTAAAGTGATTATGCAGAGAATTCGGACTTTCAGGAAAAATCGGGTTTACTTGGTTTTCCTCTGTTTTTATTCTTTAAAATCGACGGTGTGAATTTCGGTTCCCACAGCTAGTAAGGATGAAAGTGACAACGTGTTGGAAAACAAGTGCCTACTTCTTATTGCTCTTCTGGAACCATGTAGCCATGAAGCTTAGTATGGCCTCTTCTCTTCTGGTCCACTAATTCTTCAATATCTCCTTAGCAACCTCCATTGTAAGCATCCTATTTTGAATATTTCTAATGCTGTCATGATGTGTTCCAAGTCTAGCATATGTGTAGCCTGAGATGTCCTTCAACTCCCGGTTGAAATCATCTCTAATCAATTCTAGAGAGAAATTAATGCCATCAAGCTTATCCTGTATCACCTTCTCTGTTACCAGCTTTCCTTGGACTGATGCGGACTCATCGTCGATCGATGGTATGGGCCTTTTATCGATCAATTTTTTTCGTGATACTCAATCGCAGCTGTTTCTGAATCATCTCATCGAGCTTAGCTGAATATGACTGTAGCCGTTCTTGAGGTGATGCAAACGTAGCGTCGATCGATGGTTGAGTGCTGCCGTCGATCGATGTCGATGTTCCTGCTCCGATTGCATGCTGCTCCTGAATCATGGCTATGTCCTTCTCCATCTCATATGTGCATGTAGTCAACCAGCCTATACTGCAGTTGAAAGGATAGTAGACATCATCGAGCCTCCTGGTGAAGTCATCTTCTAATCTTTCTAGGGATCCACTGATTCCGTGTATCATCTCATCAGTTTCATCTTTGTTGAAGGTTCCTGGCTCTGGAAAGGGCGGGATGTATCCTTATACACGTTCTAGAAGACATATATAAGAGTGCTCTAATGTCCTCCTTTGACACATGGATCCCTCTACCATCTACAGCTCGTGTATATCCATGCTCATCTTTGTATACACCATACGTACTCATCCCTCGTTTCCCAATGAAATCTCCTCTGTCCATTCTGATAATAAGCACTGCTTCCGAACTCGCGACAACCATCGATCGGTGGTGGGACAGGACCGTCGATTGATTGTCGACCACGTGTTCATTTCTGACGCTCGTAGCGAGTTTCCAATCCACAATCTGTAATAAACAGCTCGTCTGTAACCCTCTGCTGGTACTCTCGATCTCTGATTTGCTGAAGGAAGAGGCTATCTGGTCCATTGGCCATCTCCAGGATGTCTGCAATATCTTCTCTGGATACTTGTAGAACACGACCATCCACAGCTTGTACATGACCTTCTGGATCCCTGAAAATACCAAATTCATAGAGTGTTAGATACCCATAATATGTATTATATTCTTGTATCTCGGATTTTGGGGGAAGATGAGGATCGATCGATGGTGATCGGTTGCCGTCGATCAATTTTGCTGCTTCTGTTCAGAAGGAATGATGGAGAACTCTTTCTTCCATAGCATGATTTTGGTACTCAATGGCCTGTTCTTCTCTGTAATCCTCGTCATACTCATCAGAACATAGTGCAGTTTCCACTGCAAAGGTTTGATGGCAGCGCTCATCTGCCCAACTCCCAATTGAGTAATTACCTTCTCAAAAATTGTCTATGTCATCTGCAGGGTCACTGTCGATCGATTTTTCCTTGTTGTTGTCGATCGCCTCTGGTTGATCATAATCAATCGATGGCGGATGTTGATGTCGATTGACTCTTCAGTTTCTGAATCGTGATCTGCTCCACAATAGCATGCTGCAACGAATCATGGATCATCCCCAATCTCAATGTAGGGCATCTGTGTCTTGACAACTCGAACTGAATAATAGTAAACAGTCGGATCAATGAGTGTCAGGCAAAACTGGTTGGTCTGCATGTTGCAAACTACTCCTACAGTAGCCATGAAAGCTCTCCCAAGAAGTGAGAAGTGTTCATGTTCAGCTTGATATCCAGGACATGAAATTCTACTCGAACTAGGACAATACCAATCTGCACCTCAAGCTCTCGGAGGATTCCTCCTGAGTTCCTTTGAGAACAGTCCACAAAATTGAATGAATCCTCTGAGGGCTCTATCTTCAGACCTAGATGGTCTGCCATCACCTTAGGTAAAATGCTGACTGAAGCTTCTATGTCGTAGAGCGCACATGGAACTAAATGCCTTGTACCAAGCAGGGTATTGCGAATTTTCAAGGATCACTCTTCTTCTTCAATGTGATCATCTGCTACATCTTCTCTCTGACTTGATGAAACATCCTCTCAATGTCTTTCTCGGTTTCATTGGTTTCTCTGAAGAACATCCACAACCAGTGGGTAAAATAAGCCTCCTCGAATGGCCTGTCTATAGGGATCCTGAGAACTTTCTTTGTGAAGCTATCCATCTCCTTCTCACTAACTCCCCTCTTCAGATGCTTAGCAACCTTTTCCTTCTTTTTCCTCAAGGTTCTCCTCTCCGTAGTCTGGTCAACTTGCATAGGCTCTGATGCATCCTCGGAATGTACATTTATGTTGTTTTCAACTTCCTCCAAAGGTCAGGATGGATTTCTGAGTGCATTAAGACAGGCTGCATCAATCTTGGGAAGTTGCACTTGGTAGGTGAGAGGTGCTCGTCGATCGATGCTGGCTGGCTGATGTCAATCATCCGGGGGGGCTTTCTATCTCGATCGACGATGTGCTCAAGGTGTCGAACGATGTTTGATGTGCTCATACGGCAAGGTTTGGGTGGATGAGGGTGTCAGGCTGCAAACTCCTTGTGGGTCATGATTCGTACTGCTTCGCATGATGCAACCGACTCTTTCGTCGATTGATGTTGGAAAGGCATTGTCGATCGCTTCCCGTCAAACTCCATCGATTGATATTCATCATTTTGTGTCGATCAACACCACTGTGAACAGCCAAAACTCTTAGAGCTTTTGACTTCGAAATCCCCCTCTTGAAGCCTTTCTTCCTTCACCACTTGCCTGAAATCATCATCTATGATGGCATTCACGTAGTGCTTTCATTGCTTCATCTCCTTTTCCCTTAGCTAGGGCTTCTTGCCTCGTAACAGCGTCTCCTGTCTGAACCACCTGCATCTCCAACTTCTTCGCATGTGTACTCAAAGTTTCAAACTTTGTGTTCAGGTTTGTAGAGACAGAATCAATCTTCCCATTGAAATCCACTGTCAGCTTCTACTGGCCCTCAAGAACTTGATAACTCATTGCTTCTATCTTGCTCTCTTGAGTCCTGTGGTGGTGGGTTCTGGTAGGAAGTGATGAAAGGACTTTTCTAGGGTCCAAATCAAATGATGTAGTATAAAAGATTGTCGAACCAATCCTAGGTGATTTCAATGCAAAGGGAATTGACTTTGGGTAATCAAGGTTCAATCCAAGATGCCAACTTTTCAATCAATCTAATTCCTTATGCCTATACAACAAAACTAAGCAAGCTCTATCTCTAGATGGATGCTCTTTTGCAATGATCACCCAAGTAGACCAAATCTCTTTGGCTGTAATGATCAAGGCAAGCATAAAGAATGAGTCTAATAGCAATCCTAGCTTCTTTGACAACTAATCTCTTAGGCAAAGCAAGCTAAAAGCATAGATGAGTTGGTTCAGGCATTTCATAGAACACCTTTCGGGTATGAAATGCCAATGGCTCTATGTTTGAGAGGCCAACCCAAATATAGCATGAAGAACACCAAATCAATGCAAGAAAATGATAGATCTAACACTAAGCACCTTGGATCTACACTTAATCACCCTTAGTCTCCCAAGCCCATGAACCCTAGATAGATCTACTCACTAATAGCCATGGAAAACCTCAAAATCAATGATGATTCAAGGCTAAACATGATTAGAGAAGAAGATAATCTATTAAACACAAAAGAAATGAGATAAAAAGGATCAAAGATCCAAACTTTCTTCAAGATCTTATTATGTTTTTGAGAGAAAAGAAGTTAAGATCTCTTAAGAGATTACAAGAGTATTTATAGGTGGCTTGAAAGCCCTTAAAAACATAAAGGAGAAAGTCTAAAAAGTCCTTGAGGTCATTAAGTCTTCAGCCAATCAGAATCCAGCAAGAAGGAAGAAACGGGCCGATACCCGGGTAAGGTGGTCGAGTCCCCACCGCTGCATCAGACTCTCGCCCAGCCTTCCAGCCGTCGCGGGTCCTTCAGGCAGCGTATGCCAGGCCGCAGATGTGAGCCGTGCGGGTCCTTCAGGCCGCGTATGCCAGGCCGCGTATGTGAGCCGTGCGGGTCTTTCAGGCCGCGTATGCCAGGCCGGGTGTGTGGAGCCGTGTGGGGTTCTCATCCCGGGTGTGTGAGGCCGGGTACACTCCCTGGCGTCCATCATCTCTCGCCCAACCCGTGCGGGTAGGTTAGGTCGGGTGTCCAGGTCGGGTGTCTTGACATGCTTCCAATGAATTGATCATAACTTCTCCAATATGGCTCCAAATGACTTGAAATCACTTCCATTGAAAAGCTAACTAAAAATACTGTGTCTCCACCAAATCTTAGCATTAGAAGATATCTCTAAGGCCTTCGTCCATGCTCATCTTTGTGTTTACCAGATCATGGATTGACTTATCTTTTTATGGCCAAACTTGATTCTTCATCTCTTTTTGGGCCATAAGGCTTCCAAACACCTCAAGTCACACCAAAGCATACTCCAACACCTGATAAGGACAAATGAATGCAAAATGGACCTAAAGATGCCTAATGCCTTACTTATATGATCAAAATGCATGAGATATGGATGCTAAAAACATGTAAATATGCAAGACATCAACTCCCCCACACTAGACCTTTACTTGTCCTCAAGTAAACTTTTCAAACACAAGGGGGATGGATGCAAGGATGGGAACAAAGCCAAAGGAAACACTCATAGCACTCAACCTGACATCCTAAAGAAACATAGCAAATAGCATGAGCAAACTCTTTTATTATGCTCTAGCTTCACAAGGCCTATCAATTACTCTTATGTCTTTACACAAGATGCAATGCCTATCAACCAACATGTTCTCTTAAGCAGCCCTCACATTGATTCACACACACACACACAAGGTGAAGTCTCACAAATGGGCACATGATCTCAATCATTTGTCTAGGTGATCAAATGGTCTAACATGGATGAAAAGGAAGGTTCAATGCATCATTTCAAGGGGGCAATCACTCAAGAATCAAGTAGTTTGATCATAATGCAAAATTTATCAAAGACTAGGAGCAATTCATGCATACATGGATCCATCCTCATCATTCTACCCAATTCCCTAGTGATTACAAGATCTACACCCTTTTTATTCATCCCATAACCCAAAATGAAAACATACTCACATCACTCACCCAATGAACATTTTCTTTCTCATGATTCAACCTCTAAGGACCTCCATTCACTTTCTAAGCTCTAACTCGTAAGTTTTTCCTTCCCTACTATCTTATTGAATCTTTCTTTTTCTTTTTCTTTTATTTCTTCTTATTTTTTTTATATATATCTATATATTCACATGAGGGGGAAGGTCAAAAACATCAATCAAGAGCTTTTCATTTTTCATTTCTAGGTCCCTAGGGTTTTTTTTCTTTCTCAAAACTTTCTTTGTTCATTAATCTCAACATTGTCATATCCCAAACCCAAAATGTAAACCATTAGGTAACAAACACTTCACTCACCATCCTAGAATCTAGCTCAAATGATGACCCTATGCTAGCAAGAGATGAGAACAAATCCATGTCGCTCCCAATACTCTCAAGATTTTGCACATGACAAGCTATCAAAAGAGGCCTCACTCAAGCAAATCAATGTATGCTTCAAAGAATGGATAGGGTTCAAGGGTAAGGGAGTGCCATTTGGGTTAACAAAGGGTGGTACAATGGAAAAAAATAACCCAAATGTGTATGAGATCCATGACTAAGTATGCAAATGCCCATATGCAAGAGAGATTAAGTTCATTCAAGTCAACGTTCAGGATGGAGCTGGTCTTAAGAACAATGCCAATATCAAGCAAGCAAGCAAGTTTCAAGAAGAGCTTTCAAGGCTCAAAGCATGCAAGCTTTTTCAAAAGGTGCTCAAGCTACCTGATATGTTTAACTAGGGTGTCAAATTCAGTGCAAACGAGTGTTCTTTACAAGGCAATGTTCCATATGCAAATGAATGCAACCTATATGCTCTAGACTCAATCCTAAGGATGCAAGTGATGCAATATACATGATTCAAAAATTTAAATTTTTTTGGATTTTCTATGTAAATAAGAATGTACAATGCAATGATGAGACTCAAAATCACAAAGCAAACATGATCAAATATCCGGTACCTCCCCCACACTTAAATCACACAATCTCCTGTGTGAGTAAGAGAGTAAGAGATACCTCAACAAGGCAAAAGCAAATGTATATACAAGAAGGGTTGGAGTGATACCACATAAGGAGATTTGGGCATGGTGCTTGTGTCATGACTAGAAGCTGGCTTGGTTCATAGCAACTAGAGGAGGCTGCTACATGGCAATCATAAGGCTTAGGTGGTTTACCACCTTTCTTCTCTCCTCTAGTGCTTGGCTAAACCTGAAAATCTTGACCACTTTTATTAAAAACTTAAAAGGAAATTTGAAATTGCAAAGCTATATACAAGGATAACCATGGGACTTCCTCCCAAGGGAGCTTGTTTTGAGTCACTAGCTTGACTACCTTTTCTCTTGGACTAGTGAGAAGGAGGATCCTTCCCACCTTCAAGAGTGATGGTGAGGACCTGAGAGAGAAACTCTTGAAGCTTGATTGGGTCATCTTGGAGCTGAGGAGTGATGATGGCTCTAGCACTTGAGAATGGTGTGGATTTTCCCTTGTGCTTGATCTTGTACTCAAGGACACCATCTTTGAGCTTCTTGGGATGGATAGTGAGGGTGTGTGTGAGAAAATCAAGAGGTGGAGGATGAGGCTCTTTCACCATTTTCTTCTTGCCATGAGTGGCCTTTGAGATTCCACTCATCCCCTCTGTTTTATCACTTGCCAAGTGCTCATCACACAACTCTTTTGAAGAATCTCCATCAAGACCTTCTTTCTTACCAACAACCTCTTCATCTTGGGGCTTCTCAACAGCTTGTGCATCACAAGTGATTGTCCCACAATAGTCTGAGTCCATTGGAGGGTGGAGAGGATAGGAGAAAGCTTTGTTGACATGCATGAGGGTGACCTTCTTGTTGGGAAAGTCAATGCAAGCTCCAACTGTTGTGAGGAAAGGAGTGCCAAGGATCAAAGGGGCTCTCTCTTCAGATGCCATCTTCAAAACAGTGAGGTCAATAGGTATGGTGCAGGATCCAATATTCAAGGGGAAGTCCTTGATTATGCCAAGTGGGGTTGTAGAAGAGGAATCCCCAAAGGTGAGAGGAGGAGTATCTGGTTCCATGCTTTCAATCCCAATACTCTGCACCATATCCAAGGAGATGACATTCACACTAGCACCGCTATCAACAAGAGCATCATCCATAGTTAGTTTACCAAGAGAGCAAGACAAGGTGAACTTCCCTTGAGACTAAAGCTTAGGGAGGGACTTTGGAGGTATTGGTGGATCAATCTTCAGAAGTGAGATGTCCAAAAGCTCAGCCAGTTCCGCTTGGTGGGTGAGAATGTCCTGTATGAGCATCATTTGGACATGAGCAGCATGCAGATTGGTGATCTCTGGAAGCTTGACCCCAATATCACTTAGGTCGTTTCTGAATTTGGAGACCACTTTTTTCTGAGCTTTGGTGAGGAAAATTTTAGGGAAAGGGAGCTTATCATAGGGTGATAGCTCAACCTCATTGTCCTCTTCCTTCACTTCTTTCAGCTTGAGGGTAGCACTCTTCTCAACTTGTGTTTCAACCGTAGGCTCATCAATCTTCAGAATCTTTCCTTGAACCTTCTTATCAGCTCTCTTCACAACTCTAGCTTCAGCTGTGGCCACAACCAGTCTCTTATCATTTTCAATCTGACTTCCAAGCAGTAGCCTCTCAATCTCATCAACATCACTCCTATTATCACTCAACGCAACCCTTGAGGAAGTGGAGAGGATAACATTGCAAGTCTCCTTAGGGTTCTTCTCTGGTTTTCCTGGTAGAGATCCCATTGGATTCTTAGAGGATGAAGACATGGAGGCAACTAGGCTCTCCAAAGCTTTTAGGTGAGAGGCAAGTTGCATGTACTTGTTGTTGAGATCAGAATAAGTTCCATCAATCTTGGCATGGATGTTCTTGAACTCATCACAAATGTTCTTAGCATTTCTTTCTTCAGCTTCTAAGAGTTGCTTGAACATGGACTCCATTTTTGAGCTTGGAGCTTGGGAAGAACTTCCTTGAGGCTGAGATGACTGATTTGTTTGGTAGCCTCCTTGTTGATTGTTGTAGTGAGGTCTTGGCTGATAGTTGTTTTGGTATTGGAAGTTTGGCTCCTTCCTATACCATGTGCCATTAGCATTGATGAAGCACAACTCCTCTTGGCCTTCTAAACCATCAACCTCATTGATTGTAGGAGGAACCTCTTGACTAGGAGCACCCACAAAATTCATCTGTTCTTGTTTAGCTTGGGTGGAGAGAAGCAAATCTATCTTTTCTTGCAAGGTCTTGATTTCCTTCCTTGTGTTCTTGTCATCACTTCTATTGGCTCTATCATGCTCCTCACTATAAACTGAGTCACTCTTGGCCATGTTCTCTACTAGTTCTTCAGCATCCTCTTCAGTTGTTCCCAAGAAGAAACCATTGCTAGCAGATCAAGCCTATTTCTGCACTGTGGTAGAGCTCCTCTATAAGGTGCTAAGCAAGCTCTCTTTGGTGAAGCCATGATGTGGACACTGAGACCAATATCCCTTGAACCTCTCCCATGCTTCACTGAAGCTCTCAAGATTTTTTTGTTGAAAACCAGAGATTTCATTTCTGATCTTAGCTGTCCGTGAGGAAGAGAAGAACTTCTCTAGGAATACCCTCTTGCAATCATACCAAGTGATGATAGAGTCACTTGGAAGAGCCTTCTCCCACTGATGAGCTTTGTCTCCTATAGAGAAAGGAAACAGCCTGAGTTTGAAAGCATCTTCAGAGACTCCATTGGTCTTGGACAAACCACAATACTTGTCAAATTGATCCAAGTGATCTAGTGGATCCTCCACAGCCAAGCCATGAAACTTGTTGTTCTCTATCACATTGAGCAGCCCTGATTTGATCTCAAAGTTGTTGTTCTCCACAGCTGGTGCTCTGATTCCCAACCTATGACCATGAATGTGAGGTTGGTCATAGGCTCCAATGGCTCTTGCTTGGCGTGGTTGGTGATGTGGCTGGCGTGGTGGTCTAGGATTGTCAGCTCTTGGACCATTGCCCCCTAGGACATCACCATCTTGAGGCAGATTCTTCCTCTCAAACCCCAACCTTTGAAGATGAGCCTGTTGCTCTACTTCTCTTCTTTGTCTTGCTATCTCCCTCTCAAGTGCAGCAATCTCTTCAACAGTAGGAACCAAGTTAGATGCCCCTCTACTTCTTGTGATCATACACCTGAAAGTCAAAGATAGAAGAAGCAAGAGAACCAATATCACAAGATAATAATAAAAAAAATGACTTAGTCTCAAGCAAATGACTAAATCCCAATGTCAAAATCAACTTAGAACTTGGCAACGGCGCCAATTTGATGAAAGGACTTTTCTAGGGTCCAAATCAAATGATGTAGTATAAAAGATTGTCGAACCAATCCTAGGTGATTTCAATGCAAAGGGAATGCAAGTTCATGCTTAATCTAAGTGCAATCAAGATGAGAGGATGATTATGAAACTAAGACAATATTAAAAATGCAATAAAAGATTGAACTTTCTTTCTCAATGAGACAAGGGGGTTCTTGGGACAAGGGAATTGACTTTGGGTGATCAAGGTTCAATCCAAGATGCCAACTTTTCAATCAATCTAATTCTTTATGCCTATACAACAAAACTAACCAAGCTCTATCTCTAGATGGATGCTCTTTTGCAATGATCACCCAAGTACACCAAATCTCTTTGGCTGTAATGATCAAGGAAAGCATAAAGAATGAGTCTAATAGCAATCCTAGCTTCTTTGACAACTAATCTCTTAGGCAAAGCAAGCTAAAAGCATAGATGAGTTGGTTCAGGCATTTCATAGAACACCTTTTGGGTATGAAATGCCAATGGCTCTATGTTTGAGAGGCCAACCCAAATATAGCATGAAGAACACCAAATCAATGCAAGAAAATGATAGATCTAACACTAAGCACCTTGGATCTACACTTAATCACCCTTAGTCTCCCAAGCCCATGAACCCTAGATAGATCTACTCACTAATAGCCATGGAAAACCTCAAAATCAATGATGATTCAAGGCTAAACATGATTAGAGAAGAAGATAATCTATTAAACACAAAAGAAATGAGATAAAAAGGATCAAAGATCCAAACTTTCTTCAAGATCTTATTATGTTTTTGAGAGAAAAGAAGTTAAGATCTCTTAATGAGATTACAAGAGTATTTATAGGTGGCTTGAAAGCCCTTAAAAACATAAAGGAGAAAGTCTAAAAAGTCCTTGAGGTCATTAAGTCTTCAGCCAATCAGAATCCAGCAAGAAGGAAGAAACTGGCCGATACCCGGGTAAGGTGGTCGAGTCCCGACCCGCGTATGCCGACCCGCGTACCAGACTCTCGTCCAGCCTTCCAGCCGTGCGGGTGCTTCAGACCGCGTGTGCTGGCCGCGTATGTGAGCCGTGCGGGTCCTTCAGGCCGCGTATGCCAGGCCGCGTATGTGAGCCGTGTGGGTCATTCAGGCCGCGTATGCCAGGCCGGGTGTGTGGAGCCGTGCGGGGTTCTCATCCCGGGTGTGTGAGGCCGGGTACACTCCCTGGCGTCCATCATCTCTCGCCCAACCCGTGCGGGTAGGTTAGGTCGGGTGTCTAGGTCGGGTGTCTTGACATGCTTCCAATGAATCGATCATAACTTCTCCAATATGGCTCCAAATGACTTGAAATTCCTTCCATTGGAAAGCTAACTCAACATACTGTGTCTCCACCAAATCTTAGCATTAGAAGATATCTCTAAGGCCTCCGTCCATGCTCATCTTTGTCTTGACCAGATCATGGATTGACTTCTCTTTTTATGGCCAAACTTGATTCTTCATCTCTTTTTGGGCCATAAGGCTTCCAAACACCTCAATTCACGCCAAAGCATACTCCAACACCTGATAAGGACAAATGAATGCAAAATGGACCTAAAGATGCCTAATTCCTAACTTATATGATCAAAATGCATGAGATATGGATGCTAAAAACATGTAAATATGCAAGACATCAGGAAGAAGTCCCATAGGTTATGTTGCTGCTGATGTAGTTTTAGTTGTAGGATCTCTGGTACTGTGAATTCTGGTTGTAGGCTCTTCCATGTCCATCACCATAGAAGTTCATGTTTCCATTTTGATTCCCAGACTTCTGATTCAGAAATCCAGTGCCACTGATGAAGTTCACATCCTCCTCTACTTCATTGCTGTTATAGATTTCTACAGCTTCTACATCGTCTGCAAAGCTAACATGCTTCCTGAGAAGCTTGTGAACACTGTCCAGCTTAGCTCTCACATCGTCCATCTGTTCCTTCCCAAGGATTGTGGCCGATTTTCTCCTCTCTAAATCAGTGTTCTTGGTGTTGTTACTAGATGTCAAGTTCTCAATAAGTCTCATAGACAATCTCTCTTATAAGACTTGAATCTGATCCAGGAGCTTCTAAATGATTATGCAGGCTCCTGTGTGAATGTAGCGATCTTGCTCCTTAAGTCTTCAGCACGTGCCTCATCAAAGAAGTTATGCAGGAATGTGTTCTTGATGTCGGCCCAGGATATAAGAGATCCTGGTGGTAACTACTTAAGTCACTGCAAAGCTTCTCGAGCAAGTGAGTACTTGAAGAGCTTGCAGAAGAGGTAGTCCTCAGGGACTCCATTGGCTTTAATGGCAGAAACTAGATCCTCGAATCGCTCCAGATGGTCCATAGGATGCTCATGGGATAACCCATAGTAGGGTGCCTTTCCCACAAGTGTTTAGTACTGAGGCTTCAGCTAGAAGTCGTTCCTCTCGATAGTTGGAGGACAAATAAGAGATCTGTTGGCATAGTATTAGTCTGGATGGTTGTAGTCAGCCAACGTTCTGGTTCGAGCAGCTTCTTCCGCAGCTTGAGAAGCTGTAGTAGGTTCAGCATCAGGATCAGGGATTACAGCCCCTCTGATCATCAAGAAAGTGTCGATCGATTATTCTATATGAATATCGATTGATACACCTTTCACATTATCGATCGATCAATCTATATGATTGTCGATCGATATCAGATATCGCTTCTAGCAAGCTTTATGATCGGGTTGAATGAATGTCCACTAGGCTTCCTAGATCAACTGTCGTTTGTTTCTAGCAATCCTACCTCAATAAGATTAGTTTCAGATAAAAGACCAAGTTGTCGCTTGTGTCTAATGATTCTAAGATCAGAGTTTTCGTTAGCTACTCTAAAACACAAGCAGTATGAACAATCTATTGATGAATATCAAAACTTAGCAATTCTATATTTGGGGCTAATCCTTCATAACCTATTTTAACCCTAAACCTAACAGGTGAATTACTCAGACATAGCTAAGCAAATAAGAGTAAAAGATAAATAAACTGCATAGATAGATAGATAATAAGTAAACTGGAGTTTCAATCACAAATCTATGAAGGAGTCTTCATCTTCTCTCCAAACTATTAAAAACCTTTGCTGTAAGAAAAGAGAAGTAAAAGAAAGCGTGTGTTGCATAGAATAATACCAGAGCACATAAATATTAGGTCTAAAACTCGTCAGGGGTAATCTTGTAAATTGGTGTTGATTTGGGCTTTTAAGTAGGCTGGAACCATTCAGGCCTTGCTCGCTTCACCGTTGATCGGTGGCACAAGGTGTGCATCGATCGCTTATTATCTCTGATCATCGATCTTTGGTCTGCTCGATGGTAGCTCGGGTGAAATCTCTTTTATGCTCCAAAATGCTCCAAAAATACTATTTTTTTTTCCAAAACATTCATGAACCTGTAAATATGCTAAATATACTCCAAAACAAAACTTTTAAATCCTAAAACACTTTTATACTATGGGTGAAAATGGGGTAAAATCCATAGTATATTAGTGCTCGGGAACCCCATTTGGAAAGGGGATGAGGCGGGTGTTACATATCTTTTCTAAATGAAACAGAAACGATCCTCTCACTTTCTAATTGTTAACTATTCGACATATGTTTCAAAACAACATTGCCTAAAAATACTCTACAAGATAGAAAGATCACGAGAGATGTGAATAGGAAATTAAATTAACACTCGTACAATATATTTTATTCATGATCATTTAATCTAAAGCTAATAAGTTTTCTAGTCTGAAGTCAAATAATGTAAGGTAGAAAAAAAAGGAATATTATCAAAAGAGCTTCGGTCTGTATAGGTTTTGGACTTAAGAAGATGTTGAATTAGACGGATCATTGCCAATTCTTGCGGATGTCGAAGGTGTAGTTGATCTCCAAGTAGCACTTATTATCGTCATCAACGAACTGAAATAGACAATAAACTAAATCAGTAGTGTGGACACCAATTCATTAACAAAGTAAATCATAGTTGCATTTTAAGAATCCCTAGCTCATACTCATCAACTTAAGTGAAATATATACCTTCGTCCTTGCGGAATAGGATCCTCTAGCGAAAATACCAGATGGTGTCGTTTCTTCAGGCATCACATGTTGGTAAGGCTCAGCTTGAGGACTAAACGTCCCAAGCATTGCTTTCGTACTATCCACTGCCCCAACAAGAAAAACACCGAAAATCAATAGAGAACATCTTGAAAAATATATTTAACAATAAGCAAAAAAATACCCTTGACACCGGTTTTCCAAACGGTATTGTTGTAACGAAGGCCCGAAACGATATTGTTGGTGACACGGAAGTTGAAGACAAGTGTGTACCTGGATCCTTCCTTTATGGTGAACCAAGAACCTTTCGGGTTTGGTACTCCATTATCAGGTATCGTCAACACCATCTCCTCTCTGTCTGGAGACCTAACTGTCAAGTGTAGGATCTTTACTACAGGATCCGGTGTCTCTGCATTTCGTAGTTTCGTTTAGTGTGTTGTTGATGTAATAATTTAAGTGTTTCCCGTCTAAAATATCATTTAGCATGTAGCTATGGACTTTATGCCGCTATATAATTTTAGCCGAGACTTGGGTAAGACAAAATATCATTTGATTTGACCATCATTCATGAAGCGTCCATCCCATACATTAACATAATACTTTACTTGACTAATGTGATCGAAATGATATCCTTCTAATTAAAGCTTACAGTTAGCGTGAAATCATAAGATGTAAACCAGATTATGGTTTTGGTTTACCTCCGACATCTTCAAAATCCACGACCCCGAGAAGCTGCTCCTTCCATCTCCTCAAACTTTCATCATCCTAGCAAATTTTTGCGAAAAATAAATTTCAAATTTTTGCTAAAAATAAACTAATTTAATAGAAAGATCGTTTGATAATAGTTCAATTAACAACATATACTAACGTGTTTAAATTTACGATCTTCATACGTTAATATACCATGATACAAATAATATATCTAAACTGTAATCATACCACTATTATCTATAAACTTACAGTTTAACTCGTCTCATATCAATAAGTTGAAAAGTATAAAGACCTTATCTTTTTCGAGCTGTTCTTTGAGAGCAATCATGGGGCCGAGTTCGGGCTTCCTATCTTCGTCTTCTTCATCATCTTCTGTCGGAGACAAGGAGCTTTCACTGTTCATTCTGCTGAGCCTATGTTCTCTATCTGATATTTCTCCTGAAGCTTCTCCTTTCTTCTTTTCATCTTCCGGACCCATTATTGGTTCCTTCTACCAAAAAAATACAAAAAAAAATTCTCCTTCTTGATCTGATAAGATCTGAGTTAAAGTCAACCGTTGGGTTCGAGCAAGGCGCAAAGATGGCAATTGAAAGAGGGAGAGAGAAAGGGAGAGTTTTTGGTTGTTTTTTGTTGAGAAATGTTTATATTTGGAGCTTGAAGAAATGGTCATGCGGTGATCCTATTATTTTGTAAATCCTACTCTCAAAAATACAAATTTGCTAAATATGTACGAGTTTTAGAATGCCCGAGTTGTATTGGTTACACATTTTAAGGATGGTCTATTAGGGTGCCACATAGATTGGTTGTCTATGAGTAACTGATGGATCTCAAATCCTCTCAGAAATTAGGATTATGGTTCATAATAGCGTGTTCATGAAGTAAATTATGAAAAGAATGTTTACTAATGATCTTGTAAGAAAAATTTCACTACAAGAAATCAATAATTTATTCACCGACTTTTTTCAATCGTTAGCTAATGGACGAAGCGACGGACGAATAGACATCTTGGCCTCAGCGCCGACGCTGAACGTAATCTGTCGCCAATTCATAGCCAGCTCGCAACAGATTCACGATAGCAGTGGCCATAGCTAATAGCAACAACATGGCTACTGGGGTTTTCAAGGTTTCTAAGTTAAAGTAGTATAAATAAGAGTGTCAATCCAATCCTAAGCGATTTCGAGGTAACGAGAATGCAGGTTCATGCTTAATCTAAGTGCAATCACGTTTTAGAGGTGATATGATCTAAGAACTAGACTAGAATTCAATAAAAGAACAAACTTTCAAGCAATATGAATAAAGAGGACTCATGTGGGAACCGAAATTCGCACCGTCGAGTTTTGATGAATAACAATAGAGGAAGGCCAAGTGAATCAGACTTTCCTTGGAGGTCCCGGTTATCTGCTGGGCCACGCTCAACACAATCAATATAATAGAAAATAGAAAGCAATAAATCGAAAAGAGCAAAAGAGAACAAATGATCTTATTCCGAATTCGCGTTTGAGCGTAACAACAGGTAAGAGCCTCGGCTACAAGAGCTGTCGACGAGTTCGCTAGTATAGCAACCTAAGACTAAAACATAATTGAGGCGCAGCTCGATAACAAAAACGGAAAGTTGCCTATTGCTCTAAGTGTTAAGTTTTCTCTGAAAAGATTCTCCTTTTGCTTCTCGCCTTTGGCTTCTTTTTGATACTCCTCCAAGGTCGGTTTGCCCTCTTCGTTTTCTGCCTTTGGGACGCGTCTATCGCACAACGGACTTTTTCCATTTTTCGTCGATCTTCATGATTATCCTTGAAACTTAACACTTATTTTCGGAAACTTGACATTTATCTTTCCCGAAGATTTAAATAAACCGTCATAACATTTTTGGGCTCAATCTCAACTAAAATCGCAACTGGGCCTTTTACCGTTCTTTAGACCTCTCTGGGCCATCTTTCGGACTTAGATGTTTTTGCGATTCTTTCGAGAAATCACCTTCGGTGTGAGATCAATTTTCGAAACAAATTGTAATCATATCGTGTAGTTGAGGAGACTGGTGTTCTCAAGTTAACCTTGGCCGTTTTACACGATGGATCCAAATTCACACGAAAACCGAGTCTTCCGTGGTTTTACCGTGAAGTTTCAACGATCACTCCAATTGAAATAAAACATAGAGCATTGGATTCATGGTTCGAAGGACGTAGTTACGAGAACTTAGGCAAGAATGCATGGCATTGGGTAGACGGACTGGCTGGGACGGACCGCACTCCTCTTAGGGCGATAGCAGTGGCCATAGCTAATAGCAAAGACATGGCTTCTGAAAATGGAGTTTTCAAGGCTCTTATGCCAAAGTAGTATAGATAAGAGTGTCAAGTCGAGGCCTATTGGAACACAGTGTGCAATGCTATAACTCTCCTGCCCAAGGCGCCTTATTCCAAAAGACACAAGGATATGTCAGACCCTACTTCGCCGAGCAGGTCCTTTCCTTCCTTTCTGAACATCATTCGAAAGTTTTGCAAGATTTCAGACGAGGTTGAAGTTCGAATTCCGGTGCAAGGGGAGCGCGCTGACGATCCTTCGGAGTGCGTCTTCACATGTTATGAGGCGTTCCTTACGCGTTGTCGCTTGTGGTTCTTGATTCCTAAGGCCATCATCTGCGCACTCGATCATTACGAGTTGCCGCTCAGAAAGCTAAACACTACTGGGCTGTAGCACCTTATCGGTGTCTTGATCTTGAGCTACGAGCATGGGATGGTGCTTGATGTCGATCATTTTGAAAGGCTCTAGAGGACGCAGGTGATATCTTGCATATTTTCATTGTTTTAGCTATCTATTCTTGTGCATTTGATCATGTAGATTACAGATTAGACAACATTAGAGTCCATATTACACTCATTGTCCTTATTAGGTGTTGGAGTGTGTCATGGAGTGATTGGAGGTGTTTGGGAGCTTTGTCATCCAAAAGGGGGTGAAATATTAACATGGATGGAGGCCTTAAAGATGTCTTATGTTGCTATGAGTTTGGGAAGACATAGTAAATTGAGTTAGCTTTCCAATGGAAGTTGTTTCAAGTCATTTGGAGCTGTATTGGAGGAGTTATGATCGATTTACAAGAGGCATATCAACCCTGGTCGAAGGCCGCGGGATGGACGACCCGCGCGGTCGACCCAGGACGACCAGCGCGGGTTAGGCGACCCGACCTCTACCCGGGTCGTTTTCTCTTCTTGTCGAGTTTAAGTGATTTTCAAGGGCTTTTTAGTCATTTCTTTTGCTGTTTTTAGGTTTTCCAAGCCCAGTATAAATACTCTTATAATCCCCTTTGAGGGACTGGTCTCATTTTCTCTCTAGAAACACTTTGCCTCATTTTATAAAGCTTGAATCTTTTCATCAATCTAAGGAAGTTCTTCATCTTATATCTTGTTTCTCCTTCTCACAAATATGATTAGCCTTGAATCTCACATAAATTTAAGGTTTTTCATGGAGATTAGTGAGTAGATACATTTTGGATCCATGAGTTTGGTAGATCTAGGGTGATTGAGTGAAGAACAAAGGTGTTAGGTGCTAGATTTATCTTTTCCTTGCTTGTTGAGGGGTTCTTAATGCTATTTTAGTCTTGATCATACTAAAATAGATCTCTAGGCTTTCACGCCCGAGAGGTGTTTGATGAAATGCCTGCACCAACTCTTCAATGCTTTTAGCTTGCTTTGCCAAAGAGATTTGATGTCAAAGCTGCTAGGATTGGTATTAGACTTGTTCTCCATGATTGCTTTAGTAATATTCAACCAAAGAGATTTGATGCTTGAGTTACTTTTGCAAATGAGCTTGTATCTTGAGAAAGAACTTGTTTATTATTGTTGATGTCTTGCATATTTACATGTTTTTAGCTATCATATCTTATGCATTTTTATTCAATTAGATTAGGAATTAGGCATCTTTAGGCTCATTTTGCATTCATAAGTCCCTATTAGGTGTTGGAGCACACTTTGGAGATATTGAAGATGTTTGGGAGTTTTGTGATGAAAACGAGGGATTTAAAGATGATCATGGGCAGAGGCCTTAGAAATATCTTCTGATGCTAAGATTTGGTGGAGACATGAAATTTTGAGTTAGATTTCCAATGGAAGTGGTTTCAAGACATTTGGAGTCATATTGGAGAAGTTATGGTCAATTGAATGGAAGCACGTCAAGCCACCCGGGTTACCATACCCGAGGTCGACCATCAGGTCATGCTGGATGAGCTCAGGACGCGGCCAGTACCACCCGAGGACGAGGACCCGCATGGGACGAGGGACAAACTGATCACCACATACCCGGACATGACCACCCTTCCATCACTACCCGCGTGCCTTCGTCCATGATCGTTACCCGGCTGAAGCACCCGTCCACCAGCATCCGTCCATCTCTACCCGTCCACCAACACCCGTCCAGCAGCACCCGGACGAGGAAGCCGCGTATGAGGACGACCCGGACGTCCCACCCGGCCATTCCAGCCCGCACGGGATGGGCGATGGGAGAACAGACCAGGACACCCGACCTTGCACACACCCGGACATCCCACAGTCCCTCCTACCCGCGTACCAGCAGACACCCGACCTCCCTCGCCCGGCTGCTTCTACCCGCACGGCCGCACGACCAGGACACTGGAACACACCCGGCTGGAACACACCCGGCTATGGACCACACAGCCTGACCCGGGTGGCTCACCTCCTTCCTTTCTCCTTGCTTCTCATTGGTCGAAAATCACTTGGCCAAGGACATTTTAGTAATTTTGTTTTATGTTTTCAAGGGCTTTCAAGCCACCTATAAATACTCTTGTAATCTCATTAAGAGATCTTAACTTCTTTTCTCTAAAAAAACATAATAAGATCTTGAAGAAAGTTTGGATCTTTGATCCTTTTTATCTCTTTTCTTTTGTGTTTAATAGATCATTTTCTTCTCTAATCATGTTTAGCCTTGAATCATCATTGATTTTGAGGTTTTCCATGGCTATTAGTGAGTAGATCTATCTAGGGTTCATGGGTTTGGGAAACTAAGGGTGATTAAGTGTAGATCCAAGGTGCTTAGTGTTAGATCTATCATTTCCTTGCATTGATTTGGTGTTCTTCATGCTATATTTGGGTTGGCCTCTCAAACATAGAGCCATAGGCATTTCATGGCCGAAAGGTGTTCTATGAAATGCCTGAACCAACTCATCTATGCTTTTAGCTTGCTTTGCCTAAGAGATTAGTTGTCATAGAAGCTAGGATTGCTATTAGACTCATTCTTTATGCTTGCTTTGATCATTACAGCCAAAGAGATTTGGTGTACTTGGGTGATCATTGCAAAAGAGCATCCATCTATAGATAGAGCTTGCTTAGTTCTGTTGTCTAGGCATAAGGAATTAGATTGATTAAAAAGTTGGCATCTTGGATTGAACCTTGATCACCCAAAGTCAATTCCCTTGTTCCAAGAACCCTCTTGCCTCATTGAGAAAGAAAGTTCAATCTTTTATTGCATTTTTAATATTGTCTTAGTTTCATAATCATCCTCTCATCTTGATTGCACTTATATTAAGCATGAACTTGCATTCCCTTTGCATTAAAATCTATTAGAATTGGATTGACATCTTGTATTCTACAACATTTGATTAGGACCTTAGAAAAGTCCTATCATCAATTGTGTCTAGGCATAAGGAAATAATTGATAAAATGTAGATCTACTAGTTTCTATGCTTGCTAAGTGTTCTCAATGCTAAACTAGACCTGATAAATCTCATCTAGATCTTAAGCTATTTTATGCTTGGAAGGTGTTTGTTAAAATGCTTGAAAGAACTTAGTATCGCTCTAGCCTGAATAACCAAAGGGATTTGTTGTTAGGATTGCTAGATAGTTAGTAGACTTGTGATCCATGCATGCTAGATTGCATTAGTCCAGCGAGAGTTGATGTTTGATGCATTATTGATGAAAGGACTTTTCTAAGGTCCTAATCAAATGATGTAGTATAAAAGATTGTCGAACCAGTTCTAAGTGACCACAAAGCAAAGGGAATGCAAGCCTATGCTTAATCTAAATGAAATCATTAAAGAGGATGATTATTAAACTAAGGCAATAAGTAAAATGCAAAAAAAAATAAAGCTTTCTTTCTTTATGAGGAGATGAGACCCATGGGTATAGGGACTTGATCTCAAATGATTAAGGTTCAATCCAAGATGCCAACTTTTCAATCAATCTAATTCCTTATGCCTAGACAACAAAACTAAGAAAGCTCTATCCCTAGATGAATGCTCTTTTGCAATGATCGCCCAGTACACCAAATCCCTTTGGCTGTAATGATCAAAGCAAGCATAAAGAATGAGTCTAATAGCAATCCCAGCTTCTTTGACAACTAATCCCTTAGGCAAAGCAAGCTAAAAGCATAGATGAGTTGGTTCAGGCATTTCATAGAACACCTTCCGGGCATGAAATGCCTATTGCTCTATGTTTGAGAGGCCAACCCAAATATAGCATTAAGAACACCAAATCAATGCAAGGAAAGGATAGATCTAACACTAAGCACCTTGGATCTACACTTAACCACTCTCAATCACCCTAACCCATGGATCTTAAATGGATCTACTCACTAATCCACATGCTTACTCTTAAACCCATGAGGATTTAAGCTTAAACATGTAGAGAAAGAAAAGAGATGAAATTAAACAATCAAGAACACAAGATGAGAATAAGATTCAAAGATAAAAATTTCTCCAAGGTTTGTGTTCTTAGAAAGAAAATAACATAAGTCCCAATCTAGGGATAACAAGAGTATTTATAAGTGGCTTGAAAGCCCTAGAAACATAAAACGAAATTACTAAAATGTCCTTGAGTCAAATTGGTCTCAACCAATGGGAAAGGGGTTGGATTTTCGGTCAGGGGTGAACCAGCCTGTCCCAACCCGGTCTGGCCACCCCGGTCCAGGCTTGTCTTGGTCCTTGTCCGGCCCGTCTGGGTTCAGTTCCCCGGTTCTTCCTTCCCGGCCGTCCGGGTGCCTTGATCCATCTCTTCGACCGGGTGCTCCAAGCCGGACGCCCCACCCGTCCACTCTCTTCCTGCTCATGTGATGCTTCTCACGACCGGGGTTATCAAACCGGTCTGTGCTCCCCGGTCCAGTTCATGCTCTTCATCATCCGGGTTGGTGAAGCCGGACCATGATCCCCGGCCGTCCGTCCTGCTGGCTTCTCACGACCGGGTGTCCCTTCCCGGACTGATCTACCCGGTCTGATCTCCTCCAGTACAACTCAAACGACCGGGTGCTTCTCCCAGGCTCAGTCATCCCGGACCGGACCACTTCCATCCATTTGATCTTTTCCCGGCCGGCTGCTTGAACCCGGCCGTCTCTACCCGGCCAGCATGACATGCTTCAAGTGAATTGATCATAACTCTTCCAATACAGGTCCAAATGACTTGAAACCACCTCCATTGGAAAGCTAACTCAATTTTCTGTGTCTACACAAAATATTATTAGCAGGAGACATCTCTAAGGCCTCTGTCCATGCTCATCTTTGTCTTGACCAGATCATGGATTTGACTTCTCTTTTCATGGCCAAACTTGATTCTTCATCTCTTTTGGGGCCTTAAGGCTTCCAAACACCTCAAATCACACCAAAGTATACTCCAACACCTGATAAGGACAAATGAATGCAAAATGGACCTAAACATGCCTAATGCCTAACTTATATGATCAAAATGCATAAGATATGGATGCTAAACACATGTAAATATGCAAGCTATCAACTACCCCACACTAGACCTTTACTTGTCCTCAAGTAATCTTTTCAAAACACAAGGAGGAGAGACATAGAGATGGAAGCAAAGCCAAAAGAAACACTCATAGCACTCAACTTGACATCCTAAAGAAACATAGCAAATAGCATGAGCAAAACTTCCTATTATGCTCTAGCTTCACAAGGCCTATCAATGACTCTTATGCCTTTACACAAGATGCAATGCTTATCAACCAACAAGTTCTCTTAACCAGCCCTCACATTGATTCACACACACACACACACACAAGGTGAAGTCTCACAAATGGGCACATGATCTCAATCATTTGGCTAGGTGATCAAATGGTCTAATATGGATGATAATGAGGTTTCAATGCATCATTTCAAGGTGGCAATCACTCAAAATCAAGGAGTTTGATCATTATGCAAAATTTATCTAAGACTAGGAGCAATTCATGCATACATGGATCCATCCTCATCATTCTACCCAATTCCTAAGTGATTGCAAGATCTACTCCCCTTTATTCATCCCATAACCCAAAATGAAAACATTCTCACATCACTCACCCAATGAACAACTTTCTTTCTTTTAGATTCAACCAGTAAGGACCTCAAATCACTTTTCTAAGCTCTAACTCTTTAAGTTTTTCCTTCCCCACTATCTTATTGAATCTTTTTTTTTTCTTTTTGTTTTTCTTCTCTTTTTTTTTTATATATACATGAAGGGGGAAGGTCAAAAACATTACACAAGAGCTTTCTTATATTTTTTTTAGGTCCCTAGGGTTTTTTTCTTTCTCAATGATACTCTTTTGTTCATAAATCTCAACATTGTTACATTCCAAACCCAAGATATAGACCATTAAGGAACAAAAACCCCACTCACCATCCTAGAAGCTAGCTCAAATGAGGACCCTATGCTAGCAAGAGATGAGAACAAATCCATGCCCCCCCCCCAATACTCTCAAGATTTTCCACATGACAAACTATCAGAAAAGGCCTCACTCATGCAAATCAATGTGGGCTTCAAAGAATGGATAGGGTTCAAGGGTATGGAAGTGCCATTTGGGTTAACAAAGAGTGGTACAATGGGGAAAAGATAATCCAAATGTGTATGAGATCCATGATCAAGTAAATGCCCCTATGCAAGAGAAATAAAGTTCATTCAAGTCTAAGTTCAGGATGGAGCTGGTCTTAAGAACAATGCCAATATCAAGCAAGCAAGCAAGTTTCAAGAAGAGTTTTCAAGGCTCAAAGCATGCAAGCTTTCAAAAGATGCTTAAGCTACTTGATATGCTTAACTAGGGTGTCAATTTCAGTGCAAACAAGTGTTCTTTACAAGGCAATGCTCCATATGCAAATGAATGCAACCTATATGCTCTAGACTCAATCTTAAGGATGCAAGTGATGCAATCTACATGATTCAAAAATTTAAATTTTTTTTTTGGATTTTCTATGCAAATATGAATGAACAATGCAATGCATGAGACTCAAAATCACAAAGCAAACAGGATCAAATACTTGGTACCTCCCCCACACTTAAATCACACAGTCTCTGTGTGAGTAAGAGAGAAAGAGATACCCCAACAAGACAAAAACAAATGTATATACAAGAAGGGTTGGAGTGATACCTAAGAAGGGTGTTTGGGTGTGGTGTTTGGTGCCGGGGCTATGAGCTGGCTTGGTTAATAGCAACTAGAGGAGGCTGCTACATGGCAATCATAGGGCTCAGGTGATTCATCACCTTTCTTCTCTCCTCTAGTGCTTGGCTCAACCTGAAAACCTTGACCACTCTTATTAAAAATTAAAAGGAAAATGAAATTTGCAAAGCTATGTACAAGGATAACCATGGGACTTCCTCCCAAGTGAGCTTGTTTTGAGTCACTTAGCTTGACTACCTTGTCTCTTGAACTAGTGAGAAGGAGGATCCTTCCCACCTTCAAGTGTGATGGTGAGGACCTGAGAGAGAAGCTCTTGAAGCTTGATTTGGTCACCTTGGAGCTGAGGAGTGATGATGGCTCTAGCATTTGAGAATGGTATGGACCTGCTCTTGTGCTTGATCTTGTACTCAATGACACCATCTTTGAGCTGCTGTGGATGGAGAGTAAGGGTGTGTTGGAGCAAATCAAGAGGTGGAGAATGAGGCTCATTCACCATCTTCTTCTTGCCATGAGTGGCCTTTGAGGCTCCACTCATCCCCTCCTTTTTAGCACTTCCCAAGTGCTCACCACACTTCTCTCTAGAGGACTCTCCACCAAGACCTTCTTTTTTACAAACAGCCACTTCATCTTGTGGCTTCTCCACAGCTTCTGCATCACAAGTGATTGTCCCACAATAGGCTGATTCCAATGGAGGTTGGAGAGAATAGGAGACAGCCTTGTTGACATGCATTACGGTGACCTTCTTGTTGGGAAAGTCAATGCAAGCTCCAACTGTTGTGAGTAAAGGAGTGCCTAAGATCAAAGGGACTCTCTCTTCAGATGCCATTTCCAAAACAGTGAGGTAAATAGGTATGGTGCAGGATCCAATCTTCAAGGGGAAGTCCTTGATTATGCCAAGTGGGGTTGTAGAAGAAGAATCCCCAAAGGTGAGAGGAGGAGTGTCTGGTTCCATGCTTTCAATCCCAATACTCTTCACCATATCAAAGGAAATGACATTCACACTAGCACCACTGTCAACAAGGGCATCATCCATAGTTAGTTTACCAAGGGAGCAAGACAAGGTGAACTTCCCTTGAGACTCAAGCTCAGGGAGGGACTTTGGAGGGTGTAGTTGATCAATCTTCAGAATGGAGATGTCCAAAAGCTCAGCCACTTCAGCCTGGTGGTCTAGAATGTCCTTGATTAGCATCATCTGGACATGGGCTTCACGCATACCAGCTATCTCTGGAAGCTTGACTCCAACATCACTAAGATCTTTCCTGAACTTTGAGATCACCTTCTTTTGAGCTTTGGTGAGAACTCTTTAGGGAAAGGGGAGCTTATCATATGGTGATAGCTCAAACTCAGTGTCTTCCTGCTCCACTTCTTTCAGCTTGTTGTTTTCTCTTTGCACAAGTGGTGTCTCAGCTCTAGGCTCAGCTTGCTGTAGTGTCTTCATGATCCCCGACCGTCCGTCCTGCTGGCTTCTCACGACTGGGTGTCCCTTCCCGGACTGATCTACCCGGTCTGATCTCCTCCAGTACAACTCAAACGACCGGGTGCTTCTCCCAGGCTCAGTCATCCCGGACCGGACCACTTCCATCCATTTGATCTTTTCCCGGCCGGCTGCTTGAACCCGGCCGTCTCTACCCGGCCAGCCTGACATGCTTCAAGTGAATTGATCATAACTCTTCCAATACAGGTCCAAATGACTTGAAACCACCTCCATTGGAAAGCTAACTCAATTTTATGTGTCTCCACAAAATCTTAGCAGAAGGAGACATCTTTAAGGCCTCTGTCCATGCTCATCTTTGTCTTGACCAGATCATGGATTTGACTTCTCTTTTCATGGCCAAACTTGATTCTTCATCTCTTTTGGGGCCATAAGGCTTCCAAACACCTCAAATCACACGAAAGAATACTCCAACACCTGATAAGAACAAATGAATGCAAAATAGACCTAAACATGCCTAATGCCTAACTTATATGATCAAAATGAATAAGATATGGATGCTAAAAACATGTAAATATGTAAGCTATCAATTATTATCATAGGGGTTATAGCCATGAGAGTGGATTAATCTACATTGAATGAGATCTAGACCTATAGAACTTGTGATTGATTAGCCTTAACACCTTGTCTTAGAAATTGCCTTAGATCAATTACCTTAATCTCATGGATCCTACCTTAGCATTTGATTGAAAGTTTAATTCTTGTGTCTGTTTCTTGATTGGATTTGAGATCACCTGGTTTATATTTCTACAATCTTAGCTTGTCTCATATCATCTTTCTTGTTTGCTTAGATTAAGGAAGTTTGTGTATTCTTGGTGTTATAAGTCTCTAGTTCTCTGTGGATACGATCCTAAAATGCTACAATGACATACCATTCGATTGTGGTATTGTTGGCACATTAGGTTAATTGACCTGTGTAAAAGCAGATAATCAATTTGGCGCCGTTACCGAGGAACTAGTAGGTTTTTCAATAGGATTTCAAGATTTTTTGAGATTAAGCTTTATTTTCTTTTGCTTTATTTTGCTTTATTTGGTTACTAATTCCCTTTTCAAGTGATTGTTCTTTTGCAAGGTACATTCACAAGAGAGGAAGATCATGTATCTTGACTTGGAATCAATATTCAAGGGTATTTTGGAGAGTCAAGAAAGGATGATATCTAGAAGCTCTACTTCTTGTGAAAGAGCTTATGAACCAACCATATCATTGGAGTACCAACCACATGGAGACTTTGGTCAAGGAGACCTATGGATGTGGTGAGAGATAACAACCTTGGAATGTAGAGTATGAAGAACATGAAGCTAGATTCTCTCAAGCCTAAAATGAAGAAAACATCACCAACATGCTTGAGAAGTTGTTGGAGAATCAAGAAAAGGGAAGGATTGAGATTAAAAGGCAACTTGGTTCTCTGTCTACCAAGATAGATGTTACTGGCAAGGCTCTTAGCTCAAGGTTGGATGGAGTTATAACACATGTGGAGTCCATCAACAACAAACTCTCTCACATGATTGAAGATCAAGAAGAAAGCATCACTCCCCTTTACAACACCAACACTTATGAAGAAGATACCATGGAGCTGGAAATTAATGATAAAGATGATGTTCAAATCAAGGATGGATTTCAACAAGAAGCTGACGAATCTATACATGAGCTTGAATTACTCCTTGGATGCATTGTAGATGAGAATCTTGTGATAAGATATGAAGAGAAATTTGAACAAATGGCATTCATGGGTTATTCAACAAAGAGAAAGGATGAAGAAGTAAGCTTGGTTGGAAGAGTCTTTGAAGATCTTTGTGATAAAGCTTTTGTCACAAGAGAAATCTCATTGGTTATGGATGAGTTCTCTACCAAGGAGGAAATGCATGTGAAGCTTACTTCCAAGGAAGGAACAAGGGGTGAAGAGTCTAATGAGAATCAAGTGATTCCCATTGAAGAATATCCAAAAGAGGTGCAACAAGAAGAATCTCCTATGGACAAACCCTTTGACTACCATGTTGGTATCCTCTCTACCAAAGAACTCATTGTTGATGATCCAAGGAAGGTACCCTTTGAGGAGATTAGGATGAATGAGTTTAGGGGCTGGTTATATGATGAGTATGATCTTGGTGATACGGTTTGGCAAGAAGGTCTTCACTACATGGGTAAAGAGCTTAGACACATCCAGCCGTCACTTCTCCGCATCAGCCTATCTCTCCCAGTGGAACAAATCCGAGGCCAAGGGTCCTCTACCACCCAATTCAGCCAATAGCTCCAAGTTAGTGTCACTCCAACCTTGTACATATTTAGTTATCATGTTTATTTCTTTCTCTTAGATCTCTTCTTTGAGCTTACTCTCACACAAGGGACTGTGTGAAGTAAGTTTGGGGGAGAGTCTACTATCTCACATGATTTTCTGTTTTGTTTGCTTGTCATGAAACTCATGCATTGCATTACATACTTATTTGCATAGAAAACCCATAAAAATTGAATTTTTTAGAAAAAAAATCATGTAGTTGCATCACTTGCATTCTTAAGATTGAGTCTAGAGCATATAGGTTGCATTCACTTGCATATGGAGCAGCTGTTGAAAATAAGAACATTTGTTTGCACTGAAATTGACACCCTAGCTAAACATATCTAGTAGCTTAGGCATCTCTTTAAAGCCTTGCATGCTTCAAGCCTTGAAAACTCTTTTGAAACATGCTTTCTTGCTTGATATTGGCATTGTTCTTGAAACCAGCTCCAACATGAATCTTGATTTAAATGAACTTAATATCTCTTGCATATGGGCATTTGCATACTCGATCATGGATCTCATACACATTTGGGTTATCTTTTTCCATTGTACCATTCTTTGCTAAACCAAATGGCACTTCCTTACCCTATAACCCTTACCATTCTTTGAAGCCTACATTAATTTGCATGAGTGAGGCCTCTTTCGATAGTTTGTCATGTGCAAAATCTTGAGAGTATTGGGAGCGACATGGATTTGTTCTCATCTCTTACTAGCATAGGGTCATCATTTGAGCTACCTTCTAGGATGATGAGTGGGTCTATGTTTCTTAAAGGTTTAATGTCTTGGGTTTGGGATGTGAGAAAGATGAGAAAGATGAAAAATAGAGTTTATGAGAAAGAAAAGCCCTATGAACCTAGAATAGAAAGAAAAGAAGGCTCTAGACTGTATTGTTTGAGACCTTCCCTTATAAAAAAAAAGAAAAAAAAAACAAAAGAGAAAAGAAAAGAAAAGAAAAAGAAAAAGAAAAGAAAAGAAAAAGAAAAAGAAAGATTTAATAAGATAGTGGGGAAGGGAAAATAAAAAGTGTTAGAGTTTAGAAGTGTGAATTGTGAATAAAAGGTCCTTAGTGGTTGAATCTTGAAGAAAGAAAATTGTTCATTGGGTGAGCAGTGTACTATGAGAAAATATACTCTTTTTTATCTTGTTTATACTATATTTTGTACCCTGAAAGTTGTGTTTGTGTTCTTCATTATCTTCAAAACACGCACAACATTGTAACCATCAGGAAGACTTGTTGTGTAAGTAGTTGTCTGCATTGAGGGTATAAAGGGTTTATTGTTGGAAACTATGTAAATTAAAGAGTTCTTATTGTTGCAGTGGCGGCCAACCAGTTGCAGTGGTTTATGTGAGGGAAAATCTTCTGAGATTACAAAAAGAAGGAGAAGAAGAAACGATGTGTATATCTTAATGCAGAGGATATACCCAAGAGTCTCAAACATGTTATTGGTGCGAGAAGGCGTTTACCATAAAGATCACAGCTATATCAGAACTAGGAATCTATGGGGCTTACCTCAGGTATAGAGTAGAATGAAGAAGATATTGTTACTTATGCTTTGTTCAGTCTCTTCTGTGGCATAATCTTTGATATGTTTAGGAAGAAGGAGAGAGTTATAATAAACAAGCAGAGCAGTTACCTCATGCGCACAAAGGTCTCCTCATCAAATGAATTATGAAGTCAGTTCTTCGAGTTTACAAAAACTTAAACGCGTTGCTTTTCAAGGTTATATTCAAATGAGAAATTACCTTTATCATTCTTGATTGAACCTTGTCATAAACTTTTATTATAGTGCACTTTAAAATTTTGCTGTATTGTACTATTCTAACTATACAAAATAAAATTTTAACTTCATCAGCTCAAACGTTGTCCTAACTCTAATGGGGTATCTTGTATTGTCCCAGCTAGTTTGTTTGGCTTAGTTTTTAGTTTATAGCATCTGAAACCTAACTTCAGGTGAATCTTTTGTTCGAATATGTTCTTGTAACTCATAAAGGTATTGTTTGACTATAAGAATATGGCAATAATGCAAATTTACTCTCATATTTATATGATCATGGCTAGAGTTTAATATGCAAAATTATATAACGGCTTGTGTATTAATGGGGTAAAGCTCTTTACAAAAAAAAAAATCCAGAAAACATATATGATATATATATATGCTTCTTTGTTCTTTTTAGGCCGTTCGTGTTAGATGAGATAATCACTTGTTTGAGGCCATGATATGATAGGGACAATATCAATATAATGGAATCTGGAATATAGATAGGTTTATTAAGATTCTTGTAGCAACAAATTCACTTAAGGTTGAATACCCTTTCTCAAAAAAAAAAAAATCACTTAAGGTTCACTGCATTTTCGTGAAGCATTAAGGAAGAATGATGAAAACAAAGCAATTTGAAACGTGCTAAAATGTAGAATGAAATTTCAACAAAAGGTCCACGAGATGGACGACCCGCGCGGGCAACGCGGATGTCCCAGGACGACCAGCGCGGGTTGGGCAACCCGACCTCTACCCGGATATAAACCATTAAGGAACAAAGACCTCACTCACCATCCTAGGAGCTAGCTCAAATGACGACCCTGTGTAAGCTAGAGATGAGAACAAATCCATGTCGCTCCCAATACTCTCAAGATTTTGGACATGACAAGCTATCAAAAGAGACCTCACTCATGCAAATCAATGTAGGCTTCAAAAAATGGCTAGGGTTAAAGAGTAAGGAAGTGCCATTTGGGTTAACAAAGAGTGGTACAATGGGGAAAGATAACCCAAATATGTATGAGATCCATGATCAAGTGTGCAAATGCCCATATGCAAGAGAAATTAAGTTCATTCAAGTCTAAGTTCCGGATCGAGCTGGCCTCAAGAACAATGCCAATATCAAGCAAGCAAGCAAGTTTCAAGAAGAGTTTTCAAGGCTCAAAACATGCAAGCCTTTCAAAAGATGCTTAAGCTACTTGATATGATTAACTAGGGTGCCAAATTCAGTGCAAACAAGTGTTCTTTACAAGGCAATGCTCCATGTGCAAGTGAATGCAACCTATATGCTCTAGATTCAATCTTAAAGATGCAAGTCATGCAACTACATGATTCAAAAATTTTAATTTTTTTTTGGTTTTTATATGCATATATGAATGTACAATGCAATGCATGAGACTCTCAATCACAAAGCAAACATGATCAAATACTTGGTACCTTCCCCACACTTAAATCACACAGTCTCTGTGTGAGTAAGAGAGAAGGAGATACCCCAACAAGACAAAAGCAAATGTATATACAAGAAGGGTTGGAGTGATACCTAAGAAGGAGGTTTAGGCGTGGTGTTTGGTGTCAGGACTAGGAGCTGGCTTGGTTCATGATGAAGGACTTTTCAAGGGTCCAATCAAATGTTGTAGTATACAAGATGTCAATCCAATTCTAAGAGATTTCAATGCAAAGGGGATGCAAATCTATGCTTAATCTAAGTGCAACCATTGAGTTAAGATGAGGTGATTATTAACTAAGGCAAGGGGATTCTTGGGACAAGGGAATTGACTTTGGGTGATCAAACTTCAATCTAAGATGGCAAACTTTCAATCAATATAACACCTTAAGCCTAGACACAATCCTAAGCAAGCTCTATCCCTAGATGTATGTTCATTCACTAACATATCTCAAGCATCTAGACCCTTAGGTTGAATAATATGAAAGCAATCAATATGAACAAGTCTATTAGCTATCTCAACACCTTTAACTACAAATCCCTTAGGTAAAGGATGTTAAAAGCATTGAAGAGTTGGTTCAGGCATTTCATAGAACACCTTCCGGGCATGAAATACCTATAGCTCTATATTGAAGAGGCCAACTCCAAAATAGCAAGAAGAACAGTCTACAAGCAAGGATCAAGAAAGATCTACCCTAGAACATCTTAGATCCCAATGTCAAAATCCACTTAGAAGTTGGCTATGGCGCCAATTTGATGAAGGACTTTTCAAGGGTCCAATCAAATGTTGTAGTATACAAGATGTCAATCCAATTCTAAGAGATTTCAATGCAAAGTGAATGCAAATCTATGCTTAATCTAAGTGCAACCATTGAGTGAAGATGAGGTGATTATAAACTAAGGTAATACTAGAAATGCAATAAAAGATGAACTTTCTTTACAATATGAGGCAAGGGGATTCTTGGGACAAGGGAATTGACTTTGGGTGATCAAGCTTCAATCTAAGATGGCAAACTTTCAATCAATCTAACACCTTAAGCCTAGACACAATCCTAAGCAAGCTCTATCCCTAGATGAATGCTCATTCACTAGCATATCTCAAGCATCTAATCCCTTAGGTTGAATAATATGAAAACAATCAATAAGATCAAGTATATTAGCTATCTCAACACCTTTAACAACTAATCCTTCAGGTAAAGGATGTTAAAAGCATTGAAGAGTTGATTCAGGCATTTCATAGAACAGCTTCCGGGCACGAAATGCCTATTGCTCTATTTTGAAGAGGCCAACTCCAAAATAGCAAGAAGAACACTCTACAAGCCAGGATCAAGAAGGATCTACCCTAGAACATCCTAGATCTACACCTAATCATCCTTAGTCTCCCAATCCCATGAACCCTAGATAGATCTACTCACAAATAGACATGGAAAACCCCAAAATCAATGATGATTCAAGGTTAAACATGATTAGTGATTGAAATAATCCAGCAAACACAAGAAAATAAGATGAAAAAGGATCCAAGATCCAAGCTTTCTTCAAGATCTAAAAGTCTTTTTGAGAGAAAAGAAGTTAAGTCCCAACTTTGGGATACAAGAGTATTTATACTAGGCTTAGAAAACCAAAAAACATCATTAAAAATTACTAAAAAGTCCCTGGAATCATAAAGGCTTCGACCAATAGGAAGAGAGGGTGAAAAAACGCTCAGGGCAGATCCGGCCGTCCAGCCCGCGCACATCTGGCCCGAGCAGAATCATCCGGTCGTTCGTGTGTCCCGCGCGGGTGTACTGACCCGAGCACTCTAGCCCGCGCACCGTCCTGTCTGTTTCTGGCCTGTCCCGCGCGGGTAAGTGGGGCCGAGCACTCTAGGCCGCGCATGCCTCGTCTGTTCCACGTCCTGTCCAGCGCGGGTTCTATCTCCTAAACACTCCAGGCCGCGCATCCGGTCCAGCTTCTGTCCCACGCAGGTGCTCTCTCCCGAGCACTCTAGGCCGCGCATCCGGACATTGATCCATTCCAACTCGGCCGTCCCATCATCCTTCGTCCAGGGTAAGTGTAATGGTCCATCTCGCGTCCCGGCCGTCCAAGGTGAGGTCATGATCATGGCTTGGCTTGTCCTGACCTTGGCCAAACTCCATTCTTCATCTTTTTTCAACCACAAAGCTCCCAAACACCCCAAATACTCCATAGCACACTCCAAGACCTGATAAAGACTTATCAATGCAAAATGGACCTAAAGATGCCTAATGCCTAACTTATATGATCAAAATGCACAAGATATGAATGCTAAAAACATGTAAATATGCAAGACATCAACTCCCCCACACTAGCCTTTTACTTGTCCTCAAGTAAACTTTTCAAAACATAAGGAGGAGATAAATAAAGAAGGGAGCTTAGCCAAAAGAAACACTTATAGCACTCAACTAAACATCCTAAAGAAACATAGCAAATAGCATGAGCATACTCTTTTATTACACTCTAGCTTCTAAAGGCCTATCAATACTCTTATGCCTCTACACAAGATGCAATGCTTATCAACCAACATGCTCTCTTAACCAACCCTCACATTGATTCACACACACACACACAAGGTGAACTCTCACAAATGGGCACATGATCTCAATCATTTGGCTAGGGGATCAAATGGTCTAATATGGATGAAAATGAGGTTTCAATGCATCATTTCAAGGTGGCAATCACTCAAAATTCAAGGAGCTTGAACATTATGCAAAATTTATCTAAGATTAGGAGCAATTTATGCATACATGGATCCATCCTCATCATTCTACCCAATCCTAAGTGATTACAAGATCTACACCCCTTTTATTCATCCCATAACCCATAATGAAAAACATACTCAAATCACTCACCCAATGAACATTTTCTTTCTCATGATTCAACCACCAAGGACCTCTATTAACTTTTCTAAGCTCTAACACTTTTAGTTTTTCCTTCCCCACTATCTTATTAAATCTTTCTTTTTCTTTTTCTTTTTGTTTTTCTTTTTCTTTTTCTTTTTCTTTTTTTTTTCTTTCTCCTTTTTTTTTATATAAGGGGAAAGGTCAAAAACATCAATCAAGAGCTTAATGTCTTTCTATTCTAGGTCCCTAGGTCTTTTCTTTCTTATGATGCTCTTTTGTTCATCAATCTCAACATTGTTACATTCAAAACCCAAGATATAAACCATTAAGTAGCAAAGACCCCACTCACCATCCTAGAAGCTAGCTCAAATGATGACCCTATGCTAGCAAGAGATGAGAACAAATTTTTGTCGCTCCCAATACTCTCAAGATTATTCACATGACAAGCTATCAAAAGAGGCCTCACATATGCAAATCAATGTAGGCTTCAAGGAATGGATAGGGTTCAAGGGTATGGAAGTGCCATTTGGGTTAACAAAGAGTGGTACAATGGGAAAAGACCCAAATGTGTATGAGATCCATGATCAAGTATGCAAATGCCCATATGCAAGAGAAATTAAGTTCATTCAAGTCTAAGTTCCGGATCGAGCTGGCCTTAAGAACAATGCCAATATCAAGCAAGCAAGCAAGTTTCAAGAAGAGTTTTCAAGGCTCAAAGCATGCAAGATTTTCAAGATATGCTTAAGCTACCTGATATGTTTAACTAGGGTGCCAAATCCAGTGCAAACAAGCGTTCTTTACAAGGCAATGCTCCATATGCAAATGAATGCAACCTAGATGCTCTAGACTCAATCTTAAAGGGTGCAAGTGATGCTACTACATGATTCAAAAATTTCAAATTTTTTGGATTTTCTATGCAAATATGAATGTACAATGCAATGCATGAGACTCACAATCACAAAGCAAACATGATCAAATATCCGGTACCTCCCCCACACTTAAATCACACAGTCTGTGTGTGAGTAAGAGAGAATGAGATACCCCAACAAGACAAAAGAAAATGTATATACAAGAAGGGTTGGAGTGATACCACATAAGGAGATTTGGGCGTGGTGCTTTGTGTCTGGACTAGGAGCTGGCTTGGTTCATAGCAACTAGAGGAGGCTGCTACATGGCAATCATAAGGCTCAGGTGGTTCACCACCTTTCTTTTCTCCTATAGTGCTTGGCTCAACCTGAAAACCCCAATCACTTTTATTAAAAAAGAACAATTGAAATTGAAAAGCTATGTACAAGGATAACCATGGGATTTCCTCCCAAGTGAGCTTGTTTTGAGTCACTAACTTGACTAGCTTTTCTCTTGAACTAATGAGAAGGAGGATCCTTTCCACCTTCAAGTGTGATGGTGAGGACCTGGGAGAGAAGCTCTTGAAGCTTGATTGGGTCATCTTGGAGCTGAGGAGTGATGATGGCCCTAGCCTTTGAGAATGGTGTGGACTTGCCCTTATGCTTGATCTTGTACTCAATGACACCATCCTTGAGCTTCTTTGGATGGAGTGTGAGAGTGTGTGGGATGAGATCAAGAGGTGGAGGATGAGGTTCTTTCACCATCTTCTTCTTGCCATGAGTGGCCTTTGAGGCTCCACTCATCCCCTCTGTTTTAGCACTTTCCAAGTGGTCAACACAAAACTCCTTAGAAGACTTTCCAGCAAGGCCTTCTTTCTTGCAAACAACCACTTCATCTTGCGGCTTCTCAACAGCTTGTTCTCCACAAGTGATTGTCCCATAATAGCCAACATCCAATGGAGATTTTAGAGGAGAGGAGACTGATTTGTTCATATGCATGAGGGTGACCTTCTTGTTGGGAAAGTCAATGCATGCTCCAACTGTAGTAAGGAAAGGAGTGCCAAGGATCAAAGGGACTCTCTCTTCAGATTCCATCTTCAAAACAGTGAGGTCAATGGGTATGGTGCAGGATCCAATCTTCAAGGGGAAGTCCTTGATTATGCCAATTGAGGTTGTAGAAGAAGAATCCCCAAAGGTGAGAGAAGAAGTATCTGGTTCCATGCTTTCAATACCAAGACTCTTCACCATATCCATGGAAATCACATTCACACTTTCACCATTATAAACAAGAGCATCATCCATAGTTATCTTACCAAGTGAGCAAGACATTGTGAACTTCCCTTGAGACTCAAGCTTCGGGAGGAACTTTGGAGGGATTGGTGGATCAATTTTCAGAATGGAGATGTCCAAAAGCTCAGCCACTTCAGCTTGGTGGTCTAGAATGTCCTTGATGAGCATCATCTGGACATGAGCTTCATGCATACCTGAGATCTCTGGAAGCTTGACTCCAACATCACTAAGTTCTTTCCTGAACTTTGAGATCACCTTCTTCTGAGCTTTGGTAAGAACTCTTTGGGGAAAAGGGAGCTTATCATAGGGTGATAGCTCAAACTCAGTGTCTTCCTGCTTCACCTCTTTCAGCTTGTTGTCTGCTTTATTCACAGCTGGTGTCTCAGCTCTAGGCTCAGCTTTCTGCAGACTCTTTACTTCAGCCTTCTTGGCAGCATCCTTCAAAATATGTGCTTCAGCTGTGGCCACAAAAAATCTCTCAACTTCCGCAAATTCAGTTCCAAACATTTCAATCTCATCCTTCTCTTTCTCATGAGCACACATCTCAAACTCTGAAGAAGTAGTAGAGAGGATGACATTGCAAGATTCCTTAGGATTCTTCTCTGGTTTTCCTGGTAGAGATCCCATTGGACTCTTGGAAGATGAAGACATAGAGGCAACTTTGCTCTCCAAAGCTTTGAGATGAGAGGCAAGTTGCATGTACTTGTTGTTGAGGTCAGAATAGATCCCATCAATCTTTGCATGGATGTTCTTGAACTCATCACCAATGTTCTTAGCATTTCTTACTTGAGCTTCTAAGATTTGCTTGAACATGGACTCCATATTTGAACTTGGAGCCTGAGCTTGAGAAGAGCTTCCTTGAGGCTGAGTAGACTGGTTGGCTTGAGGATAAATTTGCTTGGCTTGGTAACCTCCTTGCTGATTGTTGTAGTAAGGCCTTTGCTGATAGTTGTTTTGGTACTGGAAGTTGGGCTCTTTCCTGTACCATGTGCCATTAGCTTTGATGAAGCACAGCTCCTCTTGACCTTCTAAACCATCAACCTGATTAGTCCCAGCAGGCTGCTTTTGTTTCTGGTTCCCAATGGAGTTAATCTGCTCCTGCTTAGCCTTCGCTGCAATAATCTTGTCCAACTTCTCTTGGAGAGATTTCAGCTCCTTCCTTGTGTGCTGATCATCTTCATATGTGCCTCTGTTGACTCTATCATGCTCCTCACTGTAAACTGAGTCACTTTTGGTCATGTTCTCCACCAGCTCCTCTGCATCCTGCTCAGTTCTGCCAAGAAGAACCCATTGCTGGCTGTGTCTAATCTGCTCCTGAACTCTGGAAGAGCACCTCTGTAGAAGGTACTAAGCAAATTCTCCTTGGTAAAGCTATGATGTGGGAATTGAGACCAATAGCCCTTGAACCTCTCCCATGCTTCACTAAAGCCCTCCAGGTTCTTCTGCTGAAAGCTAGATATCTCATTTCTGATCTTGGCTGTTCTTGAGGTAGAGAAGAACTTCTATAGGAATGCTCTCTTGTACTCATTCCAAGTTGTGATAGAGTCACTTGGAAGAACCTTCTCCCATTGATGTGCCTTGTCTCCCAAAGATAATGGAAACAACCTCAGCTTGAAAGCATCTACAGAGACTCCATTAGTCTTGGACAAGCTACAATAGCTATCAAATGTGTCCAAGTGATCAAGGGGGTCCTCCACAGCAAGGCCATGAAACTTGTTGTTCTCAATCAAATGCAGCAGCCCTGATTTGATCTCAAAGTTGTTGTTCTCCACAGCTCAGGGCAGATCTGGCCGTCCAGCCCGCGCACATCAGGCCCGAGCAGAATCATCCGGCCGTTCGTGTGTCCTGCGCGGGTGTACTGACCCGAGAACTCAAGCCCACGCACCGTCCTGTCAGTTCCTGGACTGTCCCGCGCGGGTAAGTGAGGCCGAGCACTCTAGGCCGCGCATGCCTCGTCCGTTCCACGTCCTGTCCCGCACGGGTTCTCTCTCCTGAGCAGTCCAGGCTGCGCGTCCGGTCCAGCTTCTGTCCCGCGCGGGTGCTCTCTCCCGAGCACTCCAGGCCGCGCATCCGGTCGTTCTTCTTTCCCGCGCGGGTACTCTCTCCCGAGCACTCCAGGCCGCGCATCCGGACATTGATCCATTCCAACTCGGCCATCCCATCTTCCTTCGTCCCGGGTAAGTGTCATGGTCCATCTCGCGTCCCGGCCGTCCAAGGTGAGGTCATGATCATGACGTGGCTTGTCCTGACCTTGGCCAAACTCTATTCTTCATCTTTTCTCGACCATAAAGCTCCCAAACACCCCAAATACTCCATAGCACACTCCAAGACCTGATAAAGACTTATGAATGCAAAATGGACCTAAAGATGCCTAATGCCTAACTTATATGATCAAAATGCGCAAGATATGAATGCTAAAAACATGTAAATATGCAAGACATCAGTTCATAGCAACTAGACCAGGATGCTACATGGGAATAATAAGGCTCAGGTGCTTCACCACCTTTCTTCTCTCCCTCATGCTATGCTCGACCTGAAAACCTCAACCACTTTTATTAAAAACTTAAAGAAAAATTGAAATTGCAAATCTATGTAAAAGGATAACCATGGGACTTCCACCCAAGTGAGCTTGTTTTGAGTCACTAGCTTGACTACCTTGTCTCTTGAACTAGTGAGAAGGAGGATCCTTCCCACCTTCAAGGGTGATAGTGAGGACCTGGGAGAGAAGCTCTTGAAGCTTGATTGGTTCATCTTGGAGCTGAGGAGTGATGATGTCTCTAGCACTTGAGAATGGTGTGGACTTGCCCTTATGCTTGATCTTGTACTCAATGACACCATCCTTGAGCTTCTTTGGATGGAGAGTGAGAGTGTGTGGGATCAGATCAAGAGGTAGAGGATGAGGTTCTTTCACCATCTTCTTCTTGCCATGAGTGGCCTTTGAGACCAATAGCCCTTGAACCTCCCCATGCTTCACTAAAGCCCTCCGTGTTCTTCTCGCTGAAAGCTAGATATCTCATTTCTGATCTTGGCTGTTCTTGAGGTAGAGAAGAACTTCTATAGAATGCTCTTGTACTCATTCCAAGTTGTGATAGAGTCACTGAAGAACCTTCTCCCATTGATGTGCCTTGTCTCCCAAAGATAATGGAAACAACCTCAGCTTGAAAGCATCTACAGAGACTCCATTAGTCTTGGACAAGCTACAATAGCTATCAAATGTGTCCAAGTGATCAAGGGGTCCTCCACAGCAAGGCCATGAAACTTGTTGTTCTCAATCAAATGCAGCAGCCCTGATTTGATCTCAAAGTTGTTGTTCTCCACAGCTCAGGGCAGATCTGGCCGTCCAGCCCAGCACATCAGGCCCGAGCAGAATCATCCGCCGCTGTGTCCTGCGGGTGTACTGACCGAGAACTCAAGCCCACGCACCGCCCTGTCAGTTCCTGGACTGTCCCGCGGGTAAGTGAGGCCGAGCACTCTAGGCAGCGCATGCCTCGTCCGTTCCGTCCTGTCCCGCGGGTTCTCTCTCTGAGCAGTCCAGGCTGCGCGTCGGTCCAGCTTCTGTCCAGCGGGTGCTCTCTCCCGAGCACTCCAGGCCGCGCATCGGTCGTTCTTCTTTCAGCGGGTACTCTCTCCCGAGCACTCCAGGCCGCGCATCCGGACATTGATCCATTCCAACTCGGCCATCCCATCTTCCTTCGTCCCGGGTAAGTGTCATGGTCCATCTCGCGTCCCGGCCGTCCAAGGTGAGGTCATGATCATGACGTGGCTTGTCCTGACCTTGGCCAAACTCTATTCTTCATCTTTTCTCACCATAAAGCTCCCAAACACCCCAAATACTCCATAGCACACTCCAAGACCTGATAAAGACTTATGAATGCAAAATGGACCTAAAGATGCCTAATGCCTAACTTATATGATCAAAATGCTAAGATATGAATGCTAAAAACATGTAAATATGCAAGACATCAGTTCATAGCAACTAGACCAGGATGCTACATGGGAATAATAAGGCTCAGGTGCTTCACCACCTTTCTTCTCTCCTCTGTGCTATGCTCAACCTGAAAACCTCAACCACTTTTATTAAAAACTTAAAGAAAAATTGAAATTGCAAATCTATGTAAAAGGATAACCATGGGACTTCCACCCAAGTGAGCTTGTTTTGAGTCACTAGCTTGACTACCTTGTCTCTTGAACTAGTGAGAAGGAGGATCCTTCCCACCTTCAAGGGTGATAGTGAGGACCTGGGAGAGAAGCTCTTGAAGCTTGATTGGTTCATCTTGGAGCTGAGGAGTGATGATGTCTCTAGCACTTGAGAATGGTGTGGACTTGCCCTTATGCTTGATCTTGTACTCAATGACACCATCCTTGAGCTTCTTTGGATGGAGAGTGAGAGTGTGTGGGATCAGATCAAGAGGTAGAGGATGAGGTTCTTTCACCATCTTCTTCTTGCCATGAGTGGCCTTTGAGGCTCCACTCATCCCCTCTCTTTTAGCACTTTCCAAGTGCTCAACACACAACTCCTTAGAAGACTCTCCAGCAAAGCCTTCTTTCTCACAAGCAATCACTTCATCTTGGGGCTTCTGAATAGATTTTTCTCCAGAAGTGATTGTCCCAAAATAGCTAGCATCCAATGGAGGTTGTAGAGGATAGGACACAGCTTTGTTCACATGCATGAGGGTGACCTTCTTGTTGGGAAAGTCAATGCAAGCTCCAACTGTTGTAAGGAAAGGAGTGCCAAGGATCAAAGGGACTCTCTTCACATATGCCCTCTTCAAGACAGTGTGGTCAATGGGTATGGTGCAGGATCCAATCTTCAAGGGGAAGTCCTTGATGATGCCAATTGGGGTTGTAGAAGAAGAATTCCCAAAAGTGAGAGAAGAAGTGTCTGGTTCCATGCTTTCAATCCCAAGACTCTTCACCATGTCCATGGAAATCACATTTACACTTGCACCACTATCAACCAAAGCATCATTCATAGTGATCTTGCCAAGGGAGCAAGACAAGGTAAACTTCCCTTGAGATTCAAGCTTAGGGAGGGACTTTGGAGGAATTGGTGGATCAATCTTCAGAATGAAGATATCCAAAAGCTCAGCCACTTCAGCTTGGTGGTCTAGAATGTCCTTGATGAGCATCATCTGGACATAAGCTTCACGCATAACCGAGATCTATGGGAGCTTGACTCCAATATCACTAAGATCTTTCCTAAACTTCGAGATCACCTTCTTCTGAGCTTTGGTGAAAACTCTCTGGGGAAAAGGGAGCTTATCATAGGGTGATAGCTCAAGCTTAGTGTCTTCTGACTTCACCTCTTTCAGCGTGTGGTCAGCACCCTTCTCAACTGGTGTCTCAGCCCTTGGCTCATCCCTTCACAACCTTAGCCTCAGCTGTACCCACAACCAATCTCTGAACATTTCGATTCTCAGTCCCAAGAACTAGCCTTTCAATCTCATCCACCTCTTTCTCATGATCACTTTGCTCAATCTCTGAAGAAGTAGTAGAGAGGACAAAATTGCAAGACTCCTTGGGATTCTTCACGAGTTTTCCTGGTAAAGATCCCATTTGGCTCTTGGAAGATGAAGACATAGAGGCAACTTGGCTCTCCAAAGCTTTGAGATGAGAGGCAAGTTGCATGTACTTGTTGTTAAGGTCAGAATATGTCCCATCAATCTTTGCATGGATGTTCTTGAACTCATCTCCAATGTTCTTAGCATTTCTCTCTTGAGATTCTAAGATTTGCTTGAACATGGACTCCATATTTGAGCTTCGAGATTGAGCTTGAGAAGAGATTCCTTGAGGCTGAGTAGACTGGTTGGCTTGAGGATAAATTTGCTTGGCTTGGTAACCTCCTTGCTGATTGTTATAGTAAGGCCTTTGCTGATAGTTGTTTTGGTACTGGAAGTTGGGCTCTTTCCTGTACCATGTGCCATTAGCTTTGATGAAGCACAGCTCCTCTTGACCTTCTAAACCATCAACCTGATTAGTCCCAGCAGGCTGCTTTTGTTTCTGGTTCCCTATGGAGTTAATCTGCTCCTGCTTAGCCTTCGCTGCAATAATCTTGTCCAACTTCTCTTGGAGAGATTTCAGCTCCTTCCTTGTTTTCTGATCATCTTCATCAGTGCCTCTGTTGACCCTATCATGCTCCTCACTGTAGACTGAGTTACTCTTGGCCATGTTCTCCACCAGCTCCTCTGCATCCTGCTCAGTTCTGCCCAAGAAGAACCCATTTGGCTCTTGGAAGATGAAGACATAGAGGCAACTTGGCTCTCCAAAGCTTTGAGATGAGAGGCAAGTTGCATGTACTTGTTGTTAAGGTCAGAATATGTCCCATCAATCTTTGCATGGATGTTCTTGAACTCATCTCCAATGTTCTTAGCATTTCTCTCTTGAGATTCTAAGATTTGCTTGAACATGGACTCCATATTTGAGCTTCGAGATTGAGCTTGAGAAGAGATTCCTTGAGGCTGAGTAGACTGGTTGGCTTGAGGATAAATTTGCTTGGCTTGGTAACCTCCTTGCTGATTGTTATAGTAAGGCCTTTGCTGATAGTTGTTTTGGTACTGGAAGTTGGGCTCTTTCCTGTACCATGTGCCATTAGCTTTGATGAAGCACAGCTCCTCTTGACCTTCTAAACCATCAACCTGATTAGTCCCAGCAGGCTGCTTTTGTTTCTGGTTCCCTATGGAGTTAATCTGCTCCTGCTTAGCCTTCGCTGCAATAATCTTGTCCAACTTCTCTTGGAGAGATTTCAGCTCCTTCCTTGTTTTCTGATCATCTTCATCAGTGCCTCTGTTGACCCTATCATGCTCCTCACTGTAGACTGAGTTACTCTTGGCCATGTTCTCCACCAGCTCCTCTGCATCCTGCTCAGTTCTGCCCAAGAAGAACCCATTGCTGGCTGTGTCTAATCTGCTCCTGAACTCTCGAAGAGCACCTTTGTAGAAGGTACTAAGCAAACTCTCCTTGGTGAAGCCATGATGTGGGCATTGAGACCAATAGCCCTTGAACCTAACCCATGCTTCACTAAAGCCCTCTAGGTTCTTCTGCTGAAAGCTAGAGATCTTATTTCTGATTTTGGTTGTCCTTGAGGTAGAGAAGAACTTCTCTAGGAATTCCCTCTTGCACTCATTCCAAGTTGTGATAGAGTCACTTGGAAGAGCCTTCTCCCATTGATGTGCCTTGTCTCCCAAAGAGAAGGGAAACAACCTCAGCTTGAGAGCATCTTCGGAGACTCCATTAGTCTTGGACAAGCTACAGTAGCTATCAAATGTGTCCAAGTGATCAAGGGGATCCTCCACAGCAAGGCCATGAAACTTGTTGTTCTCAATCAAATGACACAGCCCTGATTTGATCTCCAAGTTGTTGTTCTCTACAGATAATCCCCAACCTATGACCATGAATGTGAGGTTGATCATAGGCTCCAATGGCTCTAACTTGGCACTGTGGTTGTTGTGGTTGGCGCTATGGTCTTATGTTGTTAGCTATTGGACCATTGCCCCCTAGGGCATCACCTTGTTGAGGCTGATTCTCCATATCAAACCCTAATCTCTGCAAGTGAGCCTGTTGCTCTTCTTCTCTTCTCTTTCTTGCAATCTCCCTCTCAAGTGTAGAAATTTTTTCAACAGTGAGAATCAAGTTTGATGCACCTCTGTTTCTAGTTATCATACATCTGAAATGCAAAGGGAAAAGAACAAGGAGAAGCAATAACACAATACAAGAAAAATAACTTAGTCTCAAGCAATTGACTAAATCCCAATGTCAAAATCAACTTAGAACTTGGCAACAGAGCCAATTTGATGGTAGGAGTTTTTAAGGCTCCTAATCAAATGATGTAGTATAAAAGATTGTCGAACCAATCCTAAGTGATTCTAATGCAAAGGGAATGCAAGTTCATGCTTAAGCTAAGTGCACCCATAAAGAGAGATGAGATGATTATAAACTAAGGCAATACTAAAAATCCAATAAAAGATGAACTTTCTTTTCAATATGAGGAAAGGGGACTCATGGGACAAGGGAATTGACCTTGGGTGATCAAGTTTCAATCTAAGATGGCAAGCTTTCAATCAATCTAACACTTTAAGCCTAGACACAATCCTAAGCAAGCTCTATCCCTAGATGAATGCTCATTCACTAACATATCTCAAGCATGTAATCCCTTATGTTGAATAATATGAAAGAAATCAATAAGAACAAGTCTATTATTAGTTATCCCAACACCTTTAACAACTAATCCCTTAGGTAAAGGATGTGATATACAATGGATTTTACCCGTTTTTACCCATGGTATATGAGTATTTTTATTACTATTATCTAAGTTTTGGAGTCTATTAGGTATGTTTTCAAGCTCAGGAGTATTTTGGAGAAAAGTGATGTTTTAGGTGCCATTTTAGAGCTTAAAGAAGAGTTCACCCGAGATCAGACCAGAGGTCGACAACCAGAGCTACACATCGATCGATGCACATTCCGTGCTATCGATCGACACACATTTGCCGAAGGACGATACATCGAGATCATAATCGATCGATGTACATCCAGTACTATCGATCGATATCGAGCGGCGAAAGAAGACAAGTTGCACTTGGCCGAACTTGAATCCCACGACATCACATTTTTACAAGATTGCCCCTGGCTAGTTTTCAACCTAATGAACTCATATTTATATTTGCCCAAGTGTTTTTCGCAAAAGAGAGCTTTTACCACCATCTTTTCTACACATTTCTTTTACCATTGTTTCATTACTTTGCATGTTCTCAATAATTCTATTCAGTTCTTAATTCTTTACTTGTTCTTCTTAACAAAGGTTATAGGATTCTAGATCTAGAGGAAAGATCCAAAGAGATTTGTGATTTGAACTTAAGTGTTCATTCCTCTAATAAAACTATGAACTTCTATTATTACCTTGTTACTATGAATCACTTAGCCATGTCTGAGTAGATTCACTTGTTAGATTTAGGGTTTAAATAGGATATGAGGGATTAGCCCCAACCTACATCTGCTATAGTTGTGATATTTATTGTTAGGATTGTTCACTAATGCTTTTTCTAGATTAGCTAAATAGAACATGAACTTGGATTGCATTATTCATTTAATATAATTCCTAATAACATCCTAAACATGCTATGACCCTCTTGAGACAAGCGAACGCTGATCTAAGATCATGGTGAGCACGGTATCAACTCGAGCATAAGTTCTGCTTAGAGCCGTATCGATCGATACTCCTATAGAGTTATCGATCGACGTAGCTAGAGGTGTATCGGTCGATATTCCTTTCGAATAATCGATCGATACTGTCGGCGATATAGCTGACCGCAAACACCATTTAGCATCTAAGTAATAGATGGTCTAAATATTGCGAGAGCTGATGGATTCATTTAGTTGAGCTCTGACATATCATGCAAGCAACTTGTAGCATTTATAGTACTTATAATCTTGAATTCCTGAATACCTACCACGAATTTAACTACTTTTCTTTATTTTCTTAACCCAAAACCTTTCAACTAAGTAATCTTACCATTACTCAAAAACCTGCATTTTACTTTAAACCATTTTCAACCTAGCATAGTCACTAAGATTGCATCTTATTTGTACACTAGCTCTCTGTGGATTCGACCCCTAAGTGCTACAACTGAACCTCTTATTTGAGAGAGTAAAGTCACTTCTTAGGGATAAACATTTGAGTGATATCAAATTTGGGGCCGTTGCCGGGGAGCTTTGATACAATTAGATTTAATCTGATATGGTCTAGGTTATTTTTACTTTAAATTGTTTTCTGACATGTGGGAACCGAAATTCACACCGTTAATTTTAATGAATAAGATTGCGGAGGAAAGCCAAGTTAACCCGACTTTCCTTGAAGGTCCGGATTCTCTGCGACAGCCAACGATAAGTGACCGAATAAATGCGGAAAAAGATTTGTTAAGATTTGAGACTGGACGTTAAGAAAGGCTGCCTACGCACTCCTTTCGAGGATCAAGTCGGGCGTAGTTCAGTTAGAAAGAATTGAACAAGAGATCGAACCGTCTGGGCGGGTTCATCTAGTATGAGCGTTTGTCATAGAAACAGACATGTCGAAGATAACACCTAGGGTTTCTATGTGCGGAGCTCTTAAGTAAAAGATTTTCCGATCCTTCCGAGGAGCCGAGATTTGCGAAAGCAGGAGGCGCCAGACGTTCTAGGGCCTGGTTCGTCTAATATGAGCGTTGGTCATAGAAGCGGGCATGTCGAAGATAATGCCTAGGGTTTCTATGTGCGGAGCTCTGAGTAAAAGTATAGTTAGATCCTTCCGAGAGGAACATGGGTCTCGGAGAAGATAAAACTAGAACAAGAGGCGCCAGACGCTCTAAGTCCTGCCTCGCTGGCCTAACCGCCTAAGTTCTGAGTTCTCTAAGCTAGCAGGATGCTCTAAGTCTAATTTTTGATCTTCCTCTCCTCTGCTCTTGCTCTCCTTATATACTCACTCCTAGGTCGGTTTGCCTTAAGATGATGGACCTGCCTTTGGGCCCAAGCTTATCTCTTCAGAAGTATTCCATTTTCGTCGATCTTCGTAATTATCCTCGAGTTTTCTGTGACTTGATGTTTATCCGATGTTGGAAATCGGATAAACCGTCATTGCCTGATTGGGCCTGGATTCTTAAAATCGTAAGTAAGTCCGTGGAATTGTCTTAAAGGCGTTGAGCGTTTTATCACGATTTCTTGGAAAGACTATTTTTCGTAAAATAAACCGTATAGCCTAAAGGATCGATGTTCAAATTAATCGACCTTGTTTTATCTGATATCTTCTATGAGAAATCCAACTCTAGTTTTGTCGTAAAACATCGAGGGCGATTCCAATCGAGTCGAAGGATGTTTATTCCGTAGCCGTGTCGTCCCAAGCTCCGCGATGATTGATCCAAACAAGCCAAGATGGGATCAGACCGAACACGATGGGACCGAGAACAGGGCGAGGGCCGTCGACCGGCGCCAGGCGAGGTGCCGCCGGCGCCAGGCGAGGTACGCTGGCGCCAGGCTGAAGATCTCGGCGAGGGTTTCGATTTGATATCTTGATCGTTTTCTGGTTCCTCACGGTTTGAGAGAACGACCTCTTCGAATTTTCGAGGCAGATTCTTTTGTGTTTAGGGTTTTGTGGTGATCGAATCTTGATGTCCTTGGCGGACGGTCTTTCGGGACTCTCGTCAGCGCCGCCCGTAGTCTTCGATCTCACAGAGAGTGGATATTCTAATTTGAAAATCTCGTATAACTTCTTTTCAAATTGTCCGTGACTTTTGTTTCAAGAAATACTTTCTAGAGACTTTCAGTCATTGATTCCGTCGTGACCGATTTTGACACCAACAGTTAGCCCCCCAGCTCGTTAGAACCTTCGTGATGTTCTTGCGAGCGACAAGACATGTCAGGTAAGTTAGGCGGAATTAATGGTTGAAAGGCTCCGTTGAAAGTGGTAAGATTGGGGCTGCGCCTTTCGAAGGCTGCCTACGTACTCTTGTTGTAGGGATCAAGCCTTCCGTAGTTAGTTTTGGAGTTTAAGACCCTTGTGATCTGTTTTCCAGCGAGACTTATATGGTCTGGTTATGTGTCATGAGAGACTTTCGAGCATGATGCTGTTGATGTATTTGTTTTTTGATTATTTATGAACTTCAGTTTTTTCGAAGTATGAGAAAGAGGGTGTGAGTTGTCGTCTCATTCCTAGTTCCCTGATGATCACCGTACCTATTGATTGCATAAATCGAGATTTTTAGCGTTTACCGATGACGCTGAAAGTTCGTGAAACGAATAGGCTTAAGTGAAGAGATAAATTTTGGATCTCGTATACCATACTATGTCTGTGAGATGTCAAGATCCAGCGTGGCTGGGTTTAGGGCAATACCTAGGTTTAATCTTGGACTGAGGCTTTGCGATGACAAATCGGCTTTCGTTTTGCCTGTTTGCGATTTTAACCTGATTCGTACCGCTTAAAACCGCTAATTGTTGTCGGCTTATATGACTTGTCCGGCGTGAGTCGAGCTACTTCCTTTACGAAGAGCTAAACCAAAATTTGGATTTCTTGTATAGCGCTATGTTTATCCTTGTCGGATGCAAGAGAGCCTACCCTCAAGGGCTGCTATTTGTCCGTTTAGGACGTTAGAGTTCGCTTTGTTGTGATCAGCAACAACAAAATGATGCCAGTTTAGAGGCATGTTACCGTTTAGAGGTGTGTTTGTATGTTTTGAGTTCTAGAGACGAGGATTTCGTCTGGAACGTTTTGAGGAAAAGAATGTCCTTGGAGCGTTAGCGACGTCTCGCAGTGCTGAAGGTCGAGTTTCCCTTGTGCCGCATTTGGTTGTTGAAATGTTCGCGGGCTTTGGAGATGTTTTGCGAATGTTCGCAGCCAGAAACTGTTGTTTCGCTTAGACGAGGACCAAGAGGTCGCGTAAGTTCGACCAGGGAGAAGCGCCTACATTCACAGTGCTTCGCGGAAGTGTTGGCCTTCGGGATTTGTTTGTATATATTAAGGATGACTCATTATAACTCTTGGAGCCTTGTCACGAGTGTTTCTTTTCATGCCGTGTTTACGGGGCGTATAGAACTTAATCGATTGAAGATGAGTTTAAATCTTCCGTTAACCATATGGTTGTTAGGACTGAGTTTTGGTATGGAGAGTTTATCGTATGATTTCGATTCTGGGTTATGCGACAAATTGCTTATGCATAGTCACTTGGCGTTCTATGAACAAATCGTGGATTGTTGTTTTTAGCCGTTAAGTGATTGGAGCGTGGTCGCCAGTAGCTTTGGATTGGCATGGAGGCTAGATTCAGCCGTGACGCCAAGGAAGTTGTTTGGTAAACGATCAGACCATGACCCTTATTAAGTTCATGTTAGTTTACGATTGTCCTTAATGGGGATGCGAATTCAGGTCCGGCTTTACGGAAGCATGAAGCTGGTCGAGGGCCAAATAGCGCTTGTCGAGATAGACATGCCAAGCATAGCAGAGTTTTCTGAATTATGGCTGATGGCTTTAGAAACGATCTTCCACTTTAGGTCTCAGTTATAATGATGAATGGTTCGTGATAAAATTTTTTGTTGCATGAAAATCGTTTCATTTTATCGAGGGACAAAGTTTAAGGGATCGACGAGGACACGCGGCGGTTCGCTCTGCGGATTATTTCCTGCTCGGACGTAACCGCTGGGAGTGAAAGCAGGAGCTAGAAACCTTGTGGAGCTTAAAACTGTCTATGTCAGTTACCCGTTGGACCCATTATGTTTATTTTACGAAAGTTGCTTTTATGAATTAACTTCGACCATACAGAGGATTTTTCGTAAAAGTGATGTAAGGGGGTTTTCGCAAAGGTAACCGGAGAGCGTTTCTCACAAATTACTTGCGATATTCGTGACCACGGATTATGTTTTTCTCATTCACTTTTGCGTACGGCGAAATCGTTTTGCATGAGACCGATCATGTTTTTTTCCATAGGCTGTTTTGTTTTACAATGTTCTTGTTATACGAAAGTATTGGATGACCGGTTTCATGGAGATAGAAAATCGCAGATTGTTAAAGTAGCGATGTTTCCGCAGATTACACGGAGATGTTTCGCTATGATTTCGACCTTTGAATGGCTGCTTCGAACTACTTATGGAGTTTTACGAAGGTTATTTCGTTATTTTCGTAGTTCACCGTCGTGCTATTAGTCTGACGTTGGTACACGTTTCTAGTCGCGAGTTTGTGACGAGAGGTGACGTAGAGTTTTCAAGACTATGTTTGTAACGGTTGGGCTATGCCGTTAGCATTTTTTAGACGAATCTTATTGCTGCGAGAGTTTGCTTTGTTAAGCGTTGTCTTGATGCTGAAGCAAAAGTTTTGAAGATGGGATTATACGGTATAGTATACGCATCTACTTCCTTTCTTTTACGAAAGAAAACGGTTAGCCGCTCTTCCGATGGCTTGTGCACGCTTTTTCTTTCTTTTAGGAAGCGGGGTGCGTATGCTTTTAGAAGCGTGGCGATCGTTTCGGTTTGAGACTAGATCGGTTGCATGTTCTGCCTGGACAATCAAGGAGCGATGGAACAAGACTGGAAATTTTTCCTAAGACTTAGCTTGCTAGACTATCCACCTAGGTCCTAAGTTCCCTAAATTCTACGGCAGTTTTTCAAGACGTTTTTGTTCCTGTCCTACAAAGAATTAAAACCTTTACAAAATTTTTCGAAAATAGTCTTTTGAAGGTTTCGCATTCGGCGAATCCCATTTCCTCGTGATAGTCGAGACGATTGGTGTTTAGAATAACCGGATCGCACTCAAACTTACGAAGATTGATCGAACAAGCCAAGATGGGATCGGACCGGCACGATAGGACCGGAGACCAGACGAGGGCCGTGGACCGGCGCCAGGTCGGTGCCGCCGGCGCCAGGCCGGTGCCGCCGGCGCCAGGCCGCCCGCTGCGGACGGTGCCGCCGGCGCCAGGCCGGTGCCGCCGGCGCCAGGCCGGTGCCGCCGGCGCCAGGTTGGTGCCGCCGGCGCCAGGCCGGTGCCGCCGGCGCCAGGCCGGTGCCGCCGGCGCCAGGCCGGTGCCGCCGGCGCCAGGCCGCCCGCTGCGGATTTGGTGCCGCCGGCGCCAGGCGAGTGCCGCCGGCGCCAGGCCGGTGCCGCCGGCGCCAGGTCGGTGCCGCCGGCGCCAGGCCGGTGCCGCCGGCGCCAGGCCGCCCGCTGGACGGTGCCGCCGGCGCCAGGTCGGTGCCGCCGGCGCCAGGCCGCCCGCTGCGGACGGTGCCGCCGGCGCCAGGCCGGTGCCGCCGGCGCCAGGTCGGTGCCGCCGCCAGGTCGGTGCCGCCGGCGCCAGGCCGCCCGCTGCGGACGGTGCCGCCGGCGCCAGGTCGGTGCCGCCGGCGCCAGGTCGGTGCCGCCGGCGCCAGGCCGCCCGCTGGACGGTGCCGCCGGCGCCAGGCCGGTGCCGCCGGCGCCAGGTCGGTGCCGCCGGCGCCAGGTCGGTGCCGCCGCTGCCAGGCCATCTTGCCGCCTGTGGGTTTTTCGTTGTTCGATCTTTCCCCGCTAGTCGCTTATGGAAATCTTTGAGTTTGGGAAGATCTTTTAGCCGTAGATTTCGAGATAATCGCTTCTAATCCAACGAGACTCCTCGGTATCGGATTGAGATGGATTTGGATTTGTAGACTTTCCGCCTTCGAGGGTTTGAGTAATGAGGCTTCAACTTAGAATCTAGAATATGAGCTTTGTTAAACAATCGAGAAGGCTTTATGGAAGAATCGCCGTGTTTCTAACAATCCAACATGGGTTTAAGGGACCAAGATGTTGCCGCTGCCCGAGATCATGAAACGACTGCACGGATGGGCGCCAGGACCCTGCCGCCGGCGCCAGACGGAACGATAGCTCGCCGCCGGCGCCAGGTCGGTGCCGCCGGCGCCAGGTCGGTGCCGCCGGCGCCAGGTCGGTGCCGCCGGCGCCAGGCCGCCCGCTGCGGATTTGGTGCCGCCGGCGCCAGGTCGGTGCCGCCGGCGCCAGGCCGGTGCCGCCGGCGCCAGGCCGGTGCCGCCGGCGCCAGGCCGCCCGCTGCGGATTTGGTGCCGCCGGCGCCAGGCCGCTCGGCGTGGCAGCGTGCCGCCAGTGCCAGGCCATCTTGCCGCCTGTGGGTTTTTCGTTGTTCGATCTTTCCCGTTAGTCGTTTCGCGGAAATCTTTGAGTTTGGGAAGATCTTTTAGCCGTAGATTTCGAGATAATCGCTTCTAATCCAACGACTCCTCGAGTATCGGATTGAGATGGATTTGGATTTGTAGACTTTCCGCCTTCGAGGGTTTGAGTAATGAGGCTTCAACTTAGAATCTAGAATATGAGCTTTGTTAAACAATCGAGAAGGCTTATGGAAGAATCGCCGGTTTCTAACAATCCTAACATGGGTTTAAGGGACCAAGATGTTGCCGCGTTCGAGATCATGAAACGATCGCACGGATGCGCCAGGACCCTTGCCGCCGCGCCAGACGGAACGATAGCTCGCCGCCGGGCGCCAGGCACGGCGTGGTCGGTTCCGCCGGGCGCCAGGTGCCTGCCGCCCGTGCGTGTCGCGTCGCCCGATGCTGCTGTTGCTTGCCTTCGCCGATCCCGGGCTCACGGACTCAAAGACCAAGTTATGAAAAACTCAGGCAAAGATTCATGGTACTGAGACAGGACTGGTCTCGCCCTATGACGGACTGAGAGATCCTTCTCATGGGCGAGGTGGTCGAGAGAGCGACATTGTTTTCTTCGTAAAATCTCAGCGGGCTTCGGATTGAGACGAAGCGAAAACCATCTTGACCTAGACTCAAAGGAGAGAAAAGTGAGGTTTCCACAGGCGAGGTGGCCATGGGCGAGGTGACCTTGGTGATGGTTGTTCTCGTCCACGGGCGAGGTGGCGGGAGAGTGATTTTGTTCCCTTAAGTAAAATCTCAGCGGAAACTCCGATTGAGATGAAACGAAAAGCCACTTTGATCTAAACTCAAAGGATAACGAAGGTGAGTTCGCCCTGTGGCGAGGTAGCCATGTCGGAGGGTGAGGTGACCTCGGTAATGTTTGTCCTGCCCACGGCGAGGTGGCCGACAGTGACTTTGTTCTTTCGTAAAATCTCAGCGGAAACTCCGATTGAGATGAAACGAAAAGCCATTTTGACCTAGACACAAAGGAGAACAAAGTGGGTCTTACTAAGGCGGACTGGGAAGACTGATCTTACCCTATGGCAAGTCGTCCTAGTAAGATTAAGCTCCGACCTCCTTTCGTTTTCCGTTTGTTCCTCGAGAGTTGTTTGTAAGAAGTATGGCAGTGGGAACCGTGAACCGATTTGCCGTGCTTCTGTTCCACGAGTAATAAAGGGTTTCCCCAAGGTTTGAGGAGAATAAGTTTTATTTTTCGAGAGGTTCTCGAAAAGAAACGTTTTTCAGAGAAACCTTGTTCGCTATGCATTTCTCTAACTTGGTAACAAGATGAATTTTTGGGGTTTGATAGATTTTATCGTTGCCCTTTCTGTTTAGATAGAGAAATTGCGAGCTCGTTTCGTGCTCTTCCTATGGCGGAAAGCCCGGCTAGGTTTTGATTTGCTCAAGCACCGGGCGTTCGCGTGGCGTAGGAACAGTCGCTGCTGGAGTTGTTTTACCATCGTTGGCGCAAACTGCAACTTTTTCCTTCATATTTCCGGACATCGGTTCGACTGCTTTGCGTCAGATGAGTAAGAGTAATCCGCCCCCTCCTTCTAGCCAAACCGGGAACCGAAATTCACACCGCCAATTTTAATGAATAAGATTGCGGAGGAAAGCCAAGTTAACCCGACTTTCCTTGAAGGTCCGGATTCTTCGCGACAGCCAACGATAAGTGACGGATAAATGCGAAACAGATTTGTTAAGATTTGAGACTGGACCTTAAGAAAGGCTGCCTCACGCACTCTTCGAGGATCAAGTCGGTAGTTCAGTTAGAAAGAATTGAACAAGAGATCGAACCATCTGGCGGGTTCGCCTAGTATGAGCGCTTGTCATAGAAACAGGCATGTCGAAGATAATGCCTAGGGTTTCTATGCGCGGAGCTCTTGGTAAAGAATTGTCCGATCCTTCCTAGAGGAGCGGAGATTTGCGAGCAGGAGGCGCCAGACGCTCTAGGCCTGGTTCGCCTAATATGAGCGCTGGTCATGAAGCCGGCATGTCAAGATAATGCCTAGGGTTTCTATGTGCGGAGCTCGAGTAAAAGTATAGTTAGATCCTTCCCGAGGAACATGGGTCTGCGGTGAAGATAAAACTAGAACAAGAGGCGGCCTGACGCTCTAAGTCCTGCCTCGCTGGCCTAACCGCCTAAGTTCTAAGTTCTAAGCTAGCAGGATGCTCTAAGTCTAATTTTTGATCTTCCTCTCCTCTGCTCTTGCTCTCCTTATATACTCACTCCTAGTCGGTTTGCCTTAAGATGATGGACCTCGCCTTTGGGCCCAAGCTTATCTCTTCGTGAAGTATTCCATTTTCGCCGATCTTCGTAATTATCCTCGAGTTTTGGTGACTTGATGTTTATCCGATGTTCGGGAAATCGATAAACCGCCATTGCCTGATTGGGCCTGGATTCTTAAAATCGTAAGTAAGTCCGTGGACTTGTCTTAAGTCGCTGAACGCTTTATACCATTTCTGAAAGACTATTTTTCTCGTGAAATAAACCGTGATAGCCTAAAGGATCGATGTTCAAGTTAATCGACCTTGTTTTATACGATATCTTCTACGAAATCCAATCCTTCTAGTTTTTGTCGTGAAAACATCGAGGACGCATTCCAATCGAAGTCGAAGGATGTTTATTCCAGAGCCGCGATCGCCCCAAGCTCACGATGATTGATCCAAACAAGCCAAGATGGGATCAGACCGAACACGATGGGACCGAGACCAGGACGAGGGCCGCCGACCGGCGCCAGGCCGGTGCCGCCAGCGCCAGGCTGGCCCGCTGCGGACGGTGCCGCCGGCGCCAGGTCGCCCGCGGTGACGGTGCCTCGGCGCCAGGTCGGGTGCCACCGCGCCAGGCCGGTCCGCTGCGGACGGTGCCGCCGGCGCCAGGTCGAGTGCCGCCGGCGCCAGGCCGCCCTCGTGACGGTGCCACCGCACCAGGCCGGGCCACGTGGATGGTGCCGCCAGCCAGGCTGAAGATCTCGGCGAGGGCTTCGATTTGATATCTTGATCGTTTTCTGGTCCCTACGGTTTGAGAGAACGACTCTTCAAGTTTCGAGGCAGATTCTTTTGTGTTTAGGGTTTTGTGGTGATCGAATCTTGATGTCCTTGGGCGAAGGACCGTCTTTCCGGGACTCTCGTCCGCCAAGACGCCTCAGAGTCTTCCGATCTCACAGAGTGGATATTCTAATTTGAGAAAATCTCGTGATAACTTCTTTTCAAATTATCCGAGACTTTTGTTTCAAGAAATACTTTCTAGAGACTTTCAGTCATTGATTCGTCGTGACCGATTTTGACACCAACATGACACAAATTTTTCTTGTCTTTTCAGGTACATGCCCAGCAGTACTAGAAGTAACAAGGCATCTCAACTTTAGTTCTCAAAAGACCCTGCTAGCTTGGAACGCTCAATCCGCAAGGAAACTGCTCCGCATTGACCGACATCAACAACCGTGATGTCGACCGATACCGACGCATTCACTGCCGATCGAGACACCGCTTCGCCGATCGATACCGCACCTTCCTGTCAACCGAAACTATTTCACCATCGAATCGACACGCCATGGCCATCGATCGATACTCCTAACCGTGATATCGACGATACTGTTCCGCGAAGTCATGGTTATACCGATTATTCTCACACGAGATGAGAATGGAGACTTGCGTGACCAAGAAGGTCACCTTCGTAATGAAGCAGGTCAGAAGCTCAATGCTCAGAATGAAGTAATCCCTGGGCCAGAAATTGCACCTACAGGAGCTGTTCAACCTGTAGGAGAGGCTGCTCGAACACTAGCTGACTTCACCCGGCCCAGATCAGTTCTACACCAACAGATCAGCCATTCGCCCCCTTCTATTCAGATAGGCGATTTCGAGCTCAAGCCGCAGTACTACACCCTTGTGGGACAGACACCATACTGTGGGCTGTCCAAAGAGCATCCCATGGACCATATGGAGAGGTTCAAAGATCTCATATCTCCTATCAAAGCCAATGCAGTCCCTTTGACTACCTTTTCTCTGAATCTTCAAGCACTCTTTATCCGAGAAGTTTCGGTGACTTGATGTTTATCCGATGTTCGAAATCGGATAAACCGCCATTGCCTGATTGGGCCTGGATTCTTAAAATCGTAAGTAAGTCCGTGGACTTGTCTTAAGTCGCTGAACGCTTTATACGATTTCTGAAAGACTATTTTTCTCGTAAAATAAACCGTATAGCCTAAAGGATCGATGTTCAAGTTAATCGACCTTGTTTTATACGATATCTTCTACGAAATCCAATCCTTAGTTTTTGTCGTAAAACATCGAGGACGCATTCCAATCGAAGTCGGCGATGTTTATTCCAGAGCCGCGATCGCCCCAAGCTCACGATGATTGATCCAAACAAGCCAAGATGGGATCAGACCGAACACGATGGGACCGAGACCAGGACGAGGGCCGCCGACCGCCAGGCCGGTGCCGCCGGGCGCCAGGCCGGTGCCGCTGGCGCCAGGCCGGTGCCGCCGGGCGCCAGGCCGGTGCCGCTGGCGCCAGGCCGGTGCCGCTGGCGCCAGGCCGGTGCCGCCGGGCGCCAGGCCGGTGCCGCTGGCGCCAGGCCGGTGCCGCCGGGCGCCAGGCCGGTGCCGCCGGGCGCCAGGCCGGTGCCGCTGGCGCCAGGCCGGTGCCGCCGGGCGCCAGGCCGGTGCCGCTGGCGCCAGGCCGGTGCCGCTGGCGCCAGGCTGAAGATCTCGGCGAGGGTTTCGATTTGATATCTTGATCGTTTTCTGGTCCCTTACGGTTTGAGAGAACGACCTCTTCAAGTTTCGAGGCAGATTCTTTTGTGTTTAGGGTTTTGTGGTGATCGAATCTTGATGTCCTCGGGCGAAGGACCGTCTTTCCGGGACTCTCGTTCACAAGACGCCCGTAGTCTTCGATCTCACAGAGAGTGGATATTCTAATTTGAGAAAATCTCGTGATAACTTCTTTTCAAATTATCCGAGACTTTTGTTTCAAGAAATACTTTCTAGAGACTTTCAGTCATTGATTCCGTCAGGACCGATTTTGACACCAACATGACACAAATTTTTCTTGTCTTTTCAGGTACATGCCCAGCAGTACTAGAAGTAACAAGGCATCTCAACTTTAGTTCTCAAAAGACCCTGCTAGCTTGGAACGCTCAATCCGCAAGGAAACTGCTCCGCATTGACCGACATCAACAACCGTGATGTCGACCGATACCGACGCATTCACTGCCGAATCGAGACACCGCTCTTCGCCGAATCGATACTCGCACCTTCCTGTCAACCGAAACTACTTCACCATCGACCGACATCGCTTATCCTCACATCGATCGATACTCCTAACCGTATATCGATCGATACTGTTCGCGAAGTCATGGTTATACCGATTATTCTCACACGAGATGAGAATGGAGACTTGCGTGACCAAGAAGGTCACCTTCGTAATGAAGCAGGTCAGAAGCTCAATGCTCAGAATGAAGTAATCCCTGGGCCAGAAATTGCACCTACAGGAGCTGTTCAACCTGTAGGAGAGGCTGCTCGAACACTAGCTGACTTCACCCGTCCAGATCAGTTCTACACCAACAGATCAGCCATTCGTCCCCCTTCTATTCAGATAGGCGATTTCGAGCTCAAGCCGCAGTACTACACCCTTGTGGGACAGACACCATACTGTGGGCTGTCCAAAGAGCATCCCATGGACCATATGGAGAGGTTCAAAGATCTCATATCTCCTATCAAAGCCAATGCAGTCCCTTTGGACTACCTTTTCTGTAATCTCTTCAAGCACTCTTTATCTGGAGAAGCTTTACACTGGCTTAAGCAGCTACCACCAGGATCTCTTACATCCTGGAGCGACATCAAAAACGCATTTCTGCGTAACTTCTTCGATGATGCGCGCGCTGAAGACTTAAGGAGGAAAATTGTCACATTCAACGAGGAGCCTGGAGAGTCATTCAAGGATACCTGGATCAGATTCAAGTCTTACCAGCGAGATTGTCCACACCATGGATTCAACAAGGTGCAACTGCTCTGACTTTCTTCGAGGCATCGCTGAAATATCGATGGCTCGATACTCCAAGTGAAGGCAACTTCACCACAAGGAATCCTGAAAATGCTGTGAAGCTAATAGACAACTTAGCATCCCAGCAACAGCACTAAGAACATTGTAAAAGCAAGATCTGCAGCCGCTCTTGGAAAGGAACATATAAATGAGGTACAGGCTACACTTGACAATGTTCAGAAGCTGCTAAACAAGCAAATCTGCTCAGTGGAGGATGCAGAAGAAGCTGATGAAGAAGATGACTACGTAGAATTAGAAGTCAACTGGATCAATGGAACTGGATTTCAGAGATCTGGAAACCAAGGAAACAGAAACTTCTCAGGACAAAGAGGCAACTTCGACAGCAGCAACCCCAACAACAACAGGAGTTATGGAAACTCATCTTACATGAAGCCACCCACACCAACCCTAGAAGGAAAGCTAGAAGACATGCTCGAAAGTTCTTGAAAGCCAGCAGCGTTAGAGTGAACTTTAATGGAAAGATCGGCGCTGTCTACACCACCTTGAACACAAAGCTTGATGCTTTGAGCACTCATGTGAAGAAACTAGAGACTCAAGTGATTCAGACAGGAGAAGCTGTTAAGAAGCAGGAAGCCTTAGGAAAAGGGACTCGAGAAGAAGCAACAGGCCACAATGTCAATGCTATCATAGAAGACGATTTTTGGAGAGTAGTGAAGCATGAGAAGCTGCAAGAGGGAGACTTCCAGATCGAAAGTTCCATGAGTATTGGCGGGAACCATTGGTATCGACCGATGTCGGACCGCGACTATCGATCGATGTCATGCTCAAATCGAACGATAGACTCGGGCGAGCATCGACCGATGGACCTTGAAGAATCCACTCACGAGTGCAACACCGTAAAGATACTTACTCGAGGAGTTAAGCAAAGCACCCACATCCGTAGCCCTTACAAAATCGTCGACGAATGGATGTTCCATCGATCGACAGATGGATAACGAAATCGTCGACATACTCTAGAACCTATCGATCGATATTCAGTTATCACACGCCGAGTGCAACTTCCCAAGATAGATGTTGCACAACTTACTGCACTCAGGGAGCAATCTAAACCCTCCAAAAGCCCACCATAAGTTATCTTGAAGAAACCCACAGATACCCTAGAACCCATGGAGTTACAACAAGCTGAAGGCCATACCCTCAGAAAAGGAAAGAGAAGGTTCCTAAGCACCTTAAAAGGGGAATCAACGAAAAGAATTAGAAAGCTTCGTAAAGAGAGTTCTAAGAATACCTAAGGAGAAACCGTTCGAAGAAGCATAACTTCACTCACAGATTGTGGATGTTTTTCAGAGAGTCAAAGGAGACAGAAAAAGATATCGAAGGATGTTCAATCAGGTCGAGAAACCATGATCGTGAGGATCAAACTTGAGAAGAAAGGTGATCGGGGAAGTTCGTTGTTCCTTGCTGTCCATGGGATAAATTTCCACGTCCTATGTGACACATGATCTGAGTCAGCATCCTACCCAAGGTGATAGCGAAATCTAGGTCGAAGATAGAACCCGAATGAATCATTCATCTTCGTGGATTGTTCTCAACAAACTGCAGGCATCATTAGAAACACGGAGGTTAACATAGGAGAACCTAGTTCGGTAGACTTCCATGTCTTGGGCGTCAAGGTAACCCTACCTACTTTTTGCTACTTGGAAGAGCCTTCTAGCCACGGTTGGGCTGTGCAGCCTTGAGACGGACAAGCTATGCCTAAGCCTGATCAATCCTACGGTCTACTATGATCCGTCACGAGTCATCAAGGTTCCTGAGAAGATCCAAGACGGCCCAGACCTCGTAACTGTTTGCTAATGTGGAGATGAATACGAATCACTAGACACATACGAGACGGAGTACGATGAATCGATCGATAGTGGCACTGTCGCATCGATCGATACTCGTGAACAGACATTGATCGACAGACATACATGGTCATCGATCGATTCGCGATTCAACCAGATTGAGGAGGAGTTTCCAGACGGTGACTTCGAGGTAAACAAGTGGGAGAACGACTACTACATCCCACCACATGCTGTAGATACTACTCACATTGAGGTATCTTATGATGATTCACGAGGAGGAGAGCTATAGAGTATCACAACCTTCCAGAAGATGAAGATAGACTTCCCCACCACAACCTCAGAATAAACACATCGATCGATAGGACCTTCTCCCAATCGATGGATACTACTTGCCTCGCATCGTTCGACAACACGGTCAACTACAAGCGAGACAGAGACCACTCAATCGGGAGCTGGGCAAGCAATTACCAGCACGAGAGCTTCGCGGTCGAGACCCCAATGCCAACATACATCACTCAACCCGAGGAAGTCTAATCGATCGACACAGCACCATCACAATCGACCGATAGGCCTGAACAACCATTGACCGATCCCGGACCTGTGCCATCGACCGATACATTCATCGAACCATCCAAGGTAACAAATTCACCTGTACCTGATTTCGGTAATTTAACCCCAGATGAGTTTGGTATTTTCAGGGATTCAAAAGGCTTTGCACGCTCAATGGATGGACGAACACTCCACATATCCGAGAGGACATTGCAGGCGTCCTACAGGTAACGGATCCCAAAACCTATTCCGCAGCTACTGGACCAGACCACCATCATCAGCATCGAGGCAGACACAACAGCCGAGCCAAAGGAAGCTGATGATAATCATCTCAACACGGAGGACCCAGATTTTCAGCGGACATCGTCGATATGGGTACATGACATCGACCGATAGAGTCCTGAATTGAACTTTTCGATATGGAGTTCGAAAATTCTTTTGGGAGCGAAGATGAGTATGGGGTCTACATGGACGAGAAAGGGTTTGCTAGAGGATTAGATGGTGACAGAATCAGAATTTCTAAAGACGACATCAGGAAACTGCTTCAAAGGACTTCAATGGACGAGCGCTCTTACATCTGTTTATCAGAGCACGCCAGTTCATTTACAAGAAGAGATTTGGTGCACGAAATCTACACCAAAGATGAGATCAACGAGATGTTCACTGCGGAAAGTAAGTGGGAAAAACTCTCCATGGAAAAGAGTTTAGAGGGCTATTTCTGAACCGAGATGAACGGATGTTCAGTGCAGACCAGGCATTAAGCAAGAAGGTTAAACGTCTTGAGCTGGATTTTGAAGATCTTCGCAACACCCAGAACCACGGCCAGACAAGTGCAATATCGGTCGACGGAGTAACATCCACATCGATCGATATGAACCCTGCACCATCGACCACCTACTCAAAACATGAAGTCGATGAGGAAAGCAGAAGATCGTTTCAGCAGCAAACTCAACAAAACCTGTGAACTTATCTTCCACAACCTAGGGGATCTAAGCATCTGCACCCGAAGAGATGAAGAGATCTATCCGCCTTATCAATGAGGCACATGCAGATATGAACCCCGTGGCACCTTGCAATCCTTTTGGAGGATTGACTCGTCTAAAAGCAGTTGAGAGGAAACTTGCTGACATACACTTCTCAGTAGACAAAGAAGTGGAGGAACTCTCACTACGCATGGACACTATGCAGCAGGAGGCTGAGAAGTTCCAACATTAACTCGATTATCAGGCTGCATCAATCGCATCGATTGATGAGTACAACCTCACATCGATCGATAGGCGAACGACTGAAATCGACGGACAGATGAAGCTCTTTGCCGAGAAGCTTCACGAGAATCTTCAGAAGCCCACATCGACCAATGAGCAACATGTTGCATCGATCTATATACAGACTTCCGAAATCTGCACCAGAGCTGACTTGGATAAGTTAGCTGATGAAGTCTACACGGCAATTACGAGCGTGGATGATTCGCAAGACAGACGACTAGATCAGATGTATTTCCCGCTAAACAACAAAGTTGGCAGAATGGAATCTAGCATAGAAGGGATGCAAAAAGGAATCAGAGCCATTCAGAGGCAGCTTGCAAGCAGACCTGCACCCTTAGCATCGATCGACAGAAGACCCAGCGCATCGATCGACGGACCTCAACAGCCATCGACCGACAATTCAACAAAGGAATCGATCGATACCAGCTCTATCCACGACAAAATGATCCAACGCCTTGATTCAATGCAAGCGGAGCTCAGTGATCTTTCAGAACATGCCTATGAAAAATTAGGATGGCACGAGCTCAGCATTGAAGGACATGCAGAAAGGATTCAAAGGATCAATGATGAGGTAATTGAGATAAAGAAGAAATGAACCAGAGAATATGAAGCCACAAGAAGCTTATTTGACTCATGGTTCGGTGAGAAGAAGGATACAGAGGATACTTGTTTCCCAACAAGTACCTAGACTTCACTTCAGTAGCTCATTCCATCCAGAGTCAAGCTAGATGACTATAATCAAAGCGCTGAGTGGGAGGCAACCGACTGTTAGGTAATTTTTCATTTAGTTTTTACCTTTAGGATTTTATTTTTTGTATTTGTTTTTCTTTGTAGCTACGACTAGACGATTACCACTGAAATCGACCGACATGACACTGTCGATATCGATCGACATACACCAAACAATAACGATCGACGAAGGCGACTCAACATCGATCGATACGGATCACGGTCAGGTATTTAGCTCTACTTTTTCGATATCAGTATATTTCATTTTTGACCGGACTGGTTATACACTGAGGACAGTGTATGATTTAAGTCTGGGGGGATGATTATTGATGCTGTTTACCTTTTGACTTCATCTAAAATATTTTCAAAATGGTTTTTATTGAGTCAAGAAAGGGATAATGATATTTTAAAATTTTTCACTTTTTATCTAACCAATCTTTTAGGCACCATTCTTAGATTTGTTGATGCATAATGTACTATAGATGCTAAAGTTGATCACCTATCAGCTATGACAACACTTTCATTAATTGTCTGGAGGAACCAAAGCTGATTTCCAACCTAACCTGACATTCTCTGCTTGTCTTGGGGCTTGGTATACATGGGATCGGATGCTTCAAACAAGTCTGGAAGGTAAAGCTTTGTGTAGATAGTTTTATCACCCTCTCTCTCTCATTTTTCGAATTTAGATTTAATATTCAGTTAAAAAAATTGAAAATAAGCTTAAATATATGTTCTAAGACTAGTTAGTTATTACTTAGGAAGGAATTCGAACAGGGCTTGGCGGTTACCCCCCTCAAGACTTGATTCATAAGAATTCTATAGGTAAAGGATTCGAACAGAACTTGGTGGTTATCCCCTTCAAGACTTGCTTCGCAATGAATCCTAGGATATAGGTCAAAAAGAAGTGAACAGGACTTGGTGGCTACAACCATTAAGGCTTGATTCATGGAAGCCTGTCCAATCTTGGTCAATGTCTTGCAAATAAAAGCAGACTTGACTAGGAGAGAAATAGTAGAGAGAGAGAGGATAGGAACTAATTTTTACATGCAGGTCGAGATACTTGTTTGAGCAACCTTGCATCTTGTGATCGATACTCCCATGGTAAAACCTGCACTTTTATTTTTATGTACAGAAATGAAATCAGTAGAGGGGTTAGTCAGACAGGATTGCTAAGTTGTTGGCTAGATGATCAAGGTTGTTTAATTAAGATATTGCATAATGTACTTCTGTGATTGAAAGATTCTTAGATGTGGTATGCAACAAAGTAGAGGTTATGATTCTAAGTTTGAATTTGATTTAGTCCCTGCTTTTTAAAACCTCTTTCATAAAGATTGCATGTGTGTTTGCTTGAGGACAAGCAAAAGGTTAAGTCTGGGGGAGTTGATATACCATGGATTTTACCCGTTTTTACCCATGGTATATGGGTATTTTTATTACAATTATCTATGTTTTGGAGTCTATTAGGTATGTTTTCAGGCTCAAGAGCATTTTGGAGAAAAGTGATGTTTTAGGTCCCTTTTTGGAGCTTAAAGAAGAGTTCACCCGATATCAGACCAGAGGTCGACATCCAGAGCTACACATCGATCGATGCACATTCCGTGCTATCGATCGACACACATTTTTCGAAAGACGATACATCGAGATCATAATCGATCGATGTACATCCAGTACTATCGATCGATATCGAGCGGCGAAAGAAGACAAGTTGGACTTGGCCGAACTTGAAGCCCACGACATCACATTTTTCCAAGATTGCCCCTGACGAGTTTTTAACCTAATGAACTCATATTTATATTTGCCTAAGTGTTTTTGGCAAAAGAGAGCTTTTACCACCATCTTTTTTACACATTTCTTTTACCATTGTTTCACTACTTTGCAAGTTCTCACTAATTCTATTCAGTTCTTAATTCTTTACTTGTTCTTCTTAACAAAGGTTATAGGATTCTAGATCTAGAGGAAAGATCCAAAGAGATTTGTGATTTGAGCTTAAGTGTTCATTCCTCTGATAAAACTATGAACTCCAATTATTACCTTGTTACTATGAATCACTTAGCCATGTCTGAGTAGATTCACTTGTTAGATTTAGGGTTTAAATAGGATATGAGGGATTAGCCCCTACCTACATCTGCTATAGTTGTGATATTTATTGTTAGGATTGTTCACTAATGCTTTTTCTAGATTAGCTAAATAGAACATGAACTTGGATTGCATTATTCATTTAATATAATTCCTTATAACATCCTAAACATGCTATGGCCCTCTTGAGACAAGCGAAAGCTGATCTAAGATCATGGTCAGCACGGTATCAACTCGCGCATAAGTTCTGCTTAGAGCCGTATCGATCGATACTCCTATAGAGTAATCGATCGACGTAGCTAGAGGTGTATCGGTCGATATTCCTATCGAATAATTGATCGATACTGTCGGCGATATAGCTGACCGCAAACACCATTTAGCATCTAAGTAATAGATGGTCTAAATATTGCGAGAGCTGATGGATTCATTTAATAGTGTTGAGCTCTGACATATCATGCAAGCAACTTGTAGCATTTATAGTACTTATAATCCTGAATTCCTGAATACCTATCTTGAATCTAACTACTTTTCTTTATTGTCTTAACCCAAAACCTTTCACATGAGTAATCTTACCATTACTCAAAAACCTGCATTTTACTTTAAACCATTTTCAACCTAGCATAGTCACTAAAATTGCATCTTATTTGTACACTAGCTATCTGTGGATTCGACCCCTAAGTGCTACAACTGAACCTCTTATTTGAGAGTAAGTCACTTCTCAGGGATAAACATTTGAGTGATATCATGATGTTAAAAGCATTGAAGAGTTGGTTCAGGCATTTCGTCAAACACCTTCCGGGCATGAAATGCCTATGGCTCTATTTTGAAGAGGCCAACTCCAAAATAGCAATAAGAACACTCTACATGCAAGGATCAAGAAGGATCTACCTTATAACATCTTAGATCTACAGCTAATCACCCTTAGTCTCCCAAGCCCATGAATCCTAGATAGATCTACTCACTAATAGACCTGGATAACCTTAAACCATGGATGATTCAAGGCTAAACATGATTAGAGAAGAAGATAATCCAAGAAACACAAAAGAAGTAGATGAAGAAGGATTCAAGATCCAAAATTTATTCAAGATCTAAAAGTGTTCTTGAGAGAGAAGAAGTTAGTCCCACAAAGGAGATTACATCTGTATTTATATGAGGCTTGAAAGCCCTTAAAAACATAAAGACAATTGACTAAAATGGCCCTGGAGTGATTAAATCTCGACCAGACATTATAAAAACGCTCAGGGTAGATGTCCGGATCCAACACGAGCATCCTGACCCGCACAGAATCAACCATCCATACCGTCCGCCCGCGCGGGTATACTGTCCCGCTTGTCCGTACCCGCGCACATCCGTCCAATCCATCCTCTCGACCGCGCGGGTACCAGTCCTCGCGCACTCCAGGCCGCGCATCAGCCGCATCCAGCTCTCGTCCAAGCCGCGCGGGTATGGCGCCCCACACGCATCTCGCCGCCCACCAGTCCATGTCCGAGCTCTCCTCGTCCCGCACGGGTCATGCATCCCGCGCACATCCAGCCTGCGTCCACCAGCCTCGTCTGTTCCACCTCGGCCGCGCGGGTGCTTGAACTCACGGCCATCCACCCGCGTCTCATCCATTCTTTGTCCTGGGTAAGTGTCCCTGGTCCATCTCGCGTCCCGGATGTCCTGGTCTCGTGTCCCGGCTGTCCTGATCTCGTGTCCTGGCTGTCCTGATCTTGGCCAAACTCCATTCTTCATATTTTTTGACCACAATGCTTCCAAACACCCCAAATAACTCCATAGCACACTCCAACACCTGATATAGACTTATGAATGCAATATGGACCGAAAGATGCCTAATGCCTTACTTATATGATCAAAATGCACAAGATATGATAGCTAAAAACATGTAAATATCCAAGAAATCAGTCACTTCGTACCTTAACTCTTAAATTGTCGTTCTGTTCGTCTGCTGCTAAAGACGAGGGTATTCGAAAACGTTTAGGAGTTTGAAGTTTTGCGAGCTTTTTAGATATGAAGGATGAGACATGTTTTAAGACCTCATATCAATTTGATGTCATGTCTTGAGATGTTAGAGACAAGTAGGACTGGGTTTACGGCAAGACATAGATTTGCTTTTGGCTCTAAGGCTGTGCGATGACTGATCGGCTTTCGTTTTGCATGTTGGTGATTTCTACCTGATTCTTACCGATTAAAGTCCGCGACTTGGCGCCGGCTTATTTGACTTGTTTGGTAAGAAACGAGCTCTCTCCAAAGAACGTCTGGAGTGCTAACCAAAATTTTGGATTTGCTTGTATAGCGTGCTATGATATCCTTTTTGGATGTAAAAGGACCTTAATTTTTATGAAAGGTCTGACTACGGGTTCGTTTAGAGAACGTTTTTGGATTCGTCCGCCGGGGCCAATCGACGGGCATTTTGTTTTTAGAGTCGCGAATGGACTATTCGTTGGACGATACGGTTTTAATATTTTTGAGAAATTGCGACGTCTCGCTTTTTAGAAATATGTTTTTCGCTTTTAAGATGATCATGATCTTCTTTTTTTTTTTCTTAAAGAAGATGTCTAACAGAGTCGATGATCCCGTCCTGGCCGTGATTTTTCGCCATGAGGGTTTGATTTGGTGAGTTGTCTATATGGAAATATAGGAGCTTATTTTCGGCCAAGGACCGCTTGGACGATGGCGATCGTGATTTTTACTTAGGGCGTTCGTTTGCTAATTCTAGATTGCAATTGCTGCCATAAGTAAATTGGGAGATCGAAGAGATTTTGTAATAAGAGTTCTTACGAGTCCTTCTTTTTTAGAACTCTCAAGGAAGATTTCAAAAATATCGAGTACAAGCGCAGAAATTTCAAACCTTTTTTTTTGGGAGTATACGAGTATACGTACCCACTCCCCCTCTTTTTGGTGAGGGGGATAGCTGAACTCGTCGGTTGACGAGCTGCCTACGTAACCCTTTCGAGGATCAAGCCATCTCGTAGTTCTGGTTGTTACCACGGGTGTTACTACTCACTGGATTGAGCCATGCGTATTGTCTCGGCCGTTAAGGCTTTAACATGATCAACGGCTGTTTCTGGAGCTGAGTTGTCCGCTGGTAAAGCGATGGGCTCGAAGAAGTTCTCTTTGTTTGTAGCCGTTGCTTGATTCGATGGTTGCGGATCATCTTTTTTTAGAGCTTTCGGGGGCGTCATGAATCTTCCTAAGTCGCTTCGGATTGACCACGGGGGCGTTCCGAATCTTTCACATTTTGTGTTCGGCCAGGAAGCAAAGTCTCGACTGTTTTTGGCATCCCCAAATTACTACGATTGATGTCTTGCATATTTTCTTATATTTAGCCATCTTTTTATTGCATTCTTTGAGTTGTAGACTAAGGTTTAGGCATGTCTTGGATCATTTTGCATTCATTTGTCCTTATCAGGTGTTGGAGTATGCTTTGGTGAGATTTGAGGTGTTTGGGAACCTTATGACCCAAAAAGAAGTGAAGAATCAAGATTGGCCATAAGAAAAGAAGTGAAATCAAGAGATGAGAGTTGGACCGAGTAGCCTAGACCGGGTACACATACCCGGTCGGTTCAGATTGGATCAGCACGTCCGGATGACCGGGTTGATGCGTCCAGACTCGAGCAACCGGACGGGGGAAGAGACGGACGGCCGGGTACACACGTCCGGGTAGGGACACCCGGTCAGGAGGAACCCGGAGCAGACCAGTCCGGGGTGGCCAGTCCGGGTAGGAGCACCCGGACGATGAGAAGCTGACGGACAGACCGGGGAGACGCGTCCGGGTAGGAGGACCCGGACGGGAGATCAAGACGCGGCCAAACCGAGGGACGAATGGGGTGGCCTGTCCGGCTAGGTGATAGCTTGCATATTTACATGTTTTTAGCATCCATATCTTATGCATTTTGATAATATAAGTTAGGCATTAGGCATGTTTAGGTCCATTTTACATTCATTTGTCCTTATCAGGTGTTGGAGTATGCTTTGGTGTGATTTGAGGTGTTTGGAAGACTTATGACCCCAAAAGAGATGAAGTATCATGTTTGGCCATGAAAAGAGAAGTCAAATCATGATCTGGTCAAGATAAAGATGAGCATGGACAGAGGTCTTAGAGATGTCTCCTGCTGCTAAGATTTTGTGGAGACATAGAAAATTGAGTTAGCTTTCCAATGGAAGTGGTTTCAAGTCATTTGGACCTGTATTGGAGAAGTTATGATCAATTCACTTGAAGCATGTCAGGATGGCCGGGTAGACAGGTCCGGGTAGAGACAGCCGGCCGGGAAAAGGACAGACGGATGGAAGTGGTCCAGTCCGGGATGACTGAGCCTGGGACAGGTACCCGGTCGGTTGGCTTGTGCTGGAGGTGACCAGACCGGGTAGACAGGTCCGGGTAGAGACAGCCGGCCGGGAAAAGGACAGACGGATGGAAGTGGTCCAGTCCGGGATGACTGAGCCTGGGACAGGTACCCGGTCGGTTGGCTTGTGCTGGAGGTGACCAGACCGGGTAGACAGGTCCGGGTAGAGACAGCCGGCCGGGAAAAGGACAGACGGATGGAAGTGGTCCAGTCCGGGATGACTGAGCCTGGGACAGGTACCCGGTCGGTTGGCTTGTGCTGGAGGTGACCAGACCGGGTAGACAGGTCCGGGTAGAGACAGCCGGCCGGGAAAAGGACAGACGGATGGAAGTGGTCCAGTCCGGGATGACTGAGCCTGGGACAGGTACCCGGTCGGTTGGCTTGTGCTGGAGGTGACCAGACCGGGTAGACAGGTCCGGGTAGAGACAGCCGGCCGGGAAAAGGACAGACGGATGGAAGTGGTCCAGTCCGGGATGACTGAGCCTGGGACAGGTACCCGGTCGGTTGGCTTGTGCTGGAGGTGACCAGACCGGGTAGACAGGTCCGGGTAGAGACAGCCGGCCGGGAAAAGGACAGACGGATGGAAGTGGTCCAGTCCGGGATGACTGAGCCTGGGACAGGTACCCGGTCGGTTGGCTTGTGCTGGAGGTGACCAGACCGGGTAGACAGGTCCGGGTAGAGACAGCCGGCCGGGAAAAGGACAGACGGATGGAAGTGGTCCAGTCCGGGATGACTGAGCCTGGGACAGGTACCCGGTCGGTTGGCTTGTGCTGGAGGTGACCAGACCGGGTAGACAGGTCCGGGTAGAGACAGCCGGCCGGGAAAAGGACAGACGGATGGAAGTGGTCCAGTCCGGGATGACTGAGCCTGGGACAGGTACCCGGTCGGTTGGCTTGTGCTGGAGGTGACCAGACCGGGTAGACAGGTCCGGGTAGAGACAGCCGGCCGGGAAAAGGACAGACGGATGGAAGTGGTCCAGTCCGGGATGACTGAGCCTGGGACAGGTACCCGGTCGGTTGGCTTGTGCTGGAGGTGACCAGACCGGGTAGACAGGTCCGGGTAGAGACAGCCGGCCGGGAAAAGGACAGACGGATGGAAGTGGTCCAGTCCGGGATGACTGAGCCTGGGACAGGTACCCGGTCGGTTGGCTTGTGCTGGAGGTGACCAGACCGGGTAGACAGGTCCGGGTAGAGACAGCCGGCCGGGAAAAGGACAGACGGATGGAAGTGGTCCAGTCCGGGATGACTGAGCCTGGGACAGGTACCCGGTCGGTTGGCTTGTGCTGGAGGTGACCAGACCGGGTAGACAGGTCCGGGTAGAGACAGCCGGCCGGGAAAAGGACAGACGGATGGAAGTGGTCCAGTCCGGGATGACTGAGCCTGGGACAGGTACCCGGTCGGTTGGCTTGTGCTGGAGGTGACCAGACCGGGTAGACAGGCCGGGTGGCCAGACCGGGTTGGATGGTGTTGGTTCACCCCTGACCGAATTTCCAAGCTCTATTCTCATTGGTTGAGACCATTCTTGCTTAAGGACTTTTAGTAATCTTGTTTTATGTTTCTTAGGGCTTTCATGCCTCCTTTAAATACTCTTGTAATCTCATTAAGAAAAAAAACTTCTTTTCTCTCAAAAACATATTAAGAACTTGAAGAAAGTTTGGATCTTTGATCCTTTTATCTCATTTCTTTTGTGCTTAATAGATTATCTTATTCTCTAATCATGTTTAGCCTTGAATCATCATTGATTTTGAGGTTTTCCATGGGTATTAGTGAGTAGATCTATTTAACATTCATGGGTTAGGGTGATTGAGAGTGATTAAGTGTAGATCAAGGTGCTTAGTGTTAGATCTATCATCTCCTTGCATTGATTTGGTGTTCTTAAAGCTATATTTGGGTTGGCCTCTCAAGCATAGAGCTATAGGCATTTCATGCCCGGAAGGTGTTCTATGAAATGCCTGAACCAACTCATCTATGCTTTTAGCTTGCTTTGCCTAAGGGATTAGTTGTCAAAGGAGCTAGGATTGCTATTAGACTCATTCTCCATGTTTGCTTTGATCATTACAGCCAAAGGGATTTGGTGTACTTGGGTGATCATTGCAAAAGAGCATTCATCTAGGGATAGAGCTTGCTTAGTTTTGTTGTCTAGGCATAAGGAATTAGATTGATTGAAAAGTTAGCATCTTGGATTGAATCTTGATCACCCAAAGTCAGTTCCCTTGTCCCAAGAATCCCCTTGCCTCATTGAGAAAGAAAGTTCATATCTTTTATTGCATTTTTAATATTGTCTTAGTTTCATAATCATCCTCTCATCTTGATAGACTTAGATTAAGCATGAACTTGCATTCCCTTTGCTTTGTGGTCACTTAGAACTGGTTCGACAATCTTATATACTACATCATTTGATTAGGACCCTACAAAAGGCCTGTCATCACTAGGAGCACCCTGTCGTGAAGAGGATGCTGAGGACCGGGGTGAGAAGGCCGGCTTGGTGAACCCGGACGGAGAAAGGGACACGGCCAGCTGGACGGCCGGGTAGGGTGGACCGGGCTGGATGGTGTTGGTTCACCCCTGACCGAATTTTATGCTCCATTCCTATTGGTTTAGACCCATTTAGCTCAAGGACTTTTTAGTAATCTTGTTTTATGTTTCTAGGGCTTTTAAGCCTAACTATAAGTTCCCTTGTTATCCCTAATTTGGGACTTATGTTATATTCTATCTAAGAACACAAACCCTTTGAGTAAAGTTTCATCTTTGATTCATAATCTCATCTCATCTTTGTGTTCTTGATTGCTTGATTTCATCTCCTTTCTTTCTCTATATGTTTAAGCTTGAATCTCTCATGGGTTTAAGAGTAAGCATGTGGATTAGTGAGTAGATCTATTTAACATTCATGGGTTAGGGTGATTGAGAGTGATTAAGTGTAGATCCAAGGTGCTTAATGTTAGATTTATCCTTTCCTTGCATTGATTTGGTGTTCTTAATGCTATATTTGAGTTGGCCTCTCAAACATAGAGCTATAGGCATTTCATGCCCGGAAGGTGTTCTATGATATGCCTGAACCAACTCATCTATGCTTTTAGCTTGCTTTGCCTAAGGGATTAGTTGTCAAAGAAGCTAAGATTGCTATTAGACTCATTCTCCTTGTTTCCTTTGATCATTACAACCAAAGGGATTTGGTGTACTTGGGTGATCATTGCAAAAGAGCATTCATCTAGGGATAGAGCTTGCTTAGTTTTGTTGTCTAGGCATAAGGAATTAGATTGATTGAAAGGTTAGCATCTTGGATTGAATCTTAATCATTTGAAATCAAGTCCCTATACCCATGGGTCTCATTCTCCTCATAAGAAAGAAAGTTTTACTTTTTGTTGCATTTTACTTATTGTCTTAGTTTAATAATCATTCTCTTTAATGATTGCATTTAGATTAAGCATAGACTTGCATTCCCTTTACTTTGTGGTCACTTAGAACTGGTTCGACAATCTTATATACTACATCATTTGATTAGGACCTTAGAAAAGTCCTTTCATCAAATTGGCGTCGTTGCCAAATTCTAAGTTGATTGTGACATTGGGATTTAGTCACTTGCTTGAGACTAAATCATTTTTCTTTTCTTGTGATATTGATTCTCCTTTTGCCTCTTCCTTTGATTTTCAGGTGTATGAACACAAGAAGAAGGGGTGTAACTAACCTGGTTCCCACTGTTGAAGAGATAGCTACACTTGAGAGGGAAATAGCAAGAAGGAGAAGAGAAGAAGAGCAACAGGCTCACATTCAGAGGTTGGGGTTTGAGATGGATGATCACCAGCATCAACCTCAAGATGGCAATGGTCAAGGAGCTGACAACCTTGGACCACAGCGCCAGCAACAACAACACCCACAGCGGCCAGCTAGAGCCATTGGCACCTATGACCGTCCTCACATTCATGGCAATAGGACGGGCATCCGTGCACCAGCTGCGAAAGCTAACAACTTTGAGATCAAGTCAGGGTTGTTGATAGTGATTGAGAACAACAAGTACCATGGCTTGGCTGTAGAAGACCCATTTGATCACTTGGACAAGTTTGATAGCTATTGTGGCTTTTCCAAGACCAATGGTGTGTCCGAAGATGCCTTCAAGCTCAAGTTGTTTCCTTTCTCTCTAGGAGACAAGGCACGCCAATGGGAGAAATCTCTACCTAGTGACTCCATCACTACTTGGGATGATTGCAAGAAAGCCTTCTTCGAGAAGTTCTTCTCAACATCAAGGACAGCCAAGCTGAGGAATGAGATCTCTAGTTTCCATCAGAAGAACTTGGAAAGCTTTAGTGAAGCATGGGAAAGGTTCAAGGGGTATCAAGCTAAATGCCCACACCATGGCTTCTCAAAGGAGAGTTTGCTGAGTACATTCTACAGAGGAGCCCTTCCTGAGTTCAGAGCAAGACTGGATACAGAAAGCAATGGTTTCTTCCTGGGCAGGTCAGAAGAAGATGCTGAGGAGCTGGTTGACAACATGGTGAAGAGTGACTCAGTTTACAGTGGAGAGCATGACAGAGCTGATAGAACAACCAGAGCTGATGACAACCAGACCAAGAAGGAAATCAAATCCTTGCAAGAGAAGATAGACTTGCTGATTGCTAACCAAGCCAAAAAGGAGCAGATCAACTTTGTGGGTGATCCTAGTCAGGAAACTCCTCCTAAGGTTAATGAAGTTGAAGGGTTAGAAGGACAAGAAGATCTTTGCTTCATCAACAATGGTACTTGGTACAGGAAGGAGCCTAACTTTCAGTACAACAACTACCAGCAAAGGTCTTATCCCAACAACCAGCAAGGAGGCTATCAACCCAAGCAAAACACTCAGCAAGGGAACTACCAGCCTAGGCAGAATCCTCCTCCTGGTTTTACCAATCAAGGAAATCAGTCTACTCAAGCTCAAGGTAGCTCCTCCCAAGCTAAAGCTCCAGATTCATCTATGGAAGCTATGTTCAAACAAATATTGGAAGGTCAAGCTAGAACAGCCAAGGACATTGGCCATGAGTTCAAGTCTGGTCACTCCAAGATTGATAGCAGCTATACTGAGCTAAACAACAAGATAAGAGCTGTGGAGAATCAGTTTGCTTCTATGAACTCTCAACCAAGTCGCCAACAAGGAACACTACCAGGAAAGGCTGAGCAAAACCCCAAGGAGCCAATGAAGACAGTCACTTTGAGAAGTGGTAGAGAGTTACCTCCAAGAGCTCTCCCCAAGGATGGTGAGACACTAAGTGGGGGGTGGCCATCAACATTGATGATGATGTTGTGATTGTAGATGAGAAGGTTGATGAGGAGATTCTAGAAAAGATTGTTGAAGCTAAGGGTAAAGGAAAGGTTGGAGAAGAGAAGAAAACACTAAAGCATGGTGAAGTTTCCACTCCAACAAAAGAATCTTCTTTTGTTCCTCCTCCCTATGAACCTAAGCTGCCATTTCCTGGAAGATTCAAGAAGCAACTTTTGGAGAAGTACAAAGCTCTCTTTGAGAAGCAAATGAGTGAAGTTCAAGTCACAATGCCCACCATTGATGCCTTCATGCTTGTCCCTCAATACAGCAAGTTCTTGAAGGATGCTGTGGCTGCCAAGAAGAAGGAAATGGAATGCATGATGGTTCTTACTCATGAGCGCAGTGCCATCATCCAGAGATTGACAATCCCTAAGAAGCTAGAGGATCCAGGCTGATTTACCCTACCTTGTGCCATTGGTATTTTGATGTTTGAGAGATGTTTATGTGATTTGGGAGCTAGTGACAGTCTCATGCCTCTATCTGTTGCCAAGAAGCTTGGATTCAGCCAATACAAGAAGTGTAAACTCTCTTTGGTGCTTGCTGATCGCTCAGTCAAATTCCCTATTGGCATCCTTGAAGATCTCCCTGTGATGGTGGGAAACTGTGAAATTCCTACTGATTTTGTTGTGCTTGAGATGGATGAAGAAGCTAGAGACCCCTTGATCCTTGGAAGATCATTCTTAGCCACAGCAGGAGCCCTTACAATGTGAAGGAAGGAAAGATTGATCTTCATTTGGGGAAAGAGCACACTCTGCATTTTGACATCAATGAGGTAATGAAGAGGTCAACTGTGCAAGGCCAAGTGTTTTACATAGAGGAGATGGAAGCTCTTGCTGATGAGCTTCTTGAGGAATTGGCACTTGGAGAATTGGCAATAAGGGACCCTTTGCAGAATGCTTTGACAGTGGATAAAGAGGTCCAAGTGGTTGAGAACCAAGACAGTGATGCTATTGTGGCCATGCTGGATTCTCGCAAGAAGATTGATGATAAAGGCCAGTATGAGGAGCTCAAACAAGAGGTGCACCAATCTGTTTCAGTCACTCAACAAAAGGACACCCAACAAGATGATTGGAGTGAGCTCAAGGCACCCAAATTGGAGCTAAAACCTCTTCCCCATGGTGTAAGGTACGCATTTCTAGGCCCTAATGAGTCATATCCTGTCATTGTGAGTAGTGAACTTACTGAACTTCAGCTTTCTCAACTTTTAAATGCACTTAAAAAGTTTAGAAAGGGAATTGGGTACTCACTAGATGATATTAAGGGGATATCACCTTCTTTGTGCATGCATAGGATACATCTAGAGGATGAATCAATGACTTCTATAGAGCATCAAAGAAGATTGAATCCTAACCTGAAGGATGTTGTAAAGAAGGAGATTCTTAAGCTCTTAAATGCTGGTGTTATCTACCCTGTTTCAGATTCTAAATGGGTATCTCCTGTGCATGTAGTTCCAAAGAAAGGTGGTATCACTGTGGTTAAAAATGACAAGGATGAATTGATACCAACTAGAACCATAACTGGCCATAGGATGTGTATTGATTATAGAAAGCTCCACTCTGCATCTAGAAAGGATCATTTTCCATTGCCATTCATTGATCAAATGCTTGAGAGACTTGCAAACCATCCTTTCTATTGCTTTCTTGATGGGTATTCAGGGTTCTTCCAAATCCCCATACATCCCAATGACCAAGAGAAGACAACATTCACATGACCCTATGGCACCTTTGCTTATCGAAGGATGCCATTTGGGTTATGTAATGCTCCAGCAACCTTTCAAAGGAGCATGATGTCTATCTTCTCGAATCTCATTGAGGATATAGTGGAGGTATTAATGGATGATTTCTCTGTCTACGGATCTTCGTTTTCTGCTTGTTTGTCCAACTTGTGCAGGGTCCTACAGAGATGTGAAGACACCAACCTTGTGCTGAATTGGGAGAAGTGTCACTTCATGGTCAAAGAGGGGATTGTGCTTGGGCATAAGATTTCAGAAAAGGGCATTGAAGTGTACAAGGCTAAGATTGAGGTGATGGTCAGCTTGCCACCACCAAAGACATTGAAAGACATCAGGAGCTTCCTTGGCCATGCTGGGTTCTATAGAAGATTCATCAAGGACTTCTCAAAGATTGCTAGACCAATGACCAAGTTGCTGTGCAAGGAGGCCACTTTCAGCTTTGATGAAGATTGTCTTGAAGCTTTCAAGAAGATAAAGGGTGAACTTGTTAGTGCTCCCATTGTCCAGCCACCTGATTAGGACCTCCTTTTTGAGATAATGTGTGATTCTAGTGACTTTGCTGTTGGGGCTGTCCTGGGGCAGAAGATGGATGGCAAGACTCATGTGATTTATTATGCTAGCCAAACCCTGAATGATGCACAGATGAAGTATGCCAACACTGAAAAAGAGATGATGGCCATTGTCTTCGCCTTTGAAAAATTCAGAAGCTACCTGGTGGGTTCCAAGGTCATTGTGTATACTGACCATGCAGCTTTGAGACATCTCCTAGCAAAGAAGGATGCCAAGCCAAGACTACTAAGGTGGATCCTTTTGCTTCAAGAGTTTGACTTGGAGATTAGAGACAAGCCAGGGATTGAGAATGGAGTTGCTGATCACTTGTCCAGGTTGAGGATTGAAGGTGGAATCCCTATTGATGAGGGACTTAGACAAGAGCATGTCATGGCCATCATATCAGTGGTGGCAGTTATTGAGACTGGAAAGAAGATTGAAGAGGTTAAGGCAGCTGAAGAGAAGGGACCTTGGTATGCTGATTTGGTTATCTACTTAGCCACTGGGAAGGAACCATTGGGGCTTTCGGGGTATGAGAAGAAGAAGTTCTACAAAGACTTGAAGAGATACTATTGGGATGAACCATACCTCTACACCCTATGCAAAGATCAGATTTATAAAAGAGTGGTGGCTGAAGAAGAAGTTGAAGGAATCCTCTCACATTGCCATGGATCCTCCTATGGAGGCCATTTTGCTACCTTCAAGACTGTCTCAAAGGTGCTACAAGCTGGATTTTGGTGGCCACACATGTTCAGGGACACACAAGACTTCATTTCAAGATGTGACTCTTGCCAAAGGAGGGGGAACATTACTAAGAGGAATGAGATTCCTCAAAACCCAATCCTTGAAGTGGAAGTGTTTGATGTTTGGGGGATTGACTTCATGGGACCTTTCCCTTCTTCTCATGGCAACAAATACATCTTGGTGGCTGTAGACTATGTATCAAAGTGGGTGGAAGCAATAGCAAGTCCCACAAATGATTCAAGAGTGGTGGTCAAAATGTTCAAGAGCAATATCTTCCCAAGGTTTGGAGTACCAAGAGTGGTCATAAGTGATGGAGGTTCACATTTCATCAACAAGGTTGCAACACCCTATCACCCTAAAACAAGTGGCCAAGTGGAGGTCTCCAACAAGCAAATCAAGGGAATCTTGGAGAAGGTTGTGGCAACCAAGAGGAAGGATTGGTCAGACAAGCTTGATGATGCTCTTTGGGCATATAGAACTGCCTTTAAGACTCCTCTAGGCACTACTCCTTTCAACCTTGTCTATGGGAAATCTTGCCATTTGCCAGTTGAGCTTGAATACAAGGCACTGTGGGCTGTGAAGCTTCTGAACTTTGACATCAAGAGTGCAAAGGAGAAGAGACTTCTTCAACTAAATGAACTGGATGAGATAAGGATGGATGCCTTTGAGAATTCAAGGATTTACAAGGAGAAGACTAAGGCCTTTAATGACAGACACATCCTCAAGAAAGAGTTCAAGGCAGGAGATCAAGTGCTTCTTTACAACTGTAGACTGAAGTTATTTCCAGGGAAGCTTAAGTCAAGGTGGTATGGTCCATTTGTGATCAAAGAAGTGAGACCTTATGGAGCCATTGTGCTTTGGAACAAGGATGGTGGAGATTTCACAGTGAATGGCCAGAGACTCAAGGAATACATGGCCACAATATCAAAGGAGGATGGCACATCAACCCCACTCTCTGATGCTCCCCTTGCCTAGCCTCAAAGGAGTTAAAGTCAAGCTAGTGACTTTAAACAAGCTCACTTGGGAGGAAGTCCCATGGTTATCCTTGTAAATATTGCATTAGGATTTGCTCTTTTTCAACAAAAAATCAGTTGGAGGATGGTGAGAGCTTGGGAATGGGTTGGATAAAGTTTTGAGTTGGAGGAAGAATAAAAAAAAAAAAACAAAGAAAAAAAAAGGGGTTTGGAGGTTTGGACCGGGTAGGGTGGACCGGGGTCGCCTACCTGGTCGCGGAAGCCGCATCGAGGCGACGGACGCCCGTCCGGTAAAGGAACCGGACGTGAAGCATGCTGAATGATCGGACCGGGGCGTCCGTCCGGGTGAGCTACCGGTCGTGAAGCGACGGATGGATGGACCGGGGCGTCCGTCCGGGTGAGCTACCGGTCGGGATTCACTTCCAACACTCAAGACAGCCCCTAAGGAGAAGACCATTGCTGAATCAATGTGGACCTTGTTAACAGGACAAGGGAGAGGAGGCACCAAGAAACTCTAGTGTGGGAGCTCTTGTGGTAGAAGACCAACAACAAAGGTGATCATGCCCTTGCTCACACTATGAGGGCTATGACTCCACCTAGGAGAGCACCAGACCCTGTGCAAGAGGTTGTAGAAAACCTTAACCAGCACAACAAGGAAGAGCAGTTGGCAAGGGCTAGAGCAAAGAAGCAAGGCAAGAAGCCAATGGTTGCAGAAAGTGAAGGTGAAGAGGATGAGATATCTTCTAATGATGAGCATGCTGATCCTAAATCAAAGTATGACAAGAGGGAAAGGTCCAAGACACCTACTGAGGATGAGCTGGTAGACCTTTTGAGAAATGGCATTGCTTGGGTCCCTACCAGATTTGTTAATAAGAAGATCTTGCAAGAGATGTACCTTGATGATGATGTTGAAGCCATGCTTGAGCACATGAAGGTGGGCAGCCTCTACTCAGCAGCTTACCCTACTCACAAAGAAGTCTCTTGCCAATTCTTGGCTACACTAGAAGCAACCTTTCACACTTCCAAGCATGCACAGCAAGGATGGGGAGAGATCAAATTCAAGATTGAGGGTGAGGTGTACTCCATGTCTTTCACAGAGATTGGTGAAGTTCTTGGCCTTGAGGATCAGAAAAACTCTTCACTTCCAACACTCAAGACAGCCCCTAAGGAGAAGACCATTGCTGAATCAATGTGGACCTTGTTAACAGGACAAGGGAGAGGAGGCACCAAGAAACTCTAGTGTGGGAGCTCTTGTGGTAGAAGACCAACAACAAAGGTGATCATGCCCTTGCTCACACTATGAGGGCTATGACTCCACCTAGGAGAGCACCAGACCCTGTGCAAGAGGTTGTAGAAAACCTTAACCAGCACAACAAGGAAGAGAAGTTGGCAAGGGCTAGAGCAAAGAAGCAAAGCAAGGTGCCAATGGTTGCAGAAAGTGAAGGTGAAGAGGATGAGATATCTTCTAATGATGAGCATGCTGATCCTAAATCAAAGTATGACAAGAGGGATAGGTCCAAGACACCTACTGAGGAGGAGCTGGTAGACCTTTTGAGAAATGGCATTGCTTGGGTCCCTACCAGATTTGTTAATAAGAAGATCTTGCAAGAGATGTACCTTGATGATGATGTTGAAGCCATGTTTGAGCACATGAAGGTGGGCAGCCTCTACTTAGCAGCTTACCCTACTCACAAAGAAGTCTCTTGCCAATTCTTGGCTACACTAGAAGGAACCTTTCACACTTCCAAGCATGCACAGCAAGGATGGGGAGAGATCAAATTCAAGATTGAGGGTGAGGTTTACTCCATGTCTTTCACAGAGATTGGTGAAGTTCTTGGCCTTGAGGATCAGAAAAACTCTTCACTTCCAACACTCAAGACAGCCCCTAAGGAGAAGACCATTGCTGAATCAATGTGGACCTTGTTAACAGGACAAGGGAGAGGAGGCACCAAGAAACTCTAGTGTGGGAGCTCTTGTGGTAGAAGACCAACAACAAAGGTGATCATGCCCTTGCTCACACTATGAGGGCTATGACTCCACCTAGGAGAGCACCAGACCCTGTGCAAGAGGTTGTAGAAAACCTTAACCAGCACAACAAGGAAGAGCAGTTGGCAAGGGCTAGAGCAAAGAAGCAAGGCAAGAAGCCAATGGTTGCAGAAAGTGAAGGTGAAGAGGATGAGATATCTTCTAATGATGAGCATGCTGATCCTAAATCAAAGTATGACAAGAGGGAAAGGTCCAAGACACCTACTGAGGATGAGCTGGTAGACCTTTTGAGAAATGGCATTGCTTGGGTCCCTACCAGATTTGTTAATAAGAAGATCTTGCAAGAGATGTACCTTGATGATGATGTTGAAGCCATGCTTGAGCACATGAAGGTGGGCAGCCTCTACTCAGCAGCTTACCCTACTCACAAAGAAGTCTCTTGCCAATTCTTGGCTACACTAGAAGCAACCTTTCACACTTCCAAGCATGCACAGCAAGGATGGGGAGAGATCAAATTCAAGATTGAGGGTGAGGTGTACTCCATGTCTTTCACAGAGATTGGTGAAGTTCTTGGCCTTGAGGATCAGAAAAACTCTTCACTTCCAACACTCAAGACAGCCCCTAAGGAGAAGACCATTGCTGAATCAATGTGGACCTTGTTAACAGGACAAGGGAGAGGAGGCACCAAGAAACTCTAGTGTGGGAGCTCTTGTGGTAGAAGACCAACAACAAAGGTGATCATGCCCTTGCTCACACTATGAGGGCTATGACTCCACCTAGGAGAGCACCAGACCCTGTGCAAGAGGTTGTAAAAAACCTTAACCAGCTCAACAAGGAAGAGCAGTTGGCAAGGGCTAGAGAAAAGAAGCAAGGCAAGAAGCCAATGGTTGCAGAAAGTGAAGGTGAAGAGGATGAGATATCTTCTAATGATGAGCATGCTGATCCTAAATCAAAGTATGACAAGAGGGAAAGGTCCAAGACACCTACTGAGGATGAGCTGGTAGACCTTTTGAGAAATGGCATTGCTTGGGTCCCTACCAGATTTGTTAATAAGAAGATCTTGCAAGAGATGTACCTTGATGATGATGTTGAAGCAATGCTTGAGCACATGAAGGTGGGCAGCCTCTACTCAGCGGCTTACCCTACTCACAAAGAAGTCTCTTGCCAATTCTTGGCTACACTAGAAGCAACCTTTCACACTTCCAAGCATGCACAGCAAGGATGGGGAGAGATCAAATTCAAGATTGAGGGTGAGGTATACTCCATGTCTTTCACAGAGATTGGTGAAGTTCTTGGCCTTGAGGATCAGAAAAAATCTTCACTTCCAACACTCAAGACAGCCCCTAAGGAGAAGACCATTGCTGAATCAGTGTGGACCCTGTTAACAGGACAAGGGAGAGGAGGCACCAAGAAAGAGAAGAATGGAGCTATTAGGCCTCCCACTATGCGCTATCTCCACAGGCTGCTTAACCACACCCTCTTCCAGAAGAAAGAGATAGGGAATGTTGCTGGAGAAGAGTTGAGATTCCTTCACCAAACCGCCCGACACTTTGCCTCCTTTCCTCAGCTCCCTCGTGTCCCGGATGACTTCTACTCAGATTTTGGTATGGTTGGCTTCTTTGTTCAGCGCTTCATGCACTACAAAAGTTGGGCTTGGACAAACCGTGACTCAGAACCTCAGATTGGTATTGGTGGCTGGATAACTCTATTATTGGCTTACCAAGGGATTGATTTGGGTGATGATGGAGTAGGTCCTACTTTCTTGGATGGAGCTTACCTGAAGAAGGCTCAATTTCTAAGTGGAAGGTTTGATGGGAAATGCGTCTATTCCTATTCGAGGGGTGGCAAAAGGGCTGAGCTGGTGCTTCCTAGCCCAGAACTCACTTCATTGAGAACTTCAGGAGACATCAGCTTTGACATCAGTGAGGAGCACCTCCTTAGGAGTCATGGACCCCTTTGCCCTGTGACCCTTCCCAAAGGTGACAAGGCAGCAAGCAAGAAGAATGCCTATGAAGAGGAGTACACCAGAAGCACCACTGCTCATCTCTTTGGCCCTCCTCACTACAAGCTTGAGCAATGCACCAGTGTCCTGCCTCTTGGACCCCTTCGCCAGGCTCATGACCAGATTAGAATCCTCCAGAGGTGGAACAGGGCTCAAGATAGGACCATTTTCAAGCTCACCAACAAGTGCAAAGAGCTGAAAAGGACTGTGAAGAGGCAAGCTGAAGTTTCAGCCCGGTTATTGAAGAAAGTGGCTGATGTTATAGCTAGGGGAGCTGTAGCTGGCTGCAAGGCTGAGGACTTTGATCTTGATGCTTTCAATGCACCCCCTCCTCAGCCACTTTATGACCCCTCTGCACCACAAACAAGGAAGCAATCTCTCCGCCGCTTGAGGAACCCCTACATCGCCACATCCGAGTCCGGAAACAAGTCACCTTCCCTAGACACAACAGCTGATGAATATGACTCTGAGGGTGAGGCATCAGCCTCATCCCACGCTCCATAGAGGTACTCGAACACCCTATCATTGTATATACCATTCATCATTTCATTTAGATTTTATTTATCTATCTTTTTTTTGGGCCCTTCTTCACATTTAACAAACACAGAGACTGTGTGAATTAAGTTTGGGGAGGTGTCAAGTTGCTGATAGTCTTGTTTTTTATGTCATATGCATGCATTTGTAGATAGTTATTGCATAGAAAAACCAAAAAAAATTGAAAAATTTGAAAAGCACAAAAAGAATCATGTAGTTGCATTAGGATTGAGTCTAGATCATTCACTTGCATAAAAAAAAAAGAAGAAAAAGAAATCATCATATAGGTTGCATCATGCATAAGGGGACAAGGATGATAGTTGCCTTGAAAAGATGCTCATGCTAAGTTCTTAAAGTGATAACCTTTATAATCATAGTAACTAGCTTGAGCAATCTTAGGATAACTTGTAAACTTTGAGCCTTGAAAACTCTTCCTAAATCCTATTTGATTGATTGATGCTCTCTCTTTGAAGTTTTCTCCTCTCATATTTAAACTCTAAGTCTCTTTCCCATGGTCTCTTGTGTACTAAGTCATGGATAGAACACTTGAGTTGTCCCTCCCATTCTTTGCCTATCTTTTTGGACAAACTCAAGTGGTACTCCACACCCTTAAACCCTTACCTCCTTTCAAGCCTTTATTGTTTGTTGAGTGAGGCCTTCTTTGGAAAGCTTTACATGTGCATAATGTTGAGAGTATTGGGAACGACAATGCTTGATCTCCATTTTAGCTAGATTAGACACTCATATTGTCTAGCTTCTAGGATGGGGGTGAGTGTTGTAAGGTGTGATCTTGAGAATGTGAAAGGTTTTTGAAAGAAAAGATTAACTCAAAGAACTCCAAGTTAATAAGTGATTTAGTCTACAAGGGATAAGAGAAATAATAGTTCTAAGCTCTAGTTTATAAAAAAAAAAGAGAAGTATTGGCCCCCATAATAAAAAAAAAATTAAAAAAAAAAGAGAATAATGAAAAGGGGGCTAGCAATGTTTAAGAAAGAGCTGATAAGAGTTTAAAGAGTGAAAATCCCTTGTAGACTTCAATAAGAAAGAGTTCTTAATGAGAAAATATCTTGGGTGTTTTGGGGGAATCTTTGGGTGAGAGATGTAAGTGGTTTTGACATTGGAAATGGGGATATAAATTATGTATTTGGGAAAAGGGTAGAACAATGGAGATTGAGCATTGTATGCATGAGTTGATCCCTTTCTTAGATATATTATGTGCAATGTCAAGGCTACTTTGTTTTGAGAGTAAACCACCTTCAAAGATCCTTCTTGAACTACTTGATTTGTTTTGCATCAAAGCCTTTCTCACCAAACCAAATGACTTTGACCATTTGACCATTTGCAAGATATCTTTTGAGTTTGCTTAATGATTGTTACAGAGCAAGTGGATTGTGGATTGTAGATTCATGATGAGTAATTGTAGGGATCAAAAGAGTTAAGATAGTCCTTGAGAAGTTAGAGTTGGATTGAGTGTTTGCTCTAGCTAGTTGGTATGATTATATAAGGTTATCAAGTTGAGAACTAAGAAGAGCATTCTTTTGGCTATGAGTCCCCTTCTTCAAACCTCTCCTCCTTAGTCCTTACTAGTTTACTTGTGGACAAGTAAAGGACTAGTGTGGGGGAGTTGATGTCTTGCATATTTTCTTATATTTAGCAATCTTTTTATTGCATTCTTTGAGTTGTAGGCTAAGGTTTAGGCATGTCTAGGATCATTTTGCATTCATTTGTCCTTATCAGGTGTTGGAGTATGCTTTGGTGAGATTTGAGGTGTTTGGGAACCTTATGACCCAAAAAGAAGTGAAGAATCAAGATTGGCCATAAGAAGAGAAGTGAAATCAAGAGATGAGAGTTGGACCGGGTAGCCTAGACCGGGTACACATACCCGGTCGGATCAGATTGGATCAGCACGCCCGGATGACCGGGTTGATGCGTCCGAATGACCGGGTTGTTGCGTCCGGACTCGAGCAACTGGACGGGAGAAGAGACGGACGGCCGGGTACACACGTCCGGGTAGGGACACCCGGTTAGGAGGAACCCGGAGCAGACCAGTCTGGGGTGGCCAGTCCGGGTAGGAGCACCTAGACGATGAGAAGCTGACGGACGGACCTGGGAGACGCGTCCGGGTAGGAGCACCCGGACAGGAGATCAAGACGCGGCCAAACCGAGGGACGACCGGGGTGGCCTGTCCGGCTAGGAGCACCCTGTCGTGAAGAGGATGCTGAGGACCGGGGTGAGACGGCCGGCTTGGTGAACCCGGACGGAGCAAGGGACGCGGCCAGCTGGACGGCCGGGTAGGGTGGACCGGGTTGGATGGTGTTGGTTCACCCCTGACCGAATTTTATGCTCCATTCCTATTGGTTTAGACCCATTAAGCTCAAGGACTTTTTAGTAATCTTGTTTTATGTTTCTAGGGCTTTTAAGCCTAACTATAAGTTCCCTTGTTATCCCTAATTTGGGACTTATGTTATTTTCTATCTAAGAACACAAACCCTTTGAGTAAAGTTTCATCTTTGATTCATAATCTCATCTCATCTTCGTGTTCTTGATTGCTTGATTTCATCTCCTTTCTTTCTCTATATGTTTAAGCTTGAATCTCTCATGGGTTTAAGAGTAAGCATGTGGATTAGTGAGTAGATCTATTTAAGATCCATGGGTTAGGGTGATTGAGAGTGATTAAGTGTAGATCCAAGGTGCTTAGTGTTAGATTTATCCTTTCCTTGCATTGATTTGGTGTTCTTAATGCTATATTTGAGTTGGCCTCTCAAACATAGAGCTATAGGCATTTCATGCCCGGAAGGTGTTCTATGAAATGCCTGAACCAACTCATCTATGCTTTTAGCTTGCTTTGCCTAAGGGATTAGTTGTCAAAGAAGCTAAGATTGCTATTAGACTCATTCTCCTTGTTTGCTTTGATCATTACAGCCAAAGGGATTTGGTGTACTTGGGTGATCATTGCAAAAGAGCATTCATCCAGGGATAGAGCTTGCTTAGTTTTGTTGTCTAGGCATAAGGAATTAGATTGATTGAAAGGTTAGCATCTTGGATTGAATCTTAATCATTTGAAATCAAGTCCCTATACCCATGGATCTCATTCTCCTCAGAAGAAAGAAAGTTTTACTTTTTGTTGCATTTTACTTATTGTCTTAGTTTAATAATCATTCTCTTTAATGATTGCATTTAGATTAAGCATAGACTTGCATTCCCTTTGCTTTGTGGTCACTTAGAACTGGTTGGACAATCTTATATACTACATCATTTGATTAGGACCTTAAAAAAGTCCTTTCATCAGCGATCTCGTTTGTAGTTGGGAACTTCATGCCGAGATGGTATGTCGATGGTACTGCTTTCATGGCATTGATTCAAGGAGTCCCCATGATTACATTGTAAATGGCCAGGTTGTCCACTACTGCGAAATCGACGATTTTCGTGACTCCCTTCGCCATGACCCGAAGTTTGATTGTTCCAAGGTTCATAGACGTCATGCCAGGGAAACAAGTCAGGGGTTTCGGCGCCGGGAGGACTTCCCGAGCTCGATGTTCATTTTCCTAAGAGTGTCAAGGAAGAAAACATTGACAGTGCTCCCCGTGTCGATAAGGACCCTTCCTACTTCCAGATCTCTGATCACGAGGTCGATGACTAGCGGATAGCAGTGAGGTTTGTCGATGCCGACGGTCTCTTGCTCTTCAAAAACGATCGTGTCATTAAGGACATCGTCGCCTGGAGATCGATCCGGCCAGCTAGAGCTCGCCTCGGCCTTTCGCTAGTTGGCTTTGATTGACGAAACCGAGTCATGGAAAAATTGCGTTCCTCCGATAATCATGCTCTCGTTTCCTCTGTCGATTGCTCTCGTTTCCTCTGTCGTCCTGCGTTCTTCCGCATTTCTCGCCCGGCTGTTTTTCTTGCGAATCACTCTTGGAAGGATCTTTATAAGTCTTTGGCGGACGGTCGGAATCCAGGAGCAGGTCTTTTATGCACGTGACTTCCGAGAGTTCGCCAGAGAGGAGCTTTGCAGCGAGTCTTGCGCCGAAGACCTTGCAGTTCATTGTGGAGTGACCTCTCGTCTTATGGAACTCGCAGAAGGAATTGTTCGTATACTGGTTTCGAGGCCATGTGTTCCCGAAGGTATATCCCTGTTCTGAGTTGATAGCATAGTTGTGTTCACCTTGGATATCCCCCCATCGTGATGGACGTACTTGTCGTTACGAGTGGGCTTCTTTTTCACGAATGATTTTTGCGGGTTGTGCTTTTGCGAGAGGACTCTCATCTCTTCCTCCATGATGATAAAGTCCGTTGCTTTGTGAAGGGCGTCCTGGATCGTCCGCGGTTTTTTGAGAGATATCCATTGTTGGTACTTTTATCTGGACCAAAGTGTTTTCCTTAGGGCGTCAACCGCCACTTTGTCGCTGATCCCCGTGACCCTTGCCATTACTAGCTTGAATCTTTTTATGAAATCGCGAAGTGGTTCGTCTTCTCTTTGAGACAGGCTCCAGAGATCGACGTCGGAAGTCTCCCTGCCATGAACATGGAGTACTTCTTAAGGAATTCCAACGCGAGTTGGCGGAAGTTTCTGATAGAGTTTTGCTTCAAACGAGAGAACCACTCGAGTGCAGCTCCCTAATGGTTTTCGACGAAGAGGAGGCAGTAGCCAGCATCTCGCTCGCGTTCCCCGAGTTTACACTTCCCCATCGCGATCTGGAAAGACTGCAGATGCGCTTTTGGGTCGGTGGTGCCATTGTAGACGGGAATTTTTATTTTCCCAGGATCTGAGATATTTGCTTCCGTGATGCGGGAAGTGAACGAAGTTTTTCGTGCTTCCTCGAGAAGTCTGTCGATCTCGGGAGTGGCACTTGTCGCTTGGTGGATTTGCGATTTTACAGCCTTAATCTCCGCCGCAGTTTTTGCGATGTATTCACGGAGATATAGGTTTTCACCCCCAACAGCTTTCCGAGCTTGTCAGCGTTTTCTGCGGTGGATCCGTGCTTGGTTTTCAGCCAACTCATTCTGCTCGATCTAGTATAAGTTTTCTTCTTCCTCCGACATAGGTTTTTTCGAATGACGCATCCTGCCGAGCGAACTAGCTTTGTGTCCTTCATGGATGCACGCCAGCGTCTTCGTCAGAGCGATCGGATAAGTCGCTAATGTCTAGATTAATTCACTCGACGTCGTCTTTTTCGTTGTCCGTAACGGGAGGTGGAAGATTCTCCGAGGTCAGCTGTTCGCCTGGTGGGACAGTCTCGTCGGGGTTTTGTCCGGACGAATCCATTCCAGCGCTAGCAGCACAGTTGCCTGGAGTCTCAAAATCGTGCCTCCGGCCGCTGCGGGTCCTGGTGGCTCCACGCGGGACTCTGCTCTTGGTTCTTGCCGTTAGGGTTTCAACCTGTTTTTCGAGTGAACCTATCAGCTTTACCTGTTCGTCCGACCTTTCTGGGCGGAGGCGAACAGTTCATTCATCTGGTCAAGCTTCGCTGTGTTTGTGTCTGCAGTGACCGTCGAAGTGTTTGCTGGAGTTTTCTCGAAGGTAGTCTGGTCGGCGTGTGCTGATCTCCGTCAATGTCAGTGGTCATACCTGATTGAGCGTGTGTGGTTGCGAGAAAGTTAAATCTATACCCCCCCCCTTCTTCTAGTGCCAAACTGTGGGAACTGAAATTCGCACCGTCGAGTTTTAATGAATAACAATGGAGGAAGGCCAAGTGAACCTAACTTTCATTTTAAGTCCCGGTTATCTGCTGGGCCACGCACAACACAATCAACATGATAGAAAATAGAAAGAAATAAATCGAAAAGAGCAAAAGAGAACAAAAGATCTTATTCTGAATCCGCGTTTGACCGTGAACAATAGCTACAAGAGCTGCCGGCGAGTTCGCTAGTTTAGCAACCTAAGACTAAAACCTAATTGAGGCGCAGCTCGATAACAAAAATGGAAAGTTTCTTATTGCTCTATGTGCTAAGTTTTCTTTGAAAACATTCTCCTTTCGCTTCTCACCTTTGGCTTCTCTTTTATACTCCCCCAAGGTCGGTTTGCCCTCTTCCTTTTCTGCCTTTGAGTCGCGTCTATCACGAAACGGACTTTTTCCATTTTCGTCAATCTTCATGATTATCTTCAGAAACTTGACATTTATCTTTGGAAACTTGACATTTATCTTCGGAAACTTGACATTCATCTTTTCCTGAAAATTTAAATAAACCGTCATAACATTTTTGGGCTCAATCTCAACTAAAGTCGCAAGTGGGAATTTTATTGTGTTTTGGACTTCTATGGGCCGTCTTTCGGACATAGATATTTTTGCGATTCTTTCGAGAAATCACCATCGGTGTGAGATCAATTTTCTAAATGAATTGTAATCATGTCGTGTAATTGGGGAAACTGGTGTTCTCAAGTTAACCTTGGCCGTTTCACACGATGGATCCAAATTCACGTAAAAACTGAGTCTTTTGTGGTTTTACCGTGAAGTTTCAACGATCACTCAGATCGAGATGAAACATAGAGCATTGGGTTCATGGTTCGAAGGACGTAGTTCTGAGAACTTAGGCAAGAATGCATGGCATTTGGTCGACGGACTGGCCAGGACGGACCGCACTCGTCTTAGGGTGAGCGGGACAGGAAAGGATCGCACTCGCCCTAGGACGAGTGGGCTGGACGGACCGCGCTCGCCCTAGGACGAGCAGACCGGACGGACCACGCTCGCCTTAAGGCGAGCGGATCGGAAGGACCGCGCTCACCTTAGAGCAAGCGGACCGTGGGTTGGGACAGACTGCACATGCCCTAGGGCGAATGGGTGGGGACGGACCGCAGTCGCCCTATGGCGAGCGGTGGGGACGGACCGCACTCGCCCTAGGGCGAGCGGGTGGGGACGGACCGCACTCGCCCTAGGGCGACCAGGTCAGGACGGACCGCAATCGCCGTAGGGCGAGCCGGTTGTGACGGACCGCACTCGCCCTAGGGCGACCAGGTCAGGACGGACCGCACTTCGCCCTAGGGCGACCAGGTCAGGCGGACCGCTTTTCGCCCTAGGGTGATAGGTGTTGGTGGCGGATCAGTCTGACTCCCCGTTCCCAGATTGTCCAGCAGTACGCCTGTTCCGCGGTAGCCGCTCTCCTCTTGATGTCGCACCAGCTGGGTCCTTGCTGGTCGATGGCCTGTCTGCTGAGACTGCTCCTGCTCGTCTTCTCTTTCCTGCTGACCCTTGAAGCAACCGTCGGTGATGATCTTTAGGATCCTCTTCATGAGGCTGTTGTTCTTGCGCTAAGAATCAATCATCCGGCCACGGTACGTCTCGTCGTCGAAGCCATCCTTGATGTCCTCAAGATCATAGGTGGGCTCAGGTGTTACATCCTCAACGTCCTCCATGCCAGCGTCGTCCTCAAGTACAAGACGTGGTTCATAACAGAGGTGTTTCGGTCCTGGAAGGAAACGGATATTCTCGAATACGTCCAGGCGGGTGATCTCCTTCTGTGGGAGCTTGCAGTAGCAATAGTTACCATCCTTATCTAGGAACATGTAAGTGCTCTCATCACGGAGGATGTGGCACTTGATCAGGTAAGTGACGTCAATGTAAGCTGGCTCGGGGACGAACTCGTAAGCGGTGAGGTCGATCTCAAAGTGGCGGAACAATGAAGTGAGCAGACTGCCACATCGATCCTTCATCTGTGACCCTCTCATCAACATGGATTTCTTCGCGGTGAACACCTCGGCAAGCAAGTAGCCTGGGGTTGTGAGAACCTTCACAACTAGGATACCTGCACGTGCTGCTCATATCTGATCCTCCATCCCTGAGTAGAGCATTTGGAGTTCTCCGTTTGTGATCTTTGAGGTCTGGTCTTTTGCAACTATGCGATTATGTTGAAATAAACAGCCCGGTTATTATTCCCAAAATCGAAACCAATCCCTAAACCAAGCAAACACTCAAACCAATTGGGATTTTTAGGCGAAAATTCCTCACATTTGCTCCCTTTGTTAATCTAGCAACCTAAGAGGGGTTGATTTGATTTTAAAGGGAACAAGATTCAATCTAATGTAGCACAAGAAACGCCTCCCAATCGCGATTTGCATGTGATTTTGGGGGAGGGCTGCGTTACTTACTTTTCTCGCCATTGAAGGAGGATGACTGCAAAAAAAACAACCAAAACACGAAAATCCAAAGCAATGAAGATCGAAAACCGCGAAGAGAAAATGAGAAATGAGAAAATCGGGTTCTAGTGCAAAGGAGGGAGTGGTTTGCAGCGATAAGAGAAAGTGGGAGGGGATCGACCTTTAAATAGGGAAACCCTAAACCGCTTCCCCTTCTCTCATCATTTTATTATTTTTTTTATTTAAATTTTTTTATTTTTTTTTGGGTCCGAAATACTTACCTGGGATCAGCTGTTCACCAGCGAGAACAGTCAATATACTGTTCCTTCGATAAGAATTCGGACTTTCTCTTTTTCCTGAAATGAAAATTAAAAGCAAATACAGAAAAATAAAAGAAAGAAATATTCACACTCACCAGTGGGTTGCCTTCAACCAAGCGCTTGGTTAAAGTCATTAGCTTGACTTTGGCCAGTCTTTTTAGGATATGGAGGGGTCGCCTATTCTCCTCCTTTTGTGTCCAGCAACACAACTGCTCCATATGGTCGGACCTCTTTAATGATAAGGGGTCCAGACCATCTCGACTTCAATTTACCAGGGAACAGCTTAAGTTTGGAATTGAAGAGCAGGACCTGATCGTTTGGTTCAAAGTTCCTACTGATGATCCTCTTATCATGGTACTCCTTGGTTTTCTCCTTGTAGATCTTTGAGCTCTCATAGGCCAGATGCCTGATCTCCTCCAGCTCGTGAATCTGGATTGTTCGTCTTTCCTGCTGACCCTTGAAGCAACCGTCGGTGATGATCTTTAGGATCCTCTTCATGAGGCTGTTGTTCTTCGCTAAGAATCAATCATCCGGCCCGCGATGCGTCTCGTCGTCGAAGCCATCCTTGATGTCCTCAAGATCATAGGTGGGCTCAGGTGTTACATCCTCAACGTCCTCCATGCCAGCGTCGTCCTCAAGTACAAGGCGTGGTTCATAACAGAGGTGTTTCGGTCCTGGAAGGAAGCGGATATTCTCGAATCGTCCGGCGGGTGATCTCCTTCGTGGGAGCTTGCAGTAGCAATAGTTACCATCCTTATCTAGGAACATGTAAGTGCTCTCATCACGGAGGATGTGGCACTTGATCAGGTAAGTGGCGTCAATGTAAGCTGGCTCGGGGGCGAACTTCGTGGCGGTGAGGTCGATCTCAAAGTGGCGGAACAATGAAGTGAGCAGACTGCCACATCGATCCTTCATCTGTGACCCTCTCATCAACATGGATTTCTTCGCGGTGAACACCTCGGCAAGCAAGTAGCCTGGGGTTGTGAGAACCTTCACAACTAGGATACCTGCGTGCTGCTCATATCTGATCCTCCATCCACGAGTAGAGCATTTGGAGTTCTCCGTTTGTGATCTTTGAGGTCTGGTCTTTTGCAACTATGCGATTATGTTGAAATAAACAGCCGGTTATTATTCCCAAAATCGAAACCAATCCTAAACCAAGCAAACACTCAAACCAATTGGGATTTTTAGCGAAAATTCCTCACATTTGCTCCCTTTGTTAATCTAGCAACCTAAGAGGGTTGATTTGATTTTAAAGGGAACAAGATTCAATCTAATGTAGCACAAGAAACGCCTCCCAATCGCGATTTGCATGTGATTTTGGGGGAGGGCTGCGTTACTTACTTTTCTCGCCATTGAAGGAGGATGACTGCAAAAAAAACAACCAAAACACGAAAATCCAAAGCAATGAAGATCGAAAACCGAAGAGAAAATGAGAAATGAGAAAATCGGGTTCTAGTGCAAAGGAGAGTGGTTTGCAGCGATAAGAGAAAGTGGGAGGATCGACCTTTAAATAGAAACCTAAACCGCTTCCCCTTCTCTCATCATTTTATTATTTTTTTTATTTAAATTTTTTTATTTTTTTTTGGGTCCGAAATACTTACCTGGGATCAGCTGTTCACCAGCGAGAACAGTCAATATACTGTTCCTTCGATAAGAATTCGGACTTTCTCTTTTTCCTGAAATGAAAATTAAAAGCAAATACAGAAAAATAAAAGAAAAGAAATATTCACACTCACGGTGGGTTGCCTTCAACCAAGCTTGGTTAAAGTCATTAGCTTGACTTTGGCCAGTCTTTTAGGATATGGAGGGTCGCCTATTCTCCTCCTTTTGTGTCCAGCAACACAACTGCTCCATATGGTCGGACCTCTTTAATGATAAGGGGTCCAGACCATCTCGACTTCAATTTACCAGGGAACAGCTTAAGTTTGGAATTGAAGAGCAGGACCTGATCGTTTGGTTCAAAGTTCCTACTGATGATCCTCTTATCATGGTACTCCTTGGTTTTCTCCTTGTAGATCTTTGAGCTCTCATAGGCCAGATGCCTGATCTCCTCCAGCTCGTGAATCTGGATTGTTCGTCTTTCCTTGGCTGATTTGATGTCGAAGTTGAGCAGTTTGACAGACCATGCTGCCTTGTATTCAAGTTCCACCGGAAGATGGCAAGGCTTGCCATAGACCAGGTGATAGGGAGTGGTCCCGAGTGGAGTCTTGTATGCTATTCTGTAAGCCTCGTCTAACTTGAGAGACCAGTCCTTGCGGGTTGTTCCGACTGTTTTCTGGAGAATGTTCTTTATATCTCTATTAGACACTTCCACTTGACCACTGGTTTGGGGGTGGTATGCGGTTGCGACCTTGTGTTTTACACCAATCTTTCTCAACAATCCTTGGAACACCTTATTGATGAAGTGAGTTCCCCCATCACTTATAACCACCCTAGGTACTCCAAATCTTGGGAAGATGATGGAGTTGAACATCTTGGTCACCACACGTGCGTCAATAGTTGGGCTGGCAATCGCTTCTACCCACTTGGAAACATAATCCACAGCAACCAGTATGTACTCATTCTTGTGAGAAGGTGGGAATGGTCCCATGAAGTCGATCCCCCAGCAGTCGAACACCTCTACTTCCAAGATGTAGTTCTGAGGCATTTCATTCTTCTTACTTATACTCCCCATTCTTTGGCATGCATTGCATCGTGATATGAAAGCATGGGCATCCCTGAACATAGTAGGCCACCAAAAACCGGCTTGGAGGACCTTGGAAACTGTTTTGAAGGTGGAAAAGTGACCAGCATTGGAAGAACCGTGAAAATGATGAAGGATTCCTAGAATATCATCCTCTGGAACACACCTTCTGAAGATCCCGTCTTTGCACTGCCGATATAAATATGGTTCGTCCCAAAAGTAGTGCCTTTCTTCCCTCAAAAATTTCCTCTTCTCATTTCCAGTGAACTTCAAAGGTTCTTTCTCAGCTGCCAGGAAGTTGGCGATCTCAGCAAACCATGGAAGATTCGGATATTGCTTCTGGATCACTGCAACGAAGGATTCGTCTACACGGGAACAGTCCTTGCTGATGGTGAATGACTGTTTCGTGCTGCACAGACCAATCGCATTGACGTAATCCACTGGGTGTTCCTCGTCAAGAGCTGTCTCATCTGAGACTTTCATCCTGGAAAGATGGTCTGCCACTCCGTTATCAACCCCCTTATTGTCTCTTATCTCTAGATCGAATTCTTGGAGTAAAAGAATCCATCTTAAGAGACGCGGTTTAGCATCCTTTTTCGTGAGCAGGTACCTCAAAGCTGCATGGTCCGTGTGTAGGATCACCTTAGATCCAACTAGGTAGGACCTGAACTTCTCAAACGCGAACACAATGGCAAGGAGCTCCTTTTCTGTAGTTGCATAGCGACACTGAGCTTCATCCATTGTTCTGCTTGCGTAGTATATCACATGCAGCTTCTTGTCCTTCCGCTGTCCAAGAACTGCTCCCACTGCAAAGTCACTCGCATCTGTCATGATCTCGAAAGGAAGGTCCCAATCTGGAGGTTGGACAACCGGTGCACTGACTAGAGCTTCCTTGATCGTGTGGAATGCGGCTAGACAGTCGCTGTCAAAATCGAACCTGGTCTCCTTGCAGAGCAGCCTATTGAGTGGTCTTGCAATTTTCGAGAAGTCTTGGATGAACCTCCTGTAGAAACCCACATGCCACAAAAAACTTCTAATTCCCTTCGCTGTAGTTGGTGGCTGCAGACTCATCATGACCTCGATCTTTGCCTTGTCCACTTCGATACCTTTCTCTGATATCTTATGTCCCAGAACAATCCCATCTCTGACCATGAAGTGGCATTTCTCCCAGTTCAGCACTAGATGCTTCTCCTCGCACTTCTTCAGAACCCTGCACAAGTTTGACAAACAAACATGAAAGGAGCTTGTAATACCCCTGGCCTAGGGTATCAAGTCATCGCAAGTCAACAGACTCAGATCAAGCCAGACTTGGATGGAGAAGCAATTAGAAGACAGGAATAGAGGTTCAGTCGAGACATTTTGGAGAATGGTCGAGAAGAAACGCGATTTGTTCGAGGAGATGGAATCGAGCCGCGATATGGTCAAGGTGGAGTAAGGACGTTTTAGCAGGGACTTCAAATCAAGTAGGACTCAATCTCAATCATCATCATGGGATAAAATAAGACATTTGGCCGAGTCAGAATGGAGTTGGAACGAGCCAAAGCAAAGATGGTCGATGGAGGTTCCAGATATGGTCGAGACAGAGGTTTGGCATCGGGCAAAGGACGAAGAAGACTATTTTGATTCCAGGAGCTTAAGGATCAACCTAGAAATATTTTCTAAGGCATTTGAAGACATATTTGGGAGTTTGGCCAAGGCAAAACCAAGATGGTCCGGAGAAAGGCAGTTTTGGCCGATATGGTCGAAATAAGCTAGCCAAGGGAAAAGGAAGCCAAATGAAGATGTGAAAACATGGCAAAGGAGTTAAAACGGATGTTTTACAAATTTTCACAACTTTTGGAGAAGGTCAACTCAGAAGCCAAAGTCAACCAAAGTCAAAGGAGAGAGAATGCACCTTATTGGTCCATTTAAGCCATCCGGTCAACCAATAGGAGCATGCCACGTGGAGGGGAAAAAAATTCCTTCAATCCTGGACATCATGTAGAATAAATCAAAGGATTTAATGGTGAAGAAATCAGAGGCAAAAGATTTCTAGGGAGCAAGAAGACATGGAGATAGCATTTGTTCCCAAAATGGGCTACATTTGGTAATGGAGCTAAGGAATGAAGAATCTATTTTCTACATAAAAACCACGACATCTAAGCTTCATAGGTGATCCAATAGAAGTGTTGAATTGGTCTGGAGCACAAAGAAATCAGTTTAGGAGTTTGAAGACCCAAAGGAACCCAAAAGGGCAATTTTGGCGGTTTGGTAAAGAAGGAAGAAGTAGTGTGGAAACATGTCAGGCATCAAAGCGTCCATGCAGTAGTTCTTCAACAACACTCAGAGGTCTACAGAATCTAGAAAGAAGGCCTAAGGAGTAGGTTCACCAGCTGTTGTGCAAAGGAGCCATTTTTGCCTTAAAAATGGGTTATGTGGCAAAGTGGCTTAGAGATGTTTTGATCTGAATTTTCGTACACTTGACCTTCAAGGTAAAGTAATTAACCTTCCAGAAGATGTGACGTAAATGACTTGATTCAGAGTACTTAGCTGCATGCATGAATTTGGAGAATATTTTGGTGGCAAGTGTGTGTCCACTTGCCAAGGAATTCCAACCCCTTCCCTGGCTATAAATATTCCCCTTAGGTTGATTTTTAGAAGTTAGAAACCCCCTGAGCCTTCTATCTCAGTCGATCTTATGCTTTGTTTTTGAGAGAGAAAATGGCTAAAAATCAATAAATTTTTAAAGTGAGTGATGTGAGTGTAGAAGGATTTTGTGTGAGCTTATACTTGTCCTAGGATCTCTTGTAGAGTGCTAGGAGAGGTGGTAAGGCTTTGAATTTGCGTTCAGAAGTTTCATTCCCCTCTTAGCTTTTATCCTCTTTTTAATTAGTTTTTAGGAAAACCCTTAGGTCTTTTGCTTTTGGAGTTTGCTGCGGTTCTTGAAGACCTAGGTGGGTTCCCTTGTGTGTGTTGTGTGTTGTGTGTTGCTAACCATGTGTGTGTGGAGGTTGAAGAGCTTGAACCGTGATGGTTCACAAGCTAGAACCGCCTTTGCGGTTTATGTGTGTGTGTATGGGAGATTGGTAGTCTCCATACTTAAGTGTTGAATTACATTGCATAAATTGTTGTGTTTGTGTATTGCATGTCTAGATCATCTAGGGGTGATGTCTTGTTGTCATGCATTGTGATGTTAGATTGTTAGATTACATGCATGTGTTGTGATTGTTAAGTTGTTAGATTCATGCATGCATTGTTAGTTGTAGTTGCATTGTATTGTATGTAGTGTAGTGGGGTTGCATAGAGATTTGAGTGAGACTCTCTCTTATTCCGGGTAGAGTCTAGGTGTGTCAATCGCTTTTAGGTTGTTTAGTGTTTCTAATCTAGGCTAAGTGTTGCATGGAGGTTAGAGGTGGAGTTCCCTCATGTTAGTTGTGTTTGCATTTTAGTCTAGACTAGGGCGAGTGTTTATTTGTTTGTTTGTTGTTTGTTTGTTTGTTTGTGTAGTGCTTTTGGTCTAGGTGCATGTCACATGGAGGTTAGAGGCGGAGCTCCCTCATGCAGGTTTGTATTGCGATGCACTTAGACTAAAGCATGAGACCATCTCGGAGTTAGATTGGGAGATACCCAATTCTCTGTTGATGTGTGTGGACCCTGGGGTTAGATTGGGAGATACCCAATTCTCCAGTGGTGGAGTGACCTACTCTCCACGGCTTGTCACGTGAAGTCTATCGCGTCCATGGACAAGCGCTGCACGACGATGCGGCCCGGGTTAGATTGGGAGATACCCAATTCCCGGAGTGATGTTTTCCGGTCGTGTGACTTTGGTGTTTGTGGTCGGGAGTGTTCAGAGTGGAGTAGTTAGGGCTCCGTGGTGTGAAGGGATCACGGGATGTGAAGCATGTGGCTCCATCCTTTGTGTGTTTTGTTTTTATGTCTTTGAATCTAGGATTGAGTCTAGATTGTTTTGGGGTAGTAGTTAGTCTCGGGGTGAGACTAGTGTCTCGAGTCTTTGCTTAGTGTGTAGAGTCTTTGCATTGCATTCATGTTTAGTTATCGCATTGCCTTAGTAGTTGCACGTTTACTTTTCCGCATAGCATTATTGTTTGTTGTTTGTTAAGCGTGGGTTGGGAGGGATTGTTGTTGTTTTTTTGGGAACTCGCTGAGTAATCTATGATTGCTCACTCCCTCTCTTCTATGCAGGTAACCTTAGGGGATCGGGCGTTAGCATGGTACGGAGGACGAGGCCAGGCGTAGTTTTCGGTGTTGTTTGCCAGGAGCAAGATGTTGCTGTTTTCACTTGTTTTGTTTTTCATGGGTACTCGTTGACTCGTAGTTTTATTTTCTTTCTGTTGTGCTTGAGGACTTTAGTCGAGTACCCGACTTTGTAAAATAAATAAAAATTATGTTTGTTTAATACGATCCCCGTTGAACGCTGATATATAGTTTTTTCCGAACTTAACACAACTCTCGACCAAAGTACATGTTTGCAAGCATTAGGCTGAGGTCGAGAGGGGCAATATCGTGGTTGGACCAGTCGAGACTTTGAGTTCGTTTGAAGTTTTAACTGGACTGGTTGCGGTACTCGCCACCCTGTGACGCTTCCAGGACGTTCCGGGTTAGTCCGGCCTAGGCCGGTCGGGGGTGTTACAGATTGTGGTATCAGAGCATGGTTGAGATACCGTGCTTTCGTTTGCGGGTTTTTCAAATGTTTTATCGAGTCAAAAGGAGTCGCAAACAACATCACTAGGGAACTGGCACGTCCTCTACTTAGGATTAGGATTAGGTATGTTAGGTTAGATCAGTTTTTGGGAATTTAGGACCTTACCTTTTACATTGTGTTGCAGTTTCTGCTGTTGGTAATCAACATGGTAGGAGTGGATCAAGAATGAGGAATGTGGTACGGTTACGAAGAGTTGGGCAAGCGTCCGGAGCAGCCGGATATAATGGGTCAAGTGAATCAAGCTCATCTAGCGACTCGGAGTCTGATTCCAACTTTGAAGATGAGAATTTGATCGAGAGCACCGAGAGTTCACATGTGACAGGGTCATCTGAGTTTGAAGAAGCTGAGGTACTTGACAAAATTGAAGAAGAATCTGATCATTTGGAGGGTATGAACTTCTTCGCAGGTGTGGAAGCCATTCCGCAAGTATCGTCCGACTCATTCAACTTCCAGTATGGTTATGGCAATGAATTTTGGGAAGCAATGGAGATCAGTTCATCAGATGTGGAGATCGTTGAACCGCCACCACCAGAAATCATCGACATCTCATCGGACAGCACAGTGGCCGTCAACATTATCGACATCAGCTCACGAGAGACTAGTCCATGGATCCCAATTCCAGCTTGGAGTCCAGCGTTTTCATTTGGAGGATCTATCAATTTCAGCTTGGAGAGTATTGGGAAATCTCTGACCCATACTACAAGTATCATTACTTGCCAATGCCAATGGAGTCATCATTACCCAATCCAGAAGCCGGAACAGAAGCAATAGGAGTGGATATGGAAGTTCAGCAAGAAACCGGAAGAGAAGTTCAGATGATGGAAGGTACTCAGAACGGAACGACCAAAACAAGCGGAACTCTAAGAGGGACATGGGAAACCATGGGAATGACTGAAGACTATGCTTTGTGCGGATTAAGTGATCAATGTGTTCAAGCATGTCCAAGAGTCACAGATCAGCCGGATTTGAGCCGTTTTGCAGTATGCACTGCGTGTGCAAGAAGTGGACACTTCGTCGCAGATTGCCCAATGACTAGCGTGACCAGAGCCGTACCCATCTACGTCGTTCCTCCTGCAAGCCCTGCTCGATCAGCATCATCTGCAACAGGAGGATCAAACCGTAGAAACCATGACCTTTCTAGGAGCCCTTGTCGTGAAGCCCGTGGCGGCTAAAGGTAAGTGGGCGCTGATCCTTTTCTTTGGGTACAGTAACTATTATTATGGTTGTGCTTGTTTAGTCTTTGCAATTGTTTTCATTGTTTGGTTTGTTGCATGTTGCGTGTGCAACTTTGTTTTGTTGTGTTCTACGGACGAGAAGTTCGGGTAGCAAGTGTAGTATAGTGTGTAGACTTTGCTAGTATGTGTTAGTTAGGTTTCGCTTTAGAAAATCGCATTTTCTTAGTGGAGAGTGAACCCTAGAATTTAGGAAGCCTACCCTTATTTATAGCCATGTGATGTGTTATGTTGAGAATGTTCGTGATGTCGGAGGGACATAAAACTTGGCATAGTGTACTCAAAATACTCGTTCATGCATGAGGAAGAATTAAGAATCAGAGGCGACCATTGTGATGATCAGCAGTGAGTGTGCAAGAGTTCAGAGTCATTAGTGTGTAGGTTCAGAGTCGTCAGTGTGTAGGTTAAGAGTCATCAGTGCAAGAGTCCAGAGTCGTCAGACCAGAGCAGATTATGGTATCAGATTGTGGTATCGCGAGAGCACCTAGAGGTCAAGCAAGTGAAGAAGCAACCAAGACAGTAATGGAAGCATGAAGGCTGGAGTACATGGTGTATTTAGGATGTCTCAAGAGATCAAATTTATTAAAGAGCAAGAAGCCGAGAAATCAAGAGAAGAGATGTCAAGTGGAAGACAAATCCGAGGAAATTTAGTTGCGAAGCCCAAACGATGTAAAGCCAAAAGAAAGAATGTGCCCGGAGTAGAAGACGAAGCCTGATCAGATGTCAACCAGAGAAATATGAGAGAAGTCAAAGATGGAGGCCCAAACAAGAAATAAAACCGTGCCAATGATCAAAGAAGAAGTTGTTTCTAAGGAGGGGAGACAAATATAGAAATTCCGAGCAGGTTTGCATAGCAAGATACAGCTGCAATGAAACCAGATGGTGAAAGCAGATAGTGACATCAACAGCGAAGAACCAAGGAGCAGATCAAGGAAGAGACAGTGGAAGACTAAAGCTAATAACAGTTGGATCAAGACGAAGAAGAAATCCGAAGGTGGCAGCAGAAGATAGAAGTACCTTGTGAATTCGAGGACGAATTCATTTAAGGAGGGGAGAATGTAATATCCCTGGCCTAGGGTATCAAGTCAACGCAAGTCAATGGACTCAGATCAAGCCATACTTGGATGGAGAAGCTATTAGAAGACATGAATAAAGGTTCAATCGAGACATTTTGGAGAATGGTCGAGAAGAAACGTGACTTGGTCGAGGAGATGGAATCGAACCGCGATATGGTCAAGGTGGAGTAAGGACGTTTTAGCAAGTACTGCAAATCAAGTAGGACTCAATCTCAATCATCATCATGGGATAAAAGAAGACATTTGGCCGAGTCAGAATGGAGTTGGAACGAGCCAAAGCAAAGATGGTCGATGGAGGTTTCAGAGATGGTCGAGACAGAGGTTTGGCATCGGGCCAAGGACGAAGAAGACTATTTTGATTCCAGGAGCTTAAGGATCAACCTAGAAATATTTTCTAAGGCATTTGAACATATTTGGGAGTTTTGCCAAGGCAAAACCAAGATGGTCTGGAGAAAGGCAGTTTTGGCCGACATGGTTGAAATAAGCTAGCCAAGGGCAAAGGAAGCCAAATGAAGATGTGAAAACATGGCAAAGGAGTTCAAAAGGATGTTTTACACATTTCCACAACTTTTGGACAAGGTCAACTCAGAAGCCAAAGTCAACCACAGTCAAAGGAGAGAGAATGCACCTTATTGGTCCATTTAAGCCATCCGGTCAACCAATAGGAGCATGCCACGTGGAAGGGACCAAATTCCTTAAATCCTGGACATCATGTATAATAAATCAAGGGAATTTACGGTGAATAAATATGAGGCAAAAGACTTCTAGAGAGCAAGAAGACATGGAGATACCATTTGTTCCCAAAATGTGCTACATTTGGTAATGGAGCTAAAGAATGAAGAATCTCTTTTCTACATCAAAACCACGACATCTAAGCTTCATAGGTGATCCAATAGAAGTTTTGAATTGGGCTGAAGCACAAAGAAATCAGTTTAGGAGGTTGAAGACCCAAAGGAACCCAAAAGGGTAATTTTGGGGGTGTGGTAAAGAAGGAAGAAGTAGTGTGGAAACATGTCAGGCACCAAAGCGTCCATGCAGTGGTTCTTCACCAACACTCAGAGGTCTATAGAATCTAGAAATTAAGGCCTAAGGAGTAGGTTCACCAGCTGTTGTGCAAAGGAGCCATTTTTGCCTTAAAAATGGGTTATGTGGCAAAGTGACTTGGAGATCAAGTTTTGATCTGAATTTTCGTACACTTGACCTTCAAGGTAAAGTAATTAACCTTCCAGAAGATGGGACATAAATTACTTGATTCAGAGTACTTAGCTGCATGCATGAATTTGGAGAATATTTTGGTGACAAGTGTGTGTCCACTTGCCAAGTGATTCCAACCCCTTCCCTGGCTATAAATACCCCCCGTAGGTTGAGTTTTAGAAGTTAGAAACCCCCTGAGCCTTCTCTCTCAGTCGATCTTATGGTTTGTTCTTGAGAGAGAAAATGGCTAAAAAACCAATAAATTTTTAAAGTGAGTGAGGTGAATGTAGAAGGCTTTTGCGTGAGCTTATACTTGTCCTGGGATCTCTTGTAGAGTGCTAGGAGAGGTGGTAAGGCTTTGAATTTGCGATCATAAGTCTCATTTCCCTCTTAGCTGTTAGCCTCTTTTTAATCGGTTTTTGGGAAAACCCTTAGGTCTTTTGCTTTGGAGTTTGCTGCGGTTCTTGAAGACCTAGGTGGGCTCCCCTGTGTTTGTTTTGTGTTGTGTGTTGCTAACTGTGTGTGTGTGCAGGTTTAAGAGCTTGAACCGTGATGGTTCACAAGTTAGAACCGCCTTTGCGGTTTATGTGTGTGTATGGGAGATTGGTAGTCCCCATACTTAAGTGTTTAATTATATTGCATAATATTGTTGTGTTTGTGTATTGCATGTCTTGATCATCTAGGGGTGATGTCTTGTTGTCATGCATTGTGATGTTAGGTTGGTAGATTACATGCATGTGTTGTGATTGTTAAGTTGTTAGATTCATGCATGCATTGTTAGTTGTAGTTGCATTGTATTGTATGTAGTGTAGTGGGGTTGCATAGAGATTTGAGTGAGACTCTCTCTTATGCCGGGTAGAGTCTAGGTGTGTCACTCGCTTTTAGGTTGTTTAGTGTTTCTAGTCTAGACTAAGTGTTGCATGGAGGTTAGAGGTGGAGCTCCCTCATGCTAGTTGTGTTTGCATTTTAGTCTAGACTAAGGCGAGTGTTTGTTTGTTTGTTTGTTTGTGTAGTGCTTTTGGTCTAGATGCATGTCGCATGGAGGTTAGAGGCGGAGCTCCCCCATGCAGGTTTTTATTGTGATGCACTTAGACTAAAGCATGAGACCATCTCGGAGTTAGATTGGGAGATACTCAATTCTCTGTTGATGTGTGTGGACCCTGGGGTTAGATTGGGAGATACCCAATTCTCCAGTGGTGGAGTGACCTACTCTCCACGGCTTGTCACGTGAAGTGGGTCGCGCCCATGGACAAGCGCTGCATGACGATGTGGCCCGGGTTAGATTGGGAGATACCCAATTCCCGGAGTGATGTTTTCCGGTCATGTGACTTTGGTGTTTGTGGTCGGGAGTGTTCAGAGTGGAGTAGTTAGGGCTCCGTGATGTGAAGGGATCCCAGGATGTGTAGCATGTGGCTCCATCCTTTGTGTGTTTTGTTTTTATGTCTTTGAGTCTAGGATTGAGTCTAGATTGTTTTGGGGTAGTAGTTAGTCTCGGGGTGAGACTAGTGTCTCGAGTCTTTGCTTAGTGTGTAGAGCCTTTGCATTGCATTCATGTTTAGTTATCGCATTGCCTTAGTAGTTGCATGTTTACTTTTCTGCGTTCCATTATTGTTTGTTGTTTGTTAAGCGTGGGTTGGGAGGGATTGTTGTTGTTTTTCTGGGAACTCGCTGAGTAATCTATGATTGCTCACTCCCTCTCTTCTATGCAGGTAACCTTAGGGGATCGGGCGTTAGCTGGGTACAGAGGATGAGGCCAGCCGTAGTTTTCCGGTGTTGTTTGCCAGGAGCAAGATGTTGCTGTTTTCACTTTTTTTTCATGGGTACCCGTTGACTCGTAGTTTTATTTTCTTTCCGTTGTGCTTGAGGACTTTAGTTGAGTTCCAGACTTTGTAAAATAAATAAAAATTATGTTTGTTTAATAAAATCCCCGTTGAACGCTGATATATAGTTTTGTCTGAACTTAACACAACTCTCGAACAAAGTACGGGTTGGCAAGCCTTAGGCTGAGGTAGAGAGGGGCGATATCGTGGTCGGACCGGTCAAGACTTTGAATTCGTTTGAAGTTTTAACTGGACTGGTTGCGGTACTTGCCACCCCTGCGACGCTTCCGGGACGTTCTGGGTTAGTCCAGCCTAGGACGGTCCGGGGGTGTTACCTTGGCATAGGCATCAGCATCAACACTCTCTAAGTTATGCTCGGCTTCAGCTCTGACTAAGGAGAGTTCGAGGGGATCATCGGTGAGAATTTCCTCAATCATTCCCTCATAAGGTTCCAGCGGGTCGCTCTCCTCTTGGACTGTGAAAGTCTGTCCATCCAGCATTGGTTTCTTGAGCATATGATTCATCTCAAACTTCATCACAATGTCCCCAAGGTGGAGATCGATTTTCCCTTTCCGAACATCTATGATAGCTCTGACAGTGCATAGGAATGGTCTACCCAAGATTAGGGGATCCTTTGACTCTTCCTCAAGTTCCAGAACCACGAAATCAGCGGGGACAAGTGTGTTCCCAACTAGAACTTGGAGATCCTCAATTATTCCAATTGGGGACTTTACTGATCGATCAGCAAACACAAAGGGACATCCTGGTAGGTTTAAAATCTGTGTATTCCAGGCGCTTAGCTATAGAGTATAGCATGAGGTTTATGCTTGACCCTAGATCGACGAGTGAGCATGAGAAGACTGTTCTCCCAATCTGGATAAAGAGAACAAATTTTCCCGGATCGTCCAGTTTCTTGATCCTCTTGTTCTTGAGCACTGCACTGCACTCTTTTGAGACGATCATGAACACATTGTCATCTGATATTTTCCCAGAAATCAGTCCCTTCACAAAGTTACGCATGGATGGTATCATCTGGATTGCGTTCATGAGGGGAAGTCTGACTGTTAGGTCTTCCAGCATCTTTCTGGACTTCATCTCCTCCTAATCCTTACGAACCTTAGCTGGAATAGGGTAGGGTATCTTTGGTATATACTGACGAGCAGCGGAAGGTTCTACAGACGGTGGAACAGCTTCAGCATGCTGTTCGGCAGCTGTCGGAGCGGTCTCAGTAGGTTGTTCTGCTGCTTCTTCATTTGTAGGTGCAGCTTCAGGCGTTTGATCTGACTCTCTCTGTTTCCCCTTCTCCGCTGATGTGAATCTCCTGGGTTCCAGATCAGTCAATTTCTTCCCACTCCTCAACGCGACTGCATTGCACTCCTTGGGGTTCTTGTCTGTTTTTTCCAGGAAGAGTACCTTGCTGTCTCTTCAAACTTTCGGCAGTCTGAGCAATCTGGATGTCCATCTGTCTCATATGGCTTGAGACGTTGTCATATTTGGCACTCAGGCCATTAAACATATGGTTCATTCTGCTCTTAATGTCATTTGTGACCTGATTCAGTGCCTTTACTTGGATCTGCTTTCCTTGGAGTAGCTGGCTCATCATCATGGCAAGACTTTTTCATCTCGTCCTGCGGACTGAGCATTTTGAGCCGGGCTGAGATCGTAGGTTCGTCCTTGATTGTTATACCCCCTTTGGTATCCACTGTTCTGACCCTGGTTCCCTTGAACGTTTTCTGTGGCACCGTCTGGCTTAGGGTTGTTGAACAGGTGGGGATTGTTCCTCATGTTAGGGTTCGGGTGATAGTTCTTGAACTGCCATCTCTGCCCATTCACGTAGCTCACTTCGTGCTGATCCTCAGCCGACTGATCTGCCTCTGATGTAGTATCTGCGGTTGTTTTATCCTGAGGGGATTCTCCCATGATGAATACTTGGTTCTTATTATTCTTAATCAGCTGATCAACCTTGGCAGAGAGCTCGTGTATCTTGTGATTGTCGATGCTGTTCACCTTCTGAGTGCGATCAGTCTCACGGTTGTTATCAGCTGAGATTGAGGCCATGTTCTCAATTAGTGCGAAGGCACCTCGAGTCGATTGGGTCATGAAGTCTCCATTACTGGGTGAGTTCAAGGTGTTCTTGTACTCCCAACCTACTCCATCGTAGAACACTCTCTGCGGTAGACGTTGAATCGCTCCCATGCATCGCAGAACGGCTCATCTACTAGCTGTTTGAAAGTCGCAATCTTCTGTCTCAGAGCTGCCGTTTTCGATTTCGTGTAGAAGTGGCTCAAGAAAGAAGATCTGACCTGTTCCCAAGTGGTAAGCGATCCAGTAGGTAGGGAATCTAGCCAGCGAGCAGCTTTCCCATCGAGAGAGAAAGGGAAAAGGGTACACTTGATGTAATCTGGTGGTACTCCATTAGCCTTAGTGAACCCACACATCTTCTCAAAGTTCTCAATGTGGTCCATTGGAATTTCCGCGGGAAGTCCACTGAAGATCTTCCTTTGCACCAGATTTATCAAGGCTGGCTTGACTTCAAAGCCCTGCCTGGTGCACGGTGGAGGGTTGATGGCAGAGCGCGTAGTAGGCAGGTTACACAATAGGTTTCTCTGGCCGATCGGAGGAGCCTTCTCCTGTTGATTCTGCTGATTAGCAGCATTCAGAGCTGCTTTCTCGGCAGCATCTTGTTGCGCTTGGATGGTTTTCTGCATCTGCTGTTGCATGAGTGCAAACGCAGCAGTGAGATCATCCTGGTTGCCATGATAATCCATATTAGTGTTGGTAGGCCTAGGTTGTTGACGGTTCTGTCGTTATAATCTCGCTAGTTCTTCTTTGGTAAGCTGATGTAATGGTCCTTGTGCGTTGCTCCGAGTGTGTCTACTGGTCATGCACCTGGATCATCAGCTGCAACAGTGAAGTAAAGACGAGTTAGATATCTTAGACTAAATATGAAACCAAAAAATAAAGGTAAAAATATCTGGTCCCCGTCGCAATGGCGCCAAAACTTGATACACTAAAAATAAATCCTTGCTACTGTCAAGTTAACCGTTGTGATTACAGTACTTTAGATTCAATCCAGAGGACCAGTCTACACTTTACTTTTATGAGTTCAATATTAAGCTAAGAAGAAAATTGAGTTTTAATTTCAAGAGTGACGCGAATAACAAGTAAAAAGCTTAGGTAATGAATTCAAATTAAAAGGAGTTAATCTAGGATGAATGTGAGTGTTCTCAATCACAACCGAGCAGTTATTCAGATTCGATGCAGTCCTATCTAGAACTCGGAGAACTGGCTAGAGCAACACAGCGATCAGACTCAGCGCCTAAGATGTCGTGTAGTTGTTCTTTTCACCGATCAGACTCAGCGCCTAAGATGTCGCTTTGTCTGAGATCTGATGGTAAACCTTATTGAATGATTCCGATTTGTTCACAGTGCACCTTAACATCTACTTTCATGTGGCTAAGGATGCAATGCTCATTCATGCATGATCTAGCAACCTATGACACTTTTGATGCACATGTTAACCTAGGATCAGACGCTAGATGATCAGTTTAGCGTAAGCATTAAACAAAAAATGAATGAAGATTTACTTAATGATAATCTATCTATGCTCAGTTGCGATATGCACTCTATCACCCTAGATCAACAGTCGACTACTCAATCATGATGCAACGAATACCCAAAGTCAATTACTTTGCCCCATGAGTCCTATTGATTCATATTGAAAGAGAGACCATTACTTTATTGCATTTTAGCTTAGTTTTAGTTTACTTCATTCCACTCTTTTGATTGCACTTAGCTTAAGTATAGACTTGCATTCCATTTGCTTTAGAATCACCTAGGATTGGTTCGACAATCTCTTATACTACAACATTTGATTAGACCCTTGAAAACTCTCATCATCATGCTGTTGCATGAGTGCCATTGCAGCAGTGAGATCATCCTGATTGCCGTGATCACCCATATTGGTGTCTGTTGGTCTCGGCTGTTGACGGTTATGTCGTTCTAATCTTGCGAGTGCTTCGTTGGTAAGCTGTTGTAATGGTCCTTGTGCGTTTCTCCGAGTATGTCTACTGGTCATGCACCTGGATCATCTGCTTCAACAAAGAAATAAGAGCAAGTTAGATATCTCAGACTAAATATGAAACCGAAAAATAAAGGTAAAATAATCTGGTCCCCGTCGCAACGGCGCCAAAACTTAATACACTAAAAATGAATCCTTGCTACTGTCAAGCTTAACAGTTGTAAATGTAATATTTGAGATTCACTCCAAAGGAACAGTTTACACGTTGCTCTTATAAGTTCAATATTAAACTGAGAACAATGGTTTGTTTTGATTTCAATAGTGACGTAGAAAACAAGCAACTAGAGTTTTAAAATCAATTTAAACAAGAAGCCAGCCTAGGGTATTTCATCGGGTGCTGATGTAGAGCCAAACAATTATTCAAGCGCAATGAGATGCAATCTGGAATTCGGATCACTCAGCTGGAATAATCCACTGTCGTGGTATTGTCCCCTTTGCGGATCGAGCTTGCCGCCTAAGCTCTCGCCTGGAACAAGATTCGATCACAAGCTTTAGAGATCAAGTCCGATCTGTTCACTTACCACCCTAATATCTACTTTCCCTGATTAGGGATACTAAGCTCATTCAATATATGTCAAGCTATCTCCTGCATGGTTAGCTAGGTGATTAATCTCAAGATCTAACACTAAGTGATCAATTTAATGCAAGCAGTAAGAACGATATGAATGAAGAATCAATGAAATCACTTATCTATTTTTAGCTCAAGACCTCAACCCCCTAAAACCCTAAGCAATCTTAAGAAACTACTCGATCATTATGCAAGAAGAGATAGACATGATTTCTGAATAATACTGCATAGAAAATAGAGTAGAAAACAAAGGGTTCAGGATGATCTTCTCTATGAGAGATGGAGCCTTCTCCCTTACAAGTTGCAATCGCCAAAAATAGAGTCTAGATCTCTTGTAAAATTAGCGTAAGAAATAAAATAATAGATAAGAGCACTTTTATATGGAGGCGCCGTCGATTTCTGGAGAGGGAAGGTGATTAGGGCGAATCTTCAAAGATATGGAAATTTCCATAATAGTTGGGAACAGTCCTCCTCGTTTCTCCGCATGATTGCTCCTATTGAATCAATCGCCTAACTGCTCCATTTGACTTTTCCCCATGAAAAACTTCAATTCTTGCACCTTTCTTCATGCTCCTTCCTTTAGCTCTTTTAGTCTACTCTATACCTGAATTGACTCAAAAAGGACTGGACTAACTTGATAAAACCTTGAAAACTGGTTAGAAAACATATCTATAATGGTGTCAAAAACACCATATATCAGGCGTCCAACCCGCGTCCAGCTCTCACCCAAGGTAATGTCTTCATGTCTTGGTTCATGGTTTGGCTTGTCCAAGCTTGGCCAAACTCCATTCTTCACCTCTTTTTGATCACAAAGCTCCCAAACACCTCAAATAACTCCATAGTACACTCCAACACCTTATAAAGACTCATGAATGCAATATGGACCCTAAAGATGCCTAATTCCTAATCTACATGATCAAAATGCACAAGATATGATTGCTAAAAACATGTAAATATGCAAGACATCATTTTGCTCCATTTCAAACTCTAATCTCTGTAAGTGAGTATGTTGCTCTTCTTCTCTTCTCTTTCTTGCTATCTCCCTCTCAAGTGCAGCTATGTTTTCAACTCTTGGGACTAGGCTTGATGAACCTCTGCTCCTCAAGTTCATACACCTGAAATGCAAAGGGAGATGAAGAAGCAGAATCAGTAACTTGCAAAAAGAAAATAAGACTTAGTCTCAAGCAAAGACTAAATCCCAATGTCAAAACCAACTTAGATTTGGCAAAGGCGCCAATTTGATGCTCTCAATATCACAATCGAATGGTATGTCACTGTAGCATTTTAGGATCGTATCCACAGAGAACTAGAGACTTATACACCAAGAATACACAAACTTTCCTAATCTAAGCAAACAGAAGATGGATGAGGGTAACAAGCTAAGATCCTAGAAATATAAACAAGGTGATGTCTGCTCTCTTCACAGCTGGTGTCTCAGCTCTCGGCTCAGCTTTCTGCAGACTCTTTAATTCAGCCTTGTTGGCAGCATCCTTCAGAATATGTGCTTCAGCTGTGGCCACAACAAATCTCTCAACTTCCCCAAATCAGTTACAAACATCAGTCTTTCAATCTCATCCTCCTCTTTGTCAAGAGCACTCATCTCAATCTCTGGAGAAGTAGTAGAGAGGACAACATTGCAAGACTCTTTGGGATTCTTCTCTGGTTTTCCTGGTAGAGATCCCATTGGGCTCTTGGAAGATGAAGACATGGAGGCAACCTGGCTCTCCAAAGCTTTGAGATGAGAGGCAAGTTGCATGTACTTGTTGTTCAGGTCAGAATAGGTCCCATCAATCTTTGCATGGATGTGCTTGAACTCATCTCCAATGTGCTTAGCATTTCTCTCTTGAGCTTCTAAGATTTGCTTGAACATGGACTCCGTATTTGAACTTGGAGCTTGTGCTTGAGAAGAGCTTCCTTGAGTCTGAGGAGACTGATTGGCTTGAGGATACTTCTGCTTGGCTTGGTAACCTCCTTGCTGACTGTTGTAGTAAGGCCTTTGCTGATAGTTGTTTTGGTACTGAAAATTTGGCTCCTTCCTGTACCATGTACCATTAGAATTGATGAAGCACAGCTCCTCTTCGCCTTCTAAACCGTCAACCTCATGGACCTTGGGAGGAACCTCTTGACTAGGTCCACCCACAAAGTTCATCTGCTCCTGTTTAGCTTGGTTTGAAAGAATCAAATCCATCTTCTCTTGCAAGGACTTGATCTCTTTCTTTGTCTGCTGATCATCACTTCTGTTGACCCTATCATGCTCCTCACTGTAGACTGACTCACTCCTGGCCATGTTCTCCACCAGCTCCTCCGCATCCTCTTCAGTTCTTCCCAAGAAGAAACCATTGCTAGCAGTATCAAGTCTGTTCCTGAACTCTGGTAGAGCCCCTCTGTAGAAGGTACTAAGTAGACTGTCCTTGGTGAAGCCATGATGTGGACATTGAGTCCAATAGCCTTTGAATCTCTCCCATGCTTCACCAAAACCTTCAGGATTCTTCAGCTGAAACCCAGAGATTTCATTTCTGATATTGGCTGTCCTTGAGGTAGAGAAGAACTTCTCTAGGAAGGCTTTCTTGCACTCATTCCAAGTGGTAATAGAGTCACTTGGAAGAGCCTTCTCCCAATTGTGTACCTTGTCTCCCAAAGAGAAGGGAAAAAGCCTCAGTTTGAAAGCATCTTCAGAGACTCCATTAGTCCTGGACAAGCTACAGTAGCTACCAAATGTGTCCAAGTGATCAAGTGGATCCTCTACAGCAAGGCCATGAAACTTGTTGTTCTCAATCAAATGCAACAGCCCTGATCTGATCTCAAAGTTGTTGTTTTCCACAGCTGGTGGCCTGATTCCTCTTCTATCACCATGGATGTGAGGTTAGTCATAGGTCCCAATGGCTCTAGCTTGGCGCTGTGGATGTTGTGGTTGGCGCTGTGGTCTAAGGTTGTCAGCTCTTGGACCATTTTCCCCTAGGGCATCACCATCTTGAGGCTGATTCTCCATATCAAACCCCAATATTTGCAAGTGAGCCTGTTGCTCTTCCTCTCTTCTCTTTCTTGCTATCTCCCTCTCAAGTGCAGCAATCTCTTCAACAGTGGGAAACCAAGTTTGATGCACCTCTGCTTCTTGTAAACATACACCTGCAATGCAAAGGGAGAAGAAGAAGGAGAATCAGTAACAAAATAAAAGAAAAATGACTTAGTCTCAACTTAGAACTTGGCAACGGCGCCAATTTGATGTGAAGAGTTTTAAAGGCTCCTAATCAAATGTTGTAGTATAAGAGATTGTCGAACCAATTCTAAGAGATCTCAATGCAAAGGGAATGCAAGTCTATGCTTAATCTAAGTGCAACCATTGAGTGAAGATGATTATGAACTAAGGCAATACTAGAAATGCAATAAAAGATGAACTTTCTTTTCAATATGAGGCAAGGGGATTCTTGGGACAAGGGAATTGACCTTGGGTGATCAAGTCCACGAAGACTATGTAAAGGGAACCTAAACCCTATAGCAAGGATCGACACTTCAAGACTTAGAGATTAGGGTTAGGCGGCTCGAACTATGGTTTATACACCAATTCGTTGTAGTCCCTGCTCTATTCATCAATAAGAAAGTCTCTTCAAGTCTATTTACATCCCAATTCCTGTAACTCTCAACAAATCTCTCAAACAACTTACGAATCTCATGAACTCTCTAGCTTATCTGCTGTTCCGTGGTACTCACAAAGAACCTGCAAAAAAATCCCCGAACAGTTTGGCGCTAGAAGGAGGGGAGTAATCAAAAATACGTGACGATGACAGTGGATGAGCATAACGAGTTACCGAAATCCACCCCGAGAGAAGCCGAGCTTCAAAGGCAGCTAAACAGCTCGCACAACCAAGTAACCGAGCTACATAGAGCTCGGGAAGACACCGCAGAAAACCCCGAGATCCTCTCGGAAGTTCAGGGTTTAAAGAGTCACCTGGAAGAGCACTCCAAGCGACTAGAGCAACGCAAGGAGAAGCTCAGCCAACTCGAGGCCGAGAATATCTCCCTCCGAGATGAGAATCAGCTCCTCAATACGGTCAGCAACAAGAAGCGTCACTTCCGAACTCAAGTCCGACCTATGCCCACTCTGGAGACACCTAATTCCGAAGGAGACGCAACTCACCCGCAAACGGTGCTCAGCGAGAACGAGGCGAACCGAGACGAGGTCAGGAACACCCAGATCCATGACCTGGAGAGCGACTCCGAACCGGAGTCCGACAAGGATGCTCCCGAAGGGGCTGCCGCAGCAAGGTCTTTCATGACCTCCTACCTGGAGCAGATGTTCTCCAAGAAGTTCGATGCCATCCAGTCTATGGTAGAGAGACTTCCAGGAGTGGTTCCTCCGATCCAGAAGAGCGGTCCAGACTCCTACGCGGATACCCCCTTAACGGATAAAATCGCGCTAATAGAGATGCCAAGGAAATTCTCCTTCCCCAACATTAAGATGTATGACGGCACGGGAGACCCAGACGACCACATCGCGCAGTACAAGCAGAGGATGCTCGCTGTGTCACTCCCTAGGGAGTCGCGTGAAGCCACGGTGTGCAAAGGATTCGGGTCGACCCTCGTCGGACCCGCCTTGCAGTGTTACATCAGCCTACCCACCAGGTCCATATCCTCTTTCGCAACCCTCAGCGACCAGTCCGTGTAGCACTTCGCGAGTTGGAGGAACCTGGAGAAAACCTTGGACTGCCTCTACGAGATTCATCAGCGGCGAACTGAGTCTCTGCAAAGCTACATCGCACGTTTCAACCAGGAGAAGGTGGCGATCCCTGGATGCAACATTCCTACAGCTTTATCCGCCTTCAAGAGAGGCTTACTCTCAGACGGGGACCTCTACAAAGAGCTAACTAAATACCAGTGCAAGACGATGGAAGACGTGCTATCCCAAGCTTGGGCTCAGGTTAAGTGGGAGGAAGATGTCACTGGCCGCGCTGAGGTTTTGCTGAAATAGGGCCAGAATGGGGCCAGGCAGGACAGGCACGAGCGTGACGAGAGACCATCTCAGAGACCAGCTAAGGACTCCGTGACCAGGAATCTGGGCAAGTATCAGTTTTACCCAACTGAGAAGGCAGAAGGAGTGGCACTATCCACATGGCCTGATATCTCCCACCTCTCTATATCGAGGCCGGAACTGATCAACGCTCTGAGGCAGATGGGCCAACAAGTCAAGTGGCCTCAGAAGATGAATGCGCCCGATTCCTTCCGGAATCCCGACCTCTGGTGTGACTTCCACGGTGACCACGGTCACAAAATGGAGGATTGCGTCGTGCTGAAGATCGAGGTCAACGAGCTACTCAAGAAGAGACATCTCCGGGAGTTCCTCTCAGACAAGTCCAAGAGCCACCTGAGTAAAGGGACCTCCGGGAAGCCAACTGAATCTGTCCCGACTTCGCCACCTCGGCAGGACAGAACGATTCACGTCATATCTGGAGGCTCGGAGATAAGCGGTATAAGCCATTCAGCCGCCAAAAATAGCACCCGTAACGCCAAGTACGGCCTGGAAACCACGCAACCTAAGCGTCTGCTCCTGGGAACCGATAAGAACAGTTTCACGGCCAAGGAACAGGAGAGGGTCCTACCCCCGCATCAGAACACCCTAGTCATATCGCTCACTTTAGTGAATTGCCTAGTAAAAAGGATACAGGTGGATAACGGAAGCTTCAGCAACATCATATTCCAGGCTGCCTACCAGGACATGGGATTGGAAGAAACCGCCTTGACGCGTAAATGAACTCCACTCGTAGGGTTCAGCTGAGAAGTCAAATAGACTGCCGGAGAAGTTATTCTTCCGGTATACGCAGAAGGAATCAACATGTCAACCAAGTTCCTGGTGGTCGATTGCCTATCCTCCTCCAATATGATTTTAGGGCGGCCCTGGATCCATGATATGGGAGCCGTCTCTTCAACACTCGACCAGATGATAAAGTTCTCCACCCCATGGGGCATAAGATCAATCAAGGGTGACCAGGAGAACCCCTGATCCTGCTATCAGACTACCCTAAAAGGAAAGACCAAGGTCTTATAGCAATTACAGAACCGGCCTCCGATTCAACATACTGAGGAGCCCGAGGTTGAAGAAATGGATGAGGTGTCATTGATTGAAGGGGACCAGCCTCGACGCCTCAAAATAGGCTCTAAGCTACCCGAAGGCTCAAAAGGAGGTTAATTGACTTCCTCATATCCAACTCCGATTGCTTCGCCTGGTCTCACGTCGACATGCCTGGGATCGATCCAGAGATGATCATGAACAAGTTACAGGTGGACTCTCAGTAACAGCCAGTCTGGCAGAAGAGAAGGAAATTCGCTCTTGAGAGGGATGCAATCATCAACGAGGAAGTCAAGAACCTGCTCAACGCAGGATTCATCCGCGAGGTGCAGTACCCGGAGTGGCTAGCTAACGTGGTGGTAGTCAAGAAAAAGAATGGAAAATGGAGTCTGTATAGACTTCAAAGACCTCAACAAGGCCTGTCCAAAGGACCCCTTTCCCTTACCTCACATCGACAAACTCGTCGATGCCACAGCTGGGTACCAGCTAATGATCTTGATGGAAGCGTTCTCTGGCTACAACCAGATACTCATGCATCCAGACGATCAGAAGAAAACATCTTTCATGACCTCCCGCAGCATCTATTGCTACAAGGTCAGGCCCTTTGCCTAAAAAATGCGGGGTCCACCTACCAAAGGATGGTGAATATGATGTTCGCGGATCAGATCGGGCAGACCTTTGAAATATATATTGACGATATACTAGTGAAGTCCCTGAAATCTGAAGACCATATCTCGCACCTGCAGCAAGCCTTCTCTACCCTGCGGAAATACAGCATGAAGCTCAACCCAGCCAAAAGCATGTTTGGAGTGAGCTCTGGAAAGTTCTTGGGGTACATCGTGACCCACATGGGCATCAAAGAAAATCACGAACAGATACGTGCTCTCCAGTCCATTCCTTCCCCGAGGAACGTCAAAGAGGTCCAAAGGCTAACAGGAAGGATGGCAGCTCTGAGGAGATTTATCTCCAGGCTATCCGACAAGTCTCACGCCTTCTTCGAAACACTAAAGAACCCAAAAGATTTCCAATGGAAGGAGAAATGCGAGTCCACCTTAGGCGAGCTCAAGGCATACATCACCACTCCTCCTCTCCTGTCGACGCCCTTGGCAGGAGAAGCAGTATTACTATACGTCGCGGTTTTGATGCACGCCTTAAGCGCCGTCCTGGTACGCGAGGAAGGAAACAAGAAACTTCCGATCTACTACGTGAGTAAAGCCCTCTTGGACGAAGAGACTCGATACAGCCACCTCGAGACGCTAGTCTAGCCCTGATGGCCGCCGCCCGCAAGCTAAGACCCTACTTTCAAGCTCACCCAGTTGTGGTTGTTACCTATTTCCCCATCAAGCTTGTTCTTCACAAACCCGAAGTCTCAGGACGTCTAGCCAAATGGTCAGTAGAATTGGGGGAATATGACGTAATATTTCGGCCGGCTACCACCATAAAATCACAGGTCCTAGCTGACTTTGTGGCCGAGTTCTCGCCTACCTTACTCTCGGCTCTCGAGCAGGAGGTACGCCTCCAAAGCAAGACAGCAGAAGAGGGAGAGTGGACCCTGTATGTCGACGGATCCAGAAATGTTCGAGGAGCCAGAGTTGGGAAGTAGTCACCTCACCTTCCGGGAACACGGCCTCAAGAGCTGTGAGGTGCAACTTGAGGCCGGGAGAATACCAGGTCATCAGTGATTCTCAGTTGATCGTCAATCAGGTGCAGTGAGAATACCAAGCCAAAGACGACAGCATGATCCGGTATCTGGCGATCGCTCAGAGCCTCCTCAAGAAGTTTAGAAGCCATAAACTCACGCAAATCCCTAGGGAAAAGAATTCGCAGGCTGACGCTCTGGCCAATCTGGGGTTCGCCCTGTAAACCAAGGGCCAGATGAACATCCCCCTGCTGGTCCTCTAGTTGCCAGCCACCCTGGAGGAATCGTCGTCCGAAGTCATCTCTCCCATTGGAGAAGAGGAAACATGGAAGACCCCCGTAGTCTAGTACCTGGAGAATGACATCCTCCCCCAGGACCGTAACGAGAGCAGGAAGATCAAGCAAAAATCAGCAAGATACTGCATCTCCTAAGGAGTACTGTACCGGAGATCCTTCTCAGGACCCTACCTGCGGTGCGTAACACCCCGAGAGGCTTCCAGGATCCTCATAGAACTACACGAAGGAGATTGTGGATCCCACTCCAGCGGCAGGAGCCTAGTGCTAACAGCTAAGAGAGCAGGCTACTACTTGCCCACAATGGCCGAAGACGCCGACAGGAAAGTTCAGCACTCTGATGAGGGCCAAAGACACGCTCCCGTGTCCAAGCTCCCCCCAGAAAACCTCAAATCCATAAGCTCCCCCTGGCCTTCCAGGAAGTGGGGCATGGATATAGTGGGAAAATTCCCAACCGCACAAGGGCAAAAGGTTTTCGTTCTGGTGGTAACCGATTATTTCTCTAAATGTGCGAAGGAGAAGCGCTCAGCCGAATAACTGATCTCCAGATCAGGAAGTTCCTGTGGACAAACGTGATCACAAGCTTCGGAGTCCTGATGTCTTGCATATTTTCATTGTTTTAGCTATTGTTGGGGTCAAAATCGGTCATAACGGAATCAATGCCTGAAAGTCCCCGGAATGTATTTCTCGGAACAAAAACTGTCGTATAAACCAAAAAGAGGTTATACGACAAGTTCTCGAAATAGAATATCCAATCTCTCCTACAAACAACTCTCGGGAAACAAATGGCAAAACGAAAGGAGGTCGGAGCTTGGTCTTACCAGGCCACATCGCCCTAGGGAAACTCACCTTTGTTCTCCTTTGAGTCTAGATCAAAATGGCTTTCGTTTCGTCTCAATCGGAGTTTCCGTTGAGATTTTACGAAGAGAACAAAGTCACTGTCCCGGCCACCTCGTGGGTGTACTCGGCCGGCGATTACAACCATCACGAGGGTCACCTCGCCCTCTGTAATGGCCACCTCGCCCTAGTGCAAGATCACCTTTGTTCTCCATTGAGTCTAGATCAAAATGGGTTTCGTTTCGTCTCGATCGGAGTTTCCGTTGAAATTTTAAGAAGAGAACAAAGTCACTGTCCCGGCCACCTCGTGGGTGTACTCGCCCGGCGAGTAAAACCATCACGCGGGTCACCTCGCCCTCTGTAATAGCCACCTCGCCCTAGGGAAAGCTCACCTTTGTTTTCCTTTGAGTCTAGATCAAAATGGCTTTCGTTTCGTCTCAATCGGAGTTTCTGTTGAGATTTTATGAAGAGAACAAAGTCACTGTCCCGGCCACCTCGTGGGTGTACTCGCCCCGCGAGTTGAACCATCACGCGGGTCAGCTCGCCCGGCGAGCTCAACCCCGGCGTGGGTGTACTCGTCCGGCGAGATCGACCAGCACGCTGGTCAGCTCGCCGGCGAGTTCAGCCCCAGCATGGGTGTACTTCGCCCGGCGAGCTCGACCAACAGCGGGTCAGCTCGCCGGCGAAGCTCAGCCCCAGCATGGGTGTACTCGCCGGCGAGCTCGACCAGCACGCTGGTCAGCTCGCCGGCGAGCTCAACCCGACATGGGTGTACTTCGCCCGGCGAGCTCGACCAGCACGCGGATCATCTCGTCGGCGATCTCAACCCTGGCGTGGGTGTACTCGCCCGGCGAGCTCGACCAGCACGCGGGTCAGCTCGCCGGCGAGCTCAACCCCGACATGGGTGTACTTGCCGGGCGAGCTCGACCAGCCGCGAGCGGCTTCGCCCGGTGAGCTCAGCGCCAGCATGGGTGTACTCGCCCAGCGAGTTGAACCATCAGCGGGTCAGCTCGCCGGCGAGCTCAACCCGGCGTGGGTGTACTCGTCGGCGAGATCGACCAGCACGCTGGTCAGCTTCGCCCGGCGAGCTCAACCCGACATGGGTGTACTTCGCCCGGCGAGCTCGACCAGCATCGCGGGTCAGCTTCGCCGGCGAGCTCAACCCGGCATGGGTGTACTTTCGCCGGCGAGCTCGACCAGCCGCGGGTCAGCTTCGCCGGCGAGCTCAACCCGGCGTGGGTGTACTTCGCCCGGCGAGCTCGACCAGCAGCGGATCATCTCGTCGGCGATCTCAACCCTGGCGTGGGTGTACTGCGCCCGGCGAGCTCGACCAGCAGCGGGTCAGCTTCGCCGGCGAGCTCAACCCGACATGGGTGTACTTGCGGGCGAGCTCGACCAGCCGCGAGCGGCTTCGCCCGGTGAGCTCAGCGCCAGCATGGGTGTACTTCGCCCAGCAAGCTCGACCAGCACGGGTCAGCTCGCCCGGCGAGCTCAATCTCGGCGTGGGTGTGCTTGCGGCATGCTCGACCAGCACGCTGGTCAGCTGGCCAGCGAAGCTCAGCCCCAGCATGGGCGCATCACGGGCGAAGCTCGACCAGCACGGGTCAGCTCGCCGGGCGAAGCTCAACCCGGCGTGGGTGTACTCGCCGGCGAGCTCGACCAGCACGCTGGTTAGCTCGCTGGCAAGCTCAACCCGGCGTGGGTGTACTTCGCCCGGCGAGCTCGACCAGCAGCGGATCATCTCGTCGGCGATCTCAACCCTGGCGTGGGTGTACTCGTCGGCGAGATCGACCAGCAGCGGGTCAGCTTCGCCCGGCGAGCTCAACCCGACATGGGTGTACTTGCGGGCGAGCTCGACCAGCCGCAGCGAGCGGCTTCGCCCGGTGAGCTCAGCGCCAGCATGGGTGTACTTCGCCCAGCAAGCTCGACCAGCAGCGGGTCAGCTTCGCCCGGCGAGCTCAATCTCGGCGTGGGTGTGCTTGCGGCATGCTCGACCAGCCGCAGCGGGTCAGCTGGCCAGCGAGCTCAGCCCCAGCATGGCGTACTTCGCCCGGCGAGCTCGACCAGCAGCGGGTCAGCTTCGCCGGCGAGCTCAACCCTGGCGTGGGTGTACTTCGCCCGGCGAGCTCGACCAGCAGCGGGTCAGCTTCGCCGGCGAGCTCAACCCGGCGTGGGTGTGCTTACACAGCGAGCTCGACCAGCACACGGGTCAGCTCGCCGGCGAGCTCAGCCCCAGTATGGGTGTACTCGCCAGGCGAGCTCGACCAACACGCGGGTCAGCTCTCCGGCTAGCTCAACCCCGGCGTGGGTGTACTCGCCTGGCGAGCTCGACCAGCACGCGGGTCAGCTCGCTGGCGAGCTCAACCCCGGCGTGGGTGTGCTCGCCCGGCGAGCTCGACCAGCACGCGGGTCAGCTCGTCGGCGAGCTCAGCCCTGGCGTGGGTGTACTCGCCCGGCGAGCTCGACCAGCACGCGGGTCAGCTCGCCGGCGAGCTCAACCCTGGCGTGGGTGTGCTCGCCCGGCACGTGGGTCAGCTCGCCGACGAGCTCAGCCCCAGCATGGGTATACTCGCCGGGCGAGCTCGACCAGCACGCGGGTCGGCTCGACCGACAAGCTGACCTGATCCCGGCCTGTCTGACTTACTTAAACTCCTGTATTTTCCGTATAGCTGTGACGTCAGACCTTCGGGACCACATACTTCTCGCTTCGTTTCGATTAAAGTTATTCTCGAAGTTTTACGACTAAAACAGTGAAAATCGTATAAACGCCCAAAGGCCTAAAAACGGTCCGCAAGGATCCAAACTTGTCTAGAGGCCCACCTACGATCTCAGAGGGGATCCAAGCCCATAGGGATTATGACGGTTTATCCTAACTCGTGGAAGTAGGATAAATGTTAAGTTTCCGAAAATAAATGTCAAAATTCGAGGATTATTACGAAAATCGACGGAAAATGGAAAATTCCCAAAAAGAGATAAACTTGGGCCCGAAAGCAAAGGAATAAACGGGCCCCGACCTAAAGCAACTATATAAGGAGAGCTGGAACAGAAGAATAGGGATCCGAGAATTTAGACTTAGAAAACTCCTGCTAGCTTAGAGAACTTAGAACTTAGGTGGTTAGACTAGCAAAGCAGGACTTAGAACGTATGGCCGCTTCTTGTTCTAGTTTTATCTTATCCGCAGACCTCTGTTCTTCTCGGAAGGATCTAACAATTCTTTAACTTCAGAGCCGCACATAGAAACCCTAAGCATATTCTTCGACATGCCTGTTTCTATGACCAACGCTTGTACTAGACGAACTCGCCCAGGCAGTTCGATCTTGTTCCATTCTTTCTAACTGAACTACGTCCGACTTGATCCTCGAAAGGGGTACGTAGGCAGCCTTTCTTAAGGTCCAGTCCCAACTCTTAACAAAACCTTTTCCGCATTTATTTAGTCACTTGTCGTTGGCTGTCGTAGAGAATTCGGACCTCAAGGAAAGTAGGGTTTTCCTTGCTTTCCTCCATATTTTATTCATTAAAATCGACGATGTGAATTGCGGTTCCCACAGTTTGGCGCTAGAGGGAGGGGGAACGGATTACTCTTACTCATACGACGCCAAAGCGGCAGTCAAGGCAATGCCGGAAATATGAAAGAAAAACTTCGCGGTTTGCGTCGGCTGGTAAAACAACTCCAGCAGCGACTGCTCATATAATAGCAACAGGCAAGCGCCGCCAGTGCTCGAAAATTGAAAACCTAGTCGCTGCTTTCTGCCACAGGAAGAGAACGGAAATGAGCTCGCAATTTCTTTATCTACACAGAAAGGGCAACGATAAAATCTGTCAAACCCCAAAAAATTTGTCTCGTTATCGAGGTAAAGAAATCTCAACGCGAAATTTTTAAACCAAAAAACGATTTTGCGAGAACTTTTCGGAAAAATAAAACTTGTTCTCTTCGAAACCCTGGGGAAACCGTAGATTACTCGTGAAAAAGAAGCACGACAAATCGGGTCATCAATTCCCCACTGACGTACTTCTTTCGACAGTTCTCAGGAAAACAAACGACGAGACGGAAAAAGTGCTTACCAATACTTCCCAATCGACCGAACTATCCCGAGGAAGCACAAAGCTCCGACTGTCCCGAACAGCTTACCACACAGCGAGCTCGGCCCTTCTCGACAAACTCGCCATACTGCCAACTCGGTCCTTCTCGGCCAGTTTTGAAAAAAAAAACAGAGTTTAATTGTATAAATCACTGGAAACCTAAGACGGTTAAAGAAGACTAAACAAAGCCAAAACAAGAGGTCGTATCCCTCACTGCTAAGACGTCTTCCGAAACCTAGAATTTCATAACGCTGCGCGAACTCTCGATTTTTCCACTAAGCTTACTTCGGAGAAACTACTCCTTCGGATCTATCCCACGGAAACGACAAAATTTCTGATGAAGTTTAGTCACAAAAATTACAGCTCACTGCAGCGAGAGTTTCTGATATTAAAATTCGATAACATTTTACGGAACACCTTTCGTAAAATAATACTCGACAGTATTTCACGAGACAGCTTTTGTACAATTAAACTCGGCAACATTTTACGAAACAGCTTCTGTAAATTTAACTCGACAACAGTTTGCAGAATAACTCTCGTAAAATAAAAGTTCGACAACGTTTTAAGAAACAACTTCCGTAAGATCAGACTCGGCAATATTTTTCGAAACATTATTCGAAAATTTAAACAAGATCATATGAAACAATAGGGTCTGGGACATGAACAGTTCGCTCATAGCTTGACGAACTAAACCAGAATGACGTCTTGTCCATTGCTTCCTCTTTCCTAAACGCCCCATGTGGCCTGCTTCTCCTCCTTTTGTTTTAACGATCTCGCAAAATCCCTCCGGTACATAAAACGCAATCCGATTTTACTAAATTCTGCCACGTTGAGTCGAAAACATCTATTCATAACTATTGATAGACTTTTCAACAATATACAAAACGCACATGGTCAATTTAGTAAAACCAGATATACGAAGAAACGAGGACAGGAACTTGGATGTTGATATCTCTTCTTCATTCCGATATTCTTGCAGAATTTCGTCGAAAACCAATTCATATGAAATTCAGTATCAGACTTTTTGAAGTCCTTTGACATTTACTCGAAATCGGCCATTCTTAAACGCCTAATAAACCTTTGACCGAATGCACACTCCTTCTCGTAAAAATTAACACCACGAAAGTTGAAACTCAGGTCAGGAAACAAGAGGAGAAGAAGAAAGAAGAAGAGGCAATCTCGAATCATCGATGAGACTAAGGTATGCCCGACTCAGAAAGTTTTATCGGTTTTTAATTTTTTGTAGGAAAGGAATGAAAACGTCTTGAAATCTGCCGTAAAATTTAGGGAACCTAGAACCTAGGTGGATAATCTATCAAGCTAAGTCTTAGGAAATTTTTCCAGTCTTGTTCTATTGTCCCTTGACTGTCAAGGCAGAACATGCAAACCGATCTAATCTCTCGAAAAACCGAGAAACGATCGCAACGCATCCTAAGCAATTTTCATGCAACCAAAGGAAATTTATATGAACCATTCATCGTATAACTGAAACTTAAAGTGGAAAATTGTTTTTAACAGCCATCAGCCGTAACTTGAAAACTCCCTTATGCTTGGCCTGTCAATCTCGATGAATGCTATTCGGCCTTCGGCCAACTATGCCTTTCCATAAAGCCCGAACCTGAATTCGGCATCCCCTTAAAAGACAATCGTAAACTAACATGACCTTTATGTTAACACGAAAGGGTCATGGTCTAATCTTTTACCAACAACTTCCTTGGCTATACGGCTGAACACAGCCTCCATGCCAATCCAAAACTACTGGCGACCACGCTCCAATCATAACGGCTAAAACGACAATCCACGATTTGTCATAGGACGCCAAGTGACTATTACGCAAGCAGTTTGTCGTATTATCCAGAAACGGAAATCATACGATAAATTCTTCATAAAAAAAAAACTCAGTCCTAACAACCATATGATTAATGGAAAGATTTCAACTTATCATCAATCGATTAAGTTCTATATGCCCCGTAAACACGGCATAAAAAGAAGCACTCGTGACAAAGCTCCAAGAGTTATACGAGTCATCCTTAAAATTTTCCAAAACAAATCCCGGAAGGCCAACACTTCACGAAGCACAGTGAAGGTAGACGCTTCTCCCTGGGTCAAATTTACGCGACCCCTCGGTCCTAATTCCTCGATAAAAAATCAAAGAAATTTTTTTGCGCCGAAACTGAAACAAGAGTTTCTGCCTGCGAACATTTGCAAAACATCTCCAAGCCCGCGAACATTTCAACCACGAAATGCGGCACAGGGAAAACTCAACCTTCAGCACCGCGAGACGTCGCTAACGCTCGAAGGACATACTTTTCCTCAAAACATTCCAGACGAAATGCTCGTCTCAGGAACTCAAAACATACAAACACGCCTCTAATGGTAACATGCCTCTAAAATTGTATCATTTCGTTGTTGCTGATCACAACAAACGAACTCTAACGTCCTAAACAGACATTAGCCGCCCTCGAAAGGATAGGCTCTCTTACATCCGACAAGGATAACATAGCGTGCTATACAAGAAATCCGAAATTTTGGTTAGCACCTCCAAACGGTCTTTGGAAGTAGCTCGATTCGTGCTAAGACAAGTCATATAAGCCGATAACAATTCGCAGACTTTAAATCGGTACGAATCTGGTTAAAATCGCAAACAGGCAAAACGAAAGCCGACATGTCATCGCAAAGCCTTAGTCCGAGAGTAACCTAGGTCTTGCAATAAACCCAGCCTTGTTGGATCTTGACATCTCAAAGACATAGTATCAACACCCCAATACGAGATCCCAAAATTTGTCTCTTCATTTATATTTGTACGTTTATGAGTCTCCGCAAGCCAAAAGACTTCGGGAATTCTCATCTTACACAACGACAGGTATGGTGATCATCTGAGTGACAGGAATGAGACGACAACTCACACCCTGTCCCTCTATCTTCGAAAAAAATGGAAGTTCTCTCAATTTATAAAAACCACGATTTTCTAAATTTGAGCAAAATATTTTAAAGGCCCTAAAGGGGTATGGATTCGAAGCCGTCGACGGCCAGTCCCGAAAGATACATCATGGCCTAGCAACGGCCAGAACAAAACAAAATACCATCGACAGCAACATGCTCGAAAGTCTCTACACGACACATAACCAGACCATATAAGTCTCGCTGGAAAACAGATCATAAGGGTCTTAAACTCCAAACGAACTACGAAAGGCTTGATCCCTTCGACAAGGGTACGTAGGCAGCCTTCGAAAGGCGCAGCCCCAATCTTACCACTTTCAACGGAGCGTTTCAACCATTAATTCCGCATAATTTACCTAACATGTCTTACCGCCCGCAAGAACATCGCGAAAGTTCTAACAAGCTGGGGGGCTAACTGTTGGGGTCAAAATCGGTCACGACGGAATCAATGCCTGAAAGTCCCCGAAAATTATTTCTCGGAACAAAAAGTGTCGTATAAATCGAAAAGAGGTTATACGACAAGTTCTCAAAATAGAATAACCAATCTCTCCGACAAACAACTCTTGGGAAACAAACGGCAAAACGAAAGGAGGTCGGAGCTTGGTTTTACCAGGCCACCTCGCCCTAGAGTAAGCTCACCTTTGTTCTCCTTTGAGTCTAGATCAAAATGGCTTTCGTTTCGTCTCAATCGGAGTTTCCGTTGAGATTTTACGAAGAGAACAAAGTCACTGTCCCGGCCACCTCGTGGGGGTACTCACCCGGCGATTACAACCATCACGAGGGTCACCTAGCCCTCTGTAATGGCCAACTCGCCCTAGTGAAAGCTCACCTTTGTTCTCCATTGAGTCTAGATCAAAATGGCTTTCGTTTCGTCTCAATTGGAGTTTCCGTTGAGATTTTACGACTAGAACAAAACCACTGTCCTTGCCACCTCGTGCGTGTACTCGCCCGGCGAGTACAACCATCACGAGGGTCAACTCGCCCTCTGTAATGGACACCTCGCCTTAGGAAAATTTCACCTTTGTTCTCCTTTGAGTCTAGATCAAAATGGTTTTCGTTTCGTCTCGATCGGAGTTTCCATTGAGATTTTACGAAGAGAACAAAGTCACTGTCCCGGCCACCTCGTGGGTGTACTCGCCCGGCGAGTACAACCATCACGCGGGTCACCTCGCCCTCTGTAATGGCCACCTCGCCCTAGGGAAAGCTCATCTTTGTTCTCCTTTGAGTCTAGATCAAAATGGCTTTTGTTTCGTCTCAATCGAAGTTTCCGTTGCGATTTTACGAAGAGAACAAAGTCACTGTCCCGGCCACCTCGTGGGTGTACTCGCCCGGTGAGTTGAACCATCACGCGGGTCAGCTCGCCCGGCGAGCTCAACCCTGGTGTGGGTGTACTCGCCCGGCGAGGTCGACCAGCACGTGGGTCAGCTCGCCGGTGAGCTCAGCCCCAGCATGGGTATACTGCCGGGCGAAGCTCGACCACCACGCTGGTCAGCTCGCCGGGCGAAGCTCAACCCTGGCATGGGTGTACTCGTCGGGCGAGCTCGACCACCACGCGGGTCAGCTCGCCGGCGAGCTCAACCCTGGCGTGGGTGTACTCGCCCGGCGAGCTCGACCAGCATGCGGGTCACCTCGCCGGCGAGCTCAACCCTGGTGTGGGTGTACTCGCCCGGCGAGCTCGACCAGCATGCGGGTCAGCTCGCCGGTTAGCTCAACCCCGGCGTGGGTGTACTCGCCCGGCGAGCTGGACCAGCACGCGGGTCAGCTCGCCGGCGAGCTCAGCCCCAGCATGGGTATACTCGTCGGGCGAGCTCTACCAGCACGCGGGTCGGCTCGACCAACGAGCTGACCTGATCCCGGCCTGTCCGACTTACTTAACTCCCATATTTTCTGTATAGCTGTGACGTCCGATCTTCGGGACCACATACTTCTCGCTTCGTTTCGATTAAAGTTATTCTCGAAGTTTTACGACAAAAACTGAGAAAATCGTATAAACGCCCAAAGGCCTAAAAACGGTCCGGAAGGATCCAGACTTGTCTAGAAGCCCACCTACAATCTCAGAGGGGATCCAAGCCCATAGGGATTATGACGGTTTATCCTAACTCTCGGAAGTAGGATAAATGTTAAGTTTCCGAAAATAAATGTCAAGATTCGAGGATTATTACGAAAATCGACGGAAAATGGAATATTCCCAAAAAGAGATAAACTTGGGCCCGAAGGCAAAATAATAAATAGGCCACCGACCTAAAGCAACTGTATAAGGAGAGCTGGAGCAGAAGAAAAAGAATCCGAGAATTTAGACTTAGAAAACTCCTGCTAGCTTAGAGAACTTAGAACTTAGGTGGTTAGACTAGCAAGGCAGAACTTAGAACATCTGGCTGCCTCTTGTTCTAGTTTTATCTTATCCGCGGACCTCTGTTCTTCTCGGAAGGATCTAACAATTCTTTAACTTCAGGCTCTACACATAGAAACCCTAGGCATAATCTTCGACATGCCTGTTTCTATGACCAACGCTCGTACTAGACGAACTCGTCCAGGCAGTTCGATCTCTTGTTCCATTCTTTCTAACTGAACTACGTCCGACTTGATCCTCGAAAGGGGTACGTAGGCAGCCTTTCTTAAAGTCCAGTCCCAACTCTTAACAAACCCTTTTCCGCATTTATTTAGTCACTTGTCGTTGGCTGTCGCAGAGAATTCGGACCTCAAGGAAAGTAGGGTTTTCCTTGCTTTCCTCCATATTTTATTCATTAAAATCGACGGTGTGAATTTCGTTTCCCACAGCTATCCATTTTATGCATTTTGATCATATAGATTAAGACTTAGACATCTTTAGGATCCATTTTACATTCATTTGTCCTTATCATGTGTTGGAGCATCCTATGGTGTGATTTGAAATGTTCGGGAGCTTTAAGATCCAAAAAGAAGTGAAGAGTGAAGTTTGGACAACACAAGACAAGCAAAAATAAAAGTTGGTCGAGTCTCACCCGGGTCAGCCCACCTGGGTTCACTTACCCGCTCGTGCTGGCCGAGGAGAGACCGAAGGAGGACACCTGGGTCAGTCCACCCGGGATGGAGACCCCGCTTGTGTGGCTGAATTTGTACGAGGAAGGAGGACACCCGGGTCAGTCCACCCGGGGTGGAGACCCCGCTCGTGTGGGCGAGCTTTGGTTGAAGGCTGTACCCTGGTTGGACATCTTGCTTCTTCCCGGGTCAAGCTCCTATTGGTCGAAATTTATCTTGACCCAGGGACCTTTTGGTCATTTTTAATGATGTTTTTAGGTTTTCTAAACTACTATAAATGCTTTTGTAAGACCACTTGTTGGATCTCATCTTTTTATCTTTTAAGAAACACAAAAACCTTTTGGGTGAAAGTTCTTATCTTGAATCAAATCATCATCTTGTTCTTGTGTTCTTGATTTATCTTGAGTTCTATCCTTTCTTCCTGTATATGATTAAGCTTAAATCTTTCATGGATTTAAGATTAAGCATGTGGATTAGTGAGTAGATCCATTTAATATTTATGGGTTAGTGTGATTGAGAGTGATTAAGTGTAGATCCAAGATGTTTAGTGTTAGATCTTTCTTTTCCTTGCATGTTCGAATGTTTTTAATGCTATATTTGAGTTGGCCTCTCAAACATAGAGCTTTAGGCATTTCCGTCCGGAAGGTGTTCGATGAAATGCCTGAATCAACTCATCTATGCTTTTAGCTTTCTTTACCTAAGGGATTAGCTGTTAAAGAAGCTAGGATTGCTATTAGACTCATTTTTAATGTTTGCCTTGTTGATTACAGTCAAAGGGATTTGATGTATTTGGGTGATCATTGCAAAAGAACATTCATCTAGGGATAGAGTTTGTTTAGGATAGTGTCTAGGCATAAGGAAGTAGATGGATTGAAAAGTTAGAATCTTGGATTGAACCTTAATCACTTAAGATCAACTACCTATACCCATGGATCTCATCTCCTCATATTGAAAGAAAGTTTCATCTTTTATTGCATTTAAGTATTGTCTTAGTTTAAAAACCTACTCACTTATTGGCTGCACTTAGATTAAGAATAGGCTTGCATTACCTTTGCATTGAGATCTCTTGGAATTGGTTTGACATCTCTTATACTACATCATTTGGTTCAGGACCCTCGAAAAGTCCAAACATAAAATTGGCGCATTGCCAAGTTCTAAGGTGATTTTGACATTGGGATTTAGTCACATCCTTGAGACTAAGTAATTTTTCTTTTATTGTGTTATTGATTCTCTTTCTTCTTCTCCCTTTGCATTTAAGGTGTATGATCACAAGAAGCAGAGGTGCATCAAACCTGGTTTTCACTGTTGAAGAGATTGCTGCACTTGAGAGGGAGATAGCAAGAAATAAAACAGAAGAAGAGCAACATGTTCACATGCAAAGATTGGAGTTTGAAATGGAGCAAGGCCACAATCAACCTCAAGATGGTAATGCCCAAGGGGGCAATGGTCTAGGAGCTGACAACCCTAGACCAAGACATCCACAGCGCCAAGCCAGAGGCATTGGGGCCTATGACCAACCTCACATTCATGGTCATAGGTTGGAGATCAGAGAACCAGCTGTGGAGAACAACCACTTCGAGATCAAGTCAGGACTGCTCACGGTGATAGATAACAACAAGTTTCATGGCCGGGCTGTTGAGGATCCTCTGGATCACCTGGATCAGTTTGACAAGTATTGTGGCTTGTCCAAGACCAATGGAGTCTCTGAAGATGCCTTCAATCTCAGGCTGTCCCCTTTCTCTCTAGGGGAAAAAGCTCACCAATGGGAGAAGGCTCTTCCAAGTTACTCTATTACCACTTGGAATGAGTGTAAGAAGGCTTTCCTAGATAAGTTCTTCTCTACCTCCAGGACAGCCAAGATCAAAAATGAAATCTCTGGGTTTCAGCAGAAGAATCTTGAGAGCTTCAGTGAAGCATGGGAGAGGTTCAAGGGCTACTGGTCTCAATGCCCACACCATGGATTCACCAAGGAGAGATGCTTAGCACCTTCTATCGTGGTGTTCTTCCACAATGCAGAAACAGACTTGATACTGCAAGCAATGGTTTCTTTTTGGGAAGAACTGAGCAGGAAGCAGATGAACTGGTGGAGAACATGGCTAAGAGCGACTCAGTCTACAGTGAGGAGCATGATAGGAGCAACAGGACTGATGACCAGCAGACAAGGAAAGAGCTGAAATCTCTACAGGAGAAGATAGATATCCTTATTGCTGACACAGCTAGACAAGATCACATGAACTTTGTTGGTGATCCTAACCAAGAGGTGCCTCCTGTGGTCAACGAGGTTGCTGGTTTGGAAGGCCAAGAGGAGCTGTGTTTCATCAACAACAATGGTACTTGGTACAAGAAGAAACCAACCTTTCAGTATAACAACGACCAACAAAGGCCTTATTCAAACAACCAGCAAAGTGGATACCAGCCCAGGCAGAACAATCAGCAAGGAGGCTATCAGGCTAAGCAAAGCTACCCTCCCAGGGAAGCTCTTCTCAGGTTCAGGCTCCAGATTCAAGTATGGAGTCCATGTTCAAGCAAATATTATAAGCTCAGTCCAGAACAGCGAAGGACATCGGCCATGAGTTCAAGAACATTCACTCCAAGATTGATGGAGGCTACAATGAGCTCTACAACAAGATCAGAGCCTTAGAGAATAAGTTTGCCTCCATGAAGTCTCAGCCCAATCGCCAACAAGGGTCATTACCTGGAAAAGCTGAGCAAAACCCCAAGGAGCCAATGAAAGCAATCACCTTAAGAAGTGGTAGAGAGTTGCCTCCTAGAATCCTCATCAAGGATGATGAGAAACAAGGTGGGGAGGTGGCCATCAACATTGATGATGATGTGGTGATTGTGAATGAGAAAGTTGATGAGGAAATTCTGGAAAAGATTGTTGAAGCCAAGGGTAAAGGGAAAGTAGGAGAAGAGAAGAAGACGATGAAAGAGAGTTAAGTTGCTACTCAAACAAAAGGATCTTCTTTTGTCCCTCCTCCTTATGAGCCAAAGTTACCATTTCCTAGAAGATTCAAGAGGCAGCTATTGGAGAAGTACAAGGCACTCTTTGAGAAGCAAATGAGTGAAGTTCAGGTCACAATGCCCATCATTGATGCTTTCATTCTAGTCCCTCAATACAGCAAGTTTTTGAAGGATGTTGTGGCTGCAAAGAAGAAAGAGATGGAGGGTACGATGGTTCTTACTCATGAGTGCAGTGCCATTATCCAGAGATTGACGGTCCCTAAGAAGCTAGAAGATCCATGATGCTTTACTCTGCCTTGTGCCATTGGTCCCTTGATGTTTGAGAGATGCTTAAGCGACTTGGGAGCTAGTGTCAGCCTCATTCCTTTATCTGTTGCCAAGAGGCTTGGGTTCACTCAATACAAGAAGTGTAGACTCTCCTTGGTGCTTGCTGATCGTTCTGTGAAGCTTCCTTTTGGTATTTTAGAAGATCTCCCTATGATTATTGTAAATTGTGAGATTCCCACATAATTTGTGGTGCTTGAGATGGATGAGGAAACTAAAGACCCCCTATCCTTGGAAGACCATTCTTAGCCAAATCAGGAGCCATTGTAATGTTAAAGAAGGCAAGATTGGCAAGGAGCACACTCTCCAACTTGACATGAAGGAGATGATGAAGAAGTCAACTGTGCAAGGCCAGGTGTTCTACATTGAAGAGATGGAAGCTCTTGCTGATGAGCTTCTTGAGGAGTTGGCATTTGAGGAGTTGGAACTTGAGGACCCTTTACAGCATGCTTTGACAATGGATAGAGAGGTCCAAGTGGTTGAGAACAAGGAGAGCGCTGCCTACGTAAGGAATTTGGATTCGCACACCAAGATTGATGGTGAGGATCAGTATGAGGAGCTACCACCAGTGATTAATCATGCCGCCTCAGCCACTCAACAAGAGGACATCCAACAAGATGACTGGAGTGGGCTCAAGGCACCGAAAGCGGAGCTTAAACCTCTTCCCCATGGTGTAAGGTGATATATTGCATATTTTCATTGTTTTAGCATCCCATTTTATGCACTTTGATCAGGTAATTTAGGGCTTAGACATCCTTAGGATACATTTTGCATTCATTTGTCCCTATCAGGTGTTGGAGCATCCTATGGTGTTGTTTGAGGTGTTTGGGAGCTTTAAATATCCAAAAAGAAGTGAAGATTGAAGTCTGGCTAAGACAAGACAAAGAAAAAATGAAGTTGGTTGAGTCCCACTCGGGCTGGCACACCCGTGTTCACTTACCCGCACGGGTTCCGGACGAGGGATGCACGAGGGATATACCCGGCCTAGTCTACCCGGGGTAAGCCACCCGCACGGGTTCAGGACGAGAGAAGGTCGAATCACATACCCGGCCTCGACCACCCGGGGTAAGGTACCCGGACGGGTCACGTACCCGACCTAGCCACCCGGGTTGGTTGAGTCCTCTTCTTCCCGGGTACCAGCTTGTCTTGGTCGAGTTTCATCATATTTTAAGGGCTTTTTGGTCATTTTCCTTGTTATTTTAAGGGCTTCCATGCCTAGTATAAATACTCTATGTAACCCAAAGTTGGTATTATCTTTTAAGAAACACAAATCTTTTGGTGAAAGTTCTCATCTTGAATCAAATCATCATCTTGTTCTTGTGTTCTTATCTGATTTTAAGTTCTTATTTTGCTTTCTTCACATGATTAAGCTAAAATCCTTCATGGGTTTGAGAGTAATCATGGTGATTAGTGAGTAATCCACTTTTGGATTCATAGGTTAGAGAGAATAAGGGTGATTAAGCTAGATCTAAGGTGTTTTAGTATAGATCCATCTTGTTCCTTGCTAGTAGAGTGCTTTTAATGCTATTTTAGAGTTGGGCTCTCTAAAGTTGAGCTCTAGGCATTTCATGACCGAAAGTTATTAGATGAAATGCCTAAACCAACTCTCCTAAGCTTTTAACATTCTTTACCGAAGAGATTTGTTGTTAAAGGTGTTAAGATGGCTATTAGACTTGATAGTAATGATTGCTTAGATAATATTCAACCAAAGAGATTTGATGCTTGAGTTATCTTAGTAAATGAGCATTCATCTAGAGATAGAGTTTGTTTAGGATTGTGTCTATGCCTATGGTTGATAGATTGATTGAAGGCTGCCACCTTTAGATTGAAACTTGATCACCCAAGGTCAATTCCCTTAGCCCATGAGTTCTTCCATCTCATTAAGAAAGAAAGCTTTGTTCTTATTTGGATTTTAGTAGTATTCTAGTTCAAAATTATCTCACAAGTTGATAGCACTTAGGTTAAGCATGGTCTTGCATTCCCTTTGCTTTGGAGTCACTTAGAACTGGTTTGACAACCTTTATACTATAACATTTGGTTAGGGACCCTTGAAAGTCCTAGCATCATAAGGTATGCATTCCTTGGCCCTAATAAGACTTACCCTATCATTGTGAGTAGTGAACTTACTGAACTTGAGCTGTCTCATCTCTTGAATGAACTTAAAAGATTTAGGAAAGCAATTGAGTACTCACTTGATGATATAAAAGGGATATCACCCTCTTAATGCATGAATAGGATACATCTTGAGGATGATCAATGACTTCTATTGAGCATCAAGGAAGGTTAAATCCTAACCTGAAAAATGTTGTAAAGAAGGAGATTCTTAAACTATTGGGATGAACCTTATCTCTACATTCTCTGCATGGATCAGCTATATAGAAGGGTGGTGGCCGCTGAGGAGATTGATGGGATCCTTTCGCACTGCCATGGATCATCATATTGAGGCCATTTTCCCACCTTCAAGACAGTTGCAAAGGTTTTACAAGCTGAGTTTTGGTGGCCACATATGTTCAAGGACACTCAAGACTATGTCTCAAAGTGTAATTCATGCCAAAGGAAGGGGAACATGACAAAGTGGAACGAAATGCCTCAAAACTCAATCCTTGAGGTGGAGGTGTTTGATGTATGGGGCATAGACTTCATGGGACCTTTTCCTTCTTCTTATGGCAACAAGTACATCCTTATAGCTGTTGATTATGTGTCCAAATGGGTTGAAGCAGTGGCAAGCCCTACAAATGACTCTAGGGTGGTGGTCAAGATGTTCAAAAGCATTATATTCCCAAGGTTTGGAGTGCCTAGAGTGGTTATAAGTGATGGAGGTTCACACTTCATCAACAAGTTGTTTGAAGGTCTTCTCAAGAAGAAGGGAGTGAAACACAAGGTAGCAACACCTTATCCCCCTCAAACAAGTGGTCAAGTAGAGGTCTCAAACAGGGAAATCAAGGGCATCTTACAGAAGATTGTAGGGACTAAGAGGAAAGACTGGTCAGACAAGCTTGATGATGCACTTTGGGCTTCTAGGACAGCTTACAAGACTCCTTTGAGTACCACACCTTTCAACCTTGTGTATGGGAAGGCTTGCCATTTACCAGTAGAGCTTGAATACAAGGCATTGTGGGCTGTTAAGTTGCTGAACTTTGACATCAAGAGTGCCAAGGAAAAGAGACTTCTTCAACTCAATGAGCTTGATGAGATAAGGATGGATGCCTTTGAGAACTCAAGGATTTACAAAGAGAATACTAAGGCCTTTCATGACAAGCACATCCTCAAGAGAGAGTTTAAAACTGGAGATCAAGTTCTTCTCTATAACTCTAGGCTGAAGTTCTTTCCAGGGAAACTCATGTCAAGGTGGTCGGGTCCATTCAAGGTTAAGGAAGTGAAACCTTATGGAGCAATTGTGCTTAGGAACAAGCAAGGTGGAGATTTCACAGTGAATGGTCAGAGAGTCAAGTTTCCTCTTTCAAAAGCTTTCTCTTTTCTTGTGCTTACTCTTTGCCAAGGCTTGCACTTTCAGGTACCAATGGGAAAGAAGGGTGAAGCACAGATTGCAGAAGAGAGAGCAGAAGCTGCACAAAGGGTGACTGCTCAGTCTGGTAAAGAAATAGGCTCCATGCCAAAATGTGAAGAAGACCGTAGGCAGAAAGCTTTGAACATGCTAAGGGAAAGAGCACAAACTAAGAGAGCAGGCAAGAAGCCTATAGTGAAGATGAGCAGGGTCCTCTCAAGAAGGCCAAACTCAATGCTAATAGAGATAGGAGCAGGAAGCCTACTGAAGATGAGCTGGTAGAGCACTTGAGGCATGTTATTTCTTGTCCTCCTACCAGATTTGCTGATGTGGTGATCATGAAGGAGTTGGACATTGTTGAAGACATCAAAGGCATGCTAGACCATATGAACATGGGAAGCTTCTACAACATGGCTTATCCCACATACAAGGAGGTCTCATGTCAATTCTTGGCAACATTGGAGACCACCTTTCACTCTTCTCAGCATGTGAAGAAAGGATGGGGGAGAATCAAGTTCAAGATGGATGGAAAGTTTTATTTCATGACCTTTAAAGAAATTGGGGCAGTGCTTGGTCTTAAGGACTCAAAGGAGCCTTCCATGCCAAAGCCTCACGGGCTTCCAAGGGAAAAGACCCTTGCACACTTTACCTACAAGCTGTTAACTAGCAAGGATAGATTTTCCAGCCGTGACATGAACGCTTCTATCAGGCACCCTTCTGTGCGCTATCTCCATAGGTTGATTGTCCACACCATCTTCCCCAGAAAGGAGCCAGGGAATGTCAATGGAGAAGATGTGCGATTTCTACACCAGACTATCCAGCACTATGCTTCACCTCCTCAGCTGCCTGAAGTCCCAACTGATTTCTACAAGGATTTTGGTATGGTTGGGTTCTTTGTACAGCGTCTCATGTACTACAGGGATTATGCTTGGACAAATAAGGATTCAGATGCTCAGATTGGAATTGGTGGCTTGATAACACCCTTACTTCAGCATATGGGTATCAGCTTAGGCAATGATGCAACTGGCCCCTCTTTCATGGATGGTAAATACTTGAAGCTGGCTCAATACTTCTCTGGAAGGTTCAATGGCAAGTGTGTCTACTCATACTTGAGAGGTACCAAAGCAGTTGAACTGGTTCTTCCAAACTATCTGCTCACCAGCTTGACGACTCCAGGAGCAATCAGATTTGATATTAATATATTGGATATTTACATGTTTTTAGCATCCATATCTCATGCATTTTGATCATATAAGAGGCATTAGGCATCTTTAGGTCTATTTTGCATTCATTTGTCCTTATCAGGTGTTGGAGTATGCTTTGGTGTGATTTGAGGTGTTTGGAAGCCTTATGATCTAAAAAGAAGTGAAGATTCAAGTTTGGCCTTGAAATTCGAAGTGAAATCATGAGATGGAGAGATGGTCCGGGGAGACCAGACCGGGTACACATACACGGTCGGCTGGGAGCTTAGCAAGACGCGTTTGGACGGAACAGACGGCCGGGTAGATCAGTCCGGGTTCGAGCAGCCGGTCGGGAAGGAAGCAGCTGGATGAAAGTGGTCCGGGATGACTAGGCCTGGGAGAGGTACCCGGTCGTTTGAGAGGTGCTGGAGGAGACCAGGCCGGGGAGATTTGTCCGGGTTCGAGCACCCGGTCGGGAAGGACGCCAGCAGAACGGACGGCCGGGGAGCCCAGACCGGCTTGATGCACCCGGGCGATGAAGCAGCACACGAGCATGATAGACCGGGGACAATGGACCGACTTGGTGCACCCGGACGATGAAGAGCATGAAGTGGACCTGGGAGCCCAGACCGCTTGGTGTACCCGGTCGTGAAGCACATGAGCAGGACGTCCGGACGACCGGGGAGACGTGTCCGGCTTGCTGCACCCGGTCGGATTGGACGACGGCCAGGACATGGACAGACAGGGGTGGGACGACCTGGTTGGACCATTTGGTTTACCCCTGACCGAGTTTTCATGCTTTCTTCCTATTGGTTGAGACTCATTTGACTCCAAGGACTTTTTAGTAATTTTTCATGATGTATCTAGGTTTTCTAAGCCTAGTATAAATACCTTTGTTTTCCCTAATATGAGACTTATGTTATTTTCTCTCTAAGAACACAAACCTTTGAGTAAAGTTTTATCTTTGAATCATAATTTCATCTCATCTTTGTGTTCTTGATTGTTTGATTTCATCTCTTTTCTTTCTCTTCATGTTTAAGCTTGAATCTCTCATGGGTTTAAGAGTAAGCATGTGGATTAGTGAGTAGATCTATTTAAGATCCATGGGTTAGGGTGATTGAGAGTGATTAAGTGTAGATCCAAGGTGCTTAGTGTTAGATCTATCCTTTCCTTGCATGATTTGGTGTTCTTAATGCTATATTTGAGTTGGCCTCTCAAACATAGATCCATAGGCATTTCATGCCAGGAAGGTGTTCTATGAAATGCCTTAACCAACTCATCTATGCTTTTAGCTTGCTTTACCTAAGGGATTAGTTGTTAAAGAAGCTAGGATTGCTATTAGACTCATTCTTAATGTTTGTTTTGATCATTACAGTCAAAGGGATTTGATGTACTTGGGTGATCATTGCAAAAGAGCATTCATCTAGGGATAGAGTTTGTTCAAGCATAGTGTCTAGGCATAAGGAATTAGATTGATTGAAAAGTTGGCATCTTGGATTAAAACTTAATCATTTTAGATCAAGTCCCTTTATCCATTGGTCTCATCTCCTCATAAAGAAAGAAAGCTTTACATTTTATGGCATTTTAAATATTGTCTTAGTTTAATAATCATCTCCTTTAATGATTGCATTTAGATTAAGCATAGGCTTGTATTCCCTTTGCTTTGTGGTCACTTAGAACTGGTTCGACAATCTTATATACTACATCATTTGATTAGGATCCTTGAAAAGTCCTTTCATCAAATTGGCGCCGTTGCCAAATTCTAAGTTGATTGTGACATTGGGATTTAGTCACTTGCTTGAGACTAAATCATTTTTCTTTTCTTGTGATATTTATTCTCCTTTTGCCTCTTTCTTTGATTTTCAAGTGTATGAACACAAGAAGCAGGGGTGTAACTAACCTGGTTCCCACTGTTGAAGCGATAGCTACACTTGAGAGGGAAATAGCAAGAAGGAGAAGAGAAGAAGAGCAACATGCTCACATTCAGAGGTCGGGGTTTGAGATGGATGATCACCAGCATCAACCTCAAGATGGCAATGGTCAAGGAGCTGACAACCTTGGACCACAGCGCCAGCAACAACAACACCCAATCGGCCAGCTAGAGCCATTGGCACCTATGACCGTCTTCACATTCATGGCAATAGGACGGGCATCCGCGCACCAGCTGTGGAAGCTAACAACTTTGAGATCAAGTCAGGGTTGTTGAGTGTGATTGAGAACAACAAGTACCATGGCTTGGCTGTAGAAGACCCATTTGATCACTTGGACAAGTTTGATAGCTATTGTGGCTTGTCCAAGACCAATGGTGTGTCCGAAGATGCCTTCAAGCTCAGGTTGTTTCCTTTCTCTCTAGGAGACAAGGCACGCCAATGGGAGAAAACTCTACGTAGTGACTCCATCACTACTTGGGATGATTGCAAGAAAGCCTTCTTGGAGAAGTTCTTCTCAACATCAAGGACAGCCAAGCTGAGGAATGGGATCTCTAGTTTCCATCAGAAGAACTTGGAAAGCTTTAGTGAAGCATGGGAAAGGTTCAAGGGGTATCAAGCTAAATGCCCACACCATGGCTTCTCAAAGGAGAGTTTGCTGAGTAGATTCTACAGCGGAGCCCTTCCTGAGTTTAGAGCAAGACTGGATACAGCAAGCAATGGTTTCTTCCTGGGCAGGTCTGAAGAAGATGCTGAGGAGCTGGTTGACAACATGGTGAAGAGTGACTCAGTTTACAGTGGAGAGCATGACAGAGCTGATAGAACAACCAGAACTGATGACAACCAGACCAAGAAGGAAATCAAATCCTTGCAAGAGAAGATAGACTTGCTGATTGCTACCCAAGCCAAAAAGGAGCAGATAACCTTTGTTGGTGGTCCTAGTCAGGAAACACCTCCTAAGGTTAATGAAGTTGAAGGGTAAGAAGGGCAAGAAGAGCTTTGCTTCATCAACAACAACGGTACTTGGTACAGGAAGGAGCCTAACTTTCAGTACAACAACTACCAGCAAAGGTCTTATCCCAACAACCAGCAAGGAGGCTATCAACCCAAGCAAAACACTCAGCAAGGGAACTACCAGCCTAGGCAGAATCCTCCTCCTTGTTTTACCAATCAAGGAAATCAGTCTACTCAAGCTCAAGGTAGCTCCTCCCAAGCTAAAGCTCCAGATTCATATATGGAAGCTATGTTCAAACAAATATTGGAAGGTCAAGCTAGAACAGCCAAGGACATTGGCCATGAGTTCAAGACTGTTCACTCCAAGATTGATAGCAGCTATACTGAGCTAAACAACAAGATAAGAGCTTTGGAGAATCAGTTTGCTTCTGTGAACTCTCAGCCAAGTCGCCAACAAGGAACACTACCAGGAAAGGCTGAGCAAAACCCCAAGGAGCCAATGAAGATAATCACTTTGAGAAGTGGTAGAGAGTTACCTCCAAGAGCTCTCCCCAAGGATGGTGAGACACTAAGTGGGGGGGGGGTGGCCATCAACATTGATGATGATGTTGTGATTGTAGATGAGAAGGTTGATGAGGAGATTCTAGAAAAGATTGTTGAAGCTAAGGGTAAAGGAAAGGTTGGAGAAGAGAAGAAAACACTAAAGCATGGTGAAGTTTCCATTCCAACAAAAGAATCTTCTTTTGTTCCTCCTCCCTATGAACCTAAGCTGCCATTTTCTCGAAGATTGAAGAAGCAACTTTTGGAGAAGTACAAAGCTCTCTTTGAGAAGCAAATGAGTGAAGTTCAAGTCACAATGCCCATCATTGATGCCTTCATGCTTGTCCCTCAATACAGCAAGTTCTTGAAGGATGCTGTGGCTGCCAAGAAGAAGGAAATGGAAGGCATGATGGTTCTTACTCATGAGTGCAGTGCCATCATCCAGAGATTGACAATCCCTAAGAAGCTAGAGGATCCAGGCTGCTTTACCCTACCTTATGCCATTGGCCCTTTGATGTTTGAGAGATGTTTATGTGATTTGGGAGCTAGTGTCAGCCTCATGCCTCAATCTGTTGCCAAAAAGCTTGGATTCAGCCAATACAAGAAGTTTAAACTCTCTTTGGTGCTTGCTGATCGCTCAGTCAAATTCCCTATTGGCATCCTTGAAGATCTCCCTGTGATGGTGGGAAACCGTGAAATTCCTACTGATTTTGTTGTGCTTGAGATGGATGAAGAAGCTAGAGACCCCTTGATCCTTGGAAGATCATTCTTAGCCACAGCAGGAGCCCTTATCAATGTGAAGGAAGGCAAGATTGATCTTCATTTGGGGAAAGACTACACTCTCCATTTTGACATCAATGAGGTAATGAAGAGGTCAACTGTGCAAGGCCAAGTGTTTTACATAGAGGAGATGGATGCTCTTGCTGATGAGCTTCTTGAGGAATTGGCACTTGGAGAATTGGCAATAAGGGACCCTTTGCAGCATGCTTTGACAGTGGATATAGAGGTCCAAGTGGTTGAGAACCAAGAGATTGATGCTATTGTGGCCATGCTGGATTCTCGCAAGAAGATTGATGATAAAGGCCAGTATGAGGAGCTCAAACAAGAGGTGCACCAAGCTGTTTCAGCCACTCAACAAGAGGACACCCAACAAGATGATTGGAGTGAGCTCAAGGCACCAAAATTGGAGCTAAAACCTCTTCCCCATGGTGTAAGGTACACATTTCTAGGCCCTAATGAGTCATATCCTGTCATTGTGAGTAGTGAACTTACTGAACTTGAGCTTTCTCAACTTTTAAATGCACTTAAAAAGTTTAGAAAGGCAATTTGGTACTCACTAGATGATATTAAGGGGATATCACCTTCTTTGTGCATGCATAGGATACATATAGAGGATGAATCAATGACTTCTATAGAGCATCAAAGAAGATTGAATCCTAACCTGAAGGATATTGTAAAGAAGGAGATTCTTAAGCTCTTAGATGCTGGTGTTATCTACCCTATTTCAGATTCTAAATGGGTATCTCCTGTGCATGTAGTTCCAAAGAAAGGTGGTATCACTGTGGTTAAAAATGACAAGGATGAATTGATACCAACTAGAACCATAACTGGCCATAGGATGTGTATTGATTATAGAAAGCTCAACTCTGCATCTAGAAAGGATCATTTTCCATTGCCATTCATTGATCAAATGCTTGAGAGACTTGCAAACCATCCTTTCTATTGCTTTCTTGATGGGTATTCAGGGTTCTTCCAAATCCCCATACATCCCAATGACCAAGAGAAGACAACATTCACATGACCCTATGGCACCATTGCTTATCGAAGGATGCCATTTGGGTTATGTAATGCTCCAGCAACCTTTCAAAGGTGCATGATGTCTATCTTCTCGGATCTCATTGAGGATATAGTGGAGGTATTAATGGATGATTTCTCTGTCTACGGATCTTCGTTTTTTTCTTGTTTGTCCAACTTGTGCAGGGTCCTACAGAGATGTGAAGACACCGACCTTGTGCTGAATTAGGAGAAGTGTCACTTCATGGTCAAAGAGGGGATTGTGCTTGGGCATAAGATTTCAGAAAAGGGCATTGAAGTGGACAAGGCTAAGATTGGGGTGATGGTCAGCTTGCCACCACCAAAGACATTGAAAGACATCAGGAGCTTCCTTGGCCATGCTGGGTTCTATAGAAAGCCTTCTTGGAGAAGTTCTTTTCTACATCAAGGACAGCCAAGCTGAGAAATGAGATCTCTAGCTTCCAGCAGAAGAATTTGGAAAGCTTTAGTGAAGCATGGGAGAGGTTCAAAGGCTATCAGGCTAAGTGCCCCCACCAAGGCTTCTCAAAGGAGAGTTTGCTGAGCACATTCTACAGAGGCGCCCTTCCTGAGTTCAGAGCTAGATTGGATACAACAAGCAATGGATTCTTCCTTGGCAGGTCTGAAGAAGATGCTGAGGAGCTGGTTGACAACATGGTGAACAGTGGAGAGCATGACAGAGCTGATAGAACCACAAGACCTGATGACAACCAGACCAAGAAGGAAATCAAATCCTTGCAGGAGAAGATAGACTTTCTGATTGCTAACCAAGCCAAACAGGAGCAGATAAACTTTGTTGGTGGTCCTAGTCAAGAAACTCCTCCTAAGGTTAATGAAGTTGATGGTTTAGAAGGGCAGTAAGAACTTTGCTTCATCAACAACAATGGTACTTGGTACAGGAAGGAGACTAACTTTCAGTACAACAACTACAAGCAGAGGTCTTATCCTAACAACCAGCAAGGAGGGTATCAACCAAGGAAAATCACGCAGCAAGGGAACTACCAGCCTAGGCAGAATCCTCCTCCTGGTTTTACCAATCAAAGCAATCAGCCTACTCAAGCTCAAGGTAGCTCTCCCAAGCTAAAGCTCCAGATTCAACTATGGAATCTATGTTCAAACAACTACTGGAAGGTCAAGCTACAACAGCCAAGGACATTGGCCATGAGTTCTAAGACTGTCCACTCCAAGATTCATAGAAGCTATACTGAGCTAAACAACAAGATAAGAGCCTTGGAGAGTCAGTTTGCTTCTATGAATTCTCAGCCAAGCCACCAACAAAGAACACTACCAGGAAAGGCTGAGCAAAACCCCAAGGAGCCCATAAAAGCAATCACCTTGAGAAGTGGTAGAGAGTTACCTCCAAGAGCTCTCCCCAAGGATGGTGAGCAACTAGGTTGGGGGGGGTGGCCATCAACATTGATGATGATGTTGTGATTGTAGATGAGAAGGTTGATGAGGAGATTCTAGAAAAGATTGTTGAAGCTAAGGGTAAAGGAAAGGTTGGAGAAGAGAAGAAAACACTGAAACATGGTGAAGTTGCCACTCCAACAAAAGACTCTTCCTTTGTTCCTCCTCCCTATGAACCTAAGCTGCCATTTCCTCGAAGATTCAAGAAGCAACTTTTGGAGAAGTACAAAGCACTCTTTGAGAAGTAAATGAGTGAAGTTCAATTCACAATGCCCATCATTGATGCCTTCATGCTTGTCCCTCAATACAGCAAGTTCTTGAAGGATTTTGTGGCTGCTAAGAAGAACGAAATGGAGGGCATGATGGTTCTTACTCATGAGTGCAGTGCCATCATCCCGAGATTGACAATCCCTAAGAAGTTAGAGGATCCAGGCTGCTTTACTCTACCTTGTGACATTGGTCCTTTGATGTTTGAGAGATTTCTATGTGATTTGGGAGCTAGTGTCAATCTCATGCCTCTATCTGTTGCCAAGAAGCTTGGGTTCAGCCAATACAAGAAGTGTAAACTCTCTTTGGTGCTTGCTGATCGCTCAGTCACATTTCCTATTGGTATCCTTGAAAACCTCCCTGTGATGGTGGGTAATTGTGAGATTCGTACTGATTTTGTGGTGCTAGAGATGGATGAAGAAGCTGGAGACCCCTTGATCCTTGGAAGACCATTTTTAGCCACAGCAGGAGCCCTTATCAATGTGAAAGAGGGCAAGATTGATCTTCATTTGGGGAAAGAGGACACTCTCCATTTTGACATAAAGGAAGTGATGAAGAGGTCAAATGTGCAAGGCCAAGTGTTTTACATTGAAGAGATGGAAGTCCTTGCTGATGAGCTTCTTGAGGAATTGGCACGTGAAGAGATGGCAATAAAGGACCCTTGCAACATGCTTTGACAGTGGATAAAGAGGTCCAAGTGGTTGAGAACAAAGAGAGTGATGCTATTGTGGCCATGCTGGATTCTCACAAGAAGATTGATGATGAAGGCTAGTATGAGGAGCTTACACAAGAGGTGCACCAAACTGCTACAGCCACTCAACAAGAGGACACCCAACAAGATGATTGGAGTGAGCTCAAAGCACCAAAAGTGGAGCTAAAACCTCTTCCCCATGGTGTAAGGTACACATTTCTAGGCCCTAATGAGTCATATCCTGTCATTGTGAGTAGTGAACTTACTGAACTTGAACTTTCTCAACTCTTAAATGCACTTAAAAAGTTTAGAAAAACAATTGGTTACTCACTAGATGATATTAAGGGGATATCACATTCTTTCTGCATGCATAGGATACATCTAGAGGATGAATCAATGACTTCTATAGAGCATCAAAGAAGGTTAAATCCTAACCTGAAGGATGTTGTAAAGAAGGAGATTCTTAAGCTCTTAGATGCTGGCGTTATCTACCCTATTTCAGATTCTAAATGGGTATCTCCTGTGCATGTAGTCCCAAAGAAAGGTGGTATCACTGTGGTTAAAAATGACAAGGATGAATTGATACCAACTAGAACCATATCTGGCCATAGGATGTGTATTGATTATAGAAAGCTTAACTCTGCATCTAGAAAGGATCATTTTCCATTACCATTCATTGATCAAATGCTTGAGAGACCTGCAAACCATCCTTTCTATTGCTTTCTTGATGGGTATTCAGGGTTCTTCCAAATCCACATACATCCCAATGATCAAGAGAAGACAACATTCACATGCCCCTATGGCACCTTTGCTTATCGAAGGATGCCATTTGGGTTATGTAATGCTCCAGCAACCTTTCAAAGGTGCATGATGTCTATCTTCTCGGATCTCATTGAGGATATAGTGGAGGTATTCATGGATGACTTCTCTGTCTACGGATCTTCGTTTCTGCTTGTTTGTCCAACTTGTGCATGGTCTTACAGAGATGTGAAGACAACAACCTTGTGCTGAATTGGGAGAAGTGCCACTTCATGGTCAAAGAGGGGATTGTGCTTTGGCATAAGATTTCAGAAAAGGGTATTGAAGTGGACAAGGCTAAGATTGAGGTTATGGTTAGCTTGCCACCACCAAAGACAGTGAAAGACATCAGGAGCTTTCTTGGCCATGCTGGGTTCTACAGAAGATTCATCAAGGACTTCTCAAAGGTTGCTAGACCAATGACCAAGTTGCTGTGCAAGGAGGCCACTTTCAGCTTTGATGAAGAGTGTCTTGAAGTTTTCAAGAAGATAAAGGGTGAACTTGTTAGTGCTCCCATTGTCCAGCCACCTGATTGGGACCTCCCTTTTGAGATAATGTGTGATGCTAGTGACTTTGCTGTTGGGGCTGTCCTGAGTCAGAAGAAGGATGTCAAGTCTCATGTGATTTATTATGCTAGCCAAACCCTGAATGATGCACAGATGAAGTATGCCACAACTGAGAAAGAGATGCTGGCCATTGTCTTCGCCTTTGAAAAATTCAGAAGCTACCTGGTGGGTTCCAAGGTCATTGTGTATACTGACCATGCAGCTTTGAGACATCTCCTAGCAAATAAGGATGCCAAGCCAAGACTACTAAGGTGGATCCTTTTGCTTCAAGAGTTTGACTTAGATATTAGAGACAAGCCAGGGATTGAGAATGGAGTTGCTGATCACTTGTCCAGGCTGAGGATTGAAGGTGGAATCCCTATTGAAGAGGGACTTAGACAGGAGCATGTCATGGCTATCATGTCAGTGGTGGCAGTTATTGAGACTGGAAAGAAGATTGAAGAGGTTAAGGCAGCTGAAGAGAAGGGACCTTGGTATGCTGATTTGGTTAACTAGTTAGCCACTGGGAAGGAGCCATTGGGTCTTGCAGGGTATGAGAAGAAGAAGTTCTACAAAGATTTGAAGAGATATTATTGGGATGAACCATACCTCAACACTCTTTGCATGGATCAGATCTATAGAAGAGTGGTGGCTGAAGAAAAAGTTGAAGGAATCCTTACACATTGCCATGGATCATCCTATGGAGGCCATTTTGCTACCTTCAAGACTCTCTCAAAGGTGCTACAAGCTGGATTTTGGTGGCCACACATGTTTAGGGACACACAAGACTTCATTTCAAGATGTGACTCTTGCCAAAGGAGAGGGAACATTACTAAGAGGAATGAGATGCCTCAAAACCCAATCCTTGAAGTGGAAGTGTTTGATGTTTGGGGGATAGACTTCATGGGACCCTTCCCTTCTTCTTATGGCAACAAATACATCTTGGTGGCTGTGGACTATGTGTCAAAATGTTCAAGAGCAATATCTTCCAAAGGTTTGGAGTACCAAGAGGGGTCATAAGTGATGGAGGTTCACATTTCATCAACAAGGTATTTGAGGGTCTTCTCAAGAAGAATGAAGTGAAACACAAGGTTGCAACACCCTATCACCCTCAATCAAGTGGCCAAGTGGAAGTTTCCAACAAGCAAATCAAGGGCATCTTGGAGAAGATAGTGGAAACTAAGAGGAAGGATTGGTCAGACAAGCTTGATGATGCTCTTTGGGCATATAGAACAGCCTTCAAGACTCCTCTAGGCACTACCCCTTTCAACCTTGTCTATAAGAAGTCTTGCCATTTACCAGTTGAGCTTGAATACAAGGCATTGTGGGCTGTGAAGCTTCAAAACTTTTACATCAAGAGTGCAAAGGAGAAGAGACTTCTTCAACTCAATGAACTCGATGAGATAAGGATGGATGCCTTTGAGAACTTGTTGGGGTCAAAATCGGTCAAAGACGCAATCAACACCCGAAAGTCCTCGGAAGGAATCAAGTTACGAATAAAACCAAGAAAAACTAGTTACTCGACAAAACGTTGGAGGGGATGATCACATCGTTGTCCCGGACAACAGCAGGAGAAGCCACGGCCTAGCCCGGCGCCGGCTCGCCAGCTGGCCCGGACACCGGGGCCGCTCGCCGCTGGCCCCGGCTGGCGCCGCTCGCCTGCTGGCACCGGCGAGGAGCAAAAGAGAACTTTTTGAGAGCAACATAGCACTTAGAGCAACTTAGGCACTTTTTCCGTTTTTACTAGCGAGCTGCGACTCAACTAGGTTAGAACTTAGGTTGCTAGACTTGCGAACTTGCCGACAGCCCTTGTAGTCGAGGCTCTTATCTGTTGTTCACGCTCAAACGCGGATTTGGAAATAAGATCTTTTGCTCTATCTTTTTCTTTCGATTTTCATATTTCTTTTCTTTATCTTTCCGTCGTATTGATTGTGTCTTGTGTGGTCCAGCAGATAACCGGGACCTTCAGGGAAGGCTAGGTTCACTTGGCTTTCCTCCAAATCAACTAAAATCGACAGTGCGAATTTCGGTTCCCATAGTTTGGCGCTAGAAGGAGGGTGGGTACAGATCTATCTCACTCGCAACCACACACGCTCCGTCTGATATGGCGACTAACACTGACCACCCGCAAACGCACGACGGAACTCCCGTCGATGCCAACGCAACCAACACTCCAGCTGGAAACGTATCAACGGTAACCGCTGACACCACGATACTGGACCAGATGAAAGAAATGTTCGCCTCCGCTCAGAAACAAGCGGACGAACAAGGAAAACTCGTGTCCTCTCTCGCAAAACAGGTGGAAACCTTAACGGCAAAGACCAAGAGCAAGGTCCCGCGAGGGATCACAAGAGCCCGCAGCGGCAGAAGACTCGATTTCGAGACTCCGGGCGATCGAGCTGCACGCGCAGACAAGACTTCTTCAAGCCAGAACCCTGACGAACCTCTCCAACCGGGTGCGCAACCGACCACGGAGAATCTTCCACCTCCCGCTGGGGACAACGAAGAGAACAACGTCGAGCGAATCAACTTGGACATTAGCGATCGATCCGATCATTCGGACGATAAGCGCTGGCGTCCATCTAGAAGGACCGAAGTCAATCTGCCCGACAGGCGGTCTCCTTCGAAAAACCCATGACAGAAGAGGAAGAAGACCTCTACTGGATGGAACAGGAAGAACTGGCGGAGGATCAAACTCGGATCCATCGTAACCAGCGCTGACAAGCTCGGAAAAACGCAGGTAGCGATAGCGAGATCCACGATCTCCGCGAGTCTCTTGCAAAAACAGTAGCCGAGGTAAAAGCGGTGAAATCACAAATTCACCAGGCAACTATTGCCGCTCCCGAGATCGATAGACTTTTCGAGGAAGCACGAAAAACGCCGTTCACCGCCAGATCACGAGACACGCATCTCGCACTCGAAGATCAGGATTCCCGTCTACGACGGAACCACAGATCCGAAGGCACACTTACAGTCCTTCCAGATTGCGATGGGAAGATGCAAACTCCCGGAGCGTGAACGAGACGCCGGTAACTGCCTTCTCTTTGTCGAAAATCTCAGGGGCGCCGCGCTCGAATGGTTCTCTCGTCTCAAAAGAAACCCCATCGGAAGTTTCCGCCAACTAGCCTCGGCGTTTCTCAAACAGTACTCCATGTCTATGGATAGAGACACTTCTGACGTGGACTTATGGAGTCTGGCTCAAAAGGAAGACGAATCACTTCGCGACTTCATGAGAAGGTTCAAGCTGGTGATGGCCAGAGTGACGGGTATCAGCGACAAAGTCGCAATCGACTCGAAAAACTCTCTGGTACAAGTCGAAATTTCGAAAGTGGATATTACTGGAGAAACCACGAACGATCCAGGATACCCTCCACAAAGCAACGGACTTCATCGTCATGGAGGAAGAGATGAGAGTCCTATCGCAAAAGCATGGACCGCAGAAAACGTCCTCAAAAAAGAAACCCTCTCGTAACGACAAGTACGTCCATCACGAAGGGGAAGACGTCCAAGGCGAACATAACTACGCCATCAACTCGGAGCAGGGAAAAACCTCAGGAGACACCTGGACCAGGAACCAGTACAAGGATAATTCCCACTGCGAGTTCCACGACACCAGAGGTCAGTCCACCACAAACTGCAAGGTTCTCAGCGCCAGGCTTGCCGCAAAACTCCTCGCCGGCGAACTGTCAAAGGTCAAAAGTATAAAAGACTTGCTCCTGGAGTCCGTCCGCCCAAAAACCAACAAAACTATCACCGAGAACCACGCGCCTGAAAGCCAACCGGGTGAGAAGCGCAGAAGGAGTAGGATGACCAAGGGAACAACAGTAGTCGCCAGAGGGTAAATATGATCATCGGAGGGTCGCAGTTCTACCAAGACTCGATCTCGTCGATCAAAGCCTACGGGTGAAAAGCCGAGACGAGTTCCAACTGGCTTCCGGATAGCGATGTTCCCAACCACACGATCATTTTCGAGGAACAAGAAACTGTCGGGATCGACAAACCTGATTACGATCCTCTAGTCATAGACTTGGTGATCCAAGATCTCGAAGTTGGCCGCATCCTTGTCGATACAGGAAGTACGGTCAACGCCATCTTCATATGACTCTATAGATGAACATCCCACTAGAGAAGTCATCCCAGAGCCAAAACCTTTGACTGGGTTTTTGGGCGTCACCTCCATGACCCTCAGGTGTATCAAGCTCCCGGTCATGGCTAAGGAAGTTACAAAGATCGTCGAGTTTGCAGTAGTTGATAACCCGGCTTATCTACAACGCAATCATGGGAACCCCTTGGATCAACTCCATGAAGGCAGTACCGTCCACATATCACCTCAGCATCAAGTTTCCGACTCCAACCGGAACCGCAGTAATCTGGGGAAGTCAGAAACAGTCATGACTCTGATACCTAGCCGAGTTCAAACTGCGAAAAGATCGGAACGCCCCTGCGGCTAACCCGAAACGAGCAAAGGAATCACACAACATTCCTGAAAACTCGAAAAAGATGATCCAGAATCATCCAAACAGGCAACGATTCAAGACAGCGATGAAGTCTCTGAGTCCATCGCCGTAAAAGCAGACAACTCGACCCCCGCACCGGCCACCGATCCGGCTAGTACGATCGGAATGGCGACACACGGGGAGTAAAAACATCCGCAGCAACAATCAGAACTACGAGATGGCTTGATCCTCGAAAGAGGTACGTAGGCAGCTCGTCGGAACCCGGCGAGTTCAGCTATCCCCCTCACCAAAGGGGAGGGTAATGATAATTCTATACTCCCACAAAAACGCGAAATACCCGCACATGTATTCGAATTTTTCGAAACTTTTTCAATAAAATTCTTTCAATCAACCTTTCAATGCAGCTTAATACAGTAACGCATAAAAACTTTGGGAAAACGAAAAATCATATCTTTGGGGAAACGCGAGACGGCGCAATTTCCCAAAGATATCAAAATCGCATCATCCATCAAAACAGTCCACCTGCGACTTAAAAAAAAAACAAAAGCCCGTTGATTGGCCCCGACGGACAAACACAGAAACGTTTCACTAATACAAAATCGTAGTCAGACCTTTTCACAAGAATAAGGTCCTCTTACATCCGACAAGGATATCATAGCGCTATACAAGAAAACCCGAAATTTTTGTTTAGCACTCCGGATGTTCTCTGGAGATAGCTCGATTCTTACTACACAAGTCGCATAAGCCGGCGCCAAGTCGCAGACTTTAATCAGTAAGAATCAGGAAGAAATCACTAATAGGCAAAACGAAAGCCAATCAATCATCGCATAGCCTTAAAACTGAGAGTAAGCCTAGGTCTTGCCCTAAACCCTGTCTTGCTGGATCTTGACATCTCAAAGACATAGTATCGACTCCAGATACGAGTCCAAAAACATGTCTCTCATCGCTAACACCTAAAACACTCGCTACAAAGTAGTACACGGACCTAGCGACAAAATAAGAGTTAGAATACGAAGTAACTACTCGAATTCTACCCTCTACACTTGTTGAAAGTATAAATAAAATCACAAGGCAAAATCCACATAATATATATGCAAGCCACGAAAACGGCAAGGATTCGAAGCCACCAACGGCTAGTCCCGAAATATACAAAATTTACGCAACCTCCTACGGTCGTGGAATATACAAATAAATGGCCATATTCGGCCAAGCACACAATCATCAAGATAAAGGGATACGATCACAACGATCCTCAGTAATCAACGTCTAAAAATCTGGACATGGAGATCCCGAACGAAGTCACAGGCTGGTCAACTTCTTCATCTACGCCTTCCGCGTTTCCACCTGCTCCGGCCTCCACCGTGTCCTCCGAAACTTCGATAGGGTCCCAAAGCTTCCGGACCCTTCCCTCGATCGGAGGAACCAAGGATTCGGCATGAGCACATTCGCTCATGAGACCTTCCATCTCAGCGATATCGGAGGAGAAGGAGAAGCCCGGGTTCTGCGACTTGTGAAGGTTAGCGCCGATCCCCGACACTCGCGGAAATCACCCACAAACTCTTGAGCTTCCTTTAAGCTCTCGAACTCGGTTGCAAATGATTTAGCCCTCCGCGCCATCTCGGCAGCAATCGCTCTCCTTCATCTCCTTTCCGCACGCACGAGGGCTCGAGAATAAAGTTCGGCCTGCTTCCGGCTTTGTTCCTCAACCTCTTTCCGAAAACAGAAGAGTTTGCGTTCGGCTTCCTCGGCTTTGAAGCGAGAGATCCTCGATCCTCGAAAGCTTCCATCGAGCGCCGCTCCGAACACCCTCATTCCCTGTAAGAACTTAAGATCAGAAAAGTATATATGCAGCAATGATAATATATATGATCAAAGTTCAAAGGATAAACCTCATTGATCAGACGAGAACCCTCAACAAACACTTTCTTCTTCGCGTCATCCTCGAGCGATTCATCAGTAGTAAACGCTGGAGGGAGACCGTCGAAAACGTTGCTGGGCAGGGGAAACTCGCTGGTTCCACCCCTTCCCCCGGAACGAAGCTAGGATCTCCTCCTAACGGCGAAGGATCTCCCGTGACCGTCTCGCATTCGACCTCTTTGCCTTTCCTAGACCTATGTCTCCGCCTCCGAACAGGCAAGACAGCGATCGGCTCGACGTAGCACGGAACATCGGAAGTCTGAAGAGTGACTCGGGATCGATGGAGCGCCACCGCACTTCGAATCCGCTCAACGGAAAAGGTACTCCAGAAGAATGGCCTTTCCCGAAGAAGGTCTCGTTTGACGAAAATATCAGCATGAGTATGCGCAACGGTCCTGTTCACTGCACGATAAACGAAAGTTTTTATCTTCATGCACGTTCAAAAGTACGAAAACGAAAAATTGGATTAGTCTTGTTACCGCGATCGAAGTTACACTCCTGAGGGCAGCTTTCCTCGACGGACTCCCCGTCTATTCGGACAAAGAAGAAGCGATTGAACCAGGATTTGGGGTTCGAAGTAGTCCCCTGAATTATGGCCATGTCCTTCCTTGGGATCACGGAATACGCACCTTCAATCGACGTTGGCTTAGTATACCAAAGTCCCTCGAAATCGCTAGGACTAAGATCCATGCCTAACTCGTAACTCGACACTAGCAGGCCAAGCCAACTCTCTAAGGATGGGACGGTGAGCTGGCTGATCGAAAGTCCAAAAAGACAAAGCGCACGGACAATAGTACCAGGGATCGGGAACCACATGCCGCAGTACGCGAGAAAGGCTCCATTACAAGTAAAGAAGCCCTGTGGAGGATTCCTTGCACTCTCGCCAGCGGTCGGAATCCGAAACGTAACCCCACTCGGAACTTGGTAAAAGTTTCAAAGAATCGTGAGGTACTCGGGAGAGACCATGCTTGGCGTGAATGGCGTGCCCGGCACCCTCGGAGGTCTCCTGGGAATGGGGATGTCCCGCGGAGGCGGACTCGAGCCACATAAAGCTCTGTAGTATGCCTCCCTTGTATCTTCCACACCTTCTTCCTCGTGCTTTGGCGCAACCGCTTCGTCGACGAGAGAATTACCCGAAGATGAGTGAGAAGGAGAATTTCTTTTAGAGGATCTTGATCTTGAAGACATTTTTTCTTGAGAGAGAAACTCTAGGAGGTGAAATTCTTGTGACGAGTAAGAATGATTAAAAATTCTAACTCCATCTTTATAAAGAAAGAAAAGTTACTATTTACTCCGACTTTTGGCAAACGATTACGTCTCCACACCTTCCTAGCTAGCCATACCACAAGCTAGGACCTGTTACCAAAAATCACGATCCTAGCTAGCTGGGGAGCTAACTATTGGGGTCAAAATCGGTCAAAGACGCAATCAACACCCGAAAGTCCTCGGAAGGAATCAAGTGACGAATAAAACCAAGAAAAACTAGTTACTCGACAAAATGTCGGAGGGGATGATCACATCGTGGTCCCGGACACCAGCAGGAGCGGCCACGGCCTAGCCCGGCGCCCGGTCCGCCCTGGCCGCCCGTGCGCCTGGCGGCTTCGCCCGTGCTGGCCGGGCGCCGGCGCCGGCTTCGCCGATGCTGGAACCGGCGCGGGGCCAGCTCCCGTGCTGGTCCCGGTGCCGGGCGCCAGCTCGCCCACGCTGGTCACCGAGCGCCAGCTATACGCTGGTCGGGCACCAGGCGCCAGCTCGCCCGTGCTGGTCACGGGCGCCGGGCGCCAGCTCGCCCATGCTGGTCTCGGGCGCCAGCTCGCCCATCCTGGTCACGAGCCGCATCTGAACTACTTTCGACAGGTGCATCCTTCTCCCCGCAAAACCGTCTCGACAACTAGTCTAACTCTATATTTTGTATCTGTGCTCGAAGACTCACCGTTCAACGCCTCGAAGACCTGAAACTTGAGAACCCCATTTCGTTCTGGTCGAAATAAATCGGGAAGGCTTCGGAAGACCACCAAAAGTTCGTTTGACGAATGGATTTCGATTCATCGTATAAAACAATCACGATTATTCTAAAAACACCAAGTCATCTAGACTATACGAGGAGTTGGGGTTCCTTCGGTAAAACAAGTACCATCGCAGGATAGTTTCTCGTGAAACCGTAAAGCGTCCACGGTCGAAGCAATGGCCCCGGAAGGCCCAAACGCGACCAAGCGGCCCACTTACGACTTTCCAGGAGATCAAGTCGAAATGGACTTGACAGCCCATGTTTATCTTTACATAAAGAGATAAATGTCAAGTTTCTGAAGATAAATGTAAGATTTCTTGAAGATAAATATCAAGTTTCCCGATAAGCATGAAGACCGACGAAAGTGGAAGAAGCCCGATTCACGACAGATTCGGCCCAAAGGAGAAATAGACCGTCTTAAGAGGAGTATATAAGGAGAGCTTGGGGCGAGGAGCAAAAGAGAACTTTTTGAGAGCAACATAGCACTTAGAGCAACTTAGGAACTTTTTTCCGTTTTTACTAGCGAGCTGCGACTCAACTAGGTTAGAACTTAGGTTGCTAGACTAGTGAACTTGCCGACAGCCCTTGTAGCCAAGGCTCTTACCTGTTGTTCACTCTCAAACACAGATTCGGAAATAAGATCTTTTGCTCTATCTTTTTCTTACGATTTTCATATTTCTTTTCTTTATCTTTCCGTCGTATTGATTGTGTCGTGTTTGGCCCAGCAGATAACCGGGACCTTCAGGGAAGGCTAGGTTCACTTGGCTTTCCTCCAAATCAACTAAAATCGACAGTGCGAATTTTGGTTCCCACAGAACTCAAGGATTTACAAAGAAAAGACTAAGGCCTTTCATGACAGGCACATCCTCAAGAGAGAGTTCAAGGCTGGAGATCAAGTTCTTCTCTATAACTCTAGATTAAAGATATTTCCAGGGAACCTCAAGTCAAAGTGGTCTGGTCCATTTGTGGTTAAGGAAGTGAGACCTTATGGAGCCATTGTGCTTTGGAACAAGCAAGGAGGAGACTTCAAAGTGAATGGCCAGAGACTCAAGGAATACATGGCCACCATACCAAAGGAGGATGGGACATCAACCCCACTCTCTGATGCTCCCTTGCCTAACCTCAAAGGAGGAAAAGTCAAGCTAATGACTTTAAACAAGCTCACTTGGGAGGAAGTCCCATGGTCATCCTTGTACATAACTTTGCAATTTCAATTTTCCATTAGTTTTTTTTAATAAAAGTGGTCAAGTCTTTCAGGTTGAGCCAAGCACTAGAGGAGAGAAGAATGGTGGTGAACCACTTGAGCCCCATGATTGCCATGTAGCAGCCTCCTCTAGTTGCTATCACTCCAACCCTTCTTGTATATACATTTGCTTTTGTCTTGTTGGGGTATCTCCTTCTCTCTTACTCACACAGAGACTGTGTGATTTAAGTGTGGGGGAGGTACCAAGTATTTGATCATGTTTGCTTTGTGATTATGAGTCTCATGCATTACATTGTACATTCATATTTGCATAGAAAAATCCAAAAAATTTAAATTTTTGAATCATGTAGATTGCATCACTTGCATCCTTAAGATTGAGTCTAGAGCATATAGGTTGCATTCATTTGCATATGGAGCATTGCCTTATAAAGAACACTTGTTTGCACTGAATTTGGCACCCTAGTTAAACATATCAAGTAGCTTAAGCATCTTTTGAAAGGCTTGCATGCTTTGAGCCTTGAAAACTCTTCTTGAAGCTTGCTTGCTTGCTTGATATTGGCATTGTTCTTGAAACCAGCTCCATCCTGAACTTAGACTTGAATGAACTTAATTTTTCTTGCATATGGGCATTTGCATACTTAATCATGGATCTCATACACATTTGGGTTATCTTTTTCCATTGTACCACTCTTTGTTAACCCAAATGGCACTTCCATACCCTTGAACCCTATCCATTCCTTGAAGCCTACATTGATTTGCATGAGTGAGGCCTTTTCTGATAGCTTGTCATGTGAAAAATCTTGAGAGTATTGGGAGCGACATGGATTTGTTCTCATCTCTTGCTAGCATAGGGTCTTTATTTAAGCTAGCTTCTAGGATGGTGAGTGAGGTGTTTGTTACTTAATGATTTGTATCTTGGGTTTGGAGTGTAACATTGTTGAGATTGATGAACAAATGAGTATCATAAGAAAGAAGAACCCTAGGGGCCTAAAATAAAAAAATAAGAAGCTCTTGATTGATGTTTTTGACCTTCCCCCTTCATGTATATAATAAAAAAAAAAGAAAAAGAAAAGAAAAGAAAAAGAAAAAGAAAGATTCAATAAGATAGTGGGGAAGGAAAAAACTTAAAGAGTTAGAGCTTAGAAAAGTGAATAGAGGTCCTTAGTGGTTGAATTTCAAAAGAAAGAAAGTTGTTCATGGGGTGAGTGATGTGAGAATGTTTTCATTTTGGGTTATGGGATGAATAAAAGGGGAGTAGATCTTGTAATCACTTAGGAATTGGGTAGAATGATGAGGATGGATCCATGTATGCATGAATTGCTCCTAGTCTTAGATAAATTTTGCATAATGATCAAGCTCCTTGAATTTTAGTGATTGCCACCTTGAAATGATGCATTGAACCGTCATTTTCATCCATATTAGACCATTTGATCACCTAGCCAAATGATTGAGATCATGTGCCCATTTGTGAGAATTCACCTTGAGTGTGTGTGTGTGTGTGAATCAATGTGAGGGCTGGTTAAGAGAGCATGTTGGTTGATAGGCCTTGATAGGCCTTGTGAAGCTAGAGCATAATAAGAAAGTTTTGCTCATGCTATTTTCTATGTTTCTTTAGGATGTCAAGTTGAGTGCTATGAGTGTCTCTTTTGGCTTTGCTTCCGTCTCTATGTCTCTCCTCCTTGTGTTTTGAAAAGATTACTTGAGGACAAGTAAAGGTATAGTGTGGGGGAGTTGATATCTTACAAGTTAGGGAAAACAAAGGTATTTATCATAGGCTTAGAAAACCTATATCCAAGTAAAGTAAAAACCTCCTTGTGTTTTTAGCATCCATATCTCATGCATTTTGATCATATAAGTTAGGCATTAGGCGTCTTTAGGTCCATTTTGCATTCATTTGTCCTTATCAGGTGTTGGAGTATGCTTTCGTGTGATTTGAGGTGTTTGGAAGCCTTATGACCTAAAAAGAAGTGAAGATTCAAGTTTGGCCTTGAAATGAGAAGTGAAATCATGAGATGGAGAGATAGTCCGGGGAGACTAGACCGGGTACACATACCAGGTCGGCTGGGAGCCGAGCAAGACGCGTTTGGACGGAACGGATGGCCGGGTAGATCAGTCCGGGTTCGAGCAGCCGGTCGGGAAGGACGCAGCTGGATGAAAGTGGTCCAGGATGACTAGGCCTGGGAGAGGTACCCGGTCGTTTGAGAGGTGCTGGAGGAGACCAGGCCGGGGAGATAAGTCCGGGTTCGAGCACCCGGTCGGGAAGGACGCCAGCAGAACGGATGGCCGGGGAGCCCAGACCGGCTTGATGCACCCGGGCGATGAAGCAGCACACGAGCAGGACAGACCGGGGACAATGGACCGACTTGGTGCACCCGGACTATGAAGAGCATGAAGTGGACGGGGGAGCCCAGACCGGCTTGGTGTACCCGGTCGTGAAGCACATGAGAAGGACGTCCGGACGACCGGGGAGACGTGTCCGGCTTGCTGCACCCGGTCGGATTGGACGACGGCCAGGACATGGACAGACCGGGGTGGGACGACCGGGTTGGACAATTTGGTTTACCCCTGACCGATTTTTCATGCTTTCTTCCTATTGGTTGAGACTCATTTGACTCCAAGGACTTTTTAGTAATTTTTCATGATGTATCTAGGTTTTCTAAGCCTATGATAAATACCTTTGTTTTCCCTAATATGGTACTTATGTTATTTTTTCTCTAAGAACACAAACCTTTGAGTAAAGTTTTATCTTTGAATCATAATCTCATCTCATCTTTGTGTTCTTGATTGTTTGATTTCATCTCTTTTCTTTCTCTACATGTTTAAGCTTGAATCTCTCATGGGTTTAAGAGTAAGCATGTGGATTAGTGAGTAGATCTATTTAAGATCCATGGGTTTGGGTGATTGAGAGTGATTAAGTGTAGATCCAAGGTGCTTAGTGTTAGATCTATCCTTTCCTTGCATGATTTGGTGTTCTTAATGATATATTTGAGTTGGCCTCTCAAACATAGAGCCATAGGCATTTCATGCCCGGAAGGTGTTCTATGAAATGCCTGAACCAACTCATCTATGCTTTTAGCTTGCTTTACCTAAGGGATTAGTTGATAAAGAAGCTAGGATTGCTATTAGACTCATTCTTAATGTTTGCTTTGATCATTACAGTCAAAGGGATTTGATGTACTTGGGTGATCATTGCAAAATAGCATTCATCTAGGGATAGAGTTTGTTCAAGCATAGTGTCTAGGCATAAGGAATTAGATTGATTGAAAAGTTGGCATCTTGGATTGAAACTTAATCATTTTAGATCAAGTCCCTTTACTCATGGGTCTCGTCTCCTCATAAAGAAAGAAAGCTTTACATTTTATTGCATTTTAGATATTGTCTTAGTTTAATAATCATCTCCTTTAGTGATTGCATTTAGATTAAGCATAGGCTTATATTCCCTTTGCTTTGTGGTCACTTAGGACTGGTTCGACAATCTTATATACTATATCATTTGATTAGGACCCTTGAAAAGTCCTTTCATCAGATATCAGTGAGCAGCACCTCCTTGGACCTCATGGAGCTCTTGGTCCCATGACCTTACCATCGGCCAAGAAGAGAGCAGACAAGGCAGCTGTATTCGATGAAGGTTACACTAGCAGGACCACTGAGCATCTCTTTGGCCCTCTCCGTTACCACTTTGATCAGCGCCCTGGTGCCTTGCCTCTTGGTCCACTTCGCCAAGCTCATGACCATATTGGCACACTTTAGAGGTGGAATAAATCCCAGGATAGAACCATCTTCAAGCTCACAAACAAGTGTAAAGAGCTGAGAAAGATTGTGAAGAGGCAAGCTGAGGCTTCAGCTAAGTTCATGAAGAAGGTGACTGATATCTTGACTAGAGGGGCTATAGCTGGCTGCACTGCGAAGATTTTGGTGAAATATTTGCTCCTCAGCCTAAGCCCTTACTTGATCCATTGGCGCCTAGTCCTCCTCTCACTAGAAAGTGTGGGAACCAAAATTCACCCTGTCGATTGCCGTTAAATTAGGAAAGTTAGGGATACCCTGATTTCCCAGAGGCCCCAGATATCTGCTGATACCACACGCCAAGCGATCAGAACACGAGAATAACAACAATAAAATAAGAAATCAAAAGAAGAGAGCGAAGTAGATCTTATTCCGAATCCGCGTATGAGCATTACAACAAGGTAATAGCCTTGGCTCGAGAGCTGTCGGCGAGATTCCTAGTTCTAAAAACCTAGACTAAAACCCTAATTGAGTCGCAGCTCGAATAATGAAAACGGAAAATTCCATAAATGCTCTAAGATCTAAGTTTTTCTGCTGTCCCTCTGCCTCTCGCCTAGGACTCCTTATATACTCCTCCTTAGGTCGGTGTGTGCTTTCCCCTTCTGCGCTTACGCCGTCATAACCCGAAAAATGGATATATTCCGTTTTTTCCGATCATCATGATTTTCTTCGGAAACTTGAAATTTATCCGCGGAAACTTGATATTTATCTTTCCTTGCGAACCAAGCACAAACCGTCATAAGATTTATGGGAATTTAGTAAACGAAATCGTAAATGGGTTTCAAAGCGTGTTTTGAACCTCTTTGGACCGTTTTCCGATTTGATACGTTTATTACGATTTCTTCGATAAAAACTAACTTTCCGCGGTTTTTATCATAAGTTCCATTTGATGACTTTGATCGGTATGATACGAGGAATGGTTCAGTCGTGGTTCACGGAAAATGACACGGAGGTTCGAACGAGAGTGCATCGGTTTGTTTCGTATAAGACCGAGTTTCGGCTCTTGCTCGGTCTCTATGTAGCGACCGAGCTTGCCTCGAGCTCGGTCGCTACGTAACGACTGAGCAGGTGATGTGCTCGGTCGCTACGTAACGACCGAGCCATGCGAGTTCTTGGACGTCCATGTTTGGACCGATTCGTGATTTGTTCGTTGGCCTTGAGAAATGAATCTCATTTCGACGTTCGAAATGAGATCTTTTCCGCAAAATCTTTCGTATAAGTCTTTGAGAAGTAATTTATCGAAAAAAAAATAACTTTCGATTTTTTACGGAGTCTTTGGATGTTAATTTCGTCGTGACCGTTTTTGACCCCAACAGTTAGCCCCCCAGCCCGTCAGAATCGAGGATTCTTGACGAGATGTTGGAAGGAGTTCGTATCCAAAGTTCCGGAGTTAAATAGTAAATTCTGATGCTTATAAGAAGGGGGTAACTCTTCTCATTTTTTTCACTCACTCTCTTCTCATAAGAAACTTTGAGAGGTTTTTTTTTCTTTCTCTCCTCATCATTCATAGATTTTTTTTTTCTTCTAAAGTTCAGAGAGAATGTCTGGCAAGAAAGCTTCCAAAAAGGGCACTCTCCGTAGTTCTTCATCTGAGGATGGAGAGTTCCTTGTCCCGAAGTCTGAGTTCGCATCTTACCCAACGGAACCCACGGAGGGTGAGGTGTATTGGAAAGCAAGATTCGGCTCGATTTCTCCTCAACTCGAGAAAGCCTCTCCCATCGAGAACCATCGCAAGATCAAGAGGGGTGCGCCGAGTCACACTACCCTCGATTTCCTTAAGCGTGCTCGGGAGTATGGCAAGATTCCTGACGAGGTGAAATTTCGAATTCCTCGTCGGGGGAAGGATGCCGATAACCCCCCGAGGGTTATTTTACTTGCTACGACTATTTCTTTGTGCGATGCCGCTTGTGGTTCCCGATCCCCGAGATCATACTTCGCGTGCTGGATCGTTTTGAAATCTCAATAAGCCAATTGACCCCCATCGGCCTTCAACACCTCATAGGCGTTATCATTCTGAGTTACGAGCATGGTCTTTCTCTTACTACCAAGCACTTCGAATCGATCTTTAGGCTGCAGCTGGTTTCCAAACCGTATCGCTTCCGGTTCGTCCCTCGTAACTACATGTCGATGATCAAAGGGTTTGCTTCCAATCCAAACGCGTGGGAGAGCTTCTTTTTCTTCGTTCGTATAGACGTTGCGTCTGTTGAGGAGAATTTCATTCCGTAGTTCCGAAGCAGGCCAAACGGTCGTCCTTTCATGAACACCCTGAATCCGATCCCCGAGGACGTGATTGAGATAAGAGACCTCCTCAGGAATGGTTCGTTCTTCTGGACTTCCTTTTTGCCAAAGCGAGTTTGTGCTGCGATTAGACTTGCGAATCCCGACCTTGGGGTCGGTGGGGAGGTCGACGATGACGACCCCATTTCTTGTGATGATCCAGTGGAGGGTGTGAGTTTACCGCCTTCTAAGGGTAAAAGTATCGACCTCCGAGACATTGAATTTTCCGTGGACGACTCGGTTCTTCTAGGATGGGATCCAAATCTTTCCTATGGCGATGGCAGCGGTTCGAGTGATATGACGCTTCCAGATTTCGACGGTTTTATCGATGGTTTACCCCCGATTTTCGATATTCCCCCGCCGATGGACGAATCGAGCAGGTCCACGGTTGTCGCCGAAGGATCTCGTATGATTAACGGGGTTAGTTTTTTTTATACGCTTTCCCACGTTCTTTGTTTTCCTTGGACGAATCGAGCAGGTCCACGGTTGTCGCCGAAGGATCTCGTATGATTAACGGGGTTAGTTTTTTATCGCTTTCCCGTTCTTTGTTTTCCTTGGGCCGAATCGAGCAGGTCCACGGTTGTCGCCGAAGGATCTCGTATGATTAACGGGGTTAGTTTTTTTTATACGCTTTCCCACGTTCTTTGTTTTCCTTTAACAAGCACGCTGGCTACCTCTTCCAGGGTTTGAACATGCTTGGCTCAGCGATCGAGACTAGTCACAGGGAGGCCATGGTCTATCATTTTAAGGCGGAAAAAGCGGAGAAAGATCTAGCGCGTTTGCAAAGCGAGATTTCGGAGCGCGAGTCAAAACTGACCATGGATTATGCCAAGGCCATTCGTCAAGCAGAGAGGAAGGGTAGGAGAGAGATCGCTGAAGTGATGAAGGGACGTGCGTCCCAATTCATGACTGAATATGGGAACCTCAAAGAAGCTTACTCCTTGGAGGGCGATTTTCGTGAATGTCGCGGTTCAGTTGGTACCCTCTGGAAGGCGCATATGGATGGCTTTGTTTTAAAGAACGAAATGGATACCGTAGAGAGCGATACGAACAATTGTGCTCCTGCTGAAGCACTCATTCCTCCGATTGACGAGAAGATTCGAGGACTCTGGGATCCTGTCCCGGTTTCCCCTGATACGGAGGAAGTTTTGACTGGGGTTGATGGTGATGGCGAAGAGGTGGACTGCTGATGAAAGACTTTTCAAAGGTCCTAATCAAATGATGTAGTATATAAGATTGTCGAACCAGTTCTAAGTGACCACAAAGCAAAGGCAATGCAAGTCTATGCTTACTCTACATGCAATCATTGAAGGAGATGATTATTAAACTAAATCAATATCTAAAATGCAACAAAATGTAAAAATTTCTTTCTTTATGAGGAGATGAGACCCATAGGTATAGGGACTTGATCTCAAGTGATTAAGGTTCAATCCAAGATGCCAACTTTTCAATCAATCTAATTCCTTATGCCTAGACAACAAAACTAAGCAAGCTCTATCCCTAGATGAATGCTCTTTTGCAATGATCACCCAAGTACACCAAATCCCTTTGGCTGTAATGATCAAAGCAAACATTAAGAATGAGTCTAATAGCAATCCTAGCTTCTTTGACAACTAATCCCTTAGGCAAAGCAAGATAAAAGCATAGATGAGTTGGTTCAGGCATTTCATAGAACACCTTCCGGGCATGAAATGCCTATGGCTCTATGTTTGAGAGGCCAACTCAAATATAGCATTAAGAACACCAAATCAATGCAAGGAAAGGATAGATCTAACACTAAGCACCTTGGATCTACACTTAATCACTCTCAATCACCCTAGCCCATGGATCTTAAATGGATCTACTCACTAATCCACATGCTTACTCTTAAACCCATGAGAGATTTAAGCTTAAACATGTAGAGAAAGAAAAGAGATGAAATCAAACAATCAAGAACACAAAGATGAGATGAGATTATGATTCAAAGATAAAACTTTCTCAAAGGTTTGTGTTCTTAGAAAGAAAATAACATCACTCCCAAAATAGGGATAACTAGAGTATTTATAATTGGCTTGAAAGCCCTAGAAACATAAAACAAAATTACTAAAAAGTCATTGAGCCAAATGGGCTTCAACCAATGGGAAGAGGAGAAGAAATTCGGTCAGGGGTGAACCAGCATGGTCCAACCCGGTCTGGCCACCCCGGCCGTCCAGTTCTGGCTGCGTCCAAGCCGGTCGGCTGCTTGAACCCGGACGTCCCACCCGGTCCACTCTCTTCCTGCTCATGTGCTGCTTCTCCCGACCGGGGTCATCAAACCGGTCTGGGCTCCCCGGTCCACCGCATGCTCTTCATCGTCCGGGTTGATGAAGCCGGACCATGATCCCCGGCCGTCCGTCCTGCAGGCTTCTTCCCGACCGGGTGTCCCTTCCCGGACTGATCTACCCGGTCTGGTCTCCTCCAGCACCGCTCAAACGACCGGGTACCTCTCCCAGGCTCAGTCATCCCGGACCACTTCCATCCAGCTGCTCTTTTCCCGGCCGGATGCTTGAACCCGGACTGATCTACCCGGCCAGCCTGACATGCTTCAAGTGAACTGATCATAACTCCTCCAATACAGGTCCAAATGACTTGAAACCACTTCCATTGGAAAGCTAACTCAATTTTCTGTGTCTCCAAAAAATCTTAGCATCAGGAGACATCTCTAAGGCCTCTGTCCATGCTCATCTTTGTCTTGACCAGATCATGGATTGATTTCTCTTCCCATGGCCAAACTTGATTCTTCATCTCTTTTGGGGCCATAAGGCTTCCAAACACCTCAAATCACACCAAAGCATACTCCAACAGCTGATAAGGATAAATGAATGCAAAATGGACCTAAACATCCCTAATGCCTAACTTATATGATCAAAATGCATAAGATATGGATGCTAAAACATGTAAATATGCAAGACATCAACTCCCCCGCACTAGACCTTTACATGTCCTCAAGTAATCTTTTCAAAACACAAGGAGGAGAGACATAGAGATGGGAGCAAAGCCAAAAGAAACACTCATAGCAATCAACTTGACATCCTAAAGAAACATAGCAAATAGCATGAGCAAAACTTCCTATTATGCTCTAGCTTCACAAGGCCTATCAATGAATATTAAGCCTCTACACAAGATGCAATGCTTATCAACCAACAAGTTCTCTTAACCAGCCCTCACATTGATTCACACACACACACACAAGGTGAAGTCTCACAAATGGGCACATGATCTCAATCATTTTGCTAGGTGATCAAATGGTCTAATATGGATGATAATGAGGTTTCAATGCATCATTTCAAGGTGGCAATCACTCAAAATCAAGGAGCTTGATCATTATGCAAAATTTATCTAAGACTAGGAGCAATTCATGCATACATGGATCCATCCTCATCATTCTACCCAATTACTAAATGATTACAAGATCGACACCCCTTTTATTCATCTCATACCCCAAAATTGAAAACATTCTCACATCACTCACCCCATGAACAACTTTCTTTCCTTTGAAATTCAACCACTAAGGACCTCTAATCATTTTCCTAAGCTCTAACTCTTTAAGTTTTTCCTTCCCCACTATCTTATTTAATCTTTATTTTTCTTTTTCTTTTTCTTTTTCTTTTTTTTTTTTTACATGAACGGGGAAGGTCAAAAACATCAATTAAGAGCTTCTTATCTTTTTATTTTAGGTCCCTAGGGTTCTTCTTTCTTATGATACTCATTTGTTCATCAATCTCAACATTGTTACATTCCAAACCCAAGATATAGACCATTAAGGAACAAAAACCCCACTCACCATCAACTTAGAATTTGGCAACGGCGCCAATTTGATGAAAGACTTTTCAAAGGTCCAAATCAAATGATGTAGTATATAAGATTGTCGAACCAGTTCTAAGTGACCACAAAGCAAAGGGAATGCAAGTCTATGCTTAATCTAAATGCAATCATTGAAGGAGATGATTATTAAACTAAATCAATATCGAAAATGCAACAAAATGTAAAACTTTCTTTCTTTATGAGGAGATGAGACCCATGGGTATAGGGACTTGATCTCAAATGATTAAGGTTCAATCCAAGATGCCAACTTTTCAATCAATCTAATTCCTTATGCCTAGACAACAAAACTAAGCAAGCTCTATCCCTAGATGAATGCTCTTTTGCAATGATCACCCAAGTACACCAAATCCCTTTGGCTGTAATGATCAAAGCAAACATTAAGAATGAGTCTAATAGCAATCCTAGCTTCTTTGACAACTAATCCCTTAGGCAAAACAAGATAAAAGCATAGATGAGTTGGTTCAGGCATTTCATAGAACACCTTCCGGGCATGAAGTGCCTATGGCTCTATGTTTGAGAGGCCAACTCAAATACAGCATTAAGAACACCAAATCAATGCAAGGAAAGGATAGATCTAACACTAAGCACCTTGGATCTACACTTAATCACTCTCAATCACCCTAACCCATGGATCTTAAATGGATCTACTCACTAATCCACATGCTTACTCTTAAACCCATGAGAGATTTAAGGTTAAACATGTAGAGAAAGAAAAGAGATGAAATCAAACAATCAAGAACACAAAGATGAGATGAGATTATGATTCAAAGATAAAACTTTCTCAAAGGTTTGTGTTCTTAGAAAGAAAATAACATCACTCCCAAAATAGGGATAACTAGAGTATTTATAATTGGCTTGAAAGCCCTAGAAACATAAAACAAAATTACTAAAAAGTCATTGAGCCAAATGGGCTTCAACCAATGGGAAGAGGAGAAGAAATTCGGTCAGGGGTGAACCAGCATGGTCCAACCCGGTCTGGCCACCCCGGCCGTCCAGTTCTGGCCGCGTCCAAGCCGGCCGGCTGCTTGAACCCGGACGTCCCACCCGGTCCACTCTCGTCCTGCTCATGTGCTGCTTCTCCCAACCGGGGTCATCAAACCGGTCTGGGCTCCCCGGTCCACTGCATGCTCTTCATCGTCCGGGTTGATGAAGCTGGACCATGATCCCCGGCCGTCCGTCCTACTTGCTTCTTCCCGACCGGGTGTCCCTTCCCGGACTGATCTACCCGGTCTGGTCTCCTCCAGCACCACTCAAACGACCGGGTACCTCTCCCAGGCTCAGTCATCCCGGACCGCTTCCATCCAGCTGCTCTTTTCCCGGCCGGGTGCTTGAACCCGGACTGATCTACCCGGCCAGCCTGACATGCTTCAAGTGAACTGATCATAACTCGTCCAATACAGGTCCAAATGACTTAAAACCACTTCCATTGGAAAGCTAACTCAATTTTCTGTGTCTCCACAAAATCTTAGCAGCATGAGACATCTATAAGGCCTCTGTCCATGCTCATCTTTGTCTTGACCAGATCATGGACTGGTTTCTCTTCTCATGGCCAAACTTGATTCTTCATCTCTTTTGGGGCCATAAGGCTTCCAAACACCTCAAATCATACCAAAGCATACTCCAACACCTGATAAGGACAAATGAATGCAAAGTGGACCTAAACATGCCTAATGCCTAACTTATATGATCAAAATGCATAAGATATGGATACTAAAAACATGTAAATATGCAAGACATCAATTGCCCTGCGGACGCATTTAGAGCTTCACTCTCCGGCGGCTTTGACTTTGGTCCGTGAGGACCGGAGCTTAGTATTTGTGGGAAGAGGATTCCCATTCCTTTATGTTATGGCCGAGTGTGGCTTTTATTTTCTTAGACTTTGTGTGGGTATGTTATGACCATTGTATTATTTTTATCGGGACTGGCCGTTGGTGGCGTTGAATCCCTACCGTTCTACGGTTTTAAAAAATGATCAAGGTTTACCGAATTGCTTTGTTGTTTCTGAAACAAATACGAGTTGTCATCTCGTTTTTATTCCTGAGTTGACGTTCGATCTCGTTAGTTTGTTTAGTGTGTCGATTTTTCGTAGATACTGTTACGAGTTTTCGCTAAACGTTTAAGATGTGAACGGAGAGAAATTTTTTTAGGATCTCGGATATCATGTCTTTAGATGTTAAAGACCAGTGTGCTGGGTTTAGGGAAAGACCTAGGTTTACTCTCGGTTGTAAGGTTTGTGTGGTGACAAGCCGGCTATTGGTTTTCCTGTTGCGATTTTAACCTGATTCGTACCGATTTAAAGTCCGCGATAGGTTCTCGGCTTATTTGACTTGTATGGCGTGAACCGAGCATCTCTTCAGAGACAATTTTTAAGCCAACTGAAAGTGCTTGACCAAAATTTCGGGATTTTTTTATATAGCGCGCTTTTATCCTTGTGCTGGATGTTCGAGGATCATTTTCTAGGAATGATCAGGGTGCGTTTGTTTAAGACGGCTGATGTGTTCGTCGGGACCAATCGACGAACGGAAAGTAAGTGTTCATTGACACTCTATAGTTGCTTTTGGGCGATTGTTCTTATTGTCTTCGAATTTAAATTTTTGCGACGTCTCGCCGTTTATTCTCGAAGGTTTGAACGGGTGCGTTTTAACAAAGTTTTGCAAATGTTTTGTGGTTCGGACCGGACACGGTCGTTGCCTCAAGTGTGATGTTTGCAGGGACGTCCGAGATCTTCTTGATTGCACGAAGTCTTTTGTTTTTGTTGAATTGTAAGATTTCTCAAAGTTTTGTATTGCAGTAAAAGTTTCGAAAAAATCCGGTTACTAAAATGAAAGGGGATTTCTGAAAAATCGCGGGAGTATACGAGTATACGTACCCACTCCCCCCCTTTTTAGAGAGGGAGATAGCTGAACTCGTTTTCTGGCAAGCTGCCTACGTACCTCTTTTGAGAATCAAGCCATTTCGTAGTTCTGATTGTTGTTGCGAGCATTTTTACTCGCTTGGTGCAGCGGTATCGGTTGCCTTAGCCGCGGTGGCTGTGGCAGGGTCGATTTCTGCTTCCGGGTTTATCTCCTCCGGTTGGGTTGTCGCGTCGGGAGTCTGCTGACTACCTGAACCTGACGCTTAAGTTGACATTGCTAGCTCTTCTTCCTCCGAAATGTTTTCAGACTCGGTCAGAGTTAACTTCGCGCGTTTGGCCTTGACCATCGATGTTGTCGTGATCCGTTGAAGCTTATGTTCCGCCAAGAAACATAGTCGCGATTGTTTCTGGTCTCCCCAATTTGCGGCTACTTCGTTCTGGGTTGGAAATTTTATCCCCAGATGGTATGTCGATATGACCGCTTTCATGGCGTTTATCCAGAGCGTCCCCATGATTACGTTGTATATGGCAGGGTGATCGACGACCGCGAAGTCAACGATTTTCATGACTTCATTGGCCATGACAGGAAGCTTGATGGATCCGAGGGTCATAGACGTTACGCCGGAGAAACCAGTCCATGGCTTTGGCGTCGGATCTATCTCTCCTAGTTCGATGTTCTTTCTTTTGAGGGTATCGCGGAAGATGACGTTGACCGTGCTCCCCGTATCGATGAGGATTCTTGCCACCTCAACATCTCGAATCATGAGATCGATAACAAGGGGATCACAATGAGGTTGATTGATCCCCCCGGCCTCCTCTTTTGTGAAGGTTACTGAGTTAGTCGAGGCGTCTCGGATTGGAGACCATGTCTGCCAGTTTGCGTGTGTTTCTGCTTTCCGCTGATATGCTTTGATGGACGAGACTGTGTCGTTGTAGTATTGCGATCCTCCGATAATCATGCTTACCCATCGACGATTACTGTCGTTCCCCTTTTTATCGCGCTTATCTCCTGTCTGCCTTTTGGGCGAGGAGTTTCCCGCGATTGGATTTTTATCGGTCCTAGGGGGACGGTCAGTGTCTTGGATCAGATCCTTGACGCTTGTTATCTCGGAGAGTTCTCCGACTAATAGCTTCGCGGTTAGCTTCGCGCCTAAGACCTTGCAGTTGGTCGTCGAATGTCCTCGAGTTTGATGAAACTCGCAGAAGGTGTTTTCGTCGTACCCCTGGTTGCGAGTCCAGGTGTTACCTGAAGTCTTGCCATGTTCGGAGTTCATTGCGTAATTATGCGCGCCCTGGAGTTCTTGTCCCTCATGGTGGACATACTTATCGGTGTGAGGGTTCTTCTTTTTAGATTTTGGATCTGCATCCTTTGAAGAGCTCTTTGTCGGCTTATGTTTCTGTGACAAAACTTTGGTTTCCTCCTCGATCATGATATAGTCCGTTGCCTTATGAAGGGCATCTTGGATCGTCCGTGGTTTGTCGAGGGTTATCCACTTTCTGAACCGACTTGTACGGAGCTTTTTCTGGCGTCATGGCTACTTTGTAAACATTCGCTAACCCTCAACATGATCAGCTTGAAACGGCTTATGAACTCGCGGAGGGGCTCGTCTTCCCGCTGGGATAAACTCCAGAGGCTGACATCGAAGGTCTCTCTATCTATAAACATAGAGTATTGCTTGAGAAATTCCGACGCGAGTTAACGGAAGCTTCTGATGGAGTTTCGCTTCAGACAAGCGAACCATTCGATTTTGCTCCTTCTAGGTTTTCGACGAACAGGCGGCAGTAGCCGGCATCTCGTTCGCTTTCCTTAAACCTGGCTCGCCCCATCGTGATATGAAACGCCTGAAGGTGTGCCTTTGGGTCAGTCGTACCGTTGTAATTTGGTACTTTTATCTTTCCCGGGTTGGACACCTTCATGTCAGAGATGCGGGCTGTGAAGGGCGTCTTACGAGCTCCTTCCAGTAATCTGTCGATTTCCGGGGCGGCACTCGTAGCGTGATGGATCTGAGATTTTATGGCCCTTACTTCCGCAGCAGTCTTGCTTATGTAATCGCGAAGGTCGCGAATATCCGAATTTTCTCCAGCGGCTTTCCAAGCTTGTCGGCGTTTGCTTCGAGTAATCTCGGCTAGTTTTTCGGCTAACTGTTCTTGTTCGACCCAATAGAGGTTTTCTTCTTCCTTCGTCATGGGTTTTTCAAAAGGAGAGTCTTCTCGAGCCGATCGGCTTCTGGTTCTCCTTGGATGAATGTCAGCGTCTTCCTCCGTATCGTTGGAGACGTCGCTGGGATCCAAGTCAACCTGCTCGACTTTAGTGACCTCCGTATCCTTTCCGGATGAAGGAGGGTTCTCAGAGTCCCGTTTTTCGGTAGGGGATGTTTCAACAGGGTTTTTTCCCGGAAGATGTTCCCGCGAAGTTCCTTGCCGTTAAGGAATGGCGAAATCGAGTTTTCTCCCACGGAGCTTCGTGGCTCCACGCGGGAGGACTGCGCGGGTCCTTGCCGTTAGGGTTTGCACCTGTTTAGACAAGGTGTCCACGAGTTTATCTTGCTCTTCCGACCTTTTTTCATAGGCGGAGAACATCTTTTTGAACTCCTCGAGCCTCGCGGCGTTATCTGTTGCGTTGGCCGCAAAGACGGCTGCTACTGGAGTGCTTAAAGTATCTTTGTCTCCTCCGTTAAGAGGAGTCTGCAGATTGTTTGCGTCGTCAGTTGACATGTCTGGTCGATCGTCTTGTGGCTGAGAGTTAGATTGATCCGTATGCCCCCCTCCTTCTAGCCCCAAACTGTGGGAACCGAAATACACACTGTCGATTTCCGTTAAATTAGGAAAGTTAGGGATACCATAATTTCCCAGACGCCCCGGATATCTGCTAATACCACACGCCAAGCGATCAGAACACGAGAATAACAACGATAAAAATAAAAAATCAAAAAAAGAGAGCGAAGTAAATCTTATTTCGAATACGCGTATGAGCGTTACAACAAGGTAATAGCCTTGGCTCGAGAGCTGTCGGCGAGATTCCTAGTTCTAAAACCCTAGACTAAAACCCTAATTGAGTCGCAGCTCGAATAATGAAAACGGAAAATTGCCTAAATGCTCTAAGTTCTAAGTTTTTCTGCTGTCCCTCTGCCTCTCGCCTAGGACTCCTTATATACTCCTCCTTAGGTCGGTGTGTGCTTTCCCCTTCTGCCCTTAGGCCGTCATAACCCGAAAAATGGATATATTCCGTTTTTCCGATCTTCATGATTATCTTCGGAAACTTAACATTTATTCGCGGAAACTTGATATTTATCTTTCCTTGCGAACCAAACACAAACCGTCATAAGATTTATGGGCTTATAGTTAACGAAATCGTAAATGGGTTTCAAAGCGTGTTTTGAACATCTTTGGGCCGTTTTCCGATTTGATATTTTTATTACGATTTCATCGATAAGAACTAACTTTCCGCGGTTTTTATCATAAATTCCATTTGATGACTTTAATCGGTATGATACGAGGAATGGTCAGCCGTGGTTCACGGAAAATGACACGGAGGTTCGAACGAGAGTGCATCGGTTTGTTTCGTATAAGACCGAGGTTCGGTTCTTGCTCGGTAGCTACGTAGCAACCAGCAGGCAACGTGCTCAGTCGCTACGTAGCGACTGAGCTTGGCTCCGACTTCGATTAAACAAATGCGACCGGCAGGTGACATGCCGATGCGGCGTAGCGACCGAGCTTGGTTCGAGCTTGGTTTTAGCTCGGTCGCTACGTAGCGACCTAGCCATGCGAGTTCTTGGACGTCCATGTTCGGCCCGATTCGTGATTTGTTCGTTGGCCTTGAGAAATGAATCTCATTTCGACGTTCGAAATGAGATCTTTTCTGAAAAATCTTTCGTATAAGTCTTTGAGAAGTAATTTATCGAAAGAAAAATTAACTTTCAATTTTTTACGGAGTCTTTGGATGTTAACTTCGTCGTAACCATTTTTGACCCCAACAGAAAGCATCTTCTTCGCGCCAAGTGAAACCCACAAGCTTAACCTTCCACTTCCGGCAACAAATCGCCTTTACTAGCCTCAACTGGTGAGGAAGATGACTCCGAGAGTGAGGCATCAGCCTCTTCTCGCGCTCCATAGAGGTACTCCTTGACCTTACCATTGTGTATACCATTCTCATTTGCATTTAGTTTTCCTTTTGGATATCTTTCTCTCCTTGATAACATAGAGACTGTGTGATTCAAGTTTGGGGGAGGTAACAAGTTGCTGATCTTTTATGTGTTTTATGTCATGAGTCATGCATTGTGGATAGTTATTTGCATTAAAAAATCCAAAAAACTTTGAAAAGCAACAAAAAGAAGCATGTAGTTGCATTAGGATTGAGTCTAGAGAATTCACTACTTATTTGCATAGAAAAAAAAAAATTAGAAGTCTTGAACATATAGGATTACATCATGCATAGGGGACTAGGATGATACCAACCTTGTAAAGAGCTCGTGCTTTGTACTCAATTTGATAACCTTTGTAATCATGGCAAGTAGCTTGAGCATCCTTTAGAAAACTTGTAAACTTCGAGCCTTCAAAACTCCTCTTGAAACTCATTGATTGCTGAAACTCACTCTTTGATGCCAACTACAATCTTACTTGAAATGAATGCACTTAGTGCTTATTGCTTATGGTCCTTTGTGTGCTGAATCATGGCTATACACACTTGAGTTGTCTAACCTAGCTATTTTGACAATCTATTTGACAAACTCAAATGTACTCCATTCCCTTAGACCCTTTCCTCCTTTCAAGCCTTCATTGATTGTTGAGTGAGACCTCTTTGGAAAGCCTTACATGTGCAAAATGTTGAGAGTATTGGGAATGACAATGCTTAGTCTCTATTTTAGCTAGATTAGACACTCATATTTTCTAGCTTCTAGGATGGGGGTTAGTGTTGTTAATGTGATTTTGGGAATGTGAAAAAAGAGAGGAAATAAAAGATTGACTCAAGAAACTCTATGGTTATAAGTGATTAAGTCTAGAAGGGATAAAGGAAATGAAAAGTTCTATGCTCTAGCTCCTTAAGGAAGTCTTGGCCCCCATATTTGATATCACTCAAATTTTTATCCCTAAGAAGTGACTTTACTCTCTCAAATAAGAGGTTCAGTTATAGCACTTAGGGGTCGAATCCACAGAGAGCTAGTGCACAAATAAGATGCAATCTTAGTGACTATGCTAGGTTGAAAATGGTTTAAAGTGAAATGCAGGTTTTTGAGTAATGGTAAGATTACTCAGTTGAAAGGTTGTGGGTTAAGACAATAAAGAAAAGTAGTTAGATTCAGGGTAGGTATTCAGGAATTCAGGATTATAAATACTATAAATGCTAACAAGTTGCTTGCATGATATGTCAGAGCTCAACACTATTAACTGAATCCATCAGCTCTCGCAATATTTAGACCATCTATTACTTAGATGCTAAATGGTGTTTGCGGTCAGCTATATTGCCGACAGTATCGATCTATTATTCGATAGGAATATCGACCGATACACCTCTAGCTCGTCGATCGATTACTCTATAGAATTATCGATCGATCTGACTAAGCAGAACTTTCTTGTGAGTTGATACAGTGCTCACCATGATCTTAGATCAGCTTTCGCTTGTCTCAAGAGGGTCATAGCATGTTTAGGATGTTATCAGGAATTATATTGAATGAATAGTTAGCTAATGTAGAAAAAGCATTAGTGAACAATCCTAACAATAAATATCACAACTATAGCAGATGTAGATTGGGGCTTATCCCTCATATCCTATTTAAACCTTAAATCTAACAAGTGAGTCTACTCAGATATGGCTAAGTGATTCATAGTAACAAGGTAATAATAGGAGTTTATAGATTTATTAGAGTAATGAACACTTAAGTTCAAATCACAAATCTCTTTGGATCTTTCCTCTAGATCTAGAATCCTATAACCTTTGTTAAGAAGAACAAGTAAAGAATTAAGAACTGAATAGAACTTTATTGAGAACTTGCAAAGTAATGAAACAATGGTAAAAGAAATGTGTAGAAAAGATGGTGGTAAAAAGCTCTCCTTTGCCAAAAACACTTAGGCAAATATAAATATGAGTTCATTATGTTAAACACTCGTCAGGGGCAATCTTGTAAAAATGTGATGTCGTGGGCTTCAAGTTCGGCCAAGTCCAACTTGTCTTCTTTCGCCGCTCGATATTGTCGATAGTACTGGATGTACATCGATCAATTATGATCTCGATGTATCGTCCTTCGGCAAATGTGTGTCGATCGATAGCACAGAATGTGCATCGATCGATGTGTAGCTCCGGATGTCGACCTCTGGTCTGATCTCGGGTGAACTCTTCTTTAAGCTCCAAAAAGGCACCTAAAACATCACTTTTCTCCAAAATGCTCCTGAGCCTGAAAACATACCTAATAGACTCCAAAACATAGATAATAGTAATAAAAATACTCATATACCATGGGTAAAAACAGGTAAAATCCATGGTATATCAACTCCCCAGACTTAACCTTTTGTTTGTCCTCAAGCAAACACACAGGCAGTCTTTATGAAAGAGGTTTTAAAAAGCAGGGACTCAATCAAATTCAAACTTAGAATCATAACCTCTACTTTGTTGCAAACCACATCTAAGAATCACAATCACGAAGTACATTATGCAATATCCTAATTAAACAACCTTGATCATCTAGCCAACAACTTAGCAATCCTGTCTGACTAACCCCTCTACTGATTTCATTTCTATACATAAAAATGAAAGTGCAGGCTTTACCTTGGGAGTATCGATCACAGGATGCAAGGTTGCTCAAACAAGTATCTGGACCTGCAGGTAAAAATTAGTTCCTATCCTCTCTCTCTACTATTTCTCTCCTAGTCAAGTCTGCTTTTATTTGTAATACATTGACCAAGATTGGAAAGGCTTCCATGAATCAAGCCTTAATGGTTGTAGCCACGAAGTACTGTTCACTTCTTTTTGACCTATATCCTAGGATTCATTGCGAAGCAAGTCTTGAAGGGGGTAACCACCAAGTCCTGTTCGAATCCTTTACCTATAGAATTCTTATGAATCAAGTCTTGAGGGGGGTAACCACCAAGTCCTGTTCGAATTCCTTCCTAAGTAATAACTAACTAGTCCTAGAACATATATTTAAGCTTATTTTCGATTTTTTTATTTTATTTTTTAATTTTTTTATTAAATCTAAATTCGAAAATGAGAGAGAGATTGTGATAAAACTATCTACACAAGGCTTTACCCTCCAGACTTGTTTGAAGCATCCAATCCCATGTATACCAAGCCCCAAGACAAGTAGAGAATGTCAGGTTAGGTTGGAAATCAGCTTTGGTTCCTCCAGACAATCAATGAAAGCGTTGTCATAGCTGATAGGTGATCAACTTTAGCATCTATAGTACATTCTGCATCATCAAATCTAAGAATGGTGCCTAAAAGATTGGTTTGATAAAAAGTGAAAATTTTTAAAATATCATTATCCCTTTCTTGACTTAATAAAAATCATTTTGAAAACATTTTAGATGAAGTCAAAAGGTAAACAACATCAGTAATCATCCCCCCAGACTTAAATCATACACTGTCCTCAGTGTATAACCAGTCCGGTGAAGGCATAGGCAAAAATGAAATATACTGATATCGAAAAAGTAGAACGAAATACCTGACCGTGATTCGTATCGATCGATGTTGAGTTGCTTTCGTCGATCGTTATTGTTTGGTTCATGTCGATCGATATCGACAGTGTCATGTTGGTCGATTTCACTGGTAATCGCCTAGTCGTAACTACAAAGAAAAACAAATACGAAAAATAAAATCCTAAAGATAAAAACTAAATGAAAAATTACCTAACGATTGGGTTGCCTCCCACTCAGCGCTTTGATTATAGTCATCTAGCTTGACTCACGGATGGAATGAGCTCTGAGGTGAAGTCCGGTACTTGTTGGGAAACAAGTATCCTCTGTATCCTTCTTCTCACCAAACCATGAGTCAAATAAGCTTCTTGTGTCTTCATATTCTCTGGTTCGTTTCTTCTTTATCTCAATTACCTCATCATTGATCCTTTGAATCCTTTCTGCATGACCTTCAATGCTGAGCTCGTGCCATCCTAATTTCTCATAGGCATGTTCTGAAAGATCACTGAGCTCCGCTTGCATTGAATCAAGGCGTTGGATCATTTTGTCGTGGCTAGAGCTGGTATCGATCAATTCCTTTGTTGAATTTTCGGTCGATGGCTGTTGAGGTCCGTCGATCGATCGCTGGGTCTTACGTCGATCGATGCTAAGGGTGCAGGTCTGCTGCAAGCTGCCTCACGAATGGCTCTGATTCCTTTTGCATCCCTTCTATGCTAGATTCCATTCTGCCAACTTTGTTGTTTAGCGGGAAATACGTCTGATCTAGACGTCTGTCTTGCGAATAATCCACGCTTACAATTGCCGTGCAGACTTCATCAGCTAACTTATCCAAGTCAGCTTTGGTGCAGATTTCGGAAGTCTGTATATCGGTCGATGCAACATGTTGTTCATCGGTCGATGTGTGCTTCTGCAGATTCTCGTGAAGCTTCTCGGCAAATAGCTTCATCTGTCCGTCTCATTCGCCTATTGATCGATATGAGGTTGTACTCATCGATCGATGCGATTGATGCAGCCTGATAATCAAGTTGACGTTGAAACTTCTCAGCCTCCTGTTGCATAGTGTCCATGCGTAGTGCGAGTTCCTCCACTTCTTTGTCTACTAAGAAGTGTATGTCAGCAGGTTTCCTCTCAACTGCTTTTAGACGAGTCAATCCTCCAAAAGGATTGCAAGGTGCCGCGGGGTTCATATCTGCATGCGCCTCATTGATAAGGCGGATAGATCTCTTCATCTCTTTGGTGCATGTGCTTAGATCCCCTAGGTTGTGGAAGATAGATTCACAGGTTTTGTTGAGTTTGCTGCTGAAACGATCTTCTGCTTTCCTCAGTTCCTTCCAGATATCGCCGAGAAACTCATCGACCTCACGTTTTGAGAAGGTGGTCGATGGTGCAGGGTTCATATCGATCGATGTGGATGTTACTCCGTCGATCGATATTGCACTTGTCTGGCCGTGGTTCTGGGTGTTACGAAGATCTTCAAGTTCCAGCTCAAGACGTTTAATCTTCTTGCTTAATGCCTGGTCTGCACTGAACATCCAGTTCATCTCAGCGGCTTGTTCAGCCCTCTAAACTCTTTTCCATGGAGAGTTTTTCCACTTACGTTCTCCAAATAGACCAGTGAACATCTCGTTGATATCATCTTTGGTGTAGATTTCGTGCACCAACTCTCTTCTTGTAAATGAACTGGCGTGCTCTGGTAAACAGATGTAAGAGCGCTCGTTGATATACCATGGATTTTACTCGTTTTTACCCATGGTATATGAGTGTTTTTACTACTATTATCTATGTTTTGGAGTCTATTAGATATGTTTTCAGGTTAAGAAGCATTTTGGAGAAAAGTGATGTTTTAGGTGCTTTTTGGAGCTTAAAGAAGAGTTCACCGTGATCAAGACCGAGGTCGACACCAAGAGTTACACATCGATCGATGCACACTCTGTGCTATCGATCGACACACATTAGCCGAAGGACGATACATCGAGACCATAATCGATCGATGTACACCCTGTACTATCGATCGAGACTGAGGCGGCAGAAAGACAAGTTGGACCTGGCCGAACTTGAAGCCCAAGACATCACATTTTACAAGATTTCCCCTGACGAGTTTTTTAACCTAATGAACTCATATTTATATGTGCCTAAGTGTTTTGGCAGAAATACAAGTTTTTAATAGTTTTAAGTCTTTATAAGTTTTTAGAGGGTTTACCTCCATCTTCTTCTACTCATTTCTTTTACTGTTTTCATTACTTTGCAAGTTCTCAATAAAATTCTATTCAGTTCTTTATTTGTTCTTCTTAACAAAGGTTATAGGATTCTAGATCTAGAGGAGAGATCCAAAGAGATTTGTCATTGGAACCTAAGTGTTCACCCTCTAATAGATCTATGAATTCCTATTATTACCTTGTTGCTATGAACTACTTAGCCATGTCTGAGTAGATTCATTTGTTAGATTTAGGGTTTAAATAGGATATGAGGGATTAGCCCCAGCCTATATCTGCTATAGTTGTGATATTTATTGTTAGGTTTGTTCACTAATGCTTTTTCTAGCTTAGCTACCTAGAACATGAACTTGGATTGTATTATTCAATACAACTTCTGATAACATCCTAAACATGCTATGACCCTCTTGAGATATGCGAAAGCTGATCTAAGATCATGGTGAGCATTGTATCAACTCTCGCATAAAGCTTGCTTAGAGCCGTATGGATCAATACTCCTATAGAGTAATCGATCGACGTTGCTAGAGGTGTATCGGTCGATATTCCTATCGAAACATCGATCGATACTATCGGCAGAATAGCCGACCGCAAACACCATTTAGCATCTAAGTAATAGATGGTCTAAATAATGCGAGAGCTGATGGATTCATTTAATAGTGTTGAGCTCTAACATATCATGCAAGCAACTTGTTAGCATTTATAGTATTTATAATCCTGAATTCCTGAATACCTATCCTGAATCTAAGTACTTTTCTTTATTGCTTTAAAACCAAATCCTTACAACTGAGTAATCTTACCATTACTCAGCAAACCTGCAATTTACTTTAAACCATTTTTCAACCTAGCATAGTCGCAAAGATTGTATCTTATTTGTACACTAGCTCTCTGTGGATTCGATCCCTAAGTACTATGATGAAAGGACTTTTCTAAGGTCCTAATCAAATGTTGTAGAATACAAGATGTCAATCCAATTCTAAGAGATTCTAATGCAAAGAGAATGCAAGTTCATGCTTAATCTAAGTGCAATCAAGATGAGAGGATGATTATGAAACTAAGACAATATTAAAAATGCAATAAAAGATTGAACTTTCTTTCTCAATGAGGCAAGGGGGTTCTTGGGACAAGGGAATTGACTTTGGGTGATCAAGGTTCAATCCAAGATGCCAACTTTTCAATCAATCTAATTCCTTATGCCTAGATCACAAAACTAAGCAAGCTCTATCTCTAGATGAATGCTGTTTTGCAATGATCACCCAAGTACACCAAATCTCTTTGGCTGTAATGATCAAAGCAAGCATAAAGAATGAGTCTAATAGCAATCCTAGCTCCTTTGACAACTAATCTCTTAGGCAAAGCAAGCTAAAAGCATAGATGAGTTGGTTCAGGCATTTCATAGAACACCTTTCGGGCATGAAATGCCTATGGCTCTATGTTTGAGAGGCCAACCCAAATATAGCTTGAAGAACACCAAATCAATGCAAGGAAAGGATAGATCTAACACTAAGCACCTTGGATCTACACTTAATCACCCTTAGTCTCCCAAGCCCATGAACCTTAGATAGATCTACTCACTAATAGCCATGGAAAACCTCAAAATCAATGATGATTCAAGGCTAAACATGATTAGAGAGGAAGATAATCTATTAAACACAAAAGAAATGAGATAAAAAGGATCAAAGATCCAAACTTTCTTCAAGATCTTATTATGTTTTTGAGAGAAAAGAAGTTAGATCTCACAAAGGAGATTACAAGAGTATTTATAGGTGGCTTGAAAGCCCTTGAAAACATAAAACAAAATTACTAAAATGTCCTTGAGCCAAATTGGTCTCAGCCAATGAGAAAAGAAGGGGAAATTCGGTCAGGGTTGAACCAGCATGGTCCAACCCGGTCTGGCCACCCCGGCTGTCCAGTTTTGGCTGTGTCCAAGCCGGCCGGCTGCTTGTACCCGGACGTCTCTACCCGGCCAGCCTCTTCCTGCTCATGTGCTGCTTCTCCCGACCGGGGTCATCAAACCGGTCTGTGCTCCCCGGTCCAGTGCATGCTCTTCATCGTCCGGGTTGGTGAAGCCAGACCATGATCCCCGGCCGTCCGTCCTGCTGGCTTCTTTCACGACCGGGTGTCCCTTCCCGGACTGGCCACCCCGGTCTGGTCTCCTCTAGCACCACTCAAACGACCGGGTGCTTCTTCCAGGCTCAGTCATCCCGGACGGACCACTTCCATCCATTTGATCTTTTCCCGGCCGGCTGCTTGTACCCGGCCGTCTCTACCCGCCAGCCTCTTCCTGCTCATGTGCTGCTTCTCCCGACCGGGGTCATCAAACCGGTCTGTGCTCCCCGGTCCAGTGCATGCTCTTCATCGTCCGGGTTGGTGAAGCCAGACCATGATCCCCGGCCGTCCGTCCTGCTGGCTTCTTTCACGACCGGGTGTCCCTTCCCGGACTGGCCACCCCGGTCTGGTCTCCTCTAGCACCACTCAAACGACCGGGTGCTTCTTCCAGGCTCAGTCATCCCGGACCGGACCACTTCCATCCATTTGATCTTTTCCCGGCCGGCTGCTTGTACCCGGCCGTCTCTACCCGGCCAGCCTGACATGCTTCAAGTGAATTGATCATAACTCTTCCAATACAGGTCCAAATGACTTGAAACCACCTCAATTGGAAAGCTAACTCAATTTTCTTTGTCTCCACAAAATATTAGCAGCGGGAGACATCTTTAAAGCCTCTGTCCATGCTCATCTTTGTCTTGACCAGATCATGGATTTGACTTCTCTTTTCATGGCCAAACTTGATTCTTCATTTCTTTTGGGGCCATAAGGCTTCCAAACACCTCAAATCACACCAAAGCATACTCCAACACCTGATAAGGACAAATGAATGCAAAATGGACCTAAACATGCCTAATGCCTAACTTATATGATCAAAATGCATAAGATATGGATGCTAAAAACATGTAAATATGCAAGCTATCAACTCCCCTACACTAGACCTTTACTTGTCCTCAAGTAATCTTTTCAAAATACAAGGAGGAGAGACATAGAGATGGAAGCAAAACCAAAAGAAACACTCATAGCACTCAACTTGACATCCTAAAGAAACATAGCAAATAGCATGAGCAAAACTTCCTATTATGCTTTAGCTTCACAAGGCCTATCAATGACTCTTATGCCTCTACACAAGATGCAATGCTTATCAACCAACAAGTTCTCTTAACCAGCCCTCACATTGATTCACACACACACACACAAGGTGAAGTCTCACAAATGGGCACATGATCTCAATCATTTGGCTAGGTGATCAAATGGTCTAATATCGATGATAATGAGGGTTCAATGCATCATTTCAAGGTGGCAATCACTCAAAATCAAGGAGTTTGATAATTATGCAAAATTTATCTAAGACTAGGAGCAATTCATGCATACATGATCCATCCTCATCATTCTACCCAATTCCTAAATGATTACAATATCTACTCCCCTTTATTCATCCCATAACCCAAAATGAAAACATTCTCACATCACTCACCCAATGAACAACTTTCTTTCTTTTAGATTTAACCACTAAGGACCTCAAACCACTTTTCTAAGCTCTAACTCTTTATGTTTTTCCTTCCCCACTATCTTATTGAATCTTTATTTTTTTCTTTTTCTTTTTCTTTTTTTTTTTTTAATATATACATGAAGGGGGAAGATCAAAAACATCAATTAAGAGCTTCTTATCTTTTATTTTTAGGTCCATAGGGTTCTTCTTTCTTATGATACTCATTTGTTCATCAATCTCAACATTGTTACATTCCAAACCAAAGATATAGACCATTAAGGAACAAAAACCCCACTTACCATCCTAGAAGCTAGCTCAAATGAGGACCCTATGCTAGCAAGAGATGAGAACAAATCCATGTCGCCCCCAATACTCTCAAGATTTTGCACATGACAAACTATCAGAAAAGGCCTCACTCATGCAAATCAATGTAGGCTTCAAAGAATGGATAGGGTTCAAGGGTATGGAAGTGCCATTTGGGTTAACAAAGAGTGGTACAATGGGGAAAAGATAACCCAAATGTGTATGAGATCCATGATCAAGTATGCAAATGCCCATATGCAAGAGAAACTAAGTTCATTCAAGTCTAAGTTCAGGATGGAGCTGGTCTTAAGAACAATGCCAATATCAAGCAAGTAAGCAAGTTTCAAGAAGAGTTTTCAAGGCTCAAAGCATGCAAGCCTTTCAAAAGATGCTTAAGCTACTTGATATGTTTAACTAGGGTGCCAAATTCAGTGCAAACAAGTGTTCTTTACAAGGCAATGCTCCATATGCAAATGAATGCAACTTATATGCTCTAGACTCAATCTTAAAGATGCAAGTGATGCAATCTACATGATTCAAAAATTCAAATTTTTTTTTATATGCAAATATGAATGAACAATGCAATGCATGAGACTCAAAATCACAAAGCAAACAGGATCAAATACTTGGTACCTCCCCCACACTTAAATCATACAGCCTCTGTGTGAATATGAGAGAAGGAGATACCCCAACAAGACAAAAGCAAATGTATATACAAGAAGGGTTGGAGTGATACCTAAAAAGGGTGTTTGGGTGTGGTGTTTGGTGCCGGGGCTAGGAGCTGGCTTGGTTCATAGCAACTAGAGGAGGCTGCTACATGGCAATCATAGGGCTCAGGTGGTCAATCACCTTTCTTCTCTCCTCTAGTGCTTGGCTCAACCTGAAAACCTTGACCACTTATTAAAAAATTAAAAGGATAATGAAATTTGCAAAGCTATGTACAAGGATAACCATGGGACTTCCTCCCAAGTGAGCTTGTTTTAAGTCACTTAGCTTGACTACCTTGTCTCTTGAACTAGTGAGAAGGAGGATCCTTCCCACCTTCAAGTGTGATGGTGAGGACCAGAGAGAGAAGCTCTTGAAGCTTGATTTGGTCATCTTGGAGCTGAGGAGTGATGATGGCTCTTGCACTTGAGAATGGTGTGGATCTGCCCTTGTGCTTGATCTTGTACTCAATGACTCCATCCTTGAGCTTCTTTGGATGGAGAGTGAGGGTGTGTGGAAGCAAATCAAGAGGTGGAGGATGAGGCTCTTTCACTATCTTCTTCTTTCCATGAGTGGCCTTTGAGGCTCCACCCATCCCCTCTCTTTTAGCACTTTCCAAGTGTTCAACACACAACTCCTTAGAACACTCTCCATCAAGACCTTCTTTCTTACGAAAAACCTCTTCATCTTGGGGCTTCTCAACAGCTTGTACATCACAAGTGATTGTCCCACAATAGTCTGATTCCATTGGAGGCTGGAGAGGATAGGAGACAGCTTTGTTGACATGCATGAGAGTGACCTTCGTGTTGGGAAAGTCAATGCAAGCTCCAACTGTTGTGAGGAAAGGAGTGCCAAGGATCAAAGGGACTCTCTCTTCAGATTCCATCTTCAAAACAGTGAGGTCAATAGGTATGGTGCAGGATCCAATCTTCAAGGGGAAGTCCTTGATTATGCCAAGTGGGGTTGTAGAAGAAGAATCCCCAAAGGTGAGAGGAAGAGTATCTGGTTCCATGCTTTCAATTCCAATACTTTGTACCATATCCAAGGAGATAACATTCAAACTAGCACCACTATCAACAAGAGCATCATCCATAGTTAGTTTACCAAGAGAGCAAGACAAGGTGAGCTTCCCTTGAGACTCAAGCTTAGGGAGGGACTTTGGAGGGATTGGTGGATCAATCTTCAGAAGTGAGATGTCCAAAAGCTCAGCCACTTCAGCTTGGTGGGTGAGAATATCCTGTATGAGCATCATTTGGACATGAGCAGCATGCATATTGGTGATCTCTGGAAGCTTGACTCCAATATCACTTAGGTCTTTTCTCAATTTGGAGACCACTTTTTTCTGAGCTTTGGTGAGGAACCTTGTAGGGAAAGGGAGTTTATCATAGGGCGATAGCTCAACCTCATTGTCCTCTTCCGTCACTTCTTTCAGCTTGAGGTTAGCACTCTTCTCAACTTGTGTCTCAACCGTAGGCTCATCAATCTTCAGAATCTTTCCTTGAACCTTCTTATCAGCTCTCTGCAGAACTCTAGCTTCAGCTGTGGCCACAACCAGTCTCTTATCATTGTCTATCTGATTTCCAGGCACTAGCCTCTCAATCTCATCAACATCGTTCTTATGATCACTCAACGCAAGCCTTGAAGAAGTGGAGAGGATAACATTGCAAGTCTCCTTAGGGTTCTTCTCTGGTTTTCCTGGTAGAGATCCCATTGGATTCTTGGAGGATGAAGACATTGAGGCAACTTGGATCTCCAAAGCTTTGAGGTGAGAGGCAAGTTGCATGTACTTGTTGTTGAGATCAGAATAAGTTCCATCAATCTTGGCATGGATGTTCTTGAACTCATCATATATGTTCTTAGCATTTCTTTCTTGAACTTCTAAGAGTTGCTTGAACATGGACTCCATTTTTGAGCTTGGAGCTTGGGAAGAACTTCCTTGAGGCTGAGATGACTGATTTGTTTGGTAGCCTCCTTGTTGATTGTTGTAGTGAGGTCTTGGCTGATAGTTGTTTTGGTATTGGAAGTTTGGCTCCTTCCTATACCATGTGCCATTAGCATTGATGAAGAACAACTCCTCTTGGCCTTCTAAACCATCAACCTCATTGATTGTAGGAGGAATCTCTTGACTAGGAGCACCCACAAAATTCATCTGTTCTTGTTTAGCTTGGGTGGAGAGAAGCAAATCTATATTTTCTTGCAAGGTCTTGATTTCCTTCCTTGTGTGCTGGTCATCACTTCTATTGGCTCTATCATGCTCCTCACTATAAACTGAGTCACTCTTGGCCATGTTCTCCACTAGTTCTTCAGCATCCTCTTCAGTTCTTCCCAAGAAGAAACCATTGCTAGCAGTATCAAGCCTATTTCTGCATTGTGGTAGAGCTCCTCTATAGAAGGTGCTAAGCAAACTCTCTTTGGTGAAGCCATGATGTGGACACTGAGACCAATAGCCCTTGAACCTCTCCCATGCTTTAACTGAAGCTCTCAAGATTCTTTTGTTGAAAACCAGAGATTTCATTTCTGATCTTAGCTGTCCTTGAGGAATAGAAGAACTTCTCTAGGAATACTCTCTTGCAATCATTCCAAGTGATGATAGAGTCACTTGGAAGAGCCTTCTCCCACTGATGAGCTTTGTCTCCTAGAGAGAAGGGAAACAGCCTGAGTTTAAAAGCATCTTCAGAGACTCCATTGGTCTTGGACAAACCACAATACTTGTCAAATTGATCCAAGTGATCTAGTGGATCCTCCACAGGCAAGCCATGAAACTTGTTGTTCTCTATCACATCGAGCAGCCCTGATTTGATCTCAAAGTTGTTGTTCTCCACAGCTGGTGCTCTGATTCCCAAACTATGACCATGAATGTGAGGTTGGTCATAGGCTCCAATGGCTCTTGCTTGGCGTGGTTGGTGATGTGGCTGGCGTGGTGGTCTAGGATTGTCAGCTCTTGGACCATTGCCCCCTAGGACATCACCATCTTGAGGCAGATTCTCCATCTCAAACCCCAACCTTTGAAGATGAGCCTGTTGCTCTACTTCTCTTCTTTGTCTTGCTATCTCCCTCTCAAGTGCAGCAATCTCTTCAACAGTAGGAACCAAGTTAGATGCCCCTCTGCTTCTTGTGATCATACACCTGAAAGTAAGAGATAGAAGAAGCAAGACAATCAATAGCACAAGAAAATAAAAATGACTTAGTCTCAAGCAAGTGACTAAATCCCAATGTCAAAATCAACTTAGAACTTGGCAACGGCGCCAATTTGATGACGAGACTTTTCTAAGGTCATAATCAAATGTTGTAGAATACAAGATGTCAATCCAATTCTAAGAGATTCTAATGCAAAGAGAATGCAAGTTCATGCTTAATCTAAGTGCAATCAAGATGAGAGGATGATTATGAAACTAAGACAATATTAAAAATGCAATAAAAGATTGAACTTTCTTTCTCAATGAGGCAAGGGGGTTCTTGGGACAAGGGAATTGACTTTGGGTGATCAAGGTTCAATCCAAGATGCCAACTTTTCAATCAATCTAATTCCTTATGCCTAGATCACAAAACTAAGCAAGCTCTATCTCTAGATGAATGCTGTTTTGCAATGATCACCCAAGTACACCAAATCTCTTTGGCTGTAATGATCAAAGCAAGCATAAAGAATGAGTCTAATAGCAATCCTAGCTCCTTTGACAACTAATCTCTTAGGCAAAGCAAGCTAAAAGCATAGATGAGTTGGTTCAGGCATTTCATAGAACACCTTTCGGGCATGAAATGCCTATGGCTCTATGTTTGAGAGGCCAACCCAAATATAGCTTGAAGAACACCAAATCAATGCAAGGAAAGGATAGATCTAACACTAAGCACCTTGGATCTACAATTAATCACCCTTAGTCTCCCAAGCCCATGAACCTTAGATAGATCTACTCACTAATAGCCATGGAAAACCTCAAAATCAATGATGATTCAAGGCTAAACATGATTAGAGAGGAAGATAATCTATTAAACACAAAAGAAATGAGATAAAAAGGATCAAAGATCCAAACTTTCTTCAAGATCTTATTATGTTTTTGAGAGAAAAGAAGTTAGATCTCACAAAGGAGATTACAAGAGTATTTATAAGTGGCTTGAAAGCCCTTGAAAACATAAAACAAAATTACTAAAATGTCCTTGAGACAAATTGGTCTCAGCCAATGAGAAAAGAAGGGGAAATTCGGTCAGGGTTGAACCAGCATGGTCCAACTCGGTCTAGCCACCCCGGCCGTCCAGTTTTGGCCGTGTCCAAGCCGGCCGGCTGCTTGCACCCGGACGTCTCTACCCGGCCAGCCTCTTCCTGCTCGTGTGCGGCTTCTCCCGACCGGGGTCATCAAACCGGTCTGTGCTCCCCGGTCCAGTGCATGCTCTACATCGTCCGGGTTGGTGAAGCTGGACCATGATCCCAGGCCGTCCGTCCTGCTGGCTTCTTTCACGACCGGGTGTCCCTTCCCGGACTGGCCACCCCGGTCTGGTCTCCTCCAGCACCACTCAAACGACCGGGTGCTTCTTCCAGGGTCAGTCATCCCGGACCGGACCACTTCCATCCATTTGATCTTTTCCCGGCCGGCTGCTTGAACCCGGCCGTCTCTACCCGGCCAGCCTGACATGCTTCAAGTGAATTGATCATAACTCTTCCAATACAGGTCCAAATGACTTGAAACCACCTCCATTGGAAAGCTAACTCAATTTTCTTTGTCTCCACAAAATATTAGCAGCAGGAGACATCTCTAAGGCCTCTGTCGATTCTCATCTTTATCTTGACCAGATCATGGATTTGACTTCTCTTTTCATGACCAAACTTGATTCTTCATTTCTTTTGGGGCCATACGGCTTCCAAAAACCTCAAATCACACCAAAGAATACTCCAACACCTGATAAGGACAAATGAATGCAAAATGGACCTAAAGATGCCTAATGCCTAACTTATATGATCAAAATGCATAAGATATGGATGCTAAAAACATGTAAATATGCAAGCTATCATACTACAACTGAACCTGTTATTTGAGAGAGTAAAGTCACTCCTTAGGGTAATTTGAGTGATATCAAATTTGGCGCCGTTGCCGGGGAGCTTTGATACAAAAGGATTTAATCTGATTAGGTCTAGGTTTTTTTTACTTTAATTTGTTTTCTAACACAATTTTTTTTTAATCTTTTCAGGTACAAGGAATCTCAACTTCTGTTCTCAGAAGACCCTGCTAGCTTGGAACTATCAATCCGCAAGGATATCCGTTCTGCATCGATCGACATCAACAACTGTCTGTCGACCGATACTCGCACCTTCCGTCGACCGACACTACTTCACCGTCGACCGACACTACTTCACCGTCGACCGACACTACTTCACCGTCGACCGACACTACTTCACCGTCGACCGACTCATTTCATCCGACATCGATCAATACCCCCAACCTTACATCGATCGATACTGTTCCGCGAGTCATGGGTGCGCCTATTATTCTCATACGAGATGAGAATGGAGACTTGCGTGACCAAGAAGGTCACCTTCGTAATGAAGCAGGTCAGAAACTCAATGTTCAGAATGAAGTAATCCCTGAGCCAGAAACTGCACCTACAGGAGCTGTTCAACCTGTAGAAGAGGCTGCTCAAACACTAGCTGACTACAACCGTCCAGATCAGTTCTACACCAACATATCAGCCATTCGTCCCCCTGCTATTCAGAGAGGAGATTACGAGCTGAAGCCGCAGTACTACACCCTTGTGGGACAGACACCCTACTGTGGGCTGTCAAATGAGCATCCCATGGACCATCTGGAGAGGTTCGAGGATCTCATATCTGCTATCAAAGCCAATGGAGTCCCTGTGGACTACCTTCTCTGTAAGCTCATCAAACACTCTTTATCTAGAGAAGCTTTACAATGGCTTAAGCAGCTACCACCAGGATCTCTTATATCCTGGAGCGACATCAAAAACGCATTCTTGCGTAACTTCTTTGATGATGCGCGCGCTGAAGACTTAAGGAGGAAAATTGCCACATTCAACCAGGAGCCTGGAGAGTCATTCAAGGATACCTGGATCAGATTCAAGTCTTACCAGCGAGATTGTCCACACCATGGATTCAACGAGGTGCAACTGCTCTGCACTTTCTTCAGAGGCATCGCGCTGAAATATCAGATGGCTCTGGACACTGCGAGTGAAGGCAATGAACCACAAGGAATCCTGATGATGCTGTGAATCTAATAGACAACCTAGCATCCAGCAACAGTACGAAGAACATTGTAAAAGCAAGATCTGCAGCGTTCCTTGGAAAGGAACGGAAAAATGAGGTACAAGCTACACTTGACAATGTTCAGAAGCTGCTAAACAAGCAAATCTGCTCAGTGGAGGATGCAGAAGCTGATGAAGAAGATGACTACATAGAAGCAGAAGTCAACTGGATCAATGGAACTGGATTTCAGAGATCTGGAAACCAAGGAAACAGAAACTTCTCAGGACAAAGAGGCAACTTCAACAGCAGCAACCCCAACAACAACAGGAGTTATGTAAACTCATCTTACATGAAGCCTACCACACCAACCCCAGAAGGAAAGCTAGAAGACATGCTCAGCAAAGTTCTTGAAAGCCAGCAGCAGTTAGAGGTGAACTTCAATGGAAAGATCGACGCTGTCTACACCACTTTGAACACAAAGCTTGATGCTTTGAGTACGCATGTGAAGAAACTAGAGACTCAGGTGATTCAGCCAGGAGAAGTTGTTAAGAAGCATGAAGCTTTAGGAAAAGGGACTGGAGAAGAAGCAACATGCCACAACGTTAATGCTATCATAGAAGATGATTTTTGGAGAGTGGTGAAGCAAGAGAAGCTGCAAGAGGGAGACTTCCAGATCAAAAGTTCCATGAGTATTGGCGGCAACCACTGGTATCGACCGATGTCCGGACATGAACATCGATCGATGTACGCCAACACCGATCGATCGATGGACTCCGAAGAGCATCGACCGATGGACCCTGAAGAATCCACTCACGAGTGCAACGCCGTAAAGATACTTACTCACGAGGAGTTTGCAGCAAAGCACCCACATCCGCCCAGCCCTTACAGCATCGATCGACTGGACAGACGTCCCATCGACGAATCAAGGATAAGAAATCGATCGACATACTCCGAACCTGTCGATCGATATTCAGTTATCACACGCCGAGTGCAACTTCCCAAGATAGATGTTGCACGACTTAATGCACTCCGGGAGCAATCTAAGCCTTCCAGAAACCCACAAACCGCCATAATGAAGAAGCCCACGGATATCATTGATCCAATGGAGATAGAAAACGAAAAAGATGGCGAGTTCTCGAGAAAAAGGAAAGAAGGTTCTAAACACCTTAAAAGAGGAGTTAATGAGAAAGAGTTGGCAAGTTTCAGAAAGAGAGTTCTTAGAATACCTACAGAGAAACCCTTTGAAGAAGCCTACTTTTCACACAGATTGTGGATGCTTTTCATAGAAACTAAGGAGACAGAAGAAGACATCAAGAGGATGTTCAACCAAGTCAGAGAAAGTATGAAGAAGATGATCAAACTTGAGAAGAAGGGTGATCCAGGGAAGTTTGTTGTTCCTTGCTCAGTCCTTGAGATCAACTTTCCACGTGCCCTATGTGACACAGGATCTGGAGTAAGCATCCTACCCAAGGTGATAGCAGACCATCTAGGTCTGAAGATAGAGCCTACTGAAGAATCGTTCATCTTTGTAGATTGTTCTCAGCAGAACTCTGGAGGAATTATGAGAAACCTTGAGGTTACCATAGGAGAAGCCCTAATACCAGTAGACTTCCATGTCTTGGACGTCAAGGTAACCCTACCTACTTCTTTGCTACTTGTAAGAGCCTTCCTAGCCACAGTTGGAGTGGTCTGCAACCTTCGGACAAACAAAGCGTGCCTAACCACGATCAATCCTACGATCTACTATGATCGATGCGAGTCATCAAGGTCCCTAAGAAGATCCAAGGCGGCTCAGACTTGTAGCTGTTTGCTATTGTGGAGATGAATACGATTCACAAGATGCATCGAGGCGGAGACCGTAGAATCGATCGATAGCAGCACTGTCTCATCGATCAACTCTAGTGACCTGACATCGATCGACACACTTACATGGTCATCGATCGATTCACTATTCAACCAGATCGAGGAGGAGCTTCCAGATGGTGATTTCGAAGTAAACGAGTGGGAGAACGACTACTACATCCCACCACATGCTGCAAATACTACTCATATTGAGGAGTATACTGATGATTACGAGGAGGAGAGCTATAGAGTGTCATAACCTTCGGAAGATGAAGATCGACTTCTCCACCACAACCTCGAATCACGACATCGATCGACGGGGCCTTCTCCCCATCGATCGATACTACTTGCCTCGCATCATTCGACAACACAGTCAACAACAAGCGAGGCGGAGACTACTCAATCGGGAGCTAGGCAGCGATTACCATCACGAGCCAGCGGTCGAAACATAGCGCCAACATACATCACCCAACCCGAAGAAGTCTCATCGATCGACATTGCACCTGCACAATCGACCGATAGGCCTGAACAACCATCGACCGATCCCATTCCTGTGCCATCGACCGATACATGCATCAAACCATCCCAGGTAACAAATTCAAATGTACTTAATTTCGGCAATCTAATCCCGGATGAGTTTGGTATTTTCAGGGATTCACAAGGTTTTGCACGCTCAATGGATGGACGAACACTCCACATATCCAGAGAGGACATTGCAGACGTCCTACAGTTAGCTAACGGATCCCAAAACCTATTCCAGCAGCAACACTACGGACCAGACCACCATCATCAGCACCAGGAGGCAGACACAACAACCGAGCCAAAGGAAGCTGAGGATAATCATCTCAACACGAAGGATCCAGATTTCCAACGTAAATCGATCGATACTGACTGTATGACATCGATCGATAGGCGTCCTGAATTCAGAAAGAGAGCCTTTCGATATGGAGTTCGAAAATTCTTTTGGGAGCAGAGAGATGGGTATGGGGTCTACAGAAACGAGAAAAGGTTTGCTAGAGAAATAGATGGTGACGTCATCAGAGTTTCTAAAGATGACATCAAGAAACTACTTCAAAGAACTTCAAAGGACGAGCGCTCTTACATCTGTCTACCAGAGCACGCTAGTTCATTTACAAGAAGAGAATTGGTACAAGAAACCTACACCAAAGACGAGATCAACGAGATGTTCACTGGTCTACTTGGAGAACGCAAATGGGAAAAACTCTCCATGGAAAAGAGTTTAGAGGAGGCCAAAGACAAGCTTCGCAGTGAGATGAACTGGATGTTCAGTGCAGACCAGGCATTACTCAAGAAGGTTCAACGTCTTGAGCTGGAACTTGAAGATCTTCGCAACACACAGAACCATGGCCAGAAAATTTCAATATCGATCGACGGAGTAACATCCACATCGATCGATACGAAGCCTGCACCATCCACCACTTAATCAAAACATGAGGTCGATGAGTCTCTTGGAGATATCTGGAAGGAACTGAAGAATGCATAAGTGTGGGAACCGAAATTCGCACCGTCAATTTCCGATAAAGATTTGTGGAGGAAAACCGAGTTAACCCGATCTTCCTTGAAGGTCCCGGATATCTGCTGGGCCGCACACGAAACAATCAAATAGAGAATAAAGTTGCGAAAATAGAAATCGTAAAAGTTGGCGAAAGAGATCTTATTTCTGAATTCGTTTGGCGTGTACAACAAGAAAAGAAATCGGCCGTAAGAGCTGTCGAGGAGTCCGCTAGTCTGGTCGCCTAAGTCTATCCTAGTTGAGTCGCAGCTCGCTAGTGAAAACAGAAAAGAATGCTAAATCGCTCTAAGTGCTAAATGCTTGAAAGTTTGTGATCTGGTTTGCTTCTTGCTCAAAGCTCTCCTTATATACTCCCCTTAAGACGGTCTATCTTCTGGCGGGCTGAATCGGGATTTTTCCATTTTCGTCCATCTTCGTGTTTATCGGAAACTTGACATTTATCTTCTGGAAACTTGACATTTATCTTCTGGAAACTTGACATTTATCTTCTGGAAACTTGACATTTATCTCTTATGTGAGGATAAAGATAAACCGTCATAGTTATCCTTCTTTTTCGGAAAATCGTAAGTGGGCCTTTTTGGCCACGTTGGGCCGTTTAGGCGTTTTACGGTTTTGAAGAACTGTCTTTGAAGGTTTGGTGTTTCGAAGGAACCCAATTCCTTGTATAGTCGAGATATTGGTGTTCTAGAATAACCGTGATCGTACCAAACTTGCGTGGATTGATCGAACAAGCTAAGATGGGATCGGACCGGGCATGATAGGACCGAGACCAGGGCGAGGGCCATGGAGCGGCGCCAGGCGAGTGCCGCCCGGCGCCAGGCGAGTGCCGCCCGGCGCCAGGCGGCCAGCGTGGCGAGTGCCGCCCGGCGCCAGGCGACCAGCGTCCAGCGTGCGCCCGGCGCCAGGCGAGTGCCGCCCGGCGCCAGGCGGCCAGCGTCCAGCGTGCGCCCGGCGCCAGGCGAGTGCCGCCCGGCGCCAGGCGAGTGCCGCCCGGCGCCAGGCGAGTGCCGCCCGGCGCCAGGCGAGTGCCGCCCGGCGCCAGGCGACCAGCGTCCAGCGTGCGCCCGGCGCCAGGCGAGTGCCGCCCGGCGCCAGGCGACCAGCGTCCAGCGTGCCGCCCGGCGCCAGGCGACCAGCGTCCAGCGTGCGCCCGGCGCCAGGCGAGTGCCGCCCGGCGCCAGGCGAGTGCCGCCCGGCGCCAGGCGAGTGCCGCCCGGCGCCAGGCGAGTGCCGCCCGGCGCCAGGCGACCAGCGTCCAGCGTGCCGCCCGGCGCCAGGCGAGTGCCGCCCGGCGCCAGGCGAGTGCCGCCCGGCGCCAGGCCGACCAGCGTCCAGCGTGCGCCCGGCGCCAGGCGAGTGCCGCCCGGCGCCAGGCGAGTGCCGCCCGGCGCCAGGCGACCAGCGTCCAGCGTGCCGCCCGGCGCCAGGCGAGTGCCGCCCGGCGCCAGGCGACCAGCGTCCAGCGTGCGCCCGGCGCCAGGCGAGTGCCGCCCGGCGCCAGGCGAGTGCCGCCCGGCGCCAGGCGACCAGCGTCCAGCGTGCCGCCCGGCGCCAGGCGGCCAGCGTGGCAGTGCCGCCCGGCGCCAGGCGAGTGCCGCCCGGCGCCAGGCGACCAGCGTCCAGCGTGCCGCCCGGCGCCAGGCGACCAGCGTCCAGCGTGCGCCCGGCGCCAGGCGAGTGCCGCCCGGCGCCAGGCGAGTGCCGCCCGGCGCCAGGCGAGTGCCGCCCGGCGCCAGGCGACCAGCGTCCAGCGTGCGCCCGGCGCCAGGCGAGTGCCGCCCGGCGCCAGGCGAGTGCCGCCCGGCGCCAGGCGACCAGCGTCCAGCGTGCCGCCCGGCGCCAGGCGAGTGCCGCCCGGCGCCAGGCGAGTGCCGCCCGGCGCCAGGCGAGTGCCGCCCGGCGCCAGGCGAGTGCCGCCCGGCGCCAGGCGAGTGCCGCCCGGCGCCAGGCGACCAGCGTCCAGCGTGCCGCCCGGCGCCAGGCGAGTGCCGCCCGGCGCCAGGCGAGTGCCGCCCGGCGCCAGGCGAGTGCCGCCCGGCGCCAGGCGACCAGCGTCCAGCGTGCCGCCCGGCGCCAGGCGAGTGCCGCCCGGCGCCAGGCGAGTGCCGCCCGGCGCCAGGCGAGTGCCGCCCGGCGCCAGGCGAGTGCCGCCCGGCGCCAGGCGAGTGCCGCCCGGCGCCAGGCGAGTGCCGCCCGGCGCCAGGCGAGTGCCGCCCGGCGCCAGGCGAGTGCCGCCCGGCGCCAGGCGACCAGCGTCCAGCGTGCCGCCCGGCGCCAGGCGAGTGCCGCCCGGCGCCAGGCGAGTGCCGCCCGGCGCCAGGCGACCAGCGTCCAGCGTGCGCCCGGCGCCAGGCGAGTGCCGCCCGGCGCCAGGCGAGTGCCGCCCGGCGCCAGGCGAGTGCCGCCCGGCGCCAGGCGAGTGCCGCCCGGCGCCAGGCGAGTGCCGCCCGGCGCCAGGCGAGTGCCGCCCGGCGCCAGGCGAGTGCCGCCCGGCGCCAGGCGACCAGCGTCCAGCGTGCCGCCCGGCGCCAGGCGACCAGCGTCCAGCGTGCGCCCGGCGCCAGGCGACCAGCGTCCAGCGTGCGCCCGGCGCCAGGCGAGTGCCGCCCGGCGCCAGGCGACCAGCGTCCAGCGTGCCGCCCGGCGCCAGGCGACCAGCGTCCAGCGTGCGCCCGGCGCCAGGCGAGTGCCGCCCGGCGCCAGGCGACCAGCGTCCAGCGTGCCGCCCGGCGCCAGGCGAGTGCCGCCCGGCGCCAGGCGAGTGCCGCCCGGCGCCAGGCGAGTGCCGCCCGGCGCCAGGCGACCAGCGTCCAGCGTGCGCCCGGCGCCAGGCGAGTGCCGCCCGGCGCCAGGCGAGTGCCGCCCGGCGCCAGGCGAGTGCCGCCCGGCGCCAGGCGACCAGCGTCCAGCGTGCCGCCCGGCGCCAGGCGAGTGCCGCCCGGCGCCAGGCGAGTGCCGCCCGGCGCCAGGCGAGTGCCGCCCGGCGCCAGGCGAGTGCCGCCCGGCGCCAGGCGAGTGCCGCCCGGCGCCAGGCGAGTGCCGCCCGGCGCCAGGCGAGTGCCGCCCGGCGCCAGGCGAGTGCCGCCCGGCGCCAGGCGAGTGCCGCCCGGCGCCAGGCGAGTGCCGCCCGGCGCCAGGCGACCAGCGTCCAGCGTGCCGCCCGGCGCCAGGCGAGTGCCGCCCGGCGCCAGGCGAGTGCCGCCCGGCGCCAGGCGAGTGCCGCCCGGCGCCAGGCGAGTGCCGCCCGGCGCCAGGCGACCAGCGTCCAGCGTGCCGCCCGGCGCCAGGCGAGTGCCGCCCGGCGCCAGGCGAGTGCCGCCCGGCGCCAGGCGACCAGCGTCCAGCGTGCGCCCGGCGCCAGGCGAGTGCCGCCCGGCGCCAGGCGACCAGCGTCCAGCGTGCCGCCCGGCGCCAGGCGAGTGCCGCCCGGCGCCAGGCGACCAGCGTCCAGCGTGCCGCCCGGCGCCAGGCGAGTGCCGCCCGGCGCCAGGCGACCAGCGTCCAGCGTGCCGCCCGGCGCCAGGCGAGTGCCGCCCGGCGCCAGGCGACCAGCGTCCAGCGTGCGCCCGGCGCCAGGCGAGTGCCGCCCGGCGCCAGGCGAGTGCCGCCCGGCGCCAGGCGACCAGCGTCCAGCGTGCGCCCGGCGCCAGGCGAGTGCCGCCCGGCGCCAGGCGAGTGCCGCCCGGCGCCAGGCGAGTGCCGCCCGGCGCCAGGCGAGTGCCGCCCGGCGCCAGGCGACCAGCGTCCAGCGTGCGCCCGGCGCCAGGCGAGTGCCGCCCGGCGCCAGGCGAGTGCCGCCCGGCGCCAGGCGAGTGCCGCCCGGCGCCAGGCGACCAGCGTCCAGCGTGTCGTTTGCGAAAGTCGGGGTAAATAGTGATTTTACCTCCTTTATAAGGATGGAGTAAGAAATCTCATTCTTACTTCATCATAAGAAATTTACTCTCTCTCTCAAGAATCCTTTCTCTCTCTTTAAGAACAATGTCTTCAAAGTCCTCAAAGAAACTCTTCTTCCCAATCATCCTCGGATGACTCTCCTGCCCATGTGGCGGTGAAGCGAGGAGGAGTTGGTCGAAGAGGAAGCGAAGAATCGCGTATTCAGAGCCCTTGTAGGTTAAGCCCCAACACTGCCAGAGATCCCTGTTCGAAGAGACCTGCGAGGCAGCCTGGTGCTCCTTTTACGCCGAGCTTCGGTTTCGTAAATATCTCAAGGTTATTGAGATTTTTACCAGGTTCTGAAGGAGTCAAATTCAGTTCCGTTGGTAGCGAGTGCAAGGAATCCTCCATGAGTTTCTTTACATGTTCTGAAGCTTTCTTTCACGTACTGCCGTATGTGGTTCCCGATCCCTGGTGCCATTGTTAGCGCTTCACGCTTGAACTTCGATCAACCAGCTCAGCGTTCCTGCCTTGGAGAGTTGGCTTGGCGTACTGATTGCTAGCTATGAACTCGGGATTGATCTTGGTCGATGATTTGAAGGTCTTTGGGGCACTTTCGGCCGGCGAGGCGGCGGTTACTACTCCATGCTGCCTAAGAAGGATATGGCGTGATTCATGGGACTACTGCGAATCCCAAATCGTGGCAGGGCGTTTCTTCTTCGTCCAAATAGATGGTGAGTCTGTCGAGGAGAGTTGCCTCCATCTATTTCGCAAGCATGGAACTTCAACCGAGGTATCTGATGAAAACCCTGTTGTCTATTTCACCTTTTAGTCGCGAGTTTTAGTGAAAAGTTTTGCTTTGTAGGGAACAACCCTATCGGCGCATTTGCGGTGATCTCTTTGTCAAGAGATCTTCTTCGTCAAAGGCGTTTTCTGGAAGTCCTTCACCCTCGAGCGGATTGAGGCGGTTAGACTTTATCGATCGAGATCCTGTCCGTCGTATGATGCGAACCGGTCATCGAAGTTCCTACCGGGCGTAGACAGAGGTCTCGTAAGGGAAGGAAATCGATGATGGGGAAGGCTCGGAAGATCCTTCACCGTTGGGAGAAAACCATAGTTTTGTTCCAGCGGAAAAAGCGAGCCAGCGGTTTTCCACCCAACAACTTCTTTGATGGCCTTCCTCCGGAGTTTACTACTGATGAGTCGCTGGAGGATGAGGAAAAACAACGGGTTTTGCGAGGGCTCCCAGCGTGTCAGCGAGGTTTGGCCGCCGAACTTCTTAACCTTATGTTGAATCTGTATATAAGCATACTTGCTGATCTTGAGTTTATGCAGGGACTAAGAGTGTTTAGCGAGGCTTGACTCGAGTTTCCGCAAATCCAGGATTGCTAACTTCAAGACCACAGAAGCGGGCGAAACTTTCGGTTCCGACAAGAGGTAAAGGCAAAGCGAAGCAAGCTGAGCTTCATGCTCGAGCTCGTTCGGCGGAAAGGAGAGGAAGAAGGATGGTCGCAGCTGAGGTGGCGAGGCGGAATCGTTTGCTGCTGAGTTTCAATGTTTTAAAGAAGCTCAGGAGTTTGTTGGTGATTTCGAGTGCGGGGTTGATCGTAAACCTTTACAAGTCTCGAACCAGTTTCTCTTCGATTCGAGATTGCTGAGATGAAGGATTTCATGGCGAGTGTGCTCATGCTGAGTCCTTGGTTCCTCCGGTAGAAGAAAGAGTCCGGAGACTATGGGAACTATCGAGGTTTCGAGGATCTGATGGAGGCGAGCCGATGAAACGCCGAGGGTGGTGGGAGCGCTCAAAGCGTGAATGAGGAAGTGGACCAGCCTGCTAGTTCATTTGGGATTTCCGCATCCGGTTTCTCAATGTTGACTTCCTTTTGTGAATCGTATTTTTTGGCCGTGTGTGGCGTTTTAGTAGTTTTATTCTGCGACCGTTGGAGGTTGCATTCTTATGTTTTGGGACTGGCGTTGGTGGCTTTGAATCCTGCCGTCTTTGCGGCTTTATGAATATGAAAATTTGCGAGATTTAGTCTTTTGTTTTGATTTATACTTTCGTCAAGTGTAGAGGAAGGATCACGAGTAGTCGCCATTATCCTAACTCTTTTTGTCGCTTGGTCCGTATGCTACTTTTAGCGGCGTTTTAGGTGTAGCGATAAGAGACATGTTTTGGGATCTCATTATCACGATACTATGTCTGTGAGATGTCAAGATCCAGCAAGACTGGGTTTAGGGCAAGACCTAGGCTTACTCTCAGCTTTAAGGCTGTCGCGATGACTGATCGGCTTCGTTTTGCCTGTTAGTGATTTCTTCCTGATTCTTTTCGTTTAAAGTCAGCGACTAGCCGGCTTATATGACTTGTGTTAAAAGAATCGAGCTATCTTCGGAGTTTATCGAGACGCTAAACCAAAATTTTGGGTTTCTTGTATAGCGCGCTATGATATCCTTGTCGGATGTAAGAGGACCTTGTAGGTCTGACTACGAGTTTGTATTGAGTGAAGCGTTTCTTGTGTCGTCCGTCGGGGCCAATCGGCGGTGAGTTATTTTAAGTCGCGGGTGGACTGTCTTTTGCGGATATCTGAGTTTTGTTATCTTTTAAGAAGTTCGCGGCGTCTGGCGTTTCTTTTGAAGATATGATTTTCGTTTTTCCGAAGCGTTGATGCGTTTAAGTGAGCATAAAAGATAGAAAGAATTTTATTAAAAATTTCGAGAAGTTAGAGTACATGCGCGGATTTTTCGCGTTTTTGTGGGAGTATAGGAGTATCGCGCAGTCCCCTTTTGGTGAGGGGATAGCTGAACTTCGCCGGGTTTCGACGAGCTGCCTACGTACCTCTTCGAGGATCAAGCCATCTCGTAGTTCTGATAGTTGCTGCAGGCGTTTTACTCCCGTGGGTTGCCGTTCGATCGTGCTGGTTGGATCGGCGGTTTGTCTTGAGGGTCGAGCTGTCTGCTTTTATGGCGGTGGACTCGGAGGCTTTGTCGCTGTCTTGAATCGTTGCCTGTTCGGATGATTCTGGATCATCTTTCTTGAGTCCTCGGGAATGTTGTGTGATTCCTTTGCTTTCGTTTGGGTTGGCGCGAGGCGTTCGATCTTTTCGCAGTTTGAACTTCGGCTAGGTAACGAGTCTTGATTGTTTCGACTACCCGGATGGCTGCGGTTCGGTCGGTCGGGAACTTGATACGAGGTGATATGTGGATGGTACTGCCTTCATGGAGTTGATCCAAGGGTTCCCATGATGGCGTTGTAGATGGCGGGTTGTCGACTACTGCAAACTTCGGCGATCTTTGTAACTTCCTTTGCCATGACCGGAGTTTAATTCTCGAGGGTCATGGTAGTGACTCGAAACCCGTCAAAGGTTTTGGCTCAGGGGCGACTTCCCAAGTGGGATCTTCATCCTGTAGAGGTGTCGCGGAAGATGGCGTTGACCGTGCTTCCTGTATCGATGAGAATGCGGCCGACTTGAGATCCTGGATTACCAGGTCGATTACCAAAGGATCGCAGTGAGGTTTGTCGATTCGGCGGTCTCTGTTCCTCAGCGATCGTGTGGTTAGGAACATCGCTGTCACGGGAACCAGTTGGAACTTGTCTCGGCTTTTCGCCCGTAGGCTTTTATCGGCGAGACAGAGTCTTGGTAGAACTGTGATCCTCCGATGATCATGTTTACCCTCTGGCGAGTGCTGTTGTTCCCTTGGTAGTCCTGTCTTCTTCAGCGTTTTCCCGATTGATTTTGGTCGATGCGGTCCTCGGAGACAGTTTTGTTGGTCTTTGGGCGGTCGGAGTCAGGAGCAAGTCCTTTATACTCTTGACCTTTGATAGTTAGCGGTGAGGAGCTTTCGCGTAAGGGCCGGAAACCTGCAGTTTGCGGTGGAGTGACCTCTGGTTTCGTGGAACTTCGCGGTAGGAATTATCCTTGTACTGGTTCCTGGTCAGGTGTTTCCGAGGTTTTGCCTTGCTCGAGTTGATGGCGTAGTTATGCTGCGCCTGGCGTCTTCCATTTCGTGATGGGCGTTTTTGTCGTTACGAGAGGTTTTCTTTTCGGGGCGTTGATGCGTTTAAGTGAGCATAAAAGATAGAAAGAATTTTATTAAAATTTGAGAAGTTAGAGTACATGTCGCGGATTTTTGGCGTTTTGTGGGAGTATAGGAGTATCGCGCAGTCCCCTTTTGGTGAGGGGATAGCTGAACTTCGCCGGGTTTCGACGAGCTGCCTACGTACCTCTTCGAGGATCAAGCCATCTCGTAGTTCTGATAGTTGCTGCAGGCGTTTTACTCCCGTCGTTGCCGTTCGATCGTGCTGGTTGGATCGGCGGTTTGTCTTGAGGGTCGAGCTGTCTGCTTTTATGGCGGTGGACTCGGAGGCTTTGTCGCTGTCTTGAATCGTTGCCTGTTTGGATGATTCTGGATCATCTTTCTTGAGTCCTCGGGAATGTTGTGTGATTCCTTTGCTTTCGTTTGGGTTGGCGCAGAGGCGTTCGATCTTTTCGCAGTTTGAACTTCGGCTAGGTAACAGAGTCTTGATTGTTTCGACTACCCGGATGGCTGCGGTTCGGTCGGTCGGGAACTTGATACGAGGTGATATGTGGATGGTACTGCCTTCATGGAGTTGATCAAGGGGTTCCCATGATGGCGTTGTAGATGGCGGGTTGTCGACTACTGCAAACTTCGGCGATCTTTGTAACTTCCTTTGCCATGACCGGAGTTTAATTCTCGAGGGTCATGGTAGTGTAAAACCCGTCAAAGGTTTTGGCTCGGGGGCGACTTCCCAAGTGGGATCTTCATCCTGTAGAGGTGTCGCGGAAGATGGCGTTGACCGTGCTTCCTGTATCGATGAGAATGCGGCCGACTTGAGATCCTGGATTACCAGGTCGATTACCAAAGGATCGCAGTGAGGTTTGTCGATTCGGCGGTCTCTGTTCCTCAGCGATCGTGTGGTTAGGAACATCGCTGTCACGGGAACCAGTTGGAACTTGTCTCGGCTTTTCGCCCGTAGGCTTTTATCGGCGAGACAGAGTCTTGGTAGAACTGTGATCCTCCGATGATCATGTTTACCCTCTGGCGACTGCTGTTGTTCCCTTGGTAGTCCTGTCTTCTTCAGCGTTTTCCCCGATTGATTTTCGATTAGCGGTCCTCGGAGACAGTTTTGTTGGTCTTTGCTGTCGGAGTCCAGGAGCAAGTCCTTTATACTCTTGACCTTTGATAGTTAGCGGTGAGGAGCTTTGCGGCGAGTCGGCCCGAACCTGCGGTTAGCGGTGGAGTGACCTCTGGTTTCGTGGAACTTCGCGGTAGGAATTATCCTTGTACTGGTTCCTGGTCCAGGTGTTTCGGAGGTTCTGCCTTGCTCGAGTTGATGGCGTAGTTATGCTGCGCCTTGGCGTCTTCCCGCCGTGATGGGCGTTTTTGTCGTTACGAGAGGTTTTCTTTTCGAGGGCGTTTTCATTGGTCCGTGCTTCTGCGATAGAAGCTTCATATCTTCTTCCATGATGATGAAGTCCGTTGCCTTGTGGAAGTATCCTGGATTGTCAGCGGCTTTTCCAGTAGTATCCACTTTGAACCGACTTGTACCGAGAGTTTTCCTCGAGTCGATTGCGACATTATCGCTGATGCCTGTTACTCTGGCCATCACCAGCTTGAACCTTCGCATGAAGTCGCGGAGTGACTTCGTCCTCCTTCTGAGCTAGACTCCATAGATCCCGCGTCGGACGTTTCTCTGTCCATGAACATGGAGTATTGTTTGAAAGCGCCGAGGCCAGTTGGCGGAAGCTTCGATGGAGTTCCTTTTGAGTCGGAGAACCACTTTCGGCATGGCGCCTTTGAGGTGCTTTCGGCGAAGAAGACAATGACCAGCGTCTCGTTCGCTCGGGAGTTTGCACCTGCCCATTGCGATCTGGAAAGACTGCAGGTGCGACTTAGGATCCGTCGTGCCGTCATAGGCCGGGATTTTGATTTTCCACAGGTCTGAGATCGTGTTTCCGTGATCCGGGTGGTGAGCGGTGTTTTCCGTGCTTCCTCGAGAAGTCTATCGATCTCGAGCGGAACTGGTCGCTGATGGATTTGCGATTTCACGCTTTCACTTCAGCCACGGTCTTTTTAGAGATTAGCGGAGATCATGGATCTCGCTATTGCTACCGGCGTTCCTCGAGTTTGTCGGCTGGTCGCGATAGATCGAGTTTGATCTTCGCGAGTTCTTCCTGCTCCATCCAGTAGAGTTCTTCTTCCTCTTCGTCATGGGCCTATCGAAGGATACCGTCTGCGGCGGACTGGCCGGGTCCTCCTGGGGTGGATGTCAGCGTCTTCATCGGAAGGATCCGATTGGTCGCTGATATCTAGATCGATGCGCTCGACGTCGCTTTCCTTGTTTCCCGTAGCCGGGAGTGGAAGGTTCTGCGAGGTCGTTTGCTGTCCTTTCGGAGCCGTTTCCTCGAGAGTGGGCTCTTCGGGCATCTTTTCGTGCCGGAGATCGAAGTCGAGTCTTCTGCATGGCGTGCCTTGGTGGATCAGCGGCAGTTTACTCCTCGCAGTTAAGGTGTCGACCTGTTTTGCGAGCGAGGTTATCAGCTTGTCCTGTTGTTCCGCCCGTGCCTGGGCGGAGGTAAACAGTTCCTTCATCTGCCTGAGCGCCTCAGTGTTTGCATCAGCAGTGACTGCGGACGCATCTCCAGCTGGAGTCTTCTCAACGTTGGCGTCGACGGGTGTTCCGTCTAGCGCTGGCTGATCTTTGGTGACGTCGGTAGACATGATCGGCGTGTGCAGTTGCGAGATAGATAGATCCGTAACCCCCTCCTTCTAGCCAAAGCGTAGGAACCGAAATTCGCACCGTCAATTTCCGATAAAGATTTGTGGAGGAAAACCGAGTTAACCCGATCTTCCTTGAAGGTCCCGGATATCTGCTGGGCCGCACACGAAACAATCAAATAGAGAATAAAGTTGCGAAAATAGAAATCGTAAAAGTTGAGCGAAAGAGATCTTATTTCTGAATTCTCGTTTGGCGTGTACAACAAGAAAAGAAATCGGCTGTAAGAGCTGTTGAGGAGTCCGCTAGTCTGGTCGCCTAAGTCTATCTGGTTAGTCGCGGCTTCGCTAGTGAAAACAGAAAAGAATGCTAAATCGCTCTAAGTGCTAAGTGCTTGAAAGTTTGTGATCTGGTTTGCTTCTTGCTCAAAGCTCTCCTTATATACTCCCCTTAAGGCGGTCTATCTTCGCGGGCTGAATCGGGCTTTTCCATTTTAGTCCATCTTCATGTTTATCGGAAACTTGACATTTATCTTGGAAAACTTGACATTTATCTTCTGGAAACTTGACATTTATTTTCTGGAAACTTGACATTTATCTATTATGTGAGGATAAAGATAAACCGTCATAGTTATCCTTCTTTTCGGAAAAATCGTAAGTGGGCGTTTTGGCCACGTTAGGCGTTTAAGCGTTTTCACGGTTTTGAAGAACGGTCTTTGAAGGTTTGGTGTTTCGAAGGAACCCAATTCCTTGTATAGTCGAGATATTGGTGTTCTAGAATAACCGTGATCGTACCAAACTTGCGTGGATTGATCGAACAAGCTAAGATGGTATCGGACCGGGCATGATAGGACCGAGACCAGGGCGAGGCCGTGGACCGGCGCCAGGCCGACCAGCGTCCAGCGTGCCGCCCGGCGCCAGGCGAGTGCCGCCCGGCGCCAGGCTGGCCAGCGTCCAGCGTGCTGCGGTGCCAGGCGAGTGCCGCCCGGCGCCAGGCTGGCCAGCGTCCAGCGTGCTGCGGTGCCAGGCGAGTGCCGCCCGGCGCCAGGCGAGTGCCGCCCGGCGCCAGGCGAGTGCCGCCCGGCGCCAGGCGAGTGCCGCCCGGCGCCAGGCGAGTGCCGCCCGGCGCCAGGCGAGTGCCGCCCGGCGCCAGGCTGGCCAGCGTCCAGCGTGCTGCGGTGCCAGGCGAGTGCCGCCCGGCGCCAGGCTGGCCAGCGTCCAGCGTGCCGCCCGGCGCCAGGCGAGTGCCGCCCGGCGCCAGGCGAGTGCCGCCCGGCGCCAGGCCATCCTGCCGTCGTGGGTTTTCGTTGTTCGATCTTTCCCGTTAGTCGTTTGCGGAAATCTTTGAGTTTGGGAAGATCGTTAGCCGTAGATTTCAAGATAATCGTTTCTAATCCAACAAGACTCCTCGAGTATCGGGATTTTCGCGATGGACTTGGATTTGTAGACTTTCCGTCTTCAAGGATGTGAGTAGCGAGGCTTGAGCTTTAGATGTGTTAAAAGGCGAATCTTTTAAACAATCGGAAGGCTTTACGGAAGACTCATTGTAGATCTCGGACGATCCGGACATGGGTTTCAAGGGACCAAGATGCGCCATTGCCGAGATCATGAGATGATTACGCGGATGGGCGCCAGGACCCTCGCCGCTGGCGCGGATGGGAGTGGGCGAGCCTTCCGTGAGTTTTATCGGCGGCGACCGTTTCTTGGCTTTGATCGTCGCTTGGCTTTTCTTCGAGGACTTTCGGTAACGATTTCGTCATTGACCGATTTTGACCCCAACAATAAGCTCGTCTCAGCAGCAAGCTCACCAAGACCTGTGAACCTATCTTCCACAACCTAGGGGATCTAAGCATCTGCACCGAAGAGATGAAGAGATTTATCCGCCTTATTAATGAGGAACATGCAGATATGAACCCCACGGCACCTTGCAATCCTTTTGAAGGATTAACTCGCCTGAAAGCAGCTGAGAGGAAAATTGCTGATATACACTTCTTAGTAGATAAAAATGTGGAGGAACTCGCACTACGCATGGATACTATGCAGCAGGAGGCTGAGAAGTTCCAACGTCAACTCGATTATCAGGCTGCATCAATTGCATCGATCGACGAGTTCAACCTCATATCGATCGATAGGCGGCTGACTGAAATCGACAGCCAGATGAAGCTCTTTGCCGAGAAGCTTCACGAGAATCTGCAGAAGCAAAAATCGACCAATGAACAACAAGTTGCATCGATCGATACACAGACTTCAGAAATCTGCACCAGAACTGACTTGGATAAGTTAGCTGATGAAGTCTACACGGAAATTACAAGCGTGGATGATTCACAAGACAGACGTCTAGAGCAGACGTATTTCCCGCTAATAACCGAGGTTGGCAGCATGGAATCTAGCATAGAAGGGATGCAAAAAGAAATCAAAGCCATTCAAAGGCAGCTTGCGAGCAGACCTGCACCCTTAGCATTGATCGACAAAAGAACCAGCGCATCGATTGACGGACCTAAACAGCCATCGACCGATTATTCAACCAAGCAATCGATCGATACCAGCTCCATCCACGACAATAAGATCCAACGCCTTGATTCAATGCAAGCGGAGCTCAGTGATCTTTCATAACATGCCTACGAGAAATTAGGATGGCACGAGCTCAGCATTGAAGGCCATGAAGAAAGGATTCAATGGATCAATGATGAGTTGATTGAGATAAAGAAGAAACGAACCAGAGAATATGAAGCCACAAGAAGCCTATTTGACGCATGGTTCGGTGAGAAGAAAGATACAGAGGATACTTGTTTCCTAACAAGTACCTGGACTTCATCTCAGTAGCTCATTCCATCCAAAGTCCAGCTAGATGACTATAATCAAAGCGATGAGTGGGAGGCAATCCACTGTTAAGTAATTTTTCATTTCATTTTTATCTTTAGGATTTTATTTTTCGTATTTGTTTTTCTTTGCAGTTACGATTAGAAAATTACCACTGAAATCGACCGACATGACAATGTCGATATCGATCGACATGCACCAAACAATAGTGATCGACGAAGGCGACTCAACATTGATCGATACGCATCACAATCAGGTATATCTTTATAACTTTTTCGATATCAGTATTTTATTTTTGCTTATGCCTTAACTGGACTGGTTATACACTGAGGACAGTGTATGATTTAAGTCTGGGGGGATGATTATTGATGTTGTTTACCTTTTGACTTCATCTAAAAATGTTTTCAAAATGGTTTTTATTGAGTCAAGAAAGGGATAATGATAATTTATATTTTCACTTTTTATCTAAACAATCTTTTAGGCACCATTCTTAGATTTGTTGATGCAGAATGTACTATAGATGCTAAAGTTGATCACCTATCAGCTATGACAACGCTTCCATTGATTGTCTGGAGGAACCAAAGCTGATTTCCAACCTAACCTGACATTCTTTGCTTGTCTTGGGGCTTGGTATACATGGGATCAGATGCTTCAAACAAGTCTGGAAGGTAAAGCCTTGTGTAGATAGTTTTATCACCCTCTCTCTCTCATTTTCGAAATTAGATTTAATTTTATTCAGTTAAAAAAAAATCCGAAAGTTAGCTTAAATATATGTTATAGGACTAGTTAGTTATTACTTAGGAAAGAATTCGAACAGGGTTTGGCGGTTACCCCACTCAAGACTTGATTCATAAGAGTTCTATATGTAAAGGATTCGAACAGGATTTGGTGGTTACCCCCTTCAAGACTTGCCATAATGAATCTAGGATATAGGTCAAAACGAAGTGAACAGGACTTGGTGGCTGCAACCATTAAGGCTTGATTCATGGAAGCATGTCCAATCTTGGTCAATGTCTTGCAAATGAAAGCAGACTTGACTAGGAGAGAAATAATGGAGAGAGAGGATAGGAACTACTTTTTACATGCAGGTCCAGATACTTGTTTGAGCAACCTTGCATCCTATGATCGATACTCCCAAGGTAAAGCCTGCACTTTTATTTATATGTACAGAAATGAAATCAGTAGAGGGGTTAGTCAGACATGATTGCTAAGTTGTTGGCTAAATGATCAAGGTTGTTTAATTAGCATATTGCATAATGTGCTTACGTGATTAATGATTCTTAGATGTGGTTTGCAACAAAGTAGAGGTTATGATTCTAAGTTTGAATTTGATTTAGTCCCTGCTTTTTAAACCTCTTTCATAAAGACTGTCTATGTGTTTGCTTGAGGACAAGCAAAAGGTTAAGTCTGGGGGAGTTGATATACCATGGATTTTACCCATTTTTACCCATGGTATATGAGTGTTTTACTACTATTATCTATGTTTTGGAGTCTTTTAGGTATGTTATCAGGTTCAGAAGCATTTTGGAGAAAAGTGATGTTTTAGGTGCCTTTTGGAGTTTAAAGAAGAGTTCACCCGTGATCAAGACCAGAGGTCGGCACCAAGAGTTACACATCGATCGATGCACATTCCGTGCTATCGATCGACACACATTAGCCGAAGGGCGATACATCGAGATCATAATCGATCGATGTACACCCTGTACTATCGATCGATATCGGCGGCGAAAGACAAGTTGGACCTGGCGAACTTGAAGCCCAAGACATCACATTTTACAAGATTGTCCACGGCGAGTTTTTAACCTAATGAACTCATATTTATATGTGCCTAAGTGTTTTGGCAGAAATACAAGTTTTTAATAGTTTTAAGTCTTTATAAGTTTTTAATGGGTTTACCTCAATCTTCTTCTACTCATTTCTTTTACTGTTTTCATTACTTTGTAAGTTCTCAATAAAGTTCTATTCAGTTCTTTATTTGTTCTTCTTAACAAAGGTTATAGGATTCTAGATCTAGAGGAGAGATCCAAAGAGATTTGTGATTGGAACCTAAGTGTTCACCCTCTAATAGATCTATGAATTCCTATTATTACCTTGTTGCTATGAACTACTTAGCCATGTCTGAGTAGATTCATTTGTTAGATTTAGGGTTTAAATAGGATATGAGGGATTAGTCCCAGCCTATATCTGCTATAGTTGTGATATTTATTGTTAGGATTGTTCACTAATGCTTTTTCTAGCTTAGCTACCTAGAACATGAACTTGGATTGCATTATTCATTTAATATAATTCCGATAACATCCTAAACATGCTATGACCCTCTTGAGATATGCAGCTGATCTAAGATCATGGTGAGCATTGTATCAACTTCAGCATAAAGCTTGCTTAGAGCCGTATCGATCGATACTCCTATAGAGTAATCGATCGACGTAGCTAGAGGTGTATCGGTCGATATTCCTATCGAAACATCGATCGATACTATCGGCAGAATAGCCGACTGCAAACACCATTTAGCGTCTAAGTAATAGATGGTCTAAATAATGCGAGAGCTGATGGATTCATTTAATAGTGTTGAGCTCTGACATATCATGCAAGCAACTTGTTAGCATTTATAGTATTTATAATCCTGAATTCCTGAATACCTACCCTGAATCTAACTACTTTTCTTTATTTCTTTAAAACCAAATCCTTTCAACTGAGTAATCTTACCATAACTCAAAACCTGCATTTACTTTAAACCATTTTCAACCTAGCATAGTCACTAAGATTGCATCTTATTTGTACACTAGCTCTCTGTGGATTCGATCCCTAAGTACTACAACTGAACCTCTTATTTGAGAGAGTAAAGTCACTCCTTAGGGTAATTTGAGTGATATCACTCGTCCATTGAAGTCCTTTGAAGCAGTTTCTTGATGTCGTGTTTAGAAACTCTGATGACGTCAATATCTACTCCTCTAGCAAACCCTTTCTCGTCCTTGTAGACCCCATACTCATCTCTATGCTCCCAAAATAATTCTCGAACTCCATATCGAAAAGCTCTCTTTCCGAATTCAGGACTCCTATCGGTTGATGTCATGTACTCCATATCGATCGATGTCCATTGAAAATTTGGGTCCTCCGTGTTGAGATGATTATCCTCAGCTTCCTTTGGCTCGGCTGTTGTGTCTGCCTCCTGGTGCTGATGATGGTGGTCTGGTCCGTAGTGTTGCTGCTGGAATAGGTTTTGGGATCCGCATACCAGAGGACGCCTACAATGTCCTCTCTGGATATGTGGAGTGTTCGTCCATCCATTAAGCGTGCAAAGCCTTTTGATTCCCTGAAAATATCAAACTCATCCGGGGTTAAATTACCGAAATCTGGTACAGGTGAATTTGTTACCTAGGATGGTTCGATGAATGTATCGGTCGATGGCATAGGTCCGGGATCGTTCGATGGTTGTTCAGGCCTATCGGTCGATTTTGATGGTGTCGTGTCGATCGATGAGACTTCCTCGGGTTGAGTGATGTATGTTGGCGTTGCGGTCTCGACCGCGAAGCTCGCTGGTAATCGCTGCCCAGCTCCCATTGAGTGGTCTCCGCCTCGCCAGAAGTTGACCGTGTTGTCGAGCGATGCGAGGCAAGTAGTATCGATCGATGGGGAGAAGGTCCTATCAATTGATGTGTTGATTCTGAGGTTGTGGTGGAGAAGTCTATCTTCATCTTCTGGATGGTTGTGATACTCTATACCTCTCTCCTCCTCGTAATCATCAGTATACTCCTCAATGTGAGTAGTATCTACAGCATGTGGTGGGATGTAGTAGTCGTTCTCCCACTTGTTTACCTCGAAGTCACCGTCTGGAAACTCCTCCTCGATCTGGTTGAATCGTGAATCGATCGATGACCATGTATGTCTGTCGATCGATGTCTGTTCACGAGTATCGATCGATGCGACAGTGCCACTATCGATCGATTCATCGTACTCCTTCTCGTATGCGTCTTGTGAATCGTATTCATCTCCACAATAGCAAACAGCTTTGAGGTCTGGGCCGTCTTGGATCTTCTCAGGAACCTTGATGACTCGTACCGGATCATAGTAGACCGTAGGATTGATCAGGCTTAGGCATAGCTTGTTCGTCTGAAGGTTGCAAACAGCTCCAACTGTGGCTAGGAAGGCTCTTCCAAGTAGCAAAAAAGTAGGTAGGGTTACCTCGACGTCCAAGACATGGAAGTCTATTGGAACTAGGGTTTCTCCTATGTTAACCTCCAGGTTTCTGATGATGCCTCCAGAGTTTTGCTGAGAACAATCCACGAAGATGAATGATTCATCCGTGGGTTCTATCTTCAGACCTAGATGGTCTGCTATCACCTTGGGTAGGATGCTGACTCCAGATCCTGTGTCACATAGGGCACGTGGGAAATTGATCCCATGGATCACCCTTCTTCTCAAGTTTGATCCTCCTGATCATGGTTTCTCTGACCTGATTGAACATCCTTCTGATATCTTCTTCCGTCTCCTTTGTCTCTCTCAAAACATCCGCAACTGTGTGAAGTATGCTTCTTCGAACGGTTTCTCCTTAGGTATTCTTAGAACTCTCTTTCTGAAGCTTTCTAATTCTTTTTCGTTAACTCCCCTTTTAAGGTGCTTAGGAACCTTCTCTTTCCTTTTTCTGAGGGTACGGCCTTCGATTTCTTGTTGTAACTCCATGGGTTCTAGGGTATCCATGGGTTTCTTCAAGATAACTTCTGGTGGGCTTTTGGAGGGTTTAGATTGCTCCCTGAGTGTAGTAAGTCGTGCAACATCTATCTTGGGAAGTTGCACTCGGCGTGTGATAACTGAATATCGATCGATAGGTTCTGGAGTATGTCGATCGATTTCGTTATCCATCTGTCGATCGATGGAACATCCATTCTGTCGATCGATTTTGTAAGGGCTGGGCGGATGTGGGTGCTTTGATGTGAACTCCTCGTGAGTAAGTATCTTTATGGCGTTGCACTCCTGAGTGGATTCTTCAAGGTCCATCGGTCGATGCTCGTCTGAGTCTATCGTTCGATTTGAGTTGGCGTACATCGATCGATAGTCGTGTCCGGACATCTGTCGATACCAATGGTTCCCGCCAATACTCATGGAACTTTCGATCTGGAAGTCTCCCTCTTGCAGCTTCTCATGCTTCACCAATCTCCAAAAATCGTCTTCTATGATAGCATTGACGTTGTGGCATGTTGCTTCTTCTCCTGTCCCTTTTCCTAAGGCTTCCTGCTTCTTAACATCTTCTCCTGTCTGAATCACTTGAGTCTCTAGTTTCTTCACATGAGTGCTCAAAGCATCAAGCTTTGTGTTCAAGGTGGTGTAGACAGCGTCAATCTTTCCATTGAAGTTCACCTCTAACTGCTGCTGGCTTTCAAGAACTTTGCTGAGCATGTCTTCTAGCTTTCCTTCTAGGGTTGGTGTGGGTGGCTTCAGGTAAGATGTGTTTCCATAACTCATGTTGTTGTTGGGGTTGCTGCTGTTGAAGTTGCCTCTTTGTCCTGAGAAGTTTCTGTTTCCTTGGTTTCCAGATCTCTGAAATCCAGTTCCATTGATCCAGGTTCTGCTTCTACGTAGTCATCTTCTTCATAAGCTTCTGCATCCTGCACTTAGCAGATTTGCTTGTTTAGCAGCTTCTGAACATTGTCAAGTGTAGCCTGTACCTCATTTATCTTTTTCCTTTCCAAGGAACGCTGCAGATCTTGCTTTTACAATGTTCTTCGTGCTGTTGCCGGATGCTAAGTTGTCTATTAGCTTCACAACATTTTCAGGATTCCTAGTGGTGAAGTTGCCTTCACTTGCAGTATCCAAAGCCATCTGATATTTCAGCGCGATGCCTCTGAAGAAAGTGCAGAGCAGTTGCACCTTGTTGAATCCATGGTGTGGACAATCTCGCTGGTAAGACTTGAATCTGATCCAGGTATCCTTGAATGACTCTCCAGGCTCCTGGTTGAATGTGGAAATTTTCCTCCTTAAGTCTTCACAAGATCATCAGCTACGCAGAAATGCGCTTTTGATGTGGCTCCAGGATGTAAGAGATCCTGGTGGTTGCTGCTTAAGCCACTGTAAAACTTCTCCAGATAAAGAGTGCTTGAAGAGCTTACAGAGAAGGTAGTCCACGGGGACTCAATTGGCTTTGATAGCAGATATGATATCCTCGAACCTCTCCAGATGGTCCATGGGATGCTCATTGGACAGCCCACAGTAGGGTGTCTGTCCCACAAGGGTGTAGTACTGTGGCTTGAGCTCGAAATTGCCTCTCTGAATAGAAGGGGGACGAATGGCTGATCTGTTGGTGTAGAACTGATCGGGCGGTTGTAGTCAGCTAGTGTTTGAGCAGCCTCTTCTACAGGTTGAACAACTCCTGTAGGTGCAGTTTCTGGCTCAGGAATTACTTCATTCTGAGCATTGAGCTTCTGACTTGCTTTATTACGAAGGTGACCTTCTTGGTCACGTAAGTCTCTCATCTCATCTCGTGTGAGAATAATCGGCGCAACCATGACTCGCGGAATAGTAACGATCGATATACGGTTAGGGGTATCGATCGATGTCGGATGAAACGTGTCGGTCGACGGTGAAGTAGTGTCGGTCGACAGGATGGTGCGAGTATCGGTCGATGAAGACGGTGTCTCGTCGACAAGCGGTGCTGCGGTATCGGCCTATGCACAATTGTTGATGTCGGTCGATGCGGAACGGATTTCCTTGCGGATTGAACGTTCCAAGCTAGCAGGGTCTTCTGAGAACAAAAGTTGAGATGCCTTGTTACTTCTAGTACTGCTGGGCATGTACCTGAAAAGAAAAGAAAAAATTTGTGTCAGAAAATAATTTAAAGTAAAAATAACCTAGACCTAATCAGATTAAATCTAATTGTATCAAAGCTCCCGGCAACGGCGCCAAATTTGATATCACTCAAATGTTTATCCCTAAGAAGTAACTTTTCTCTCTCAAATAAGAGGTTCAGTTGTAGCACTTAGGGGTCAAATCCAAAGAGAGCTAGTGTACGAATAAGATACAATCTAAATGACTATGCTAGGTTGAAAATGGTTTAAAGTAAAATGCAGGTTTTTGAGTAATGGTAAGATTACTCAGTTGATAGGTTTTGGGTTAAGACAACAAAGAAAAGTAGTTAGATTCAGGTAGGTATTGAGAATTGAGTTATAAATACTATAAATGCTAACAAGTTGCTTGCATGATATGTCAGAGCTCAACACTATTAAATGAATCCATCAGCTCTCGCAATATTTAGACCATCTATTACTTAGATGCTAAATGATGTTTGCGGTCAGCTATATCGCCGACAGTATCGATCGCTTATTCGATAGGAATATCGACCGATACACCTCTAGCTCCGTCGATCGATTACTCTATAGGAGTATCGATCAATACGGCTCTAAGAAGAACTTATGCGCGAGTTGATACAGTGCTCACCATGATCTTAGATCAGCTTTCGCTTGTCTCAAGAGGGTCATAGCATGTTTAGGATGTTATGAGGAGTTATATTAAATGAATAATGCAATCCAAGTTCATGTTGTAGTTAGCTAATCTAGAAAAAGCATTAGTGAACAATCCTAACAATAAATATCACAACTATAGCAGATGTAGGTTGGGGCTAATCCCTCATATCCTATTTAAACCCTAAATCTAACAAGTGAATCTACTCAGACATGGCTAAGTGATTCATAGTAACAAGGTAATAATAGGAGTTCATAGATTTATTAGAGGAATGAACACTTAAGTTCAAATCACAAATCTCTTTGGATCTTTTCTCTAGATCTAGAATCCTATAACCTTTGTTAAGAAGAACAAGTAAAGAATTAAGAACTGAATAGAACTTTATTGAGAACTTGCAAAGTAATGAAACAATGGTAAAACAAATGTGTAGAAAAGATGGTGGTAAATATGAGTTCATTAGGTTAAAAACTCGTTAGGGGCAATCTTGTAAAAATGTGATATTGTGGGTTTCAAATTCGGCCAAGTCCAGCTTGTCTTCTTTCGCCGCTCGATATCGATCGATAGTACTGGATGTACATCGATCGATTATGATCTCGATGTATCGTCCTTCGGCAAATGTGTGTCGATCGATAGCACGGAATGTGCATCGATCGATGTGTAGCTCCGGATGTCGAACTCTGGTCTGATCTCGGGTGAACTCTTCTTTAAGCTCCAAAAAGGCACCTAAAACATCACTTTCTCCAAAATGCTCATGAGCCTGAAAACATACCTAATAGACTCCAAAACATAGATAATAGTAATAAAAAATACTCATATACCATGGGTAAAAACGGGTAAAATCCATGGTATATCAATATTATAAAAACAAAAAAAAGAAAAGAAAATAGAAAAAAAAAATAATAATAATAAAGAAAAGGGGGCTAGCAATGTAAGAAAGAGGTGATAAGAGTTTAAAAATGTAAAAAATCCCTTGTATATTTCAAAAGGAAAGAGTTCTAAGTAAGAATGTATCTTTGAGTGTTTTGGGGAACTCTTTGGGTGAGAGATGTGAGTGGGGTTTGGCATTGAGAATAAGAATGTAACTTGTATATTTGGGAAAAGGGTAGAACAATGGAGATTTAGCATTGTATACATGAGTTGATCCATTTCTTAGATATATTATATGCAATGTCAAAGCTACATTGTTTTGAGAGTAAACCACCTTGAAAGAACATCTTCAACCTCTCGATTCATTTCACACTAAAAACCTTTTCTTACCAAACCAAATGATTCGGACCATTTGACCATTTGCAAGAATTCACTTAGTATTTGCTTGATGAATGTTAGAGTTGGCTGATTTGAGTTTGTGGATTCTTGATGTTGAGTGTAGAGATCAAAGGAGTTAAGATAGGCCTAGAGAAGTTAGAGTTAGATAAAGTCTTTGCTCTTGCTATTTTGTATGATTATGCAAGGTTATGAGGTTGAAAACTAAGAAGAGTTTTTTTGGTAATGAGTCCCCTCCTTCAAACCTCTCCTCCTTAGTTCTTGAAAGTTTACTGATATACCATGAATTTGACCCGATTTTACACATGGTATATGAGTGTTTTAAGATATATTTATTATGTTTTGGAGTCTATTTAGCGTATTTACAAGTTCAGGTACTTTTTGGAGGAAAGTAGTGATTGTGGTGTCTTTTGGAGCCTTTTGAGTGCAGGACTGCATAGACGCGTCAGATGTTTAGCTATGGATGGAGACATTCCCACCGTTAGTTTTGAGCCCATCTTTTGACACAAGATAGATATTTGAGGTAGCTTCCCAATTCTACCATTTTGGGGTCAACCACCATTCTGTAGCAAACGTTATGCCCGATTTACTGAAGAGTGGTCAGTCTGCCTCGCGAGAGGAAGCTGTCGAGAAGAGCAATGTGTGTCGATCGATGCAGCACACTGCACATCGATCGACATGGATTCCAGAATGTGGGCCGAACCTAATTTATGAACGACTGAAGCCCAGAAGTTACCACAAATTACCATAATGCCCTTGGACGACCTAAAACCCTATTTATGTTATTTCTAAGTCATTGTTGACCGCTATGTTCTTTACGCTTTTCTTTTTTGCTTTTCTATTCCATTGTTCTAAGTTAGGAGAGAAGGGAGGAACTCCTTCAGAGTCCTCCTGGAACTCCATTTGTTTTTGTTTTAATATATATTGCAATTTCATATCTATTCATCTATGATTTCTCTGACAAACTTCATGTCTGAATAGATCCACCTATTAGGTTTAGGGTTCAGATAGGCTTTGAGGGATTAGCCCCAAATGTGAATTCTTGAGCATGTGATATTCATCTCAGAAGATTGTTCTTAATGCTTGTATAGGAGTAGCTAACCTATACATGATAACAGTGGATATTATCCTTGGATCTGTCGTCTTTGAGCTTAGGAATTTGCTGGAAACAAGCGACAGCTGATTTGGCAAACTCCTTAAGCGAACTGTTAATCAACCATCGTACTTAAAGCTTACTAGAAGCGTATCAATCGATACTCCTATAGAGTCATCGATCGATTGACCGAACCTGTCGAGGCCGTCACGATCCGCGACAGCGGTCGATCGGCAGCCTTCTTATGTCTCGCCAATGGGAGTTTCATCGGTTCTAGTATTAGATAACTTAGAATGACAGTTAAAGTTATTGTTATAGCTGGGTTCTTTAATATCATTCAAGCATCTCACATAAGCATTTATACTATTATAATCCTGACTTCCTGAATAGAAACCCTACTGCTTTATTTATTTATTTACTGTCAAGCTGAACAATTGTCTTGTTCACCTTGTTTACTGCTTTATTTATTTATTTACTGTCTTATAATCTATTAGTCTAGCTTAATCATATAACTATTAGATCTGATTGGTTCCCTAACTCCTTGTGGATTCGATCCCTAAGTACTACAGCTGAATCTCTTATTTGAGTGGTATCAAATTTGGCGCCGTTGCCTGGGAGCTTTGATCGCCATTTGATCTCATCTAGTTAGATTTAGTCTAGGTTTTTACTATTATTGCAAAAACTCATAAGATCAAGTACCAGGAAGCAATGAGAAGAAGATTTTTGGGGTTTTCAAAGAAGGACTCTGCTGGTTTATGCACGATCTGTAAGTCTACCAGGGAAGAATCGATCGACACCCTCCAAGCAGCATCGATCGACTGCGTGAACCAAGCATCGAACGACACTATTAATCATGTGTCACAAAACACTATTCATCTAGGTACTGTTCATCGAGGTACTGTTCATCGAGGTACTATTCATCTCGCTATTGATCATGGCGACACTGTTTATCTCCCGTCGATCGATACTGTTCATCCCGCATCGATCGACACTGTTCATCCCGTGTCGATCGACACTGTTCATCCCGCATCGATCGACACTGTTCATCCAGCGTCGATCGACACTGTTCATCCCGCTGCCGACGACAATCGTTCATCCGAACACCGAGGGAACCAAATTCACACCGCCAATTTTAATGAATAAGATTGCGGAGGAAAGCCAAGTTAACCCGACTTTCCTTGAAGGTCCGGATTCTTCACAGCCAACGGTAAGTGACCGAATAAATGCGAAAAAGATTTGTTAAGATTTGAGACAGGACCTTAAGAAAGGCTGCCTACGCACTCTTCGAGGATCAAGTCGGGCGAAGTTCAGTTAGAAAGAATTGAACAAGAGATCGAACCGCCCGGGCGGGTTCGCCTAGTATGAGCGCTTGTCATAGAAACAGCATGTCGAAGATAACGCCTGTGGTTTCTATGTGCGGAGCTCTTAAGTAAAGAATTGTCCGATCCTTCCGAGAGGAGCGGAGATTTGCGAAGCAGGAGGCGCCAGACGCTCTAGGGCCTGGTTCGCCTAATATGAGCGCTGGTCATAGAAGCGGCATGTCAAGATAATGCCTAGGGTTTCTATGTGCGGAGCTCTGAGTAAAAGTATAGTTAGATCCTTCCGAGAGGAACATGGGTCTGCGGAGAAGATAAAACTAGAACAAGAGGCGCCAGACGCTCTAAGTCTTGCCTCGCTGGCCTAACCGCCTAAGTTCTAAGTTCTCTAAGCTAGCAGGATGCTCTAAGTCTAATTTTTGATCTTCCTCTCCTCTGCTCTTGCTCTCCTTATATACTCACTCCTAGGTCGGTTTGCCTTAAGATGATGGACCTGCCTTTGGGCCCAAGCTTATCTCTTCGTGAAGTATTCCATTTTCGCCGATCTTCGTAATTATCCTCGAGTTTTCGGTGACTTGATGTTTATCCGATGTTCGGGAAATCGGATAAACTGTCATTGCCTGATTGGGCCTGGATTCTTAAAATAGTAAGTAAGTCCGTGGACTTGTCTTAAGTCGTTGAACGTTTTATACAATTTCTCGGAAAGACTATTTTTCTCGTAAAATAAACCGTATATCCTAAAGGATCGATGTTCAAGTTAATCGACCTTGTTTTATAATGATATCTTCTACGAGAAATCCAATCCTTCTAGTTTTTGTCGTAAAACATCGAGGAAGATTCCAATCGAGTCGAAGGATGTTTATTCTGTAGCCGTGATCGTCCCAAGCTCACGATGATTGATTCAAACAAGCCAAGATGGGATCAGACCGAACACGATGGGACCGAGACCAGGGCGAGGGCGTCGACCGGCGCCAGGCCGGGTGCCGCCGGCGCCAGGCCGCCCATGTGACGGTGCCGCCGGCGCCAGGTCGCCCGCTGCGGACGGTGCCGCCGGCGCCAGGCCGCCCGCTGCGGACGGTGCCGCCGCTCCAGGTCGGGTGCCGCCGGCGCTAATCCGCCCGCTGCGGACGGTGCCGCCGGCGCCAGGCCGGGTGCCGCCGGCGCCAGGCCGGGTGCCGCCGGCGCTAATCCGCCCGCTGCGGACGGTGCCGCCGGCGCCAGGTCGGGTGCCGCCGCTCCAGGTCGGGTGCCGCCGGCGCCAGGCCGGGTGCCGCCGGCGCCAGGCCGCCCGCTGCGGACGGTGCCGCCGGCGCCAGGTCGGGTGCCGCCGGCGCCAGGCCGGGTGCCGCCGGCGCCAGGCTGAAGATCTCGGCGAGGGCTTCGATTTGATATCTTGATCGTTTTCTGGTTACTCACGGTTTGAGAGAACGACTCTTCAAGTTTCGAGGAAGATTCTTTTGTGTTTAGGGTTTTGTGGTGATCGAATCTTGATGTCCTTGGCGAAGCGGACCGTCTTTCCGGGACTCTCGTCAGCGCGCTCCCGTAGTCTTCTGATCTCACAGAGTGGATATTCTATTTGAGAATATCTCGTATAACTTCTTTTCAAATTATCCGAGACTTTTTGTTTCAAGAAATACTTTCTAGAGACTTTTTGTTTCAAGAAATACTTTCTAGAGACTTTCAGTCATTGATTCCGTCGTGACCGATTTTGACACCAACAGTTAGCCCCCCAGCTCGTTAGAACCTTCGTGATGTTCTTGCGAGCGATAAGACATGTCAGGTAAGATAGGTGGAATTAATGGTTGAAAGGCTACGTTGAAAGTGGTAAGATTGGGGCTGCGCCTTTCGAAGGCTGCCTACGTAGCCTTGTTGTAGGGATCAAGCCTTCCGTAGTTCGTTTTGGAGTTTAAGACCCTTGTGATCTGTTTTCCAGCGAGACTTATATGGTCTGGTTATGTGTCATGAGAGACTTTCGAGCATGATGCTGTTGATGTATTTGTTTTGTGATTATTTATGAACTTCAGTTTTTCAAGTATGAGAAAGAGGGTGTGAGTTGTCGTCTCATTCCTAGTTCCCTGATGATCACCGCATCTATTGTTTGCATAAATCGAGATTTTCCGCGTTTACCGATTTACGCCGAAAGTTCGTGGAAACTAATAGGCTTAAGTGAAGAGACAAATTTTGATCTCGTGATACCATACTATGTCTGTGAGATGTCAAGATCCAGCGCGGCTGGGTTTTGGGCAAGACCTAGGTTTACTCGGACTGAGGCTTTGGCGATGACAAATCGGCTTTCGCTTTGCCTGTTTGCGATTTTAACCTGACTCGCACCGCTTAAAAATCCGCTAATTTTGTCGGCTTATATGACTTGTCTCATGGAGTCGAAGCTACTTCCTTTACGTAAGAGCTAAACCAAAATTTGATTTCTTGTATAGCGCTATGTTTATCCTTGTCGGATGCAAGAGAGCCGCACTTTGAAGGGCTGCTATTTGTCCGCTTAGGACGCTAGAGTTCATTTGTTGTGATCAGCAACAACGAAATGATGCCAGTTTAGAGGCATGTTACCGCTTAGAGGTGTGTTTGTATGTTTTGAGTTCTAGAGACGAGGATTTCGCCTGGAACGCTTTTGAGGAAAAGAATGTCCTTCGAAGCTAGCATGACGCCTCGCAGTGCTGAAGGTCGAGTTTCCCTTGTGCGCATTTTGTGGTTGAAATGTTCGCGGCTTTGAGATGTTTTGCGAATGTTCGCAGCCAGAAACTGTTGTTTCGCTTAGACGAGGACCAAGAGGTCGTGAAGTTCGACCCAGGAGAAGCCGCCTACATTCACAAGTTTCTCGCGGTATATTAAGGATGACTCATATAACTCTTGGAGCCTTGTCACGAGTGTTTCTTTTCATGCCGGTTTACGGGCGATAGAACTTAATCGATTGACGATGAGTTTAAATCTTCCGCTAACCATATGGTTGTTAGGACTGAGTTTTGGTATGGAGAGTTTATCATTATGATTTCTGATTCTGGGTTATGCAACAAATTGCTTGCGTAATAGTTACTTGGCGTTCTATGAACAAATCGTGGATTGTTGTTTTAGCCGTTAAGTGATTGGGCGGTGGTGGCTCAGTAGCTTTGGATTGGCATGGAGGCTAGATTCAGCCGTATCGCCAAGGAAGTTGTTTGGTAAGCGATCAGACCATGACCCTTATTAAGTTCATGTTAGTTTACGATTGTCCTTAATGGGGATGCCGAATTCAGGTCCGGGCTTTACGGAAGGGCGTAGTTGGCCGAGGGCCAAATAGCGTTTGCCGAGATAGACATGCCAAGCATAGCAGAGTTTTCTGAATTATGGCTGATGGCTTTAGAAACGATCTTCCACTTTAGGTCTCAGTTATAATGATGAATGGTTCAGATAAAATTTTTTTGTTGCATGAAAATCCTTTCATTTTATCCGAGGGGACAAAGTTTAAGGGATCGACGAGGATACGCGGCGGTTCGCTCATGGATTATTTCCTGCTCGGACGAACCGCTGGGAGTGAAAGCAGGAGCTAGAAACCTTGTGGAGCAAAACTGTCTATGTCAGTTACCCGTTGGACCCATTATGTTTATTTTACTTAAAGTTGCTTTGTATGAATTAACTCGACCATACAGAGGATTTTTCGTAAAAGTGATGTAAGGGGTTTTCGCAAAGGTAACCGAGAGCGCTTTCACAAATTACTTGCGATATTCGCGGACCACGGATTATGTTTTCTCATTCACTTTTATGCATGCGAAATCGTTACTTGGCGTTCTATGAACAAATCGTGGATTGTTGTTTTAGCCGTTAAGTGATTGGGCGGTGGTAAACTCAGTAGCTTTGGATTGGCATGGAGGCTAGATTCAGCCGTATCGCCAAGGAAGTTGTTTGGTAAACGATCAGACCATGACCCTTATTAAGTTCATGTTAGTTTACGATTGTCCTTAATGGGGATGCCGAATTCAGGTCCGGGCTTTACGGAAGGGCGTAGTTGGCCGAGGGCCAAATAGCGTTTGCCGAGATAGACATGCCAAGCATAGCAGAGTTTTCTGAATTATGGCTGATGGCTTTTAGAAACGATCTTCCACTTTAGGTCTCAGTTATAATGATGAATGGTTCAGATAAAATTTTTTTGTTGCATGAAAATCCTTTCATTTTATCCGAGGGGACAAAGTTTAAGGGATCGACGAGGATACGCGGCGGTTCGCTCATGGATTATTTCCTGCTCGGACGTAACCGCGGGGAGTGAAAGCAGGAGCTAGAAACCTTGTGGAGCGAAAACTGTCTATGTCAGTTACCCGTTGGACCCATTATGTTTATTTTACGAAAGTTGCTTTGTATGAATTAACTCGACCATACAGAGGATTTTTCGTAAAAGTGATGTAAGGGGGTTTTCGCAAAGGTAACCGAGAGCGCTTTCACAAATTACTTGCGATATTCGCGGACCACGGATTATGTTTTCTCATTCACTTTTGCGTGCCTGAAATGCGTTTTGCATGAGACCGATCATGTTTTTTCCATAGGCTGTTTTGTTTTAAAATGTTCTTGTTATACGAAAGTAATGGATGACCGGTTTCATGGAGATAGAAAATATCAGATTGTTAAAGTAGCGATGTTTCCGCGGATTACACGGGAGATGTTTCGCTATGATTTCGACCTTTGATCTAAAGCTGCTTCGAACTACTTATGGAGTTTTACGAAGGTTATTCGTTATTTTAAGTAGTTCACCGTCGTGCTATTAGTCTGGCGTTGGTACGTTCTAGTCGCGAGTTTGCGGAGAGGTGGCGATAGAGTTTTCAAGACTATGTTTGTAACGGTTGGGCTATGCCGTTAGCGTTTTTAGACGAATCTTATTGCTGCGAGAGTTTGCTTTGTTAAAAGCGTTGTCTTGATGCTGAAGCAAAAAGTTTTCGAAGATGGGATTATACGGGTATAGTATACGTACCTACTTCCCTTTTCTTTTTACGAAAGAAAACGGGTTAGCCGTTCTTCCGAAGGCTTATATGCGTTTTTCTTTCTTTTAGAAGCGGGTGAGACTAGATCGCTTTTGTTTCGAGAGACTAGATCGGTTTGCATGTTCTGCCTGGACAATCAAGGAACGATGGAACAAGACTGGAAATTTTGCCTAAGACTTAGCTTGCTAGACTATCCACCTAGGTCCTAAGTTCCCTAAATTCTACGGCAGTTTTTCAAGACGTTTTTGTTCCTGTCCTACAAAGAATTAAACCTTTACAAAAATTTTCGAGAAAATAGTCTTTGAAGGTTTGGCATTTCGAAGGAATCCCATTTCCTCATATAGTCGAGGCGATTGGTGTTTAGAATAACCGTGATCGTACCAAACTTACGAAGATTGATCGAACAAACCAAGATGGGATCGGACCGGCACGATAGACCGAGACCAGGGCGAGGGCGTGGACCGGCGCCAGGTCGGTGCCGCCGGGCGCCAGGCCGCCCGCTGCGGACGGATGCCGCCGGGCGCCAGGCCGGGTGCCGCTGGCGCCAGGCGAGGGTACGCCAGGCAACCCAGCGTGGCGGGTGCGCCCGTATAGGCCAGGCAGCGTCCAGCGTGCCGCCGGCGCCAGGCGGCCAGCGTGGCAGTGCGCCCGGCGCCAGGCGACCAGCGTGCCGCCGGCGCCAGGCGAGTGCCGCCAGCGTCCAGCGTGCCGCCGGCGCCAGGCGGCCAGCGTGGCAGGTGCCGCCCGCATAGAGCGGGCAGCGTGGCAATACAGCGGCCCAGGCCGGCTTCAGCGTGGCGGCGTGCGCCGGTGCCGACCGCCTCTTGCGTCTGTGGGTTTTCGTTGTTCGATCTTTCCCCGTTAGTCGTTCGCGGAAATCTTTGAGTTTGGGAAGATCTTTAGCCATAGATTTCGAGATAATCGTTTCTAATCCAGCGAGACTCCTCGGTATCGGGATTGAGATGGATTTGGATTTGTAGACTTTCCGCCTTCGAGGGTTTGAGTAATGATGCTTGAACTTAGATTCTAGAATATGAGCTTTGTTAAACAATCAAGAAGGCTTTGCGGAAGAATCGTCGTGTTTCTCGAACAATCCGAACATGGGTTTTAGGGACCAAGATGTTGCCGCTGTCTCGAGATCAAACGACTGCACGGTTAAGCCAGGACCCTTGCCGGGCGCCAGACGGAACGATAGCCTGCCGCCGGGCGCCAGGCACGGCGCGGTCGGCCCGCCGCCGCTTTCCCGTCACCGCGGTCGGGTCCCGCCGCCGATGCTGCTGTTGCTTGCCTTCGCCGATCCCCGAGCTCACTGACTCAAAGACCGAAGTTATGAAAACTCAGGCAAAGATGAATGGTACTGAGACAGGACCGGTCTCGCCCTATGACGGACAGAGAGATCCTTCTCATGGGCTTAGGTGGTCGAGACAGCGACATTGTTTTCTTCGTAAAATCTCAACGGAAGTCTGATTGAGACGAAACGAAAACCATCTTGACCTAGACTCAAAGGAGAGCAAAGTGAGGTTTCCACAGGCGAGGTGGCCATGGGCAAGGTGACCTTGGTGATGGTTGTTCTCGTCCACGGGCGAGGTGGCCGGGAGAGTGATTTTGTTCCCTTCGTAAAATCTCAACGGAAACTCCGATTGAGACGAAACGAAAACCATCTTGACCTAGACTCAAAGGAGAGCAAAGTGAGGTTTCCACAGGCGAGGTGGCCATGGGCAAGGTGACCTTGGTGATGGTTGTTCTCGTCCACGGGCGAGGTGGCGGGACAGTGACTTTGTTCTTTTCCTAAAATCTCAACGGAAACTCCGATTGAGATGAAACGAAAGCCATTTTGACCTAGACACAAAGGAGAACAAAGTGGGCTCTTACTAAGGCGGACTGGGAAGACTGATCTTACCCTATGGCAAGTTGTCCTAGTAAGATTAAGCTCCGACCTCCTTTCGCTTCCGCTTGTTCCTCGAGAGTTGTTTGTAAGAAGTATGGCAGTGGGAATTGGTGAACCGATTTGCCATGCTTCTGTTCCACGAGTAATAAAGGGTTTCCCCAAGGTTTCGAGGAGAATAAGTTTTATTTTTCCGAGAGGTTCTCGAAGAAACGCCAGAGAAACCTTGTTCGCTATGCATTTCTCTAACTTGGTAACAAGATGAATTTTGGGGTTTGATAGATTTTATCGTTGCCCTTTCTGTTTAGATAGAAAAATTGCGAGCTCGTTTTCGTGCTCTTCCTGTGGCGGAAAGCCGCGGCTAGGTTTTTGATTTGCTCGAGCACCGTGGCGTTTGCGTAGGCGTTGGCCGTAGGAACAGTCGCTGCTGGAGTTGTTTTACCATCGTTGGCGCAAACTGCAACTTTTTCCTTCATATTTCCGGACATCGGTTCGATCAGCTTTCGTCCGTATAAGTAAGAGTAATCCGCCCCCTCCTTCTAGCCAAACTGTGGGAACCAAATTCACACCGCCAATTTTAATGAATAAGATTGCGGAGGAAAGCCAAGTTAACCCGACTTTCCTTGAAGGTCCGGATTCTCTGCGACAGCAACGATAAGTGACCGAATAAATGCGGAAAAGATTTGTTAAAATTTGAGACTGGACCTTAAGAAAGGCTGCCTACGCACTTTCGAGGATCAAGTCGGCGTAGTTCAGTTAGAAAGAATTGAACAAGAGATCGAACCGCCTGGGCGGGTTCGCTCTAGTATGAGCGCTTGTCGAGAAACAGGCATGTCGAAGATAACGATAGGGTTTCTATGTGCGGAGCTCTTAAGTAAAAGAATTGTCCGATCCTTCCGAGGAACATGGGTCTGCGGAGAAGATAAAACTAGAACAAGAGGCGCCAGACGCTCTAGGGCCTGGTTCGCCTAATATGAGCTGGTCATAGAAGCGGCATGTCGGGTTAATGCCTAGGGTTTCTATGTGCGGAGATCTGAGTAAAAGTATAGTTAGATCCTTCCGAGGAACATGGGTCTGCGGAGAAGATAAAACTAGAACAAGAGGCGCCAGACGCTCTAGGGCCTGGTTCGCCTAATATGAGCTGGTCATAGAAGCGGCATGTCGGGTTAATGCCTAGGGTTTCTATGTGCGGAGATCTGAGTAAAAGTATAGTTAGATCCTTCCGAGGAACATGGGTCTGCGGAGAAGATAAAACTAGAACAAGAGGCGCCAGACGCTCTAGGGCCTGGTTCGCCTAATATGGCGTTGGTCATAGAAGCGGCATGTCGGGTTAATGCCTAGGGTTTCTATGCGCGGAGCTCTTAAGTAAAAGAATTGTCCGATCCTTCCGAGGAGCGGAGATTTGCGAGCAGGAGGCGCCAGACGCTCTAGGGCCTGGTTCGCCTAATATGAGCGCTGGTCATAGAAGCGGCATGTCGGGTTAATGCCTAGGGTTTCTATGCGCGGAGATCTGAGTAAAAGTATAGTTAGATCCTTCCGAGAGGAACATGGGTCTCGGAGAAGATAAAACTAGAACAAGAGGCGCCAGACGCTCTAAGTCCTGGCCGCTGGCCTAACCGCCAAATTCTAAGTTCTCTAAGCTAGCAGGATGCTCTAAGTCTAATTTTTGATCTTCCTCTCCTCTGCTCTTGCTCTCCTTATATACTCACTCCTAGGTCGGTTTGCCTTAAGATGATGGACCTTCGCCTTTGGGCCCAAGCTTATCTCTTAAGGAAGTATTCCATTTTCGTCGATCTTTGTAATTATCCTCGAGTTTTCGGTGACTTGATGTTTATCCGATGTTCGAGAAATCGGATAAACCGTCATTGCCTGATTGGGCCTGGATTCTTAAAATTATAAGTAAGTCCGTGGACTTGTCTTAAGTCGTTGAACGCTTTATACGATTTCTGAAAGACTATTTTTCTCGTAAAATAAACCGTATAGCCTAAAGGATCGATGTTCAAGTTAATTGACCTTGTTTTATACGATATCTTCTACGAGAAATCCAATCCTTCTAGATTTTGTCGTAAAACATCGAGGACGATTCCAATCGAGTCGAAGGATGTTTATTCCGTAGCGTGATCGTCCCAAGCTCACGATGATTGATTCAAACAAGCCAAGATGGGATCAGACCAACACGATGGGACCGAGACCAGGGCGAGGGCCATCGACCGGCGCCAGGCGAGTGCCGCCGGCGCCAGGCCGCCCGCTGCGGACGGAAAGCCGCCGGCGCCAGGTCGGGTGCCGGGCGCCAGGCCGCCCGCTGCGGACGGTGCCGCCGGCGCCAGGCCGCCCGCTGCGGACGGTGCCGCCGGCGCCAGGTCGGGTGCCGCCAGCGCCAGGCCGCCCGCTGCGGACGGAAAGCCGCCGGCGCCAGGTCGGGTGCCGCCGGCGCCAGGCCGCCCGCTGCGGACGGAAAGCCGCCGGCGCCAGGTTGGTACGCTGGCGCCAGGCCGCCCGCTGCGGACGGTGCCGCCGGCGCCAGGTCGGGTGCCGCCGGCGCCAGGTCGGGTGCCGCCGGCGCCAGGCCGCCCGCTGCGGACGGTGCCGCCGGCGCCAGGTCGGGTGCCGCCGGCGCCAGGCCGCCCGCTGCGGACGGTGCCGCCGGCGCCAGGTTGGTGCCGCCGGCGCCAGGCTGAAGATCTCGGCGAGGGCTTCGATTTGATATCTTGATCGCTTCAGGTTCCTCACGGTTTGAGAGAACGACTCTTCAAGTTTCGAGGCAGATTCTTTTGTGTTTAGGGTTTTGTGGTGATCGAATCTTGATGTCCTTGGGCGGACGGTCTTTCGGGGACTCTCGTCAGCGCCGCCGTAGTCTTCGATCTCACGAGAGTGGATATTCTATTTGAGAAAATCTCGTATAACTTCTTTTCAAATTATCCGAGACTTTTTGTTTCAAGAAATACTTTCTAGAGACTTTCAGTCATTGATTCCGTCGTGACCGATTTTGACACCAACAAACACTGTTCATCGCGACACTGTTCATAGTGGCTTTGTTCACCCGAACACTGTTCATGGCGACATTGTTCACCCGAGCACTGTTCATGGCGACACTGTTCATCCAAACACTATTCATCCTAATGCTATTCATCGAATGTCGAACAACGTTACCAGCGTGGAGACAGAGAAGGTCGAAGCGCTCGTACTTAAGATCGATAAGAATGGTATCTGGCGAGACGAAGAAGATCGCCCTTGCAACAGCAGAGGACAATTGATTAATGCAGAGGATGCTGTAATCCCTGATGTTATTGTTGTTGCTGAGATGAATACCTTTACACTGACCAGCCAATGGTATGATTGGGGAAGTGTGGACCCTTTCAAAGGTCTTCCTCATGAAGATCCCAGAAACCACATCCAAGAGCTTGAGGATCTAGTGTCAAGGAGCGAGCATAATGAAGTGTCTGAATACCATATGCTATGTAAGATCTTCCCATATTCTATTTCTGGAGATGCATTTAGCTGGTTCAGTCAACTTCAGACAGGATCTCTAACCAGCTGGGAGGACATTGAGAGAGCATTCCTTTACAAATTCCTTGATGATGCTGAAGCAACTCGAGAAAAGGAGAATAATGATAAGTGGGATATGCTCGTTTAAAGTTGGCAGATAAAGAGGGAAGATATGATTCCAAGACAACTGATCTCCTACATTATGGGAGAGGGTGATGAACAACATAGATCTGGAGAGTTGAGCAGAGTAGAAGAAGCCGATATTAGTGACACAAGCTCAGCATCTATCGACCCCATGACCTCCACATCAATCGACTTTCAACTTTCAACATCGGTCGACAATCAGCCTCACGAATCGATCGACACGAAGCTCGCGACATCGGTCGACACCCTCCAAATTTTAGAACACAATGAGACTGGAAAGTCTAAGTCTGGGAGAAGGACAATGAATAGGAAGAAGAAGAAGAAAAGGAATGCAGATGCACATGTCCTATCACTAGTCCCTTGACAATGTCAAGAGGAAAGTCTTAAGTATAGAGTACGTTGCAGAGGAGGTCCAAAACCTTTTGCCAAGGTTAGAGTGCTATGTGATCCAAAGCTGAGCAGAGTAGAAGGAACCGAGATTAGTGACACAAGCTCAGTATCAATCGACACCACCACCTCACCGTCGATCGACACCAGCACATCCACACCGATCGACACCACTCGAAATCCTTGAAAGATCGAGTTGTCGTCAAGACATTGAAGACTCGACACATAAGAGCACCGATGTATCAAGTTGTTATCCTGACCCAGATGTAGAAAAAGAGATCACCATGGAAGATTTCTTGGAACTAGAAGAATTCTTCGAGTTAGAGGATGGAGAACAGCTTGGGGATTTTGATTCAAGTAAAGAAGTAACTATGGAAGACTTCTTGGAGCTGGAGGAATGGCTTGAAGATATGGATCAGAACTCGAAACAAAAGGTCTATGACGATCAACACACTTCGGGAAAAGGTCTGGAAACTTTGCCAAAGAATGACATCGATCAACATGAACGTAATGAGATCGATCGATATCCACCTGAGAGTATCGACCAACACCACTCACCTGATATTGATCGACAACCGCCCAATGGAATCGAGCTGCACCCACCCTATATCGTCGATCACCATTCACTGGAAAGAATCGATCGACACCAACTTGATGAGATCGATCGATATCAGCCCTCCTTCGTCAATCTACACCCACCCGATTGCATCAATCGATAACCATGGTTAGACAAGCTGCGCGGCTACACAGTCGACATGGAACCAGTAATCAAGAGAATGCACAAGTCTGAGGCCTCACACCTTGCTGTCCCTAAACATTAGAGACCACCTATATGGACAGAAGAAGCTGTTGGGTTTCAGCAAAACGAGTGAAGAGGATACATGATCCTGTGAAGATTGTGGTTCCATGCACTGTATTTGAAGCCGAATCTCCTATCCCACCAGATAAAGGTGTGCATTTGAGTTCTTACAGTGAAGTAATGGATGATCATCAGCACGTAGAAGCTTCTCAGAGAGGGTTGAGATTTGGATATGAAGTTGATAAAGGTCCAGCAGAAGCAGCATCAATCGACACATACCAGATACAATCGATCGACACGAACATTTCATCATCGATCGACACAGATCGCATATCAGAGCAGGATGAGTTTGAAGTGTATCAAAATCTTTTTGATGGAGATACCACCACGCAATCAGACAAGTTTGGGGGAAAGAAGAAGAGGAACTGGAAAAAGAGAAAAAGGATCAAGGGAGATCCTCAGTTATCATTGGTTCCTCACATCTCAGATGGTATCAGGAAATCAAGAGTGCACAGCAGATGCTTTTCACAACCATTTGCAAAGTTTAGAGCACTCCTTATTGCTGAGAAGATAGACAAAGGAGAAGAGTCTGTGATGGGGGCTTTCACACAAGAATGATAAAGCTTCAGAGAGTAGACATTGAGACTTGGTTTGGAGCAAGTTCTCATTCTCATCCGGACTGAATCAGATCTCCAGAAGTCAAGCTAATGACTGAAAATAAGCGCTGAGTGGGAGGCAACCCACTGTTAGGTTTGTTTTAAGTTTGGTTTTAATTTCATTTATTACTGATTCTTGTCTTTAGTTATTTCAGGTTAAAAATAATAATAATAATAATAATAATAATAAAAAAACGAAGAGTGACGACGGTACTGTAGCAAACTCACTGTAGCAGATGCACTGTATCAAGGAAATCGATCGACACTGTAGCAGCTGTGATGATCGACACTGTAGCAAGAAAATCGATCAACACTTTAGCAGAAAATCGGGAGCTACTGTAGCAGAATTACTATAGCAGTGTTACAGTAGCAGAACAATGTTCATCGAAAAAAAAGTTCTAGTTTTTATTACTTATCTATTACTGTTTTTTGTGTTTTATTTATGATAGGTAAAAGAAAAAAGATCTTTGGAAGACGAAGTTAGCACAAGAATCGACGATGGCTACGAAGCATCGGTCGACATAGCATCACTAGCATCAATCGATCGGCAGAGCATCAAGAGTATCGATCGCCACTTAACTTTTTTGGTCGACATTCACATCAAAGTCAGGTATATTATTTTCCCTTGTTAAATATTGTCCTTATGATTTATTTTCCCAACAATCTTAGACTGAATAACACTAGTGGTAGTGTTGTTTAAGTCTGGGGGAGGTTCAACTGATATTGTGTTATAGTTAGTGAAAGAAAAAAAAAGATCCAAGTAGACGATTTCTCATCACATCGACCGACGAGGACATGTCGATATCGATTGACATTACATCACTTGCGACGATCGATGCATCAATTTGCACATCTATCGATATTCAATCCGGTCAGGTATATCGATTCTACTTGTTACATTGAGTCCTTATGATTTATGTTCTCACCATAACTCCGACTAGATTTACACTGAGGACAGTGTATAATTTAAGCCTGGGGGGGATGTTTACTGATATTAGTTTGCTTTGTGAGTCTTATCAAATGTTTTTCAAAAGTTTTTATTGAGTCAAGAAGGGGACAATGAACATTTTCAATCTTTACTTAGTATCTAACCACTCTCTAGCACCATTCTTAGATTTGTTGACTGCAGAATGTACAAGAGATACCAAAGTGGATCACCTGTCAACTATGACCACACTTGCTAAGAATGTTTGAAGGACCCAAATCTGACCTCCAACCCAATTTGACTTTACTGCTTGTCTGTGGGCTTGGTATACATTGGATCGGGTTCCTCCTGCAAGTCTGGTAGGTAAAAGTCTGTGTGTTTCTGGTTCTCTTCTCTATCTCTCTTCAAGAATCTTTAAAAGTAAAAGATTGAAATGATTTGCTGGAAGATGCAGAGGGGTAGGAGTGTCTCCTATGACTCCATTATTCTAATTCAGAAAGGAATGATAACATATTATGGAAGTGAGGGATATGTAAATTACTTGTGACCCCATTATTCGCCTACACTTTGTCAAAAGAAAGAATCAATAAGATGAACAAAACTGTTCATTGGCTTTGATGTTAAAAGAATTTTTTTTTTTAAAAGATTCAGAGAAGAGAGAAAGAGGGAAGAAAGGGATCAGAGAAGACTACCTGTGTGTTCAGAAACTTGCTTGAGTAAGAACACATGTGTCCTTTGATCGATACTCCCAAGTTAAAGCTTACACTTTTATTTTATCCAAAGAAATGAGGTTAGTAGAGGGGTTAGTCAGATAGGATTTGCTAAGTTGCTAGCTAGATAAATTTGGTTGCTAAGCTAGAATATGATATATAAAGTGCTTCTAAAGTTAGGAGATATTTGATATGGTTTGCAACATTGTAGAGGTGATGATTCTAAGTTCAGAGATTTTGTGAGTCCCTGCTGTTTTCAAACCTCTTTCAGAGAGACTGCCTGTCTGTTTTGCTTGAGGACAAGCAAAAGGGTAAGTCTGGGAGAGTTGATATACCATGAATTTGACCCGATTTTACCCATGGTATATGAGTGTTTAAGATATATTTATTATGTTTTGGAGTCTATTTAGAGTATTTACAGGTTTAGGTACGTTTTGGAGGAAACGGGTGATTTTGGTGTCTTTTGGAGCCTTTTGAGTGCAGGACTGCACAGACCCGTCAGATGTTTAGCTATGGATGGAGACCTTCCCACCGTTAGATTGAGCCCATCTTTTGACACAAGATATAGATTTGAGGTAGCTTCCCAATTCTACCGTTTTGGGGTCAATCAGCATTCTGTAGCTAACGTTGTGCCCGATTTACTGAAGAGTGGTCAGTCTGCCTCCCGAGAGGAAACTGTCGAGAAGAGCAATGTGTGTCGATCGATGCAGCACACTGCATATCGATCGACATGGATTCCAGAATGCGAGACGAGCCTAATTTATGACCGACTGAAGCCCAGAAGTTACCACAAATTACCAGAATGCCCTTGGACGACCTAAAACCCTATTTATGGTATTTCTAAGCCATTGTTGATGGCTATGCTCTTTACGCTTTTCTTTGTGCTTTTCTATTCCATTGTTCTAAGTTAGGAGAGAAGGGAGGAACTCCTTCAGAGTCCTCCTCGAACTCCGTTGGTTTTTGTTTTAATATATATTGCAATTTCATATCTATTCATCTATGATTTATGTGACAAACTTCATGTATGAATAGATCCACCTTTAGGTTTAGGGTTCATATAGGTTTTGAGGGATTAGCCCCAAATATGAATATTTGAACATGTGATATTCATCTTAGAAGATTGTTCTTAGTGCTTGTTGATGTCTTGTATATTTACATGTTTTTAGCTATCATATCTTGTGCATTTTTGCTCATTTAGATTAGGCATTAGGCATCTTTATGCTCATTTTGCATTCATAAGTCCCTATTAGGTGTTGGAGCACATTTTGGAGATATTGAAGATGTTTGGGAGTTTTGTGATGAAAAAGAGCAATTCCCTTGTCCCAAGAACCCCCTTGCCTCATTGAGAAAGAAAGTTCAGTCTTTTATTGCATTTTTAATATTGTCTTAGTTTCACAATCATCCTCTCATCTTGATTGCACTTAGATTAAGCATGAACTTGCATTCCCTTTGCATTAGAATCTCTTAGAATTGGATTGACATCTTGTATTCTACAACATTTGATTAGGACCCTAGAAAAGTCCTATCATCACTTGTATAGGAGTAGCTAACCTATACATGATAACGTTGGATATTATCCTTCGATCTATCTTCTTTGAGCTTAGGAATTTGCTTGAAACAAGAGACTGCTGATTTGGCAAACTCCTTAAGCGAACTGTTAATCAGCCATCATACTTAAAGCTTACTAGAAGTGTATCGATCGATACTCCTATAGAGTCATCGATCGATTATTGTGAACCTTGTCGATCGATCGATGCGACAACAGGTCGATCTACGCCTTCCTATGTCTCGCCAATGAAAGTTTCATCGGTTCTAGTATTAGATAACCTAGGATGACAATTAATGTTATTGTTATAGCTGGGTTCTTTAATATCATGCAAGCATCTCACATAAGCATTCATACTATTATAATCCTGACTTCCTGAATAGAAACCCTAGATTTAGCAAACCATCCTTCCATCAAACAACTCTTTGCCAAGCTGAACAATTGTCTTGTTCACCTACTTTACTGCTTTATTTATTTATTTACTGTCTTATAATCTATTAGCCTAGCTTAATCATATAACTATTAGATCTAATTGGTTCCCTAACTCCTTGTGGATTCGATCCCTAAGTACTACAGTTGAACCTCTTATTTGAGAGAGTAAAGTTACTTCTTAGGGTGATTTGAGTGATATCATTTACTTGTGGACAAGTAAAGGACTAGTGTGGGGGAGTTGGTGTCTTGCATATTTTCATTGTTTTAGCTATCCATTTTATGCATTTTGATCATATAGATTACGACTTAGACATCTTTAGGATCCATTTTGCATTCATTTGTCCTTATCAGGTGTTGGAGCATCCTATGGTGTGATTTGAAATTTTTGGGAGCTTTAGGATCCAAAAAGAAGCGAAGAGTGAAGTTTGGCCAAGACAAGACAAGCAAAAATAGAAGTTGGTCGAGTCTCACCCGGGTCAGCCCACTCGGGTTCACTTACCCGCTCGTGCTGGCCGAGGAGAGACCGAAGGAGGACACCCGGGTCAGTCCACCCGGTGATTGATATCCCGCTCATGTGGCCTACTTTGTACGAGGAAGGAGGACACCCAGGTCAGTCCACCCGGGGTTGGGACCCCGCTCGTGTGGGCGAGCTTTGGTCGAAGGCTGTACCCGGGCTGGACATCTTGCTTTTTCCCAGGTCGAGCTCCTATTGGTCGAAATTTATCTTTACCCAGGGACCTTTGGTCATTTTTAATGATGTTTTTAGGTTTTCTAAGCTACTATAAATACTTTTGAAAGACCATTTGTTGGATCTCATCTTTTTATCTCTTAAGAAACACAAAAACCTTTTGGGTGAAAGTTCTTATCTTGAATCAAATCATCATCTTGTTTTTGTGTTCTTGATTGATCTTGAGTTCTATCCTTTCTTTCTCTATATGATTAAGCTTAAATCTTTCATGGATTTCAGAGTAAGCATGTGCATTAGTGAGTAGATCCATTTAGAATTCATGGGTTAGGGTGATTGAGAGTGATTAAGTGTAGATCCAAGATGTTTAGTGTTAGATCTTTCTTTTCCTTGCATGTTTGAGTGTTTTTAATGCTATATTTGAGTTGGCCTCTCAAACATAGAGCTTTAGGCATTTCCACCCGGAAGGTGTTCGATGAAATGCCTGAATCAACTCATCTATGCTTTTAGCTTTCTTTACCTAAGGGATTAGCTGTTAAAGAAGCTAGGATTGCTATTATACTCATTTTTAATGTTTGCCTTGTTCATTACAGTTAAAGGGATTTGATGTATTTGGGTGATCATTGCAAAAGAACATTCATCTAGGGATAGAGTTTGTTTAGCATAGTGTCTAGGCATAAGGAAGTAGATTGATTGAAAAGCTGGCATCTTGGATTGAACATTAATCACTTAAGATCAAGTCCCTATACCCATGGATCTCATCTCTTCATATTGAAAGAAAGTTTCATCTTTTATTGCATTTAAGTATTGTCTTAGTTTAAAAACCATCTCACTTATTGGCTGCACTTAGATTAAGCATAGGCTTGCATTCCCTTTGCATTAAGATCTCTTGGAATTGGTTCGACATCTCTTATACTACATCATTTGGTTAAGGACCCTTGAAAAGTCTAAACATCAAGTCCCGCAATAGATTGTCACCGGCAACGGGCCACAGTTCATGTGGGAACCGAAATTCACACCGTCGAGTTTCAGTTGATCGGATGAAAACCAAGTAAACCTAGTTTCCCCTAAAGGTCACGGCTATCTGCTGGGCCACACACAACACAATCAATATGACGAAAATATTAAGGTAGAAAATCGAAAAGAAAAGAGCAAAAGGATCTTATTTCCGAATCCGCATTTGAGCGTGAACAACAGGTGAGAGCCTTGGCTACAAGAGCTGGCCTGCGCTCGCCGAGCGAGCTCTCCCTTGTCTCGGTCGAGCTCGCCGTCGAGTTTACCCACGCTCGCCGGCGAGTTGGACCGTGCTCGCCGGGCGAGCTCACCCCTGCTACGGTCATGCTCGCTGGCGAGTAGACCCGTGCTCGTCGGGTGATCCATTTCGGTTATTTGTTTTTGATGTTTTGACCGAGATTTGGTTCTTCCGAGGATTTTCAGGCATCGATTCCGTCATAACCGATTTTGACCCCAACAGTTAGCCCCCCAGCTAGCTAGGTTACATGGAGTTTTGGTAACAGGTCCTAGCCCGCGGTATAGCTTGTGAGGAAGGTGCAAAGACGTAATCGTTTGCCGAAAGCCGAGAGTAAATAGTAAATCTCTTTTATTGCTTATATAGGTGGAGTAAGTTTTTAATCATTCTAAACTTACTCCTCACTAGAACTTACCTCTAAGATAGGCATCTCTCTTTTCTTTCTCTCCTTGCTTTAAAGAAAATATCTTCAAGCAAAGGATCTTCAAAGAGGCACTCTTCCTCACATTCATCTTCGGACGACTCTTCTGCTAATGAGGTGGTCATTCCGGAAGAAGAGTTTGGAGTTGATGAAGACGTAAAGGATGCGTACTACAAAGCTCTTTTCGGCTCGGTTCCTTCTCTGCAAGATATTCAAATTCCTAAGAGGCCTGTGAGGTCGCCGAATGCACCCCTCACGCCGAGCATGGTTTCTCCCCGCTACCTTGCGACTCTTTGGAATTTCTACCAGGTCCCAAGTGAAGTCGTGTTTCGGATTCCGAGTGGTAATGAGAGCGTGAGGAATCCTCCGGAAGGTTTCTTCACTTGCTATGAAGCCTTTCTATCGTGTGGTTCCCGATCCCCGGCACCATTGTTCGCGCGCTTCACAGCTTCGAGCTTTCGATCAGCCAGCTGAACGTTCCGGCCTTACAGCATTGGCTTGGAGTGTTGATCGCGAGTTACGAGTAAGGGATGGACCTTAACCGTGGCGACTTCGAGGGCCTTTGGACTACGAGACCAACGGGAATTGACGGCTCGTTCCGCATGGCACCAAAGAAAAACATGGCTATAATTCAGGGGCACACTTCGCACCCCGAGACATGGTTCGAGCGCTTTTTTTTTGTTTGAATAGATGGGGAATCCGTCGAGGAGAGCTATCTCCACCTATTTCGTCGGGAGTGGAACTTTAAACGCGGTAATACAACTAGCGACGTTTTTTCATGTGACAATGGTTTTTTTATTTTAATTTTTTTTTATCTTGCAGTGAACAGGATTCTTCCGCCAACTTCTGCCGATCTTTTTGCCAAGCGAGATCTTCTCCGCAGCAGACCATTCTTTTGGAATTCCTTTACCGTTGAACGGATTCGAAGTGCGACGGAGCTCCACCGATCTCGAGCCATCTCCCAGCCCCTTGACGTTCCGTGTGACGCAGAACTGGTTTCTGATGTTTTGCCCGCTCAGAGGCAGAGAAACAGGTCTCGGAAAGGAAAGGAGTCAGCCCGAGACCGCCTCGAGATCCTCCGCTGCCAGGATGGAAACCTAGTTTCACTCCAGGGGAAAGAGCGAGCCAACGAGGTTCCCCTTCCTAGCGACTTTTGCTGACCTCCCTCCCGGTTGTACTACTCATGAGTCGCATAACAAAGAGTCGAGGAGGAAAGTGGTCGCTAAAGGTTCTCGTTTAATCAACGATTTTTATGCTTTGGAATTTGATCTGAATTTCGATATATATATATATATATACATGTGTTTTCTTTAATCTTAAGTTCATGCAGGGGATGAGGGTGTTTAGCGGTGCTTGGCGGGAGTTTCGAGTCGCGATCTCTCACTTTAAAGCCGAGGAGGCTGAAAGAGAACTATTTCGGTTTCGAAGGAGGTCGAGGAACAGAGCCAGAGACAGGCTGAGCTCCATTCTCGAGCCCTTGTTCGCTGAGAGGAAAGGAAAGAGGACGATTGTCGCCGAGATGAAACGGAGGGCCGTGTTGTTTGCCACCGAATTCGAGAGCTTTAAGGATGCTCAGGAATTCGTAGGCGATTTTCGCGAGTGCCGTGGCTCGGTTGCCACCCTCTACAAGTCGCAGAACCAAGAGTTCTCCTTTCCTGCCCAGGTCGCTGAGATGTCGGGCCTTATGGACGGTTCGCCTATGCTGAATCCCTGGTTCCTCCGATCGAAGGAAGGGTCCAGCTTGGGGTTCTCATTGAGGTCTCGGAGGACACGGCGGAAGCGGAGCCGGTGTTGGTGATGAAGGTGACGGAGTTGCGGATGGATAGGGAGAGGTCGATCAGCCGGCGAACTCGTTTGGCATTTTGATGTCTGGGTATCTAGATTTGGACTATTGAGGATTGTTGGGATAGATTTCCCTTATCTTTTATTTGTATCGTTGAGTTTTTAGGCCAAGTGTGGCCGTTTATATGAGTGTGCTATGGCCTTACAGGGCCATTTGACTTTATTTGTGGACTGACCGCTTGTGGCTTTTGAATCCCAGCCGTTTTGCGGCTCTAGTATATATACAACGAATGTTTTAGTTTACACTTCTATCGAGTGTCAAGGTTGAGACGCGAGTAGTCACTTCGTATCTGGACTCGTATTTTGTCGCTTGTCTGCTGGCTGTTTTCGAGATAAAAACATTTGCGAATGCTTTTGAGTTTCTACGAAGTTTTCGTTGGGCGACGAGACATTTTTTGTACCATGTCTAGTGATGTTTGTTGACCAGTAGGACTGGGTTTAGGGCAAGACCTAGGTTTACTTTCGGCACTAAGGCTATGCGATGACTAATCGGATTTCGTTTTGCCTGTTGGCGATTTCTACCTGGTTCTTTCTGTTTTAAAGTCCGCGGTCGATGCCGGCTTATATGACTTTTATGGGAAGAACCGAGCATCTTCCAGAGTCCGTCTGGAGTGCTGACCAAAATTTCGGATTTTTGTATAGCGCGCTAAGATATCCTTGCCGGATGTAAGAGAACCTTTACTTTTATGAAAGGTTTGACTACGAGTTCTCTTTTGGAGAACGTTTTTAGGTATGTTCGTCGGGGCCAATCGACGATCATCAATTTTTTTTTTAAAGTCGCGGATGGACTATGTGCTTAGATAAGATCTTTCGAGGATTGTTTGCGACGTCTCGCTTTTCCCGAAAGATATATCTTTTTACAAGGTGGTTTCGATCTTCTCTCTTTTTGGAGAAGATGTGTGCATTTTAGGTCTTGCTTGACCGTGACTGTTTAAAACAGGAACTGTTTTTCGTCCAAGGATTGTTTGGATGGTGTAGAGGTTTATTGCGAGTGATTCGTGAGATCGGAAAAAGAAATTTTATTAAAAGTTTCGAAAATTTCAAGTACAAGCACGGATATTTCAAACTTTATAGGAGTATATGAGTATACGTACCCACTCCCCCCCCTCTTTTTGGAGAGGGGGATAACTGAACTTGTCAATAAGACAAGCTGCCTACGTACCTCTTTCGAGGATCAAGCCATCTCGTAGTTCTGCTAGTTTCCGCGGGTGTTCCTACTCGCTGTAGGGGGTCGCCTTAGTCGCTTCAGCTACTGGGGCTGAAGCTGGGTCGATGATCGTTTCCGGAGTAGGGTCGTCCGCGGGTTAGGTGATGGATTCTGGGACGATGCTGTCATCCCGAGTCGTTGCCTGATCCGGTGGTTCCGGATTGCTTTTTGCGGAGCTCTGGTAGAAGTCCTGAGTTTTCTTCGATTTCTTCGGGTTGACCGCTGGGGTGTTCTGAGTTAGCCAAAGTTTATGTTCGGCCAAGTAGCAGAGCCTCGACTGTTTTTGGCATCCCCAGATTACTGATGTTCCGTTAGGGGTTGGGAATTTGATGCCGAGATGGTAAGTCGATGGTACTGCTTTCACGGCATTGATCCAGGGGGTTCCCATGATGACGTTATAGATGGCTGTAGTGTCGACTACCATGAAGTCGACAATTTTTGTCACATCTTTTGCCATCTCAGGAAGCTTGATGGATCCGAGGGTCATTGACATCGTACCCGAGAAACCCGTGAGAGGTTTTGGTTCCGGGACGACTTCCCAGAGTTCGATACTCATTCTTCGAAGCGTATCACGGTAGATGACATTGAACATGCTTCCTGTGTCGACAAGGATCCTGGCAACTTCGAGGTCTCGGATCACCAAATCAATGACTAGCGGGTCCGCGGTCGCGGTTTGTCGATGCCGATGGTTTCATGTTCTTGAATGTGATCGTATCGTTGGGTATGTCATTGGTCGGGGACCAATTTTCCCAGTTAGAGCTTGTCTCAGCCTTCCGTCCGTAAGCCTTGATCGAAGAGACCGAATCGTGATAGAATTGCGATCCTCCGATGATCATGTTGACCCTTCGACGGTTACTGTTGTTTCCTTGGTTGTCTTGTCTTCTTCCGCGTTTCTCGCCCGACTTATTTTCGCATGCGTCCCTTTCGGGAGACTCTTTGTCAGTTTTGGGAGGCTGATGGAATCAGGACAAGATCTTTTTGATCGTAACCGAGAGTTCGCCCGTGAGGTTTTCTTGGCGAGCCTCGCGCCGAGAACCTTGCAGTTCGGAGTAGAATGTCCTCTGGTCTAGTGGAAATGGAAGTAGGAGTTATCCTTGAACTGGTTCCTGGTCCAAGTGTTCCCGGAGGTCTTCCCTTGTTCGGAATTTATGGCGTAATTGTGCTCGCCTTGGAGATCTTCCCCTTCGTGGTGGATGTACTTATCGTTACGAGAGCTCTTTCTTTTTGCGGACGTTTTCTGCGGGTTGTGTTTCTGGGAGAGGGTTTTCATCTCTTCCGCCATTATGATGAAATCCGTTGCCTTGTGCAGAGCGTCCTGGATCGTTCTCGGCTTTTCGAGGGATATCCACTGTCGGAGTTTAGATCGGTACCAGAGAGTTTTCCGCAGAGCGTCGACTGCTACTTTGTCGCTGATTCCAGTGACTCTTGCCAATACTAGCTTCAATCTGTTCATGAAATCGCGGAGTGGCTCGTCCTCCCTTTGAGATAGACTCGAGATCGGCGTCCAGAGTCTCACCTGTCCATGAACATGGAGTACTGTTTGAGGAACTCGGCGAGTTGGCGGAAGCTTCGATAGAGTTTAAGCTTTAGGCGAAAACCATTCGGCGCAGCTCCTTTGAGGTTTTCGGCGAAGAGGAGGCAGTACCGGCGTCTTTTAGCGTTCCTTGATCTTGCATCTTCCCATCGCGATCTGGAACGACTGCAGATGCGCCTTCGGGTCGGAGGTGCCATCGTAGACGGGAATTTTTATCTTCCCTGAATCCGAGATGCGGGTTTCCGTGATCCGGGCGGTGAAAGGAGTCTTGCGTGCTTCCTCGAGTAGTCTGTCAATTTCGAGCGCAGCGCTCGTCGCGTGGTGAATCTGCGATTTCACCGCTTTGACTTCCGCCCAGCGGTTTTGCAATGTACTCGCGGAGGTCGTGGATCTCACTAGGACTCATATATGCCCTTCGAGTGCCCGGCCTGGCTCCGGTGGATTCTGGCTTGTTTTCAGCCAGCTCCTCTGTTCCACCCAATAGAGGTTTTCTTCTTCCTCCGTCATGGTATTTTCGAGAGACGTGTTCTGCCGAGCGGACTGGCTTCGCGTTCTTCTTGGGTGGATATCCGCATCTTGGTCCTAGCCATCGGATTGGTCGCTTATGTCCAGATCGACGCGTTCAATGTCGGCTCCTTCGTCGCTCTCGGGAGGAGGTGGAAGTTTCTCGACGATCGGCTGTGCATCGGACGGGGCCGCTTAGCTAGGGTTTTACAGAAGCTCTGTCGCCGTGCGGCCTGGTCGCTTGGAGTCTCGAAGTTGATTCTTCGCTGCCGTGGGTCCTGGTAGTGCAGCGGGATTTTACTCATTCCCTTCGCAGTTAAGGTCTCCACCTGTTTTGCGAAAGAGGCAACGAGTTTATCCTGTTCCTCCGACTTTTTCTGAGCAGAAGCGAACAGTTCTTTCATCTGGGCTAATGCCGCGGCGTCAGTAGTACCGTCGACATATTTCCAACTGGAGTTTTATTGACACTGAGATCGACGGGAGGCCTGTCGGGCGCCTGTTTGTCTTTATCGGTGTCAATAGTCATATCTGACTGAGCGTGTGTGGTTGCGTGAAAATAGATCCGTATCCCCCTCCTTCGAGAGCCAAACTGTGGGAACCGAAATTCACACCGTCGAGTTTCAGTTGATCGGATGAAAACCAAGTAAACCTAGTTTCCCCTAAAGGTCCGCGGCTATCTGCTGGGCCACACACAACACAATCAATATGACGAAAATATTAAGGTAGAAAATCGAAAAGAAAGAGCAAAAGGATCTTATTTCGAATCCGCATTTGGCGTGAACAACAGGTGAGAGCCTTGGCTACAAGAGCTGGCCTCGCTTCGCCCGGCGAGCTCTCCCTTGTCTCGGTCGAGCTTCGCCGTCGAGTTTACCGCCTTCGCCCGGCGAGTTGGACCGTGCTTCGCCGGGCGAAGCTCACCTGCTACGGTCATGCTCGGCTGGCGGTAGACCATGCTCGTCGGGTGATCCATTTCGGTTATTTGTTTTGATGTTTTGACCGAGATTTGGTTCTTCCGAGGATTTTCAGGCATCGATTCGTCATAACCGATTTTGTAACGGTTAGCCCCAGCTAGCTAGGTTACATGGAGTTTTGGTAACAGGTCCTAGCCAGCGGTATAGCTTGTGAGGAAGGTGCAAAGAGCGTGTCGTTTGCAGCGAGTAAATAGTAAATCTCTTTTATTGCTTATATAGGTGGAGTAAGTTTTTAATCATTCTAAACTTACTCCTCACTGAACTTACCTCTAAGATAGGCATCTCTTTCTTTCTCTCCTTGCTTTAAAGAAAATATCTTCAAGCAAAGGATCTTCAAAGAGGCACTCTTCCTCACATTCATCTTGGACGACTCTTACGCTAATGAGGTGGTCATTCGAAGAGTTTGGAGTTGATGAAGGCATAAAGGATCGTCTTCTACAGCTCTTTTAAACCGGTTCCTTCTCTGCAAGATATTCAAATTCTAAGAGGCCTGTGAGGTCGCCGAATGCACCCTCACGCCCGAGCATGGTTTCTCCCGCTACCTTGCGACTCTTTGGAATTTCTACCAGGTCCCAAGTGAAGTCGTGGTTTCGATTCCGAAAGTGGTAATGAGCGTGAGGAATCCTCGGAAGGTTTCTTCACTTGCTATGAAGCCTTTCTATCGTGTGGTTCCCGATCCCCGGCACCATTGTTCGCTTCACAGCTTCGAAGCTGATCAGCCAGCTGAACGCTCCGCCTTACAGCATTGGCTTGGAGTGTTGATCGCGAAGTTACGGTAAGGGATGGACCTTAACCGTGGCGACTTCGAGGGCCTTTGGACTACGAGACCAACGGAATTGACGGCTCGCTCCGCATGGCACCAAAGAAAACATGGCTATAATTCAGGGCACACTTCGCACCCTCGGTGACATGGTTCGGCGCTTTTTGTTTGAATAGATGGGGAATCCGTCGAGGAGAGCTATCTCCACCTATTTCGTCGGGAGTGGAACTTTAAACGCGGTAATACAACTAGCGACGTTTTTTCATGTGACAATGGTTTTTTTATTTTAATTTTTTATCTTGCACGGTGGGCAATTCTCTATGCCGATCTTTTTGCCAGCGAGATCTTCTCCGCAGCAGACCATTCTTTTGGAATTCCTTTACCGTTGAGCAGTTCGAAGTGCGACGGAGCTCCACCGATCTCGAGCCATCTCCCAGCCCCTTGACGTTCCGTGTGACGCAGAACTGGTTTCTGATGTTTTGCCCGCTCAGAGGCAGAGAAACAGGTCTCGGAAAGGAAAAGGAGTCGCCTCCGAGACCGTCTCGGGAGATCCTCCGCTGCCAGGATGGAAACCTAGTTTCACTCCAGGGGAAAAGAGCGGAGCCAACGAGGTTCCCCTTCCTAGCGACTTTTTTGCTGACCTCCCTCCCGGTTGTACTACTCATGAGTCGCATAACAAAGAGTCGAGGAGGAAAGTGGTCGCTAAAGGTTCTCGTTTAATCAACGATTTTTATGCTTTGGAATTTGATCTGAATTTCGATATATATATATATATATACATGTGTTTTTCTTTAATCTTAAGTTCATGCAGGGGATGAGGGTGTTTAACGCGGTGCTTGACGGGAGTTTCTGGGAGTCGCGCATCTCTCACTTTAAAGCCGAGGAGGCTGAAAGAGAACTATTTCGGTTTCGGAAGGAGGTCGAGGAACAGAGCCAGAGACAGGCTGAGCTCCATTCTCGAGCCCTTGTTCGCGCGGAGAGGAAAGGAAAGAGGACGATTGTCGCCGAGATGAAACGGAGGGCCGTGTTGTTTGCCACCGAATTGAGAGCTTTAAGGATGCTTTCGAATTAAAGGCGATTTTTCGCGTCGTGGCTCGGTTGCCACCCTACAAGTCGCAGAACCAAGAGTTCTCCTTTCCTGCCCAGGTCGCTGAGATGTCGGGCCTTATGGACGGGTTCGCCTATGCTGAATCCCTGGTTCCTCCGATCGAAGGAAGGGTCCGAAAGCTTGGGGTTCTCATTGAGGTCTCGGAGGACACGGCGGAAGCGGGAGCCGGTGTTGGTGATGAAGGTGACGGAGTTGCGGATGGATAGGGAGAGGTCGATCAGCCGGCGAACTCGTTTGGCATTTTGATGTCTGGGTATCTAGATTTGGACTATTGAGGATTGTTGGGATAGATTTCCCTTATCTTTTATTTGTATCGTTGAGTTTTTAGGCCAAGTGTGGCCGTTTATATGAGTGTGCTATGGCCTTACAGGGCCATTTGACTTTATTTGTGGGACTGACCGTTTGTGGCTTTTGAATCCCAGCCGTTTTGCGGCTCCTAGTATATATACAACGAATGTTTTTAGTTTACACTTCTATCGAGTGTCAAGGTTGAGACGCGAGTAGTCACTTCGTATCTGGACTCGTATTTTGTCGCTTGTCTGCTGGCTGTTTTCGAGATAAAACATTTGCGAATGCTTTTGAGTTTCTCTGAAGTTTTCGTTGAAGCGACGAGACATTTTTGTACCATGTCTAGTGATGTTTGTTGACCAGTAGGACTGGGTTTAGGCAAGACCTAGGTTTACTTTCGGCACTAAGGCTATCGCGATGACTAATCGGTTCGTTTTGCCTGTTGGCGATTTCTACCTGGTTCTTTCTGTTTTAAAGTCCGCGGTCGATGCCGCTTATATGACTTTTATGGGAAGAACCGAGCATCTTCCAGAGTCCGCCCGAGTGCTGACCAAAATTTCGATTTTTGTATAGCTAAGATATCCTTGCCGGATGTAAGAGAACCTTTACTTTTATGAAAGGTTTGACTCACGAGTTCTCTTTGGAGAACGTTTTTAGGTATGTTCGCCGGGCCAATCGACGATCATCAATTTTTTAAAGTCGCGGATGGACTATGTGCTTAGATAAGATCTTTCGAGGATTGTTTGCGACGCCTCGCTTCCGAAAGATATATCTTTTACAGGTGGTTTCGATCTTCTCTCTTTTGGAGAAGATGTGTGCATTTTAGGTCTTGCTTGACCGTGACTGTTTAAAACAGGAACTGTTTTTCGTCCAAGGATTGTTTGGATGGTGTAGAGGTTTATTGCGAGTGATTCGTGAGATCGAAAAGAAATTTTATTAAAAGTTTGAAAATTTCAAGTACAAGCACGGATATTTCAAACTTTATAGGAGTATATGAGTATCGTACCCTCCCCCTCTTTTTGGAGAGGGGATAACTGAACTTGTCAATAAGACAAGCTGCCTCGATACCTCTTCGAGGATCAAGCCATCTCGTAGTTCTGCTAGTTTCCGCGGGTGTTCCTACTCGCTGTAGGGGGTCGCCTTAGTCGCTTCAGCTACTGGGGCTGAAGCTGGGTCGATGATCGTTTCCGGAGTAGGGTCGTCCGCGGGTTAGGTGATGGATTCTGGGACGATGCTGTCATCCCGAAGTCGCTGCCTGATCCGTGGTTCCGATTGCTTTTTATGGAGCTCGTAGAAGTCCCGAGTTTTCTTCGATTTCTTCGGGTTGACCGCTGGGGTGTTCTGAGTTAGCCAAAGTTTATGTTCGCCAAGTAGCGAGCCTCGACTGTTTTGGCATCCCAGTTACTGATGTTCCGTTAGGGTTGGGAATTTGATGCGAGATGGTAAGTCGATGGTACCGCTTTCACGGCATTGATCCGTGGGGTTCCCATGATGGCGTTATAGATGGCTGTAGTGTCGACTACCATGAAGTCGACAATTTTTGTCACATCTTTTGCCATCTCAGGAAGCTTGATGGATCCGAGGGTCATTGACATCGTACCCGAGAAACCCGTGAGAGGTTTTGGTTCCGGGACGACTTCCCAGAGTTCGATACTCATTCTTCGAGGCGTATCACGGTAGATGACATTGAACATGCTTCCTGTGTCGACAAGGATCCTGGCAACTTCGAGGTCTCGGATCACCAAATCAATGACTAGCGGGTCACAGTGCGGTTTGTCGATGCCGATGGTTTCATGTTCTTCGAATGTGATCGTATCGTTGGGTATGTCATTGGTCGGGGACCAATTTTCCCAGTTAGAGCTTGTCTCAGCCTTCCGTCCGTAAGCCTTGATCGAAGAGACCGAATCGTGATAAATTGCGATCCTCCGATGATCATGTTGACCCTTCGGCGGTTCTTGTTGTTTCCTTGGTTGTCTTGTCTTCTTCCGCGTTTCTCGCCCGACTTATTTTCGCATGCGTCCCTTTCGGGAGACTCTTTGTCAGTTTTGGGAGGCTGATCGGAATCCAGGACAAGATCTTTTTTGATCGTAACCTTCGAGAGTTCGCCGGCGAGGAGTTTTGCGGCGAGCCTCGCGCCGAGAACCTTGCAGTTCGGAGTAGAATGTCCTCGGTCTAGTGGAAATGGAAGTAGGAGTTATCCTTGAACTGGTTCCTGGTCCAAGTGTTCCGGAGGTCTTCCTTGTTCGAATTTATGGCGTAATTGTGCTGCTTGGAGATCTTCCCTTCGTGGTGGATGTACTTATCGTTACGAGCTCTTTCTTTTGCGGGCGTTTTCTGCGGGTTGTGTTTCTGGGAGAGGGTTTTCATCTCTTCCGCCATTATGATGAAATCCGTTGCCTTGTGCAGAGCGTCCTGGATCGTTCTCGGCTTTTCGAGGGATATCCACTGTCGGAGTTTAGATCGGTACCAGAGAGTTTTCCGCAGAGCGTCGACTGCTACTTTGTCGCTGATTCCAGTGACTCTTGCCAATACTAGCTTCAATCTGTTCATGAAATCGCGGAGTGGCTCGTCCTCCCTTTGAGATAGACTCCAGAGATCGACGTCCGAGGTCTCACCTGTCCATGAACATGGAGTACTGTTTGAGGAACTCCGAAGCGAGTTGGCGGAAGCTTCCGATAGAGTTTCGCTTTAGGCGAGAAAACCATTCGAGCGCAGCTCCTTTGAGGTTTTCGACGAAGAGGAGGCAGTACCCGGCGTCTTTTTCGCGTTCCTTGATCTTGCATCTTCCCATCGCGATCTGGAGCGACTGCGAATCGCCGGTCGGAGGTGCCATCGTGAAGCGGGAATTTTATCTTCCCTGAATCCGAGATGCGGGTTTCCGTGATCCGGGCGGTGAAAGGAGTCTTGCGTGCTTCCTCGAGTAGTCTGTCAATTTCGAGCGCAGCGCTCGTCGCGTGGTGAATCTGCGATTTCACCGCTTTGACTTCCGCCGCGGTTTTTGCAATGTACTCGCGGAGGTCGTGGATCTCACTAGGACTCATATATGCCCTTCGAGTCTGCCGACGCTGGCTCCGGTGGATTCTGGCTTGTTTTTCAGCCAGCTCCTCCTGTTCCACCCAATAGAGGTTTTCTTCTTCCTCCGTCATGGTATTTTCGAGACGTGTTCGCGGCGGACTGGCCAGCGTTCTTCTTGGGTGGATATCCGCATCTTGGTCCTAGCCATCGGATTGGTAAACATGTCCAGATCGACGCTGCTTCAATGTCGGCTCGCCGTGGCTCGGGAGGAGGTGGAAGTTTCTCGACGATCGGCTGTGCATCGGACGGGGCCGCTTAGCTAGGGTTTTTACCCGAGGAAGCTCTGTCCGCCCGTGCGGCCTGGTCGTTTGGAGTCTCGAAGTTGATTCTTCTGCTGCCGTGGGTCCTGGTAGTGCCGCGCGGGATTTTACTCATTCCCTTCGCAGTTAAGGTCTCCACCTGTTTTGCGAAAGAGGCAACGAGTTTATCCTGTTCCTCCGACTTTTTCTGAGCAGAAGCGAACAGTTCTTTCATCTGGGCTAATGCCGCGGCGTCAGTAGTACCGTCGACATATTTCCAACTGGAGTTTTATTGACACTGAGATCGACGGGAGGCCTGTCGGGCGCCTGTTTGTCTTTATCAGTGTCAATAGTCATATCTGACTGAGCGTGTGTGGTTGCGTGAAAATAGATCCGTATCCCCCTCCTTCGAGCGCCAAACTGTGGGAACCGAAATTCACACCGTCGAGTTTCAGTTGATCGGAGGAAAACCAAGTAAACCTAGTTTCCCCTAAAGGTCACGACTATCTGCTGAGCCACACACAACACAATAAATATGACGAAAATATTAAGGTAGAAAATCGAAAAGAAAAGAGCAAAAGGATCTTATTTCCGAATCCGCATTTGAGCGTGAACAACAGGTGAGAGCCTTGGCTACGAGAGCTGTCGGCAAGTTTGCTAGTCTAGCAACCTAAGTTCTAACCTAGTTGAATCGCAACTCGATAGTAAAAACGGAAAATTGCCTAATTTGCTCTAAGTGCTAAGTTTGCTCTCTGAAAGCTCTCCCTTTGCTCCTCGCCTCAAGCTCTCCTTATATACTTCCTCTAGGTCGGTTTGCTTCTCCTTTCGGGCCGGATTTGTCGCAAGTCGGGCTTTTCCATATTTCCTTCATAATTATCTTCGGCAATTTAACATTTATCTTCGCGGAAATTTAACATTTATCTCTTTCCGCGCACGAGATAAACCGTCATCCTAATCTTTGGGCTCAAGTCTCTTAGGATCGTAAGTGGGCCGTCGTCTGCAATTCGGACCCTATTTGGGCCGCCATGAGATTTAAGCATTTTTACTCGCGAAGTGTCCATTGGCATAGGTACGATCCTTCTGACGGAACCTCGTCTCTTCGTACAGTTGAGGTGGTTGATGTTTGAATTAATCGTAACCCGTCCTATCACGAAGAGTTGGAAACCGTTTGAGAGACCTAACATTCCCAATTTCCCGAAAGCTTTTGAAGATATTTCTAGACGGAACGTTGATGTTATATTCGTGGACCTGAGGATTGAGTTATGGAAACTTCGGACGAAGACGCATGGTCGCGGGATAAGACCAGGTTCAGAAATAATCGTCGAAAGCTTGATCATGTTGCCGGCGAAGCTCACCCTTGTCATGGGCAAGCTTGCCGGCGAGCTGACCCATGTCATGGTCGAGCTCGCTGGCAAGCTGACCCATGTCATGGTCGAAGCTCGCCGGGCGAAGCTCACCCTTGTCATGGGCAAGCTTGCCGGGCGAAGCTCACCCTTGTCACGGGCGAAGCTCACCCTTGTCATGGGCAAGCTTGCGGCGAGCTGGCCAGCGCTTCGCCGGGCGAAGCTCTCCCTTGTCTCGGTCGAGCTTCGCCGGGCGAAGCTCGCCGGGCGAAGCTCTCCCTTGTCTCGGTCGAGCTTCGCCGGCGAGCTGGCCAGCGCTTCGCCGGCCGAGCTCACCTTTGTCTTGGTCGAGCTCGCTGGCGAAGCTGACCCATGTCATGGTCGAGCTCGCCGGGCGAAGCTCACCCTTGTCATGGGCAAGCTTGCCGGGCGAAGCTCACCCTTGTCACGGGCGAAGCTCGCCGGGCGAAGCTCGCCGGGCGAAGCTCGCCGGGCGAAGCTCTCCCTTGTCTCGGTCGAGCTTCGCCGGCGAGCTGGCCAGCGCTTCGCCGGGCGAAGCTCTCCCTTGTCTCGGTCGAGCTCGCCGGCGAGCTGGCCCGCGCTCGCCGGCCGAGCTCACCTTTGTCTTGGTCGAGCTCGCTGGCGAGCTGGCCCGCGCTCGCCGGGGAGTTCTCCCTTGTCCCGGTCGAGCTCGCCGGCGAGCTGGCCCGTGCTCACCGGCGAGCTCACCCTTGTCATGGGCAAGCTTGCGGCGAGCTGGCCCGTGCTCACCGGCGAGCTCACCCTTGTCATGGGCAAGCTTGCCGGGCGAAGCTCGCCGGGCGAAGCTCGCCGGGCGAAGCTCTCCCTTGTCTCGGTCGAGCTTCGCCGGGCGAGCTGACCCATGTCATGGTCGAGCTTCGCCGGGCGAAGCTCACCCTTGTCATGGGCAAGCTTGCCGGGCGAAGCTCACCCTTGTCATGGGCAAGCTTGCGGCGAGCTGGCCAGCGCTTCGCCGGGCGAAGCTCACCCTTGTCATGGGCAAGCTTGCGGCGAGCTGGCCAGCGCTTCGCCGGGCGAAGCTCACCCTTGTCATGGGCAAGCTTGCGGCGAGCTGGCCAGCGCTTCGCCGGGCGAGCTCACCCTTGTCATGGGCAAGCTTGCGGCGAGCTGGCCAGCGCTTCGCCGGGCGAGCTCACCCTTGTCATGGGCAAGCTTGCGGCGAGCTGGCCAGCGCTTCGCCGGGCGAAGCTCACCCTTGTCATGGGCAAGCTTGCGGCGAGCTGGCCAGCGCTTCGCCGGGCGAAGCTCACCCTTGTCATGGGCAAGCTTGCGGCGAGCTGGCCAGCGCTTCGCCGGGCGAAGCTCTCCCTTGTCTCGGTCGAGCTTCGCCGGCGAGCTGGCCAGCGCTTCGCCGGGCGAAGCTCACCCTTGTCACGGGCGAAGCTCGCCGGCGAAGTTGACCGTTTCGCCGGGCGAGCTGACCCATGTCATGGTCGAGCTCGCTGGCGAGTAGACCCGTGCTCGTCGGGTGATCCGTTTCTGTTATTTGTTTTTGAAGTATTGACCGAGATTTGGTTCTTCCGAGGATTTTCGGGCATTGGTTTCGTCGTAACCGATTTTGACCCCAACAGTTCACCAGTCATAACTTCATGGAGTTCTGCAAGGACTGGGGCATAAAGCTCACCTTTGCCACACCCAGATACCCTCAATCCAATGGGCAAGCCGAGTCCGCAAATAAAACCTTGGTCAACATGCTAAAGAAACACTTGGACGGGTCTCATGGGAAGTGGGCGGATGAACTACACGGAGTTCTCTGGACCTACAGGACCACTCCCAAGATGGCGACGTGGGAAACTCCCTATTCACTGGTCTACGGGACATAAGCCATAGTCCCCATCGATATGCACGTGAAGACAACTGTCTCTAGCTCCATCTTCCAAGAGGAGAACGACGAACTAATGTCTCTAAGTCTCGATCTACTCGATGAAAAGATAGAGGCTGCTCGACTCAGAAACTGGTTCTACTAACAAGATGTCGCTCGTAGCTACAACAAGAAAGTCAGGACCAGGACTTTTCATCAAGGGGATTGGGTTCTACGACGAGTAGCCGACAACACCAGAGAGAAAGCAGCAGGAAAACTCGCCCCCGGGTGGGAAGGACCCTACAAGATAATCGAGGTACGGGGAGCAGGAGCCTACACGCTGCAAGACAGCAAAGGTAAAATACAACCCAACTGCTGGAAAGCACTGCATCTCAAAGCTTATCATTTTAAAATACGATCTCCGGATCCCTATATATATTGCTTACTATATACTATTTAAGCATTGTGGTTTTCTACTCCTATGTATGCTGCACGTCTACAGACCAGGCTTATATAATAAAATAGTTCCGACTATAAGAGAAGTAGAAAAACCACCACACTTAAAGGGGCATACGAGCTGGATAAGGCCCCAAGGGACCTCTGATCCTGGCCAACCCTTGCCAAACATGGTACGTCCACAAAATACAAACGGGTATGAGACTTAAGATAGGAATGGGTCTGCGCAAACCTATGTATGCTGTCAAACTACCTATTACCCCAGTATAGGCCTGGAGCCATAGAAATATCGGGCCCCCAAAAAGTACAAAATGTGAACAGTACCTGTATCAAAACGCTACGTGCTAAACAAAACAGGGAACACAAAGTACGAAAAATTGAAAAAGTACTGTGACATACAGGGAGCAATAAGTGCAAAAGTCCGGGAGCACAATAAAATCTCTGCTTATCCAGACGTGGAAAGCAGCAAAACCTGGTGACTGGGTCACTATTCCAAGTAGATCCACACCAGCATCCCTAAGTCTGATAGTGGCTTCCTGCAGAAGCAGCATGCAGCACTAGGAGCTCGATAGTGGCCAGCTTCCGAGCGGCAGAGAGCTCCGAACAGGTACTGGGAGCAGTCTCGTCTAGGGAGACAGAGTACGGTCCCTGCAAAACAAAAATCCGGGTTTTACGAACTCCGTGCATTAAAATAATTCTGGAATTATTAAAACCTACAGGTCCTACAACGGTCTCAGGACCTAGAACCTACGGGTTTTACCAAGACCCACGGGTCGTAAAATGGTCTCTGGACCTGGAACCTACGGTTTCTACCTCGACCTATGGGTCCTAAAACGGTCTCAGGACCTGGAACCTACGGATTCTACCTCGACCTACGGGTCCTAAAACGATCTCCGGATCTAGAAACTTACGGGTTCAAAAAACGGTCTCAGGACCTGGAACCTACAGGTTCCATAAGACCTACGGGTCTCAAACGGCCTCGGGACCTGAAACCTACGGGTTCCACCTCGACATACGGGTCCGAAAGCGATCCCCGGATTTGGAACTTATGGATTCCTAACGACTTCCGAGTCCTATACCACAGAACAGGCCACTAACTGAAAGCAGTCTACGAGGCTTACTTAACAAATAAAAGAGTATAAGGCGCAAGAGGATTCAAAAAAAGAGATCACATTAAAAAGATAAAGCTGCGGGGGACCATTGTTTCAGAATCAAAGCAGCTACAAAGGGCTCATTATTAAAAGAGGAAATTTAGCAAACATCAGAAAGCAAAAACAAAGGTATAAATAGAGTTGCTCGGGGTATCAGCCCGAACGGACCCTCCCAGAGGCCATTCAACATCTCCAAATAAAAGCAGATAACGGCGGTATTCTCCCGCGGGATCCCAGTGATCGATCCTCATCTCCAGCAACTCTCTCATGAGCTCTCACCTAGCAAACGCCCTCACACGTTGAATCAGCAGGTCACGCTGCACCATCATGTCTGGAACCTGGTACGATGGAAGAGCACCTCGCCAGGCAATCTGATAGACCCTTAGATCGGAACACTCAGCCGGTATGGATTGCATATGATCTCCGAGTGGAGAAATGATGGATCGATGGAGAACACAAAGGATGCGGAAAGGACTTCGATATATCCGTCTCTAAACAATGCCTGATATGACGCACAGGTATATTGAAAGACAGATCTCGATAAGACTGCCGGATATGAAGCACCGGTCCAATCTGGTCGAGAAGAGTTCGCTCGGATGCTAACCACACCAAGTGAACGATTGATAAGTCATGGATTTTAACCACTTTCAACCATGATTTTTATATGTTTTTTGAAACAAAAGGACAATTCTAGTGTCTTTTATAAGCTTTTACATGTTAAGGTACTCTTTGGTGAAATGTGACCATTTTGGAGCAGAAATGGATACTGTAAGGAGGATTATAATGGAACGATAACTTGAGCTATCGACCGATGTTCACCATGATACATCGACCGATGAGACACTACATTCATCGACCGATAGAAGCTAGTGACATCGATCGATATGGAAGACCTCCGAGAGTTAATGACGAATTAAATGAGCTAATCATCTCATTAGGGTTTCACTTCTACCAAATAAGTCCCTGGCCGCCTGTTAGGCTATATTAATAGGGTTTTGTATCATTTTAGAGGCAGACTTGCCTAGAGAACTTTTAGATCTAATATTGGAGAGAAGCATCTTGCTACCTTGGAGAGAGAGCTTAGGATTGGAGAGATAGATCTGAACTGCATACAGAGAAGACCTTGAACTCCCTTATTTTCTCTATTCTTTTACTGTTTCTCTTATTAATCTATTTAAAAAGAATTATTTAAACCATCATGATTTTGTCTCTCATGAATATATTTGAGTAGTTTCTCTTGTTAGATTTAGGTTTCTCATTAAGGTTAACTATGCATTGCAAATGATTTAATGCTAGGGTGTTTAAAATATAGTTCTTCATCTAGTTGTTCTTAATGCTAAGTATAGGATTGATCACCCTTGACTTAGATCTTAGGATTAATTTGGATAAGTGAGAACTTAGCAAATCCCCGAAAACCAAAGCTGGTATGTTCCAATTTTACCTAGTGTGCACGAAAGTGGCCTCTTAGTAAGATTGGAGAACCATCTCAAACCTGATCTTAAAGCTCACTAGAAACAATATCGATCGATAAGCAATCCGTTTGTCGAGCGATATTGCGAAAGGTGTATCGATCGATATTTATATAAAATAATCGATCGACACTTTCTTATATTCATCAAAAGACAGTTGATGACTTAAGATCTAGCTGAAGATAATCAATCATTGATTTAACCTTAAACTTTGAGTTCAGAACTATGAATATTAAAAGCCCTAGATACCCTGCATGCTAGTTACACCTGAGAAATAGCCTAAATCTAGCTATTCTTCTTCTTGTTTAAAACTTAAACCAATCAATCAATCAATTACTTGCTTACCCTTTAATTACTGCTTTAAACTTGTTTGTCTAGCTTTATTTCGAAGACTAAAGAATCTATTGTGTAATCTTAGAGTCTCTGTGGATTCGATCCCTAAGTGCTACAACTGAACCTCTTATTTGAGAGAGTAAAGTCACTCCTTAGGGTAATTTGAGTGATATCAACGATGAACAAGTCTTGATCGAAGAACAGAGAGAAAAAGTCTCATATTTTATTAAGGAAAATCGAATTGTTTATTCAGAAATGAGATTACATACTTATAGAGTTTTGTGGTCAAAGAAATAAATGGAAATGATAAAAACAATACATAGAAATCATAAGTTGGACCAGATCTAGTCGAAGGCACGGATTCAAGAGGTTGACTGCTTGACTGGTCAAATGAACTCTTCGGCTACTCCTGTCCAGGTTCGATGAACCCAGTGGTACGTCCCGCGGTAAGGAGTAGCACACGGACCAGACAGTCTTCATGGATGGATGAAAGATCTTCATGAACGGAACTGTTCCAAATGTGGCCTAGATCTTCAGAAAGCTTAAATATCCTTGTCTTAGAGAAATCCAGATGATCAAATTCGATCAGAAAGTTAATCAGTACGTTCGGCAGTACAGTTGGCAGTGCATGCGGTACGGCCCAGTCGGGTCAGAAACGAGAAGGTACGGTCTGATTCGGAATTGGTGCGTTCGGACTGGTTTATGTCTTGGTCATTCTTCTTATCTTGACGAGTTGGACGGGGAAGCCGGGCTTCAGTACGGTCAGGTCGGTTGTCCGGACGTGGATCCAGACGAAGTTCCTTCCCGGACTTACGCGGGTCGATCCGGTACACGGCTCGATCAGGTCGTTCGGTACGGTCAGAATTGCGAACCTCGGTTGGTTTAAACGGGACGTTCTGATCCTCATGCTGGTCGTGTCCCACGGACTGCTCTACGATCTGAGGTGCATCATTCCCTCATCCTTAAGAGGATTTGTCCACAAATCCGGAACATCTACATGAAAAGAAGATAAATCAGAAACGTTGAAACTTGAGAAATATCATACTTACCTTTCAGATCCAATTGATATGCATTGTCACTGATTTTTCTGATGATCTGGAAAGGTCCATCAACACGGGGCATGAGCTTGGACTTCCTTTCTTTCGGAAATCTTTCTTTTCTGAAAGGTCCATCAAACAAGATCCTCTTCTTCAAAGACAACTTCCTTACGCTTCTTGTTGGCCTGTCGAGTGTATCTTTCTGTTCTGGCCATGATATTAGCTCGGACTTGTTCATGCATCTTCTTGATTGTGTCCGCCTTTTTCTTTCCATATGTGCTAACACGTTCACTCAAAGGAAGAGGTAAAAGATCAAGTGGGGAGAGAGGGTTAAATCCATAAACAACTTCAAATGGTGAAAACTGAGTAGATGAATGCAATGAATGGTTATATGCAAACTCTACATGCGGCAGACAATCTTCCCAAGACTTCAAATTTTTCTTAACCAATGACCTAAGCAAGGCAGACAATGAACGGTTCACTACCTCGGTCTGACCGTCGGTCTGAGGATGGTAAGTAGTAGAGAACAACAGTCTAGTAACTAAGAAACTTAGCATCTCTATCTGAAACTATGGTCTTAGGCATTCCATGCAATCTAACCACTTCTTTTAAGAACAATTCAGAAATATGGGTGGCATCATCAGTCTTATGGCATGCAATGAAATGAGACATTTTTGAAAACCGATCAACCACTACAAAGATAGAGTCCTTACCTGACTTGGATCGCGGCAATCCAAGTACAAAGTCCATGGATATGTCCACCCAAGGATGAGAAGGAACAGGAAGGGCAGTGTACAGACCTTGGTTCAAGACTTTGGATTTGGACTTCTTACACACAACACATCGGCTGCAAATCCTCTCAACATCTTTCATCATGCTCGGCCAATAGAAGTGATCAAACACGACCTTGTAGGTTTTCTTCACACCAAAGTGTCCCATCAAGCCACCTCCGTGAGCTTCCCTGAGAAACAATTCCCTCAACGAGCATTGGGATACACACAAATGGTTATCATAAAACAGAAAACTAAAAATCTGATAATACTTCCCATAGGCAGTTTTGGAACTTTTCCTAAACACTTCTTTGAAATCCTGATCAGAAGCATAGATGTCTTTGATGAAATCAAAACCAAGAAGTTTAGTCTCAAGGGCTGAAAGAAGGACATACATGCGTGATAAGACATCGGCCACAACATTTTCCTTACCTTGTTTATACTTTATCACGTACGGAAAGGTTTCTATGAACTCCACCCAACGAGCATGACGTTTGTTCAGTTTCTGCTGACCCTTTAGATGCTTCAAGGACTGATGGTCAGTATGAATGACAAACTCCTTCGGCCAGAGGTAATGCTGCCAAGTTCTAAAATTAAACTATTGTAAATATAAAATATCTCAAATTCCAGTCAAAGTACTTTAATTAATCTTTTACCATACTTTATACTCCCTCGTCGAATTCCAATCTAACTCTTTCTTCACTGTTTCGCACAAAAAGAAACCCTAATTTCTCTGCAGATTCCGCCAATCAGTGAAGAAGGTTTCTTCAGGTAAAAATGTTTCTCATCAGTCTTCTTCTACTGTATAAACTTCGCTGGTTAAACGAAATTGTCTTTAATTTCTATTGTATAAACTTCGCTGAGTAAAGTCATCTCCTTTAGGCTTCCCCTCCTCCCTTTTGTTTCATACAACTTGTAGTTTTGGATCTGAACCCCTGTTTGTCGACTCTATTCCAACTCCGACGGTGGCTCCTAACCCTGACTTCTTTACTCCTTGTCTTTCAGTTGGCGGCTTCTCCTTCTACGACGAATTTCTAAGTCTCTTCTTCATCTTGTTCGAGCACTGTCAGTGGCACAGCCAAAGTTTCTCTCTGACTGAGTTCAGGGTAAAAATTGAATCTCTGAGCTGCTCTTTAATCTTTAGCAATCTCGTGCCGTGTCGGATGCAGCGAGTGATGGGTTTATAGAATTATTATGATCGACTAAAGTTGGGTCCTTTCATAGAGAGTCTGACATTGGTGGATGCATTTGTATGTTAAGTAGGTCGTTGATTGATGGATTATTGGGAACATGTAATCTGGTTTATCTAACAATTTGATTGTCGAACATTGTCTGTTTCTGATAATTTATTGGGCATTTGTAATGAAAGTTTTCTTGAATTTGTGATCCTAATTGTTCATTTTAATTACAGGTTTCATAAGGGGGTTGCTTGTCACGCCAGCCTCTTACTTAAAAGAGACGTCATGAATTTACATTGCCTTCACTCACAATAAACACTTAAAAAGACCAATGCAAATCTTATTCCCAAGGATCGAATCCAAAAGTCTTAAATAAATCGTACTTAAAACGAATAAAAACGCTTAAAACCAAATCATCAAGTCTTAAAATGAAATAACTTAAAGAAAACCCAACACCCGAAAACCCAGCACCACACCGAGACGACTACTCCTGCACTTCATCGAACTCACCTAAAAAGAAAGGAGGGATGAGCATTTCAACAAATACTCAGTGAGAGAAGCTCAAGGAGACCCGAAATCAATCACCAACAATCATCACACGTCATAGCATAAATATCTAGCTTAACCATCCAGTCAAGCAAAAGCAATCAACAAGAAACGAGGATAAACCCCGACGGTGCCAACATGAAACTACGCCACCTCGATCGGTCCCCGCGTTTCCCATGTTGTCGCGAGAAACCTCACCACCTCGATCGGTCCCTGTGGGTTCAACGCCTTCACGCCATTACGCCACCTCTTTCAGTCTCCGCGTAACCGGCGCCACCAACTCACATGATCACGCCACCTCGTTCGGTCTCCACGTAATACATGCTACCACATTCACATGATCACGCCACCTCGTTCGGTCCCCACGCGACTCATGCTACTACGTTATCACCTCACAGCAATGAATCATGCCACCTCGTTCGGTCCCCCGCATGACTGAACAAGAAACGATGCAACGTCCGAGAACTCGCCAACACGTCGCACCGGCACACATAGGCCTTAAGCCTTTCTCAAACTCATATACAACTCCCACATATACTCACCCACTTATACCACAACCCCAATCAATACAATCATTACATACAATCCTCAAACATCATTCAACCATATTTTACCAGCCTAGCAATAGATCTATGTCTTTCACACAACAAGTATCATTATATAACATAGGTATAAGTATATAAGTTTATAGATCTATGGAAAACAACAAGTAGGGATGAATGATCAACCTAGACACTTCTACCATGACGAGATAATGATAGAAGGAGATAGAGATTGCAACAAGCCCTCACCTTAGCCTAGATCTGCGGATCGAAAGATGTAACGATGTAGATCTGAGTTCTACGGCTCCTGACAAACCAGATCTACAAGTACAAGGGTTGATTTCCACCCAAACCTTAGATCAGAGATCTAGAAGAAGAAAGAGATAGGAGAGAACTAAAAGAGAGACTTTAGGGTTTCCTTACCCTCACCAGTGGCTGGATCTAGAACAAAAAAAAAGAAGAAGACTCAAGAAGACGACGAGAAGGGATCGAAACACGGCGAGATCTCCTCTCCGTGAGGCTACCTGATAGTCGCTGGAGCTCGATGGCGGCTGCTCTCTCGCGAATCGGGCAGGGCTTCGCTGCGTTTTGAGTCTCTGGAGAAAACCTAAGGGGCTGCCTCCTTTTTATAAAAGAGGAAGGAGAAAACCCTAGGGTTTTCTCTACATCGGCCATAACATCATGGGCCTCCTTATTATCATTTGGGTCAGGGCCCAGGATGTGACAGGGTTGTTGGATCATGTATAGCTTCTTAGTTATGACCTCTAACGAACAGGAGATCGAAGGTATCTATTCTATTCTTTTTAGATTGTCTTCTCATAACCTTTTCGATGTTTAAATCTGGGTTGGGTTTTTTTTTCTGAGATACACAGAGAATCATGTGCAGGAAGCAAACAAACAGAGAATCATGAGGTTCACCTCTATGCTCCATGTTACAATTTTATGTCTTTACTTGGCTATACTTTATGTTTTTACTCTGTTTCTTGTCTGTTTTATTGGCAGTGCGTTAGTCTCAAAGCAACTTTCCATTAGAGGAAGACCACAAAGACGTGCTTCACTTCATTCTTCTTATGCTTTGATTCAGGCACCAACACAGTCACTCTATGGATGGATCATTGAACATTAACAAGATGCTTGTGTCTGGAAATGGAGATAATTTTGGAGACAGCAATGACGATGATGTTGATGATACAGAAACAGAGACTCAAGGTAATCAAAATTTCTCAGTGGCTCCTTTTGGTTTCTAATTTTTAATCTGCTGTTCGTAAAACTGGTTTCTGGCCTTTTATATTTGTCAGGAACGTTCTTCTGGTGAATTCAAGTGCAGACCACTTTTTTCCATTTCTCTAAAGTTAGTAAATCGATGGCTTACCCATACAAGATATTAAGACTTGGCAAGAGTTATGTTGGTAGTATAAGACTTGAACAGATTCTATGTAAAATATATGTTTTATAAATTTATTGAAATAAAGACCGGATATTCTGAGAGAGAGAGAGAGTTTTGATTTTTTTTTTTTCTAAATGTTGAGATTTGTTAGTGTTTTGTTGGGTGTTTTGTACATTAATGATAAATTCAGGCTAAAAATAAATTGGAGCTAAAACTCCAAATGTTATTGGAGCCAATTTTTGGAGCCAAATCTTACAGAGGGAAATATAATTAGGACCACATATTATCTTATTGTGATCCCTAAAACTATAAATTTTCATATTTTAAAGTGTAACCCCTATAACTATTACCCCTAAACATTAATAAGATGTAAGATAATTATTTATAATTAACATTAGTTAGATATAAAAATCATTGTTAATTGAAAAATAATTTTATTTTATTTATTTCTTATAATTCATATATATACATATATATAGTAGTTTAGGAGTTTATATATATCAATGTTAAATCTAAACCCTAAATCCTAAATCTTGAATATATGAAATAAGGTATATTTTATAGTTTTAACGAATATAATTTTTATTTATAGATCAAATTTTTAGTGTATAGATGATAATTAGAGTTTTGTTATAAAATGTTTTATATATCACCAGATATTTTATATTATTAATTATATATAAAATAATCATTTATTGAAAACAATTATATTTTCGTTTTATATGTTCGAATGTAAAATTAAAAGATAAAAAATGATAATTAAAATTTTGTTATCAAATGTTTATATATATAATAGTTTAGGCGCTTATATGTTTGTTGTACTTCAAATCCCAACCCCAAAACTAAACTCCAAACTTTATATATACTTTTAACCATAAACTCCAAAACTTAACCCTAAACTATATATATATATATATATATCAAATTAACCATATATCCTACACTCTTGCTAAAAATATTTAAATTCTAAATGTATACCATACCATACCACAATTCAAATTTAAAATCTTAACCTCATACTTCACATATCTAAACTCTAAACCTATAATCCAAATAAAAAACCATATATCATAAACAGAACCTTTAGACTTTAAATTTTGATTATTTAATCCACATTAAAAATTAGCTCAAACTGTTGTAAAAAAATTTTAGATTGTCTAACATATAAATTAAATTTCTACATAAGTTTACCAAATATAAACACTAGTATTAAATAACAGAAAAGGAGAAAAAAAAAGAAACACTGTCAGTGACCAATAATATAACACTATGCGGATCACAATTTCTATCGTTGGTTTAGATTTAATCTAACAGATAAGAATAATACAGTTTATTATTTTATTTTTTCTTTATCTTTTTTTTTTTCAGATCGACAAATTATCTCTCGGGCTTCTTGGCTTTCTTCTTCTGTCTCTTTGAATCTCTCTCTCTCTCTCTGAATAAAAGAACAACGAGATTCAAGACCAAGGATGGATCCGAAGAAGCATCTCTCTAGCCACCGACGCCGTATAAGAAGAAGCATGGCTCAGATTCAAGCGAATCAAGAACAGAACATAACTCGTGCTCTGTTTTTTCTGTGTATGTTTTTTAATTACTTGTGACAAATTTCTGATATTGTGTCTGGTTCCTTTGTTTGTCGATCGAGATTCTTGTTGATTTGCTTAAAAATTATTTATGTATTTGTGTAGATTTAAGAAACAAGAGGAATAAGAAGAAGAAGATAGCTTGGAGGGACAGGCTCGGAATCATAACGGAAGAAGGCGATGGAGATATGCATCTTGGTACGGAATCACGACTCTCTGTCTCTTTCCCTCTCCCTCTCTCTCTCTCTCTTAATGTTCTGATTCTGGTTGTGTTTTTGTGTTCTCAGCTAAATAAGGTGGAAGAGGCTGAAGAAGCTTGATGGTGGTGGTCTCTCCACCGACTCCATATTAGAAGAAGCATGGCTCAAGCCGAGAAGACAAAGGGCTGGCGAATCAAGATTCAAGAGATTCAAGACTCGTGCTCTGTTTTTTCTATGGTGATGCGACAACGGCGGCACTCTGAAGGCTGAAGGCGGATGCTTTGGAGGCTGGAGGCTAAAAGATGAGGATTAGAGTTGAGGAGGCTTAGTCTAGGTTTAGGTTAATTATGTTTTGGTTAATTTTGTTTTGGTTTAATGTTTTAATTTGTTTTTGTTTTAATGTGTTCTTTAATTATTTGTATACTGATTTTGTTAATAAATATGTTTTTAAAAAATTATAAATTAATTTTCGATTTAATTTTTAATTATGAATTATGTTTTTGTTAATTATGTTTAGGTGTAGTTTTTATTTTTTCTTTAATTTGGTTTGGTTTAGTAATTATATTTAATAAATTTTCAGATAATTAAAAAGCAAATTAATAACACGAAATATTTGCTATGGTTGTTTATTTAACTATAGCATACAACATATTTCTATCAAAGGTTTCAGAATTATAACGGGTGCTGTGAGAGCACTTTAAGAAACGCTATTATACCAAATTCATAGCAGTTTTCGACCGCTATTAATACTAATATTTCATGTAGTGTATGGAGATTCGAAGAAATCAAAAGGAAGACATCAAAGGTGAAACCGACAATGAAGCACATCAAGTGATCAGACTGCGAGACGAAGTGATCCAAGGATAAATTTTCATCCAGACGGACCATGTCGTGAAGCTGAGCAGTTGCACACCTAAGAATTCAAGGACGAATTCTATTAAGGGGGAGAATGTATTAACCCTCCCGAAGGGGTATAATGGTCGAGATCGACAAAGTCAGAATTTGGAGCCGAGCTTTGGGGAATCAAAGAATGAAGGGATATGTTGAGTTTCCATCACAAAAAAACTTGACTTGGTTCAGAGAAAATAGAAGATTGGTCGAGCATCAGCATAGTGGATGAACCGCGGGCAATAAGGATCGGTCGAGAAATTTCGAAGAACGAGGTGGTTGAAGAATTGATCGTTAAGGAACTTTAAGCTGCTCGACCCTGTTAGAGAAGGTGTTAGATTGATCAGACGGATGTTTTGGAAGAATAAAAATTTTGGAAGCACGACGTTTTAGAAGCACGACGTTTTTGAAGCCGACGTTTCTTCACCGTGAAGTTTTCCCGGAAAAAAATTGTATCATTAAAATATGATTTTGGAAGCCGGAAGCATGATGGGAAGTAAGCACAACGGGAATCGAAGCACGACTGGAAAATCCAAAATTGGCAAAAATCGCTAATTTCGGTATTGTGAATTTTTGAGGAAGCCGGAGGCTCGGGAAATATTTACCGTCAAGGTCAGATATATTTTGGAGTTTATTAAAATTATTTAGCTCATCAGTACGGGAGCGGAAAATTTTTCGGGAAAGATCGCGGGTCGAAAATATGTCGGTAGGTAAATATTCGGGAAAGATCGCGGGTCGAAAATATGTCGGAAGGGTCAAAATTGCATAAATCAACCGAGAAGTTCGAGGTGGCTTGATCTAAGGGATCAGGACGTGGTGTCAAGTGTTCAGCAACCTATCTGTCAACCGAAGCACGACATGTCACCACACATGGAAGCAGAACATGTAGCATGACATGTAGAAGCACGAAGTGTCGCCGTATCTGCAACCGAACCATGCGGATCGACATGTACGGGGCGGTGTGTCGCGACACATGGACTCCAGCCATGCAGCAAGCCATCTGGATGTGAGTGGTGTCCTCATGAATTTTTCTGATACGGCCGAAGGCATGCGGGCTGACACACAGTCGCTCGTGTGGACCATTCTTACTGGTCGGGGAATTCTGTAAATACCCCATGACTCCCTTCAGTTTCAGTCATCCATCACACACCAAAAGCACTTGTAAAACGTGGCTAGAGAGAGAGAGAGAGAGATAGAGAGAGAGAGAGAGAGAGAAAGAAGAAGTCTTTTTGAGAGTATAGTTCTTTTGGAAGACCGATATTTCTCCAAAAAGGTGATTTCTGCCCAATCGAAGAATTTCTGCAATCTCTAAGCAGAAGCTCTGTCCACTCTGTCCAAACCATTTCGTCCAAGCCTTTTTTTTCCTTTGGTGATCAAGTAGAGGTGCTGCTCAGATTAGTTCAGATCAGTCGAAGCTTTGAAGCCGATACGCTACCCGGAAGTCCGGATATCTTCCAGAAGCTAGAGGAGGTTCTGTCCGAGTTCTGATCAGTCCAGTCCAGTCCGTCCAAGATGTCAGCATAGGTTTTGGCTAAGCTCTCTCTCCGATCAACCATCTGCTAGAACACTGTGAGTTGGTTTGTTTGAGTTCCACTTGGAACTTAGGTTAGGTTGAGTCGCAAATAGAGTAGAATGCTCACACTGCTACATCTTAGAGTCCTTAGGGTTATTTATTTTATTTTCTGAACCGGACTTAGTTTAGCACGGGCTAGACTGAGATATAAATGGAATTAAGACTGAGTTAATAACCTGACTAGGACTAGGATGAATGGATGCAATTATTAATGAACCGATATATGTTGATAAATTACGACTTAGTTAAATTGACATAGGATCTAGATGCATGTGTTGCACTATTTTTTTCTTGGTTGTTTAGTTATGGATTAGAATTGCCTTAGAAATATTAAGATGCTTGATTGCTTGCTTGGTTGAGTTTGTGGTTGTGCAGGGTTGAGTTGGTTAGGAGATCTTTGATGAAAGGACTTTTCTAAGGTCCTAATCAAATGATGTAGTATATAAGATTGTCGAACCATTTCTAGTGACCACAAAGCAAAGGGAATGCAAGTCTACGCTTAATCTAAATGCAATCATTAAAGAGGATGATTATTAAACTAAGACAACAAGCAAAATGCAACAAAATGTAAAACTTTCTTTCTTATGCGGAGAATGAGACCCATGGGTATAAGGACTTGATCTCAAATGATTAAGATTCAATCCAAGATGCTAACTTTTCAATCAGTCTAATTCCTTATGCTTAGACAACAAAACTAAGCAAGCTCTATCTCTAGATGAATGCTCTTTTGCAATGATCACCCAAGTACACCAAATCTCTTTGGCTGTAATGATCAAAGCAAGCATAAAGAATGAGTCTAATAGCAATCCTAGCTTCTTTGACAACTAATCTCTTAGGCAAAGCAAGCTAAAAGCATAGATGAGTTGGTTCAGGCATTTCATAGAACACCTTTCGAGCATGAAATGCCTATTGCTCTATGTTTGAGAGGCCAACCCAAATATAGCATTAAGAACACAAAATCAATGCAAGGAAAGGATAGATCTAACACTAAGCACTTTGGATCTACATTTAATCACTCTCAATCCCCATAACCCATGGATCTTAAATGGATCTACTCACTAATCCACATGCTTACTCTTAAACCCATGAGAGATTCAAGCTTAAACATGCAGAGAAAGAAAGGAGATGAAATCAAGCAATAAAGAACACAAAGATGAGATGAGATTTTGAATCAAAGATGAAACTTTACTCAAGGGGTTTGTGTTCTTAGATAGAAAATAACATAAGTCCCAAATTAGGGATAACATGAGTACTTATACTTGGCTTAAAAGCCCTAGAAACATAAAACAAGATTACTAAAAAGTCCTTGAGCCAAATGGGTCTAAGCCAATGGGAATGGTGCATAAAATTTGGTCAGGGGTGAACAAACACCATCCAACCCGGTCCACTCTACCCGGCCGTCCAGCTGGCCGCGTCCTTGCTCTGTCCGGGTTCACCAAGCCGGCCGTCTCACCCCGGTCTTCAGCACTCTCTTCACGGCCGGGTGCTCCAAGCCGGACAGGCCACCCCGGTCGTCCCTAGGTCTGGCCGCGTTCTGTCCCCCCGTCCGGGTGCTCTTACCCGGACACCACGTCCCCGGTCCGTCCGTCTGCTTCTCATCATCCGGGTGCTTGGACCCGCACTGGCCACCCCGGACTGGTCTGCTATGGCTTCCTCCTGACCGGGTGTCCTTACCCGGACGTGTCTACCCGTCCGTCCGTTCTCCTCTCCCGTCCGGTTGCTCGAGTCTGGACGCATCAACCCGGACGTGCTGATCAAATCTGATCCGACCGGGTATGTGTACCCGGTCTAGTCTACCCGGTCTAGTCTACCCGGTCCAACTCTCCACTCTTGATTTCACTTCTCTTCTTATGGCCAATCTTGATTCTTCACTTCTTTTTGGGTCATAAGGTTCCCAAACACCTCAAATCTCACCAAAGCACACTCCAACACCTGATAAGGACAAATGAATGCAAACTGATCCTAAACATGCCTAAACCTTTTCCTACAACTCAAAGAATGCAATAAAAGATGGCTAAATAGATGAAAATATGCAAGACATCAACTCCCCCACACTAGTCCTTTACTTGTCCACAAGTAAACTAGCAAGGACTAAGGATGAGAGGTTTGAAGGAGGGGACTCATAACCAAAAGAATGCTCTTCTTAGTTCTCAACTTGATAACCTTGTATAATCATACCAACTAGCTAGAGCAAACACTCAATCCAACTCTAACTTCTCAAGGCCTATCTTAACTCTTTTGATCCCTACACTTACTCATCATGAATCCACAATCCACAAATCCACTTGCTCTCTAACAATCATTAAGCAAACTCAAAAGATCTCTTGCAAATGGTCAAATGGTCCAAATCATTTGGTTTGGTGAAAAGGCTTTGATGCAAAGCAAATCAAGTAGTTCAAAGAGAATCTTTAAAGGTAGTTTACTCTCAAAACAAAGTAACTTTGACATTGCACATAATATATCTAAGAAAGGGATCAACTCATGCATACAATGCTCAATCTCCATTGTTCTACCCTTTTCCCATATACATAAGCTATATCCTCATTCCCAATGCCAAAACCACTCACATCTCTCACCCAAAGATTCCCCCAAAACACTCAAAGATGCAATCTCATTTAGAACTCTTTCTTTTTTTTGAAGTCTACAAGGGATTTTTCACGTTTTAAACTCTTATTAGCTCTTTCTTAAACATTGCTAGCCCCCTTTTTCATTATATTTTTTTTTAAAAATTTATTTATTTGGGGGCCAAGACTTCATTAAAAACTTAGAGCTTTAGAACTATTCATTTCTATTATGCCTTCTAGACTAAATCACTTATTAACTTGGAGTTCCTTGAGTCAATCTTTTCTTTCAAAAACCTTTCACATTCCCAAGATCACACCTTACAACACTCACCCCCATCCTAGAAGCTAGACAATATAAGTGTCTAATCTAGCTAAAATGGAGACCAAGCATTGTCGTTCCCAATACTCTTAACATTATGCACATGTAAAGCTTTCCAAAGAAGGCCTCACTCAACAAACAATGAAGGCTTGAAAGGAGGTAAGGGTTTAAGGGGGTGGAGTACCACTTGAGTTTGTCCAAAAAGATAGGCAAAGAATGGGAGGGACAACTCAAGTGTTCTATCCATGACTTAGTACACAAGAGACCATGGGAAAGAGACTTAGAGTCTAAATATGACAGGAGAAAACTTCAAAGAGAGAGCATCAATCAATCAAATAAGCTTTAGGAAGAGTTAGGCTTAAAGTTTACAAGTTATCCTAAGATTGCTCAAGCTACTTACTATGATTATAAAGGTTATCACTTTAAGAACTTAGCATGAGCATCTTTACAAGGCAACTATCATCCTTGTCCCCTTATGCATGATGCAACCTATATGATGATTTTTATTTTTATTTTATGCAAGTGAATGATCTAGACTCAGTCCTAATGCAACTACATGATTCTTTTTGTGCTTTTCAAATTTTTCAAATTTTTTTGGTTTTTCTATGCAATAAATATCTACAAATGCATGCATATGACATAAAACACAAGACTATCAGCAACTTGACACCTCCCCCACACTTATTTCACACAGTCTCTGTGTTTGTTAAATGTGGAGAAGGGCCCAAAAAAAAAGATAAATAAAATCTAAATGAAATGATGAATGGTATATACAATGATAGGGTGTTGGAGTACCTCTATGGAGCGTGGGATGAGGCTGATTCCTCACCCTCAGAGTCATCTTCATCAGCTGTGGTGTCCAGGGAAGGTGACTTGTTTCCGGACTCGGATGGGGCGATGTAGGGGTTCCTCAAGCGGCGGAGAGCTTGCTTCTTGGTTTGTGATGCAGAGGGGTCATGAAGTGGCTGAGGAGGGGGTGCATTGAAAGCATCAAGATCAAATTCCTAAGCCTTACATCCAGCTACAGCTCCCCTAGCTAGAACATCAGCCACTTTCTTCAATAACCGGGATGAAACTTCAGCTTGCCTCTTCACAGTCCTTTTCAGCTCTTTGCACTGGTTGGTGAGCTTGAAAATGGTCCTATCTTGAGCCCTGTTCCACCTCTGGAGAATGCTAATCTGGTCATGAGCCTGGCGAAGGGGTCCAAGAGGCAGGACACTGGTGCATTGCTCGAGCTTGTAGCGAGGAGGGCCAAAGAGATGAGCAATGGCTCTTCTGGTGTGCTCCTCTTCATAGGCATTCTTCTTGCTTGCTGCCTTGTCACCTTTGGGAAGGGTCACAGGGCAAAGTGGTCCATGACTCCTAAGGAGGTGCTTCTCACTGATGTCAAAGCTGACGTCTCCTGAAGTGCTCAATGAAGTGAGTGCTGAGCTAGGAAGCAGCAGCTCAGCCCTTTTGCCACCTCTATTATAGGAATAGACACATTTCCCATCAAACCTTCCACTTAGGAACCGAGCCTTCTTCAGGTAAGCTCCATCCAAGAAGGTAGGACCTACTCAATAATCACCCAAATAAATCCCCTGGTAAGCCAATAATAGAGTTATCCATCCACCAATACCAATCTGAGGACCTGAGTCACGGTTTGTCCAAGCCCAACTCTTGTAGTGCATGAAGCGTTGAACAAGGAAGCCAACCATACCAAAATCTGAGTAGAAGTCATCCGGTACAACAGGGAGCTGAGGAAAGGAAGCAAAGTATCGGGCAGTTTGGTGAAGGAATCTCAGCTCTTCTCCAGCAACATTCCCTATCTCTTTCTTTTGGAAGAGGGTGTGGTTAAGTAGCCTGTGGAGATAGCGCATAATGGGATGCCTAATAGCGCCATTCTTCTCTTTCTTGTGGCCTCCTCTCCCTTGTCGTATTAACAAGGTCCACATTGATTCAGCAATGGTCTTCTCCTTAGGGGCTGTCTTGAGTGTCGGAAGTGAAGAATTTTTCTGATCCTCAAGGCCAAGAACTTCACCAATCTCTGTGAAAGACATGGAGTACACCTCACCCTCAATCTTGAATTTGATCTCTCCCCATCCTTGCTGTGCATGCTTGGAAGTGTGAAAGGTTGCTTCTAGTGTAGCCAAGAATTGGCAAGAGACTTCTTTGTGAGTAGGGTAAGCGGCTGAGTAGAGGCTTCCCACCTTCATGTGCTCAAGCATGGTTTCAACATCATCATCAAAGTACATCTCTTGCAAGATCATCTTGTGAACAAATCTGGTGGGGACCCAAGCAATGCCATTCCTCAAAAGGTCTACCAGCTCATCCTCAGTAGGTGTCTTGGACCTATCCCTCTTGTCATACTTTGATTAAGGATCAGCATGCTCATCATTAGAAGATATCTCATCCTCTTCACCTTCACTTTCTGCAACCATTGGCTTCTTGCCTTGCTTCTTTGCTCTAGCCCTTGCCAACTTCTCTTCCATGTTGTGCTGGTTAAGGCTTTATACAATCTCTTGCACAGGATCTGGTGCTCTCCTAGGTGGAGTCATAGCCCTCATAGTGTGAGCAAGGGCATGATCACCTTTGTTGTTGGTCTTCTCTACCACAAGAACTCCCACACTAGAGTTTCTTGGCGCCTTAGCTCTCTTGGGAGGAGCCTGCTTGTTAGCACCATCAGTCACACTGTCTCCAATAGCTGGCCTCTTTCCATCGCTCTTGGCTTGCTTGTGAGCACCATCAGCCACACTGCCCCCAATAGCTGGCCTCTTTACATCCCTCTTGGCTTGCTTGTGAGCACCATCAGCCACATCCTTATCAGCAAAAACTCTCTTCCCATCTTTCTTGGCTTGTGCTTTCTTCCTTAGCATTGCCAAAGCTTGCTGGCGGCGCTCCTCTTCTGAACCAGGCTGTGAACCCAAAGATTTCCCAAACTGAGCAGTGAGTCTTGCTGCACGCTCTTGCTTCTCAACTTCTATATCAGCTTCACTCTTTCGCCCCATTGGTACCTGAAACTTTAGACCTTGGAAAAGAGTGAGCTTAAGAAGGAAAAACCTCTCAAGATGAGAAACATGATCAAAAGCATAAGAATTCAATTTCAAATGATCAACTACTCACAAGAAACAAGCTTTAAGCAAATAGGGGCTTTAGAACATCCTAGAGAATTCTCATGCTCATAATTTTTTTTTTTTTTATGAGCAACAAGAATCTCTAAGAATCAAAACCCCTCAATCAAACACAATCAAGCTTGAATTAGCCTAAATTGAAGTTCTCCAGCAACCTAGCATCCAATCTAACCCAAGAACAACCTAAAACAAGCACTTTATGAAAAACCCCCAAATCTCATGAACCCTAATTTTTCAAAGTTCAAATTAATCTTAATTCCACCATGAAATCTACTACCCAGCATGATATATAAGCTTTCCCTAGTCTAATTTACATGAATCTAGCAAGAAAAAGCTCAAATTTCAAGTTCAAATTTTTAGGGTTCATGAGGGTTACGAATTTGAACTTAAAGATACCATACCTTGCTTTGGATGAAGGATAAAGATGAAAATATTCAAGGAATTAGACCTAGGGGAAGAAGGCTTAGATGTGGGAAAAAGAATTTTGTGATTTGGTTGAGATTTGACAAAGTTATGGTGATTTTGGTTCTTGGAGGCTAGAGAGGATTTTGATGTGAGGAAGAAGATGAAATGAGGAGAGAGAGGGTGGATTAGGGCTTTAAGGAGGTTCTGGGTCGGGTGGATGGGTTCTGGGTCGGTTTTAGATGGGTTTGGGTCGGTTTAGGGATAGAAATGCTTACCTGGGTCGCGGCCGGGTCGTGGGGCTCCATTGGGTCAGTACGCGGATCCTGGTGTGTGGAAGCAGTCCGACCGGGTGCCATTACCCGGACAGGCCACCCCGGTCCTGCTCCACCTTCTCCCCTACCGGGACGCTGCACCCGGATGCCCGTCCTCGGTCATCCGTCCGTCCGTCTGCTTCACGACCGGGTGCTCCCACCCGGACACCGCACTCCGGTCCGTTCCAGTACGCTTCACGACCGGGTAGGCGACCCCGGTCCACCCTACCCGGTCCAAACCTCAAACCTCTTTTTTTTTTTTTTATACTTCCTCCATCTCAAAACTTTTTCCAACCCATTCCCAAGCTCTCACCATTCTCCAAGTGATTTATTGTTGAAAAAGAACAAATCCTAATGCAATATTTACAAGGATAACCATGAGACTTCCTCCCAAGTGAGCTTGTTTAAAGTCACTAGCTTGACTTTGCCTCCTTTGAGGTTAGGCAAGGAGAGCATCAGAGAGTGGGATTGATGTCCCATCCTCCTTTGGTATTGTGGCCATGTATTCCTTGAGTCTCTGGCCATTCACTGTGAAGTCATTACCCTGCTTATCCCATAACACAATGGCTCCATAAGGCCTCACTTCTTTGATCACAAATGGACCAGACCACCTTGACTTAAGCTTTCCTGGAAATAACTTCAGTCTAGAGTTGTAAAGAAGCACTTTATCTCCTGCCTTGAAATCTCTCTTGAGGATGTGCCTGTCATGAAAGGCCTTAGTCTTTTCCCAGTAAATCCTTGAATTCTCAAAGGCATCCATCCTTATCTCATCTAGTTCATTGAGTTGAAGAAGTCTTTTCTCCTTTGCACTCTTGATGCCAAAGTTTAGAAGCTTCACAGCGCACAATGCCTTGTATTCAAGCTCAACTGGCAAATGGCAAGATTTCCCATAGACAAGTTTGAAAGGAGTAGTGCCTAGAGGAGTCTTAAAGGCTGTTCTATATGCTCAAAGAGCATCATTAAGCTTGTCTGACCAATCCTTCCTCTTGGTTCCCACAACCTTCTCCAAGATGCCCTTGATTTGCTTGTTGGAGACCTCCACTTGGCCACTTGTTTGAGGGTGATAGGGTGTTGCAACCTTGTGTTTCACTCCATTCTTCTTGAGAAGACCCTCAAATACCTTGTTGATGAAATGTGAACCTCCATCACTTATGACCACTCTTGGTACTCCAAACCTTTGGAAGATATTGCTCTTGAACATTTTGACCACCACTCTTGAATCATTTGTGGGACTTGCTATTGCTTCCACCCACTTTGATACATAGTCCACAGCCACCAAGATGTATTTGTTGCCATAAGAAGAAGGGAAGGATCCCATGAAGTCAATCCCCCAAACATCAAACACTTCCACTTCAAGGATTGAGTTTTGAGGTATCTCATTCCTCTTAGTAATGTTCCCCCTCCTTTGGCAAGAGTCACATCTTGAAATGAAGTCTTGTGTGTCCCTGAACATGTGTGGCCACCAAAATCCAGCTTGTAGTGTGGGAACCGAAATTCACACCGTCAATTTCCGATAAATAAGATTGCGGAGGAAAGCCAAGTAAACCCGACTTTCCTTGAAGGTCCGGATTCTCTGCGTTGCCACACGAAATCGGGAAAGTTCAATAGATAAAAATAAGATGTGGAAATATTTTCCCGAAGGCGTTTTATTAGATAAGAGAAACGAGTACAAGGATTCTCCGAAAGACAAAGAGATTTGCGATTTTAAAGAAAAAGATAGAGTTGCAGGCAGCCAAACGTCCTAATCCTTACTCCGCTAGTCTAACCACCTAAACCCTAGTTCTTCTAAGCTAGCAGGATGCTCTAAGTCTAATTCTTGGATATTCAGGATGCCCTTCTCCTCTGCTCTTGCTCTCCTTATATACTCACTCCTAGGTCGGTTTGCCTTAGGATGATGGGCCTCGCCTTTGGGCCCAAGCTTATCTCTTCAGGAAATGTTCCATTTTAAGTGGGTCTTCGTAATCATCCTCGAGTTTTCGCTATCTTCGGTGACTTGATGTTTATCCGATGTTTGAAATCGGATAAACCGTCATATGATTGGGCCTGAATTCTGAAAAATCGTAAGTAAGTCGTGGACTTGTCTTAAGTCGTTAAACATTTTATCACGATTTCTGGAAGATGATCTTTCTCGGAGAATAAACCATTATAGCTTAAAGGGTCGATGTTCAAGTTAACCGATCTTTGTTTTATCACGATATCTTCTACGAAATCCAATCCCTCTAGTTTCTATCGTAAAACATCGAGGGCGATTCCAACCGAATCGAAAGATGTTTATTCCGTAGCCTTGATTGTCCCAAACTCACGATGATTGATCCAAACAAGTCAAGATGGGATCAGACCGAACACGATGGGACCGAGACCAGGGCGAGGGCGTTGACCGTCGCCAGTCGAGTGCCGCCGGCGCCAGGCAGTGCCGCCGGCGCCAGGCAGTGCCGCCGGCGCCAGGCGGCCAGCGTCCGCAGTGCCGCCGGCGCCAGGCAGTGCCGCCGGCGCCAGGCCAGCCAGCGTGGCGGGTGCCGCCGGCGCCAGGCGGCCAGCGTGGCGAGTGCCGCCGGCGCCAGGCCAGCCAGCGTGGCGAGTGCCGCCGGCGCCAGGCCAGCCAGCGTGGCGAGTGCCGCCGGCGCCAGGCAGTGCCGCCGGCGCCAGGCAGTGCCGCCGGCGCCAGGCCAGCCAGCGTGGCGAGTGCCGCCGGCGCCAGGCCAGCCAGCGTGGCGGGTGCCGCCGGCGCCAGGCGGCCAGCGTGGCGAGTGCCGCCGGCGCCAGGCAGTGCCGCCCGGTCGTCAGGCCATCTCGCCCGTCCGTGGGTTTTCCGTTGTTTGATCTCTTTCCCGTTAGTCACTTTCGTCGCGGGAATTCTTCGAGTTTGGAAGGATCTTTAGCGTAGATTTCGAGATAACCGTTTTGACCCCAACAGTTAGCCCCCAGCTCGTAAGATCGGAGCGATTTTGCGGGCGAGTGTTTAATTTTTGAAAATCGAAATTTTCGGCTAAGGATTTTCCTTGTGTCTTCACCTCCCTTTTTCTTATAAATAGCCAGCCTTCCCTTCTCATTCCTCACATCTTTTCAAATTCTCTCTTCTTCTCTCTTAAGAAAGAAAATGTTTTCATCCCAAGTTGAAAAGAATGATTCTGATGTTGAGATGGGTGAGGCCGACCAAACTCCGTCGGTTCGGTCAGCCAAGCTCGGCCGTTCAGGAGGCTACTCCGTCCCTCATTGATGGGTTTGATTCTTTCAAGGCTAAGCTGTCCAGGCGTAGTGCTGCGAAAGGCTCAAAGAGCATCATTAAGCTTGTCGACCAATCCTTCCTCTTGGTTCCCACAACCTTCTCCAAGATGCCCTTGATTTGCTTGTTGGAGACCTCCACTTGGCCACTTGTTTGAGGGTGATAGGGTGTTGCAACCTTGTGTTTCACTCCATTCTTCTTGAGAAGACCCTCAAATACCTTGTTGATGAAATGTGAACCTCCATCACTTATGACCACTCTTGGTACTCCAAACCTTTGGAAGATATTGCTCTTGAACATTTTGACCACCACTCTTGAATCATTTGTGGGACTTGCTATTGCTTCCACCCACTTTGATACATAGTCCACAGCCACCAAGATGTATTTGTTGCCATAAGAAGAAGGGAAGGATCCCATGAAGTCAATCCCCAAACATCAAACACTTCCACTTCAAGGATTGAGTTTTGAGGTATCTCATTCCTCTTAGTAATGTTCCCCTCCTTTGGCAAGAGTCACATCTTGAAATGAAGTCTTGTGTGTCCCTGAACATGTGTGGCCACCAAAATCCAGCTTGTAGTGTGGGAACCGAAATTCACACGTCAATTTCCGATAAATAAGATTGGAGGAAAGCCAAGTAAACCCGACTTTCCTTGAAGGTCCGATTCTCTGCGCTGCCACACTAAATCGGAAAGTTCAATAGATAAAAATAAGATGTGGAAATATTTTCCGGCGTTTTATTAGATAAAGAAACGAGTACAAGGATTCTCCAAAGACAAAGAGATTTATGATTTTAAAGAAAAGATAGAGTTGCAGGCAGCCAAACGCCCTAATCCTTACTCCGCTAGTCTAACCACCTAAACCCTAGTTCTTCTAAGCTAGCAGGATGCTCTAAGTCTAATTCTTGGATATTCAGGATGCCCTTCTCCTCTGCTCTTGCTCTCCTTATATACTCACTCCTAGGTCGGTTTGCCTTAGGATGATGGGCCTCGCCTTTGGGCCCAAGCTTATCTCTTCAGGAAATGTTCCATTTTCGCCGGTCTTCGTGAATCATCCTCGAAGTTTTCCGCTATCTTTCGGTGACTTGATGTTTATCCGATGTTTCGAAATCGGATAAACCGCCATAGCTTGATTGGGCCTGAATTCTGAAAAATCGTAGTAAGTCCGTGGACTTGTCTTAAGTCGTTAAACATTTTATCATGCATTTCTGAAAGATGATCTTTCTGAGAATAAACCGTGATAGCTTAAAGGGTCGATGTTCAAGTTAACCGATCTTTGTTTTATACGATATCTTCTACGAGAAATCCAACTCTAGTTTCTATCGTAAAACATCGAGGACGCATTCCAACCGAATCGAAAGATGTTTATTCCGTGAGCCTTGATTGTCCCAAACTCACGATGATTGATCCAAACAAGTCAAGATGGGATCAGACCGAACACGATGGGACCGAGACCAGGACGAGGGCGTTGACCGTCGCCAGTCGAGTGCCGCGGCGCCAGGCCGACCAGCGTGGCGAATTGCGCGAGCGCCAGGGCGAAGTGCGCCAGACCAGCCCGTCGGCGGTGCCGCCGAGCCAGGCGCGTCACGAACGCCGTAAGGCCAGCCAGCGTGGCGGGTGCCGCCGGCGCCAGGCGGGTGCGCCCGGCGAGCCAGCCAGCGTGGCGAGTGCCGCCCGGCGGAAGCGAATGCCGGGTGCCAGGCCGGCCAGCGTGGCGAGTGCCGCCCGCAAGGGCGAATGCGCCGGCGTAGGCCAGCCCGTCGGCGAAGTGCCGCCGGCGCCAGGCGAATGCCGCCGGCGCCAGGCGGCCAGCGTCAGTGCGGCATGAGAACAGCCAGCGGCAGGTGCCAGCGCCAGGTCGGGTGCCACGGTGCCAGGCGGCCGCTCCACCGGAGTGCCGCCCGGTATAGTCGGGTGCCGCCCGTCGTCAGGCCATCTCGCCCGTCCGTGGGTTTTCCGTTGTTTGATCTCTTTCCCGTTAGTCACTTTCGTCGGGAATTCTTCGAGTTTGGAAGGATCTTTAGCCGTAGATTTCGAGATAACCGTTTTTGACCCCAACAGTTAGCCCCGGCTCGTAAGATCGGAGCGATTTTGCGGGCGAGTGTTTAATTTTTGAAAATCGAAATTTTCGGCTAAGGATTTTCCGAGAAACACGTGTCTTCACCTCCCTTTTTCTTATAAATAGCCAGCCTTCCCTTCTCATTCCTCACATCTTTTCAAATTCTCTCTTCTTCTCTCGAAAGAAAATGTTTTCATCCCAAGTTGAAAGAATGATTCTGATGTTGAGATGGGTGAGGCGACCAACTCCGTCGGTTCGGTCAGCCAAGCTCCGGCCGTTCAGGGCTACTCCGTCCCTCATTGATGGGTTTGATTCTTTCAAGGCTAAGCTGTCCAGCGTAGTGCTGCGAAAGGCTCAAAGGCGGGCGAGGCGTCCGATGTTCCTTCAGCGGCTCCAACTCCTTTGCCTGCTCCTTCCGGTTCCCAGCCCGAAGTCCCATCCGATTCCTCCCGTCTACGAAGGGTTATCGTTCCTGAACAGACTCTTGATGTTCAGGTCCATCCATCGGGTTCTTCGACTGCTCCGTCGTGATCTCGGAAGAAGGGCGATAGAATCTGCACCTCTTCCCCGGCGAAGAGAACTTGTCTTAGGACTGCCAGCGGCTGGTGCAGCGCCGTTGCAAAGGAAGGGCAAGGGTTGGCCTTGGCGTCCGGGCGAAAGCGAGGAGTCGCGAAGCGAAGCGAACTTTGAGGCCGTTGGCGCGTCATCGTTCAAAGGTTGATTTTAATTTATGCGCAATTCTTGCACGTTTTTCACGATGATACTTACTCCTTCCTTTTGCGGGCAGTTTGTGCCGCTGATTGGCGGAATGCTGGCGAGTCGCGGGTCGGAAGTCATTAGATCTCGAAGAAGGCTGGAGTCGTCGCGAAGCGCCAGAAGCGTCTTAAGGCTGCATTGCGGGCTGTCGAGGACCCCATGCTGCCCATGCGTCCCAGCTTGAGGTTAAGTATCAGCGCGATCTTGGCGCGACCTTAGGAAGACCAGCGAGTTCGTTACTCAAGGTGAAGAAAGAGAGAGTAAATCCTCGGAAGTCCGCCATCTTCGGGGAGAAGGTTCAGGCTCACGAGGAGATGAGCGCGTAGATCCTCGGAGGTTGCCGATGCAGCGGCGGCGACTTCTTTGGTGCGTCTGCGAGGATAGCCATCCTGTTTGAGTCCTTGATAGCCATCCGCAAAGAGGACTTGAGCTTTAGCGGGGATCGAAGGGAGTTTGAATGAGCTCGAGGTGCTTGGTACGAGGCCCGTCTTTGGATTTGGAGGAAGCGGATTATCGTCTGTAAAGGAGAGTGGGTGACCACCAGGGGAGATTTTGATTCAATCCTTGCCGGCCTGCAAGCCGAATGCACCACCTCCGACCGAGACTCAGAAGATCAGGAGCGCCGCGGAGAAGATCGCGAGGTTGGCGGACGAGGCGGGTAATGGCGTCTGCGAGGAGAAGCGGCGGCGAGGCTATCCCTGCCGCAGTGAGGATGAAGATGGCGGCTCCTGGGCGCGGGTTTATCAATCCCTTCTGGGATTTCGTTTTTATGTGTTTCGGCGTTAAGAGGCCATGATGTATTGCGGGACTGGCGTTGGTGGCTTGAATCCACTGCCCCTCTTTTGGGGTTTTGTTTGAATTCGGTCTCATCTATGAAGCGTTTTCGATTATTTATGAACTTCAGTTTTTGAAGTATGAGAAAGAGGTGTGAGTTGTCGTCTCATTCCTAGTTCCCGATGATCACCGTACCCATTGTCTGCGTAAAGCGAGATTTTCCGGTTTACCGATTCTGCGAAAAACTTCGTGAAGCGAATAGGCTTAAGTGAAGAGACAAATTTTGGATCTAGTATACCATACTATGTCGTGAGATGTCAAGATCAGCGTGGCTGGAGTTTAGGGCAAGACCTAGGTTTACTCTCCGGTGAGGAGCTGCGATGACAAATGCGGCGTTTTTTTTGTTTGCGATTTTAACCTGACTCGTACCGTTTAAAATCCAGAATTGTTGTCGGCTTATATGATTTGTTTGGTGAGTCGAGCTACTTCCTACGAAGAGCTAGACCAAAATTTTGGATTTCTTGTATAGCGCTATGTTTATCCTTGTCGGATGTAAAGAGCCTACCCTTGAAGGCGGCTATTTATGCATTTAGGGCGTTAGAGTTCGTTTGTTGTGATCCAACAACGAAATGTACCGTTTTGAGGTGCGTTTGTATGTTGAGCGAGATTTGCGTGCTGCATGTTTTCGCGGAAAGAATGTCCTTCAGCGTTAGCGGCGATCTACGCAGTGCTGAAGGTTGATTTTTCCTTATGCGCATCTCGTGTTGAAGCATGCGGGCTTTGGGGATGTCTTTAACGAATGTTGCAGCCAGAAAACTGTTGTTTCCGTTTGGTTAGCGGGACCAAGGGGTCGTAAGTTTGACCGGGGGCGTCTACATTCACGGTGCCCATTGAAGTGTTGGCCATCAGTTTTTTGGATATGATAATTTCTTAGTGGATACTAGATCCGTTGTTGTGGCCGTTCGGCCGATTTTGAAAAGTCGTGAAAAGTTTGAAAATTTTAGAGTCTTGAAATTTGTGGGAGTATCTGATATCACGTACCCTCCCCCTTTTAAATTGGGGGATAAGCTGAATCTGCCGGTTGGCGAGTTGCCTCGTACTCTTGTCTAGGGATCAAGCCATCTCGTAGTTCTTTTTACCACGTTTTATCGTTTAGTGGTAGTATTTTTGAGGTGCATCGCATTCCAAGTTCTCGGATTTTGGCGTCTTGCATGTTTGCGATTTGGTATGAACCTGGTGGGACTACTTTTATGACTTTATGCGGTCCTTCCCAGTTTGCTCCCAATTTTCCTGCGTTTTGTTCGGCGGTGTTGGAAGACTTTCGTAAAACTAAATCGCCTTCTTTGAACCTCGCGATGGCGATGCGTTTGAGTTGTAGTACCTTCGCGGCGGCGTGCTGGTAATTCGGATTGAATGAGTGCCGGTCGCGGCGTTCATTGATGAGATCGAATTGTCCAGCATCATGGCGTCGTTTAAATCCTCTCTTTCGGGGAGGAATCTTCTCCGTACTCGGGAATTCTACTTCGCGGGGATCATACATTCCGTTCATTAAGCGAGGGAATGGAGTTTCACCACGTAGCCCGTCTTGGGGTTGTACGATCGACCAAAGAACTCCTTGACTCCTCGCCCATCGCCCCTTCTTGGCGTCTAAGTTTCTTGAGTCCGTCAGGGCGGTTTTGTTGATGGTTTCTGCCTGTCCGTTGCATTGCGGATATCTGGGAGTTGACTTTGTAAGTCATATTTCCATTTTATGAGATGCTTGAATCGAGCAGAGATAAATTGAGATCCATTATGCATTCACGATTTCGTCACGGGACCCATGTCTAGTTATGATATGTTTCCAGGCGAAGTTCTCGACTTGTGTCTTTGATACTGCGTAGGATTCTGCTTCTACCCATTTGGAAAATCCGTAGGACTAGGAGGAAGCACTTTTGTTTTGATGGGTGCATAGGTCCGGCGATGTCCATGGACCATCGCATGAAAGGATAGGGGCGAGATTGAGGAGAGGATCTCAGCGGGTTGATGGATCGTTGGAGCATGCCTTTGGCATTTCGCGCCGGGCGAACTTCTGCAGTCTTTACCATGGTGGCCAATAATAACCGTGGCGTTTGATTTTGACCCGAGAGAACTTCCGCCAGAATGATTTCCGCATGATCGAGAATGGACCTCCTCCATGATTTTCTCGCCCTTTCCCCTGGCATGTCATGAGAGGACCAGAGAAACACCACTTATAAATTTCTCCCTCTATCGTGGCGTACCGTGCGGCAGGTTTTCACTTCACGAGCAGCCCATTTTTGGTGGGTTCCATTCACGATATAGGCTCGGATTGGTTCTATCCAAGGGCTGCAGCCATACTTCGGTTGGGTTCATCCGCTTCCGGTTGATCCTCGACTTCCACATTTTCAATCTCGTCCGGATTAGATTGGCGACCACTGGTGGTCCGATGCTTGGATGCTCGATGAATTCGATCGGGATTACTCTTTGGAGCCGGATCTGAGCTTCGGCGAGGGCAGCCAAAGCGTCGGCCTGGGCGTTTTCGGCGAGAATTCTGGTCAGGAGAACTGGTGAAATTCCGAGCCAGTTCTTGGGCGAGTTTTAGATATCGTCCATCCTTTCGTCTCTTGCCTCATATTCTCCGCTGTATTGATTGGCGACTAACTGAGAATGCGATGGCGTGAATAATACGGATTTTTAACCCATGGGCCAGCGCGAAGCCTGCGTGTGCTTTGTATTCTGCCTCATTGTTTGAAGCATGAAAAGCCAATCGGAAAGACTGTTCTAAGATTTCCCGTTAGGAAAGGTGAGTGATATTCGATTCGGATCCTTGTTTGGATGAAGATCCGTCGGCGTGGAGAACCCAAGTTGAGTTTGGTTCCTCGTTAGTCATGCTTCTAGTGGGTAACTCTACCAAGAAATCCCATGAAGTACTTGGGACTTTGCACATGTCCTTGGGTGATATTGGCGTCGTATTCACTCAGTTCGATTGCCCATTTTGCGAGCCTACGGATTGACTTCGGACTATGCAGGATTATCCATGGCGAGGCGTGGTGAGAACCACTATAGTATGAGACTGGAAATATGGTCTTAGTTTTCTTGCGAGGTTATGGCCGAATGCTAATTTTTCCATTAGCGGGTATCGAGTTTCGCATCCAGTAGCGTCTTGCTACGTAAAGATTGGCTTTTGTTAGCGGCGTTCTTCCGTATCAAAGCCGAATACTGCATTAGCGAAACTGCGATATAGAGAAAAGAGGTTCACCTTCCACGGTTTCGCGAGGACTTGGAGTGGCCAGGTAATGTTTCAAGCTGTTGGAAAGCTTTTCACATTGCTCGGACAATTCGAACTTCTTGTTTCTCTTCAATGTTTACAGTAAAGCGGTAGGCACTTATCCGTGGAAGCGAGATGAAGCGGTTCAAAGCGACCCTTCGGTTAGCCTCGGACTTCTCGCGGTTCTCGGGAGGCCATCTCTATCGGTCGTCGATTTGTTTAGGGTTGGCCTCGATTGGAATAATTCACGAGGTATCAGGAATTCTCGATGCCACAGCGAATCTACATTTCGCGGGTTGAGTTTCATGTTATGCTGGTTGAGTCGTCAAAACATTCCTCTTGGTGGGCAATATGATGCGTGTTAGTCAAGAGACTTTACTGAGCATATCATCGATGTATACTTCCATAGTTTTTCGAGTTGCTTGGCAAACATTTTGTTGACGAGTCGCTGATATATGTTGCACCAGCGTTTTAAGACCGAAAGGCATTACCTTGTAGCAATACGTTCAGCGGTCTGTGATGAATCAGGTTTTGTGCGGTCGTCCGGGATTCATCATGATCTGATTGTATCGGAAAAAGCGTCCATGAATGGCGAAGCTTGTTTCCAGCGGTTGCCGACCAGTCGGTCGATGTGTGGGAGGCGGGAAGCAATCCTTTGGACAGGCTTTATTCAGATCCGTGAAATCGACCTGGGCTTCGCCACTTGCCGTTCTTCTTTTTACCACGGCGGGGTTGGCAAGCCAGTCCGGATACCTGACTTCTGTTACCGACCCAACTTTGAGAGTCTTTGACTTCCTCGTTGACTCGCGGATTGGCACGCTCAGGTCCCAGCTTTCGTCTCTTTTGCTTTCACGGGTTTGTGAGTGGTCGATGTTAAGTTAAGTGACATGTTACGCTAATGTCGATTCGGGCATGTCCTCCGCAGCCCAGCGAGCGTCGCGAGGTTCTTTTGAGGCATGCGATGAGCTCTGCCTTTATCGGTTATGGAGGTTGGCTCAATTTACCTTACCGTTAGGGAAGAATCGTCGGGCAGATTGAGACCACCGGTTCGCAGGTTGGTTCAGCTTCCCTTCGGGGGCCTCGGCTCTTTGGACTGCCAGGAATTTTCCGGCGAATCGTGAATCGTTTGCTTTAGAGGTCGATTTGAATTTTTCGTTTTAGTTTGGTAGCGAGGTAGATTTGTGCTGCTCCCGTGACTACCATGTATTGTTTCGACCCGAAGATGTCGGAACTTGAGGCATATGTGGAATATCGATGGGATCGCTCTCATGGAGTTTAACCAGGTGTTCCAACTATCGCGTTGTATGATGTTGGACCATCGATCACCAGGAATTCCGCGTTTGGTGGCTCCGGCTCTGACTGAGAGGTCAGTCGAAGAGGTCATAACTTGCCACGAGTCGAATACTGGGCTGGGGTCATCTGTAAGGATGCTTAGATCGAGCCCATCCTCTGAGGGTGCTTTTATAGATAATATTAGCCGAGCATCCGGTTATTGACTAATACCCTTGCTACGTCAATACCCTGGATGCGTAAGTTCTATTACAAGGAGATTGTTGTGAGGTTTGGCTATACTAGCCGTTGCTCGATCCTCGAAAGATACGATGTTATGGACTGACGAAGTAGCCATACTGAACTTCGATCGATTGGTGGTTTTTCGAAGTTAGAGAACCGGCCCCTCCTTCTAGCCAACTGTGGGAACCAAATTCACACCGCCAATTTTCGATAATAAGATTGCGGAGGAAAGCCAAGTAAACCCGACTTTCCTGTCCGGATTCTCTGCTGCCACACCTAAATCGAAAGTTCAATAGATAAAAATAAGATGTGGAAATATTTGCCCGGCGCTTTTATTAGATAAGAGAAACGAGTACAAGGATTCTCCAAAGACAAAGAGATTTGCGATTTTAAAGAAAAAGATAGAGTTGCAGGCAAGCGTCCTAAGCTTTGCTCCGTTAGTCTAACCACCTAAACCCTAGTTCTTCTAAGCTAGCAGGATGCTCTAAGTCTAATTCACCAGTTTTCAGGATGCCCTTCTCCTCTGCTCTTGCTCTCCTTATATACCCACTCTTAGGTCGGTTTGCCTTAGGATGATGGGCCTCACCTTTGGGCCCAGCTTATCTCTTGAGGAAATGTTCCATTTTAAATTCGGTCTTCGTAATCATCCTCGAGTTTTCGCTATCTTTCGGTGACTTGATGTTTATCCGATGTTTGGAATCGGATAAACGTCATAACGATTGGGCCTGAATTCTGAAAAATCGTAAAATAAGTCGTGGACTTGTCTTAAGTCGTTAAGCGTTTTATCACGATTTCTCGGAAAGATGATCTTTCGGAGAATAAACCATTATAGCAAAAATTCGATGTTCAAGTTAACCGATCTTTGTTTTATCACGATATCTACTCACGAAATCCGTCCCTCAGTTTCTATCGTAAAACATCGAGGGCGATTCCAACCGAATCGAAGATGTTTATTCCGTAGCCTTGATTGTCCCAAACTCACGATGATTGATCCAAACAAGTCAAGATGGGATCAGACCGAACACGATGGGACCGAGACCAGGGCGAGGGCCGTTGACCGTCGCCAGTCGAGGTGCGCCCGTATGGCGAGCCCAGCGTGTGAGGTGCGCCCGGCGCCAGGCGAGACGCCCGGCGCCATAACCAGGCGGCGGGTGCGGCGCCAGGCCAACCCGTCGCGGCGAGGTGCTGCGGCGCCAGGCGGGTGCCGCCAGCGCTTGAGGCCCAGCGGCGGAGTGCGCGGCGTAAGGCCACCCGTCGGCGAAGTGCGCCCGGCGCCAGGCGAGTGCCGCCATCAGCAGGCGACCAGCGTCCACAGGGTGCCGCGCCAGTCGGGTACGCCGGTGCCGAACCAGCCAGCGGCGGGTGCCGCCCGGCGCCAGGTCAGTTACCCGGCGGCGGCAGACGGCCGTCGCCCAGTGCCGTCGGCGCCAGGTCGGTGCCGCCGGTTGTCAGGCCATCTCGCGTCCGTGGGTTTTCCGTTGTTTGATCTCTTTCCCGTTAATTATTTCGTGCGGGAATTCTTCGATTTTGAAGGATCTTTAGCCGTAGATTTCGAGATAACCGTTTTTGACCCCAACATGTAGCACCTTTGAGACAGTCTTGAAGGTAGCAAAATGGCCTCCATAGGAAGATCCATGGCAATGTGAGAGGATTCCTTCAACTTCTTCTTCAGCCACCACTTTCTAAAAAATCTGATCTTTGCATAGGGTGTAGAGGTATGGTTCATCCCAATAGTATCTCTTCAGTCTTTGTAGAACTTCTTCTTCTCATACCCCGCAAGACCCAATGGCTCCTTCCCTGGCTAAGTAGTTAACCAAATCAGCATACCAAGGTCCCTTCTCTTCAGCTGCCTTAACCTCTTCAATCTTCTTGTGAGAATCCAGCATGGCCACAATAGCATCACTCTCTTTGTTCTCAACCACTTGGACCTCTTTATCCACTGTCAAAGCATGCTGCAAAGGGTCCCTTATTACCAACTCTCCAAGTGCCAATTCCTCAAGAAGATCATCAGCAAGTGCTTCCATCTCTTCTATGTAAAACACTTGGCCTTGCACAGTTGACCTCTTCATTACCTCATTTATGTCAAAATGGAGAGTGTGCTCTTTCCCCAAATGAAGATCAATCTTGCCTTCCTTCACATTGATAAGGGCTCCTCCTGTGGCTAAGAATGGTCTTCCAAGGATCAAGGGGTCTCTAGCTTCTTCATCCATCTCAAGAACAACAAAATCAGTAGGAATCTCACAATTTCCCACCATCACAGGGAGATCTTCAAGGATACCAATAGAGAATTTGACTGAGCGATCAGCAAGCACCAAAGAGAATTTACACTTCTTGTATTGGCTGAACCCAAGCTTCTTGGCAACATATAGAGGCATGAGACTGACACTAGCTCCCAAAACACATAGACATCTCTCAAACATCAAAGGACCAATGGCACAAGGTAGGGTAAAGCAGCCTGGATCCTCTAGCTTCTTAGGGATTGTCAGTCTCTGGATGATGGCACTGCACTCATGAGTAAGAACCATCATGCCTTCCATTTCCTTCTTCTTGGCAGCCACAGTATCCTTCAAGAACTTGCTGTATTGAGGGACAAGCATGAAGGCATCAATGATGGGCATTGTGACTTGAAATTCACTCATTTGCTTCTCAAAGAGTGCTTTGTACTTCTCAAAAGTTGCTTCTTGAATCTTCCAGAAATGGCAGCTTAGGTTCATAAGGAGGAGGAACAAAGACTCTTTTGTTGGAGTGGCAACTTCACCATGCTTTAGTGTTTTCTTCTCTTCTCCAACCTTTCCTTTACCCTTAGCTTCAACAATCTTTTCTAGAATCTCCTCATCAACCTTCTCATCTACAATCACAACATCATCAATGTTGATGGCCACTGTAAGACCGATCCCGGCCAACTAGGCATGGTGTGACGCTTTCGGTTTATACACTGACCGAACCAATAAATTTTTTTCGTCCTTTATTCCAAACATCGCCCATAGGCGAGGGCTAACTCAGATCTAAGCTCAAGACTACCGCAGTCAATTCCTAGCTTAGATCAATTCAACACATACGCAGCGAATAACAACTATATCCATTGGTCTAGAACCAATCTAGCACTGGTCGGTCGAATCACCCTAGCCTTGGTTAGTATACACAACTACCACTAGCTCCAAAGGGTTGATCCTGAACTAGACCAAGTCATACAGATCCGAGGTTCCATTCCCTAATCCATTCTATCTAGATCTAAGCAACATTGCTAGATCAATCTTCTATAGAACCCAGCATGGCCAAGGAAGCTCCTGATGTCTTTCACTGCTTTCGTGGTGGCAAGCTGACCATCACTTCAATGCCCTTTTCTGAAATTTTATGCCCAAGCACAATCCCTCTTTGACCATGAAGTGACACTTCTCCCAATTCAGCACAAGGTGGGTGTCTTCACATCTCTGTAGGACCCTGCACAAGTTAGACAAACAAGCAGAAAACGAAGATCCGTAGACAGAGAAATCATCCATGAATACCTCCACTATATCCTCAATAAGATCCGAAGATAGACATCATGCACCTTTGAAAGGTTGCTGGAGTATTACATAACCCAAATGGCATCCTTCGATAAGCAAAGGTGCCATAGGGGCATGTGAATGTTGTCTTCTCTTGATCATTGGGATGTATGGGGATTTGGAAGAACCCTGAATACCCATCAAGACAGCAATAGAAGCGATGGTTTGCAAGTCTCTCAAGCATTTGATCAATGAATGGCAAAGGAAAATGATCCTTTCTAGATGCAGAGTTGAGCTTTCTATAATCAATACACATCCAGGGCTGCCCGCTACGTGGGCCGCTGGCCAGGCCAGCCCGTCGCGGCCAGTGCCGCCCGGCGCCAGGCGAGTGCCGCCCGGCGCCAGGCCAGCCCGTCGCGGCCAGTGCCGCCCGGCGCCAGGTCGGTGCCGCCGGTTGTCAGGCCATCTCGCGTCCGTGGGTTTTCCGTTGTTTGATCTCTTTCCCCGCTAGTCGCCAGGCGGGAATTCTTCGAAGTTTGAAGGATCTTTAGCCGTAGATTTCGAGATAACCGTTTTTGACCCCAACATAAAGCACCCAGACAGTCTTGAAGGTAGCAAAATGGCCTCCATAGGAAGATCCATGGCAATGTGAGAGGATTCCTTCAACTTCTTCTTCAGCCACCACTCTTCTAAAAAATCTGATCTTTGCATAGGGTGTAGAGGTATGGTTCATCCCAATAGTATCTCTTCAAGTCTTTGTAGAACTTCTTCTTCTCATACCCCGCAAGACCCAATGGCTCCTTCCCAGTGGCTAAGTAGTTAACCAAATCAGCATACCAAGGTCCCTTCTCTTCAGCTGCCTTAACCTCTTCAATCTTCTTTCCAGTCTCAATAACTGCCACCACTGACATGATAGCCATGACATGCTCTTGTCTAAGTCCCTCATCAATAGGGATTCCACCTTCAATCCTCAGCCTGGATAAGTGATCAGCAACTCCATTCTCAATCCCTGGCTTGTCTCTAATCTCCAAGTCAAACTCTTGAAGCAAAAGGATCCACCTTAGTAATCTTGGCTTGGCATCCTTCTTGGCTAGGAGATGTCTCAAAGCTGCATGGTCAGTATAGACAATGACCTTGGAACCCACCAGGTAGCTTCTGAATTTTTTAAAGGCAAAGACATGGTCAGCATCTCTTTCTCAGTTGTGGCATACTTCATCTGTGCATCATTCAGGGCTTGGCTAGCATAATAAATCACATGAGTCTTGTGATCCTTCTTCTGCCCCAGGACAGCCCCAACAGAAAAGTCACTAGCATCACACATTATCTCAAAAGGGAGGTCACAATCAGGTGGCTGGACAATGGGAACACTAACAAGTTCACCCTTTATCTTCTTGACTGCCTCAAGACAATCTTCATCAAAGCTGAAAGTGGCCTCCTTGCACAGCAACTTGGTCATTGGTCTAGCAATCTTTGTGAAGTGCTTGATGAATCTTCTATAGAACCCAGCATGGCCAAGGAAGCTCCTGATGTCTTTCACTGTCTTTCGTGGTGGCAAGCTGACCATCACTTCAATGCCCTTTTCTGAAATTTTATGCCCAAGCACAATCCCCTCTTTGACCATGAAGTGACACTTCTCCCAATTCAGCACAAGGTGGGTGTCTTCACATCTCTGTAGGACCCTGCACAAGTTAGACAAACAAGCAGAAAACGAAGATCCGTAGACAGAGAAATCATCCATGAATACCTCCACTATATCCTCAATAAGATCCGAGAAGATAGACATCATGCACCTTTGAAAGGTTGCTGGAGTATTACATAACCCAAATGGCATCCTTCGATAAGCAAAGGTGCCATAGGGGCATGTGAATGTTGTCTTCTCTTGATCATTGGGATGTATGGGGATTTGGAAGAACCCTGAATACCCATCAAGACAGCAATAGAAACGATGGTTTGCAAGTCTCTCAAGCATTTGATCAATGAATGGCAAAGGAAAATGATCCTTTCTAGATGCAGAGTTGAGCTTTCTATAATCAATACACATCCTATGACCAGTTATGGTTCTAGTTGGTATCAATTCATCCTTGTCATTTTTAACCACAGTGATACCACCTTTCTTTGGAACTACATGCACAGGAGATACCCATTTAGAATCTGAAATAGGGTAGATAACACCAGCATCTAAGAGCTTAAGAATCTCCTTCTTTACAACATCCTTCAGGTTAGGATTCAACCTTATTTGATGCTCTATAGAAGTCATTGATTCATCCTCTAGATGTATCCTATGCATGCACAAAGAAGGTGATATCCCCTTAATATCATCTAGTGAGTACCCAATTGCCTTTCTAAACTTTTTAAGTGCATTTAAAAGTTGAGAAAGTTCAAGTTCAGTAAGTTCACTACTCACAATGACAGGATATGACTCATTAGGGCCTAGAAATGCGTACCTTACACCATGGGGAAGAGGTTTTAGCTCCACTTTTGGTGCCTTGAGCTCACTCCAATCATCTTGTTGGGTGTCTTCTTGTTGAGTGGCTGTGGCAGTTTGGTGCACCTCTTGTGTGAGCTCCTTATACTGGCCTTTGTCTTCAATCTTCTTGTGAGAATCCAGCATGGCCACAATAGCATCACTCTCTTTGTTCTCAACCACTTGGACCTCTTTATCCACTGTCAAAGCATGCTGCAAAGGGTCCCTTATTACCAACTCTCCAAGTGCCAATTCCTCAAGAAGATCATCAGCAAGTGCTTCCATCTCTTCTATGTAAAACACTTGGCCTTGCACAGTTGACCTCTTCATTACCTCATTTATGTCAAAATGGAGAGTGTGCTCTTTCCCCAAATGAAGATCAATCTTGCCTTCCTTCACATTGATAAGGGCTCCTCCTGTGGCTAAGAATGGTCTTCCAAGGATCAAGGGGTCTCTAGCTTCTTCATCCATCTCAAGAACAACAAAATCAGTAGGAATCTCACAATTTCCCACCATCACAGGGAGATCTTCAAGGATACCAATAGAGAATTTGACTGAGCGATCAGCAAGCACCAAAGAGAATTTACACTTCTTGTATTGGCTGAACCCAAGCTTCTTGGCAACATATAGAGGCATGAGACTGACACTAGCTCCCAAAACACATAGACATCTCTCAAACATCAAAGGACCAATGGCACAAGGTAGGTAAAGCAGCCTGGATCCTCTAGCTTCTTAGGGATTGTCAGTCTGGATGATGGCACTGCACTCATGAGTAAGAACCATCATGCCTTCCATTTCCTTCTTCTTGGCAGCCACAGTATCCTTCAAGAACTTGCTGTATTGAGGGACAAGCATGAAGGCATCAATGATGGGCATTGTGACTTGAAATTCACTCATTTGCTTCTCAAAGAGTGCTTTGTACTTCTCCAAAAGTTGCTTCTTGAATCTTCCAGGAAATGGCAGCTTAGGTTCATAAGGAGGAGGAACAAAAGAAGACTCTTTTGTTGGAGTGGCAACTTCACCATGCTTTAGTGTTTTCTTCTCTTCTCCAACCTTTCCTTTACCCTTAGCTTCAACAATCTTTTCTAGAATCTCCTCATCAACCTTCTCATCTACAATCACAACATCATCAATGTTGATGGCCACTGTAAGACCCGATCCCGGCCAACTAGGCCGCGGTCGACGCCTTACGTCGCTCGGTTTATACACTGACCGAACCAATAAATTTTTTTCGTCCTTTATTCCAAACATCGCCCATAGGCGAGGGCTAACTCAGATCTAAGCTCAAGACTACGCAGTCAATTCCTAGCTTAGATCAATTCAACTATCATGGCGGAATAACAACTATATCCATTGGTCTAGAACCAATCTAGCACTGGTCCGGTCGAATCACCCTAGCCTTGGTTAGTATACACAACTACCACTAGCTCCAAAGGGTTGATCCTGAACTAGACCAAGTCATACAGATCCGAGGTTCCATTCCCCTAATCCATTCTATCTAGATCTAAGCAACATTGCTAGATCATACCTTTGCCACATCCACGGAGCTTGTTAGCTCTTTGTCTCAGCTGACTTAGCTTGCTTATACCTGCATAAACTCTTCCCTTGGGTTCCTAGTCATTCAGCCAACCATCCCCACAGACTAAGTACCTTTGGGAAGTCTTCAGCTGCAAAAACGACGTCAAGCAAACATGCTATAAAAATTAATTAAAATTCATGACAATTTATGATAAATCCCAACTAAGAAGAATCCATAATCAGAATCTACAGAACCGGCCTTGATCCTATAGATCTCGGCCAAATTCAGTCAAACCGGCCATAACTGACCACCTTCAAATCAATTAGGAAAAACCCAATAAAATTCATGATAAATCACCACTAAGAATAATCCATGGTCAGATCTCCATGAATCTCTCTGGATCATATAGATCTCGACCATGACCAATCCGGCCGATGGCCAAGGACTTCATACCTGAACCGGCCAAGGCCTGGTTTAGTACCACCATGTCTCAGGCGTGTGCTCCCCTGGAACCAAGTCCTTTCATGGACTAACAAGGCCCATCAGATCCTAAGTAAAACAACCAACCACCCCACATGACTCAGAACTGATGAGTCTTCACACTTCCTAACCGGCCATGGAACCATGTCCCACTGAACCTGATTAGTATTGCTCTTACCACCGGTTCATCCTATGATCAATCATATCAGACACCTTGATCCAACACCTATGGATCAGGTCGTCCATCCTTACCCATGATCAGATCACACACGGCCTTCTCTGTATAAACACACAAGCTCCATACTTGTGGTCCATGACCACCAGTACTAGCCTTTCACATCTCATGTGCATGTTGTTGGTTCCAAACGAATTGGACCTTGCACTCCACATGGTTCCTCTGATACTAGGACCCCCATGTGTCTCATCAATGGATCGGATCCATGGTTCACACCATGATCAAACCCAACATCAAACTATGATCCATCATGGATCACTTTCCAATGAACATCATCTAACTATCACCCCACATGGATGAAGTAGATCAACAATTATCCGCCCCTCCTCTCAGGGTTCTGGATCCTTAGTTTACATCACAATATATGGTCTTCAAGGGGCGTGCCTTACCTGGCCTTAACAGCACCACAAGAGACATAAACATAAACAGGAAAGTAAGTATCAAATATGTTACCTTATACTTGATCTTATTAGATCATGTGTTTCCCCTTATCAAGTCCGGCCATGCTCCTCCAGAGCACGCTTCCATCAAGCCCTTATCACAGACTTACAGTATTGATAAGATCCCATCATAGGTCGTACCCATCATCCCTTCCATGGAACTTCCATGAAAACAGTTTCTGCACTGCATCCACCTTCAAGACTGTTCCTGCCTTTGGGAGTGGAGTCTGGCCTTCTGCCTTTTCTCTTAACCATCTGTGGGTTCCCAGACCGTAGAGGAAGCCCAGGTAATGATCATACATGATCAAAACCCATCCAAAAGTCGTTCATCACTTCCCCCTTTGTTTCCTCTGAAACTGCCTTTCCACACACATCTGACTTCAAGGCTGTCTCTGCCCATGGAAGTGGAATCCGGCCATCCCTCTTCTTTCCAGGCTATTTGCGTGTCTTCTATGGATGTAGAGGAATCCCAGGGCGTGGCAAACAATAATCAAAACTCACCAGAGGGTCGTTCTCAACTCCCCCTCTTGATTGCTCCCAAATCTGCCCTTTTGCTGCCTTCACATCTCTCTCTTTTTCTCTCTGGAAATTGTCTGAGTTTCCTTCTTTTTTTCTTATCAATTTCGACAGACTGGTGTAAAAATGGAGAAGAAATCAATGATAACTCCTTTTCCGAACTGCCTGGTCGAGCAGTTTCTAAAAAATAAAGGAAGGGAGCATTTTCTTCCCATAACCGCCCATAACTGCCCATTGGCAGTTTTCTTTCCTTTTCTCCCTTTTAAATTTTGAAACCTGAGCCTTAGCTCACACTCCTGGAAGCTTGCCAACTCCCTGTTCCGTGACTAAGACAAAATTGGTCAAACCACCTTGCACCCGGACCATCAGCTCGCCCAGTAACCGCCCTGACCCGACCACACTGTTCCGGACCAGAACACTTCCTCCAGCTGAGTTGAGCTGACAACCAAATGTTCCCAACTGAGTGAGCTAGTCCTCCAGCTCCTGTGAGCTGGTCACACTTAGGTGAGCTAACTTCCAGCTGCACCTAGCTGATCGAGCCCGATCCAAACCTCGTCCAGCTTCTGGATCACTCGTCCAGCTCCTTTACACTAGTTTCTTTCACATCCTGGTTAAGTCTCAGCTTCCTGATGCCCTTAACATTCCTTATTGGACCATGATACACTTGTCTCAAGGTCTTACGACCTGACTGGTACGTCTCCTAGCACCATGGTCCGTCCGGACGATCCTATCTAGGATCGGGGACATGACAGCCACCCCCCCCCCCACTTAGTGTGTCACCATCCTCGGGGAGAGCTCTTGGAGGTAACTCTCTACCAATTCTCAAAGTGATTGCCTTCATTGGCTCCTTGGGTTTTTGCTCAGCCTTTCCTGGTAGTGTTCCTTGTTGGCGACTTGGCTGAGAGTTCATAGAAGCAAACTGATTCTCCAAAGCTCTTTGTGGGAACCGAAATTCACACCGTCAATTTCCGATAAATAAGATTGCGGAGGAAAGCCAAGTAAACCCGACTTTCCTTGAAGGTCCGGATTCTCTGCGTTGCCACACGAAATCAATAAAGTAAATAGGAGACAAAGATGGGAATTTTAATATTTGCCCGAAGGCGTTTTATTAGATGAAAGATACGAGTACAAAGATTCTCCGAAAGACAAAGAGATTTGCGATTAAAGAAAAAGGTAGAGTCGCAGGCAGCCAAAACGTCCTAAGCCTTGCTCCGCTAGTCTAACCGCCTAAACTCTAGTTCTTCTAAGCTAGCAGGATGCTCTAATTCTAATTTTCGGATCCCCTTCTCCTCTGCTCTTGCTCTCCTTATATATCCACTCCAAGGTCGGTTTGCCTTAGGATGATGGACCTCGCCTTTGGGCCCAAGCTTATCTCTTCAGGAAATATTCCATTTTCGTCGGTCTACATAATTATCCTCGAGTTTTCCGCTATTTTTCGGTGACTTGATGTTTATCCGACGTTCGGGAAATCGGATAAACCGTCATAGCCTGATTGGGCCTGAATCCTTAAAATCGTAAGTAAGTCCGTGGACTTGTCTTAAGTCGTTGAACGTTTTATACGATTTCTCGGAAAGACTATCTTTCTCGTAAAATAAACCGTATAGCTTAAAGGATCGATGTTCAAGTTAATCGATATTTATTTTATCACGATATCTTCTCGAGAAATCAATCCTTCTAGTTTTGTCGTAAAACATCGAGGACGCATTCCAACCGAATCGAAGATGTTCATTCCATAGCCGTGATCGTACCAAACTCACGAGGATCAATCAAACAAGCCAAGATGGGATCAGACCGAGCATGATGGGACCGAGACCAGGACGAGGGCCGCCGACCGGCGCCAGGTCGGGTGCCGCCGGGCGCCAGGTCGGGTGCCGCCGGGCGCCAGGTCGGGTGCCGCCGGGCGCCAGGTCGGGTGCCGCCGGGCGCCAGGTCGGGTGCCGCCGGGCGCCAGGTCGGGTGCCGCCGGGCGCCAGGTCGGGTGCCGCCGGGCGCCAGGTCGGGTGCCGCCGGGCGCCAGGTCGGGTGCCGCCGGGCGCCAGGTCGGGTGCCGCCGGGCGCCAGGTCGGGTGCCGCCGGGCGCCAGGTCGGGTGCCGCCGGGCGCCAGGTCGGGTGCCGCCGGGCGCCAGGTCGGGTGCCGCCGGGCGCCAGGTCGGGTGCCGCCGGGCGCCAGGTCGGGTGCCGCCGGGCGCCAGGACGCCTTTGCCTTCCGTGGGTTTTCCGTTGTTCGATCTTTCCCCGTTAGTCGTTAGATGCGGTAAATCTTTGAGTTTGAAGGATCTTTAGCTGCGGATTTCGAGATAAACGTTTTTGACCCCAACAGTTAGCCCCAGCTCGTAAGATCGGAGGCGATTTTTTCGGGCGAGTGATTCAATTTTTGAAAATCAGAATTTTCGGCTAAGGATTTTTCCGCAGAAACCCGTGGTCATCACCCCCCTTTTCTTATAAATAGCCAACCTTCCCTTCTCATTCTTCACATCTTTTCAAATTCTCTCTTCTTCTCTCTCAAGAAAGAAAATATCTTCATCCCAAGTTGAAAAGAATGATTCTGATGTTGAGATGGGTGAGGCCGCCAAGCCCGCCGGTTCCGCCAGCTGCCCGCCGCTCAGGCCGCTCAGAGGCTACTCCGTCCCTCATTGATGGGTTTGATTCTTTCAAGGCTAAGCTATCGCGGTGTAGTGCTGCGAAAGGCTCAAAGCTGGCGAGGACTGAGACGCCGATGTTCCTTCAGCGGCTCCAACTCCTTTACTGTTTCTCCGATCTCTTTGCTCCTTGACGCGCCGCTGTTCCTCGGTTCCCAGCCCGAAGTCCCATCCGATGCCCTCCCATCTGCGGAAGGGGCTATTGTTCCCGAACAGACTCTTGATGTTCAGGTCCATCCATAGGGTTCTTCGACTGCTCCGATCGTGATCTCCAGAAGAGAGGATGCGATAGAATCTGCACCTCTTCCCCCGGCGAAGAGGGAACTTGTCTTGGGACTGCCAGCGGCTGGTGCCGCCGCTACCCAAGGGAAGGGCAAGGGCTGGTGCGCATCCGAGCAAAAAGAAGCGGGTGCGAAGAGCGCAGGAGAGCTTAACTCTCGAGTCAAGGTGCGCCATCGCTCCAAGGTTCGATTTTAATCTGTCCGCAATTCTTGTATTGCTTTCTTCTTTTTACGATGATACTTACTCCTTCTTTTGCGGACAGTTTGTGTCGCTGATTGACGGAATGCTAGGTGAGTGCGGTCGGAAGTCATTCGCCATCGGGCGATTTGGAGTCGCCGCAGGAAGCGCTGAAGCCGCATTCACGGCCGCATTGCAGCATCGTCGAGGACACCCATGCCGCCTGTGACGCCCCAGCTTGAGGTTAAGTATCAGTGATCTTGGCGTGACCTTGGGAAGACCGCGAAGTTCGCTACTCAAGGTGAAGAAGGAGAAGAGGAGCAACTCTAAGTCCGCCGCCTTCGTGAGAAGATCCGACTCATGAGGAGATGAATGCCCGTAGATCCTCGGAGGTTGCCGATGCCCGCAACGACTTTTTTGGTCGTCTGACAAGGATGGCCACCCTGTTTGAGTCCTTGATAGCCATCCGCAAGAGGGACTTGGCTTTAGCGGGGATCGAGGGGAGTTTGAGCGAGCTCGAGTTGCTTCGAGGTAATGAGGCCCCGTCTTTGGACTTGGAGGAAGCCAGACTATCGTCCTGCAAAGGAGAGTGGGCGGCCACCAAGGGAGATTTCGATTCGATCCTTGCTGGCCTGCAGGTTTAATGCACCTTGGCCGACCAAGACTCAGAAGATCAGGAGCGCACGGGAGAAGATTGCGAGGCTGGCGTGGACGAGGCGGGTAGTGGCGATGCGACCGAGGGAGGCGACGGCGAGGCTATCCCATGATGTATTTACCGGGACTGGCCGTTGGTGGCTTCGAATCCCTGCCCCTTTTTGGGGTTTTGTTTGAACTTTTGCGGTGTCAATCTATGAAACGTTTTCGATTATTTATGAACTTCGGTTTTTTGAAGTATGAGAAAGAGGGTGTGAGTTGTCGTCTCATTCCTAGTTCCCCGATGATCACCGTACCTATTGTTTGCATAAAGCAAAATTTTCCGCGGTTTACAGATTTACGCGAGAAGTTCGTGAAACAAACATGCTTAAGTGAAGAGACAAATTTTTGGATCTCGTATACCATACTATGTCTGTGAGATGTCAAGATCCAGCGTTGCTGGGTTTAGGGCATGACCTAGGTTTACTCTCGGACTGAGGCTTTGCGATGACAAATCGGCTTTTGTTTTGCCTGTTTGCGATTTTAACCTGACTCGTACCGTTTAAAATCCGCCAATTGTTGTCGGCTTATATGATTTGTTTAAGCGTGAGTCGAGCTACTTCCTTCTGAAGAGCTAGACCAAAATTTTGGATTTCTTGTATAGCTATGTTTATCCTTGTCGGATGTAAGAGAGCCTACCCCTCGAAGGCTGCTATTTGTCTGTTTAGGGCGTTAGATTTCGTTTGTTGTGATCAGCAACAACGAAATGATACCGCTTTGAGGTGCGCTTAGATGTTCAGAGATCTAAGATTTCGCTCGCAATGTTTTATGGAAAGAATGTCCTTCAGCGTTAGCGGCGTCTCGCAGTGCTGAAGGTCGATTTTTCCTTATGCGCATCTCGTGTTGAAGCGCTAAGCGGGCTTTTGGGGATGTCTTTGCGAATGTTAGCAGCCAGAAAACTGTTGTTTCCGCTTTGGACGCAGGACCAAGGGGTCGCAGAATTCACCCGTGGAGAAACGTCTACATTCATTTTGCTTTGTGAAGTGTTGGCCCTCGGGATTTGTTTTTTTTTTGGATGTGATAATCGCTTAGTGGATACTGGATCCGTTGTTATGGCCGTTTCGGCTGATTTGAAAAGTCGTGAAAAGTTTCAAAATTTTAGAGTCTTGAAATTTGTGGGAGTATCACGGTATCGTACCCACTCCCCTCTTTTAATTGGGGGATAGCTGAATCCGCCCGGTTGGCGAGTTGCCCTCGATACCCTTGTCTAGGGATCAAGCCATCTCGTAGTTCTTTTGTACCACGTTTTATCGTTTAGTGGTAGTATTTTTTGAGGTGCATCGCATTCCAAGTTCTCGGGATTTTGACGTCTTGCATGTTTGCGATTTGGTATGAACCTGGTCGGACTACTTTTATGACTTTGTACGGTCCTTCCCGGTTGCTCCCGGTTTTCCTGCGTTTAGTTGGCGGTGTTTTGGAAGACTTTATGAAGACTAAATCGCCTTCTTTGAACCTGCGATGGCGTGCGTTTGAGTTGTAGTACCTTGCGGCGTGCTGGTAATTCTGGATTCGAATGAGTGCCTGGTCGCGGCGTTCATTGATGAGGTCGAGATTGTCCAGCATCATAGCGTCGTTTAAATCCTCTCTTTCGGGGAGGAATCTTCTCCGTACTCCGGGGAATTCTACTTCCGCGGGGATCATGCATTCCGTTCCGTAAACGAGGGCGAATGGAGTTTCACCCGTAGCCCGTCTTGGGGTTGTACGATGCGACCAAAGAACTCCTTCGAGCTCCTCGCCCATCGCCCTTCTTGGCGTCTTCTTGAGTCCGTCAAGGGCGGTCTTGTTGATGGTTTCCGCCTGTCCGTTGCATTGCGAATATCTGGGAGTTGACTTCGTAAGTCGTATTTTCCATTTTAGCAGAATGTTTCGAATCGGCGAGATAAATTGAGATCCGTTATCTGTTACGATTTCGTATGGGACCCCATGTCTAGTTATGATATGTTTCCGCACGGTTCTCGACTTGTGTGTCTTTGATACTTGCGTAGGATTCTGCTTCTACCCATTTGGAAAAGAAATCCGTGAGGACTAGGAGGAAGCGTTTTTGTTTTGATGGGTGCATAGGTCCGACAATGTCCATGGACCATCGCATGAAAGGATAGGGGGACGAGATTGAAGAGAGGATTTCCGCGGGTTGATGGATTGTTGGAGCATGCCTTTGGCATTTCGCGACTTCGGGCTTAATTTCTCGCAGTCTTTACCATGGTTGGCCAATAATAACCGTGGCGTTTGATTTTGACTGCGAGATCTTCCGCCGAATGATTTCCGCATGATCCAGAATGGACCTCTTCCATGATTCTTCTTGCCCTTTCCCCTTAGCATGTCATGAGAGGACCAGAGAAACACCACTTATAAATTTCTCCTCTATCGCGGACGCACTGCACCGCTTTGGTTTTCACTTCTGAGCAGCCCATTTTGGATGTTCGATGAATTCGACCGATTATCCTTTGGAGCCCTGGATCTGAGCTTGGCGAGGGCAGCCAAGGCCGCCTGGACGCTTCCGAGGAATTTTGGTCAGAGGCGAACTGGTCGAAACTACGAGCCAGTTCTTGGACGAAGTTTTAGATACGCCCATCCTTTCGCCTCTTTGCCTCATATTCTCTGCTGTATTGATTGGCTTAATTAACCGAGAATCGCAGAAGCGTGAATATTACGGATTTTTAATCCATGGGCCAGCCGCAAGCCTGCGATGAGTGCTTTGTATTCTGCCTCATTGTTTGAAGCATGAAAAGCCAATCGGAAAGACTGTTCTAGGATTTCCCCGTTAGGAGAGGTGAGTCATATTCCGATTCCGGATCCTTGTTTGGACGAAGACCCGCCGACGGAGGACGCAAGTTGAGTTTGGTTCCTCGTTAGTCATGCCTCTAGTGGGTAACTCTACCAAGAAATCCGCAAGTACTTGGGACTTTGCACATGTCCTTAGGCGATATTCGACGTCAGATTCACTCAGTTCGATTGCCCATTTTGCGAGCCTACCAGATTGGCTCGGACTATGCAGGATTATCCGCAGTGGGAACGTTGTGAGAACCACTATTGTATGAGACTGGAAATATGGTCTTAGTTTTCTTGCCGAGGTTATGACGGCGAATGCTAATTTTCCATTAGCGGTATCGAAGCTCGCGATCCAGTAATGTCTTGCTACGTAAAAGATTGGCTTTTGTTAGCGGCGTTCTTCTCGTATCGACGCCACCGACTGCTGCGGAAACTGCGATATAGAGTAAAGGGTTCACCTTCCACCGGTTTTGCGAGGACTGGTGGAGCGCCAGGTAATGTTTCAACTGTTGGAAAGCTTTTTCACATTGCTCGACCATTCGAACTTCTTGTTTCCCTTCAATGTTTCAGAAACGGTAGGCACTTATCCGTAGAGCGAGATGAAACGGTTCAAAGCGACTCTTCGGTTAGCCTCTGGACTTCGCTTGGTTCTCGGGGAGGCCATCTCTATCAGTCGTCAATTTGTTTAGGGTTGGCCTCGATTCAGCGATCGTTACGAGGTATCCGAGGAATTCTCCGATGCCACAGCGAACCTACATTTCGCGGGTTGAGTTTCATGTTATGCTGGTTGAGTCGTGCAAAACATTCCTCTAGGTGGGCTACATGATCGTGTTCGTCAAGAGATTTTACGAGCATATCATCGATGTATACCTCCATAGTTTTTCCGAGTTGCTCAGCAAACATTCTGTTGACGAGTCGCTGATACGTTGCACCCGCGTTTTTAAGACCGAAAGGCATTACCTTATAGCAATACGTTCCGTGGTCTGTGATGAACGACTTTTTTTCGCGGTCGTCGGGATTCATCATGATCTGATTGTAACCGGAAAAAGCGTCCATGAATGACAGAAGCTTGTTTCCCACGGTTGCTTCGACCAATCGGTCGATGTGCGGGAGCGGGAAGCAGTCCTTCGGACAGGCTTTATTCAAGACTCGCCACTTGCCGTTCTTCTTTTTTACCACGACAGGGTTGGCAAGCCAATCTGGATACCTAACTTCTGTTATCGACCCTACTTTGAGGAGTCTTTCGACTTCCTCGTTGACTGCGGTGGCACGCTCAGGTCCCAGCTTTTGTCTCTTTTGTTTTACGGGTTTGTGAGTCGGGTCGATGTTAAGTTCGTGACATGTTACGCTAATGTCGATTCCCGGCATATCCTCCGCAGCCCAAGCGTTCGAACTGAGGTTCTTTTTGAGGCATGCGATGAGCTCTGCTTTTATTGGTTCGCAGAGGTTAGCTCCGATTTCGACGCACCGTTCCAGGAAGGAATCGTCGAGGCAAATTGAGACCACCGGTTCGCAGGTTGGTTCACGCTTCCCTTCCAGGGCCTCAGCTCTTTGGGACTGCCAGAAGGTTTCTGGCGAGTCGTGAATCGTTTGCTTTTTCCGAGAGGTCTCGATTTCGGAATTTTTCCGTTTTAGTTCGGTAGCGAGGTAGATCTGCGCTGCTCCGTGACTACCATGTATTGTTTCGACCCCGAAAGGCGCCGGAACTTGAGGCATAGGTGGAATGTTGATGGGATCGCTCTCATGGAGTTTAGCCAGGAGTTCCAACTATCGCGTTGTCTGACGTTGGACCATCGATCACCAGGAATTCCATGTTTTGGCGGCGGCTCGGCTCGACTAGGAGGTTAGTCGAGCCGAGGGTCATAATTTCTCGAGTCGAATACTGGCTGGGGTCGCCTCGAAGGATGCTTAGATCGGCCCATCCTCTCGAGGGTGCTTTTATAGATAATATTAGCCGAGCATCCGGTGTCGACTAATACCCTTGCTACGTCAATATCCTGGATCGTGAGTTCTATTACGAGGAGATTGTTGTGAGGTTTGGCCATACTGGCCGTTGCTCGATCCTCGAAAGATACGATGTTGCGGGCTGACGAAGAAGCCATACTGAATTTCGATCGATTGGTGGTTTTCGGGTTAGAGAATCCGTCTTCCCCTCCTTCTAGCGCCAAACTGTGGGAACCGAAATTCACACCGTCAATTTCCGATAAATAAGATTGCGGAGGAAAGCCAAGTAAACCCGACTTTCCTTGAAGGTCCGGATTCTCGCTGCCACACTAAATCGATAAAGTAAACAGGAGAAAAAGATGGGAATTGTAATATTTGCCCGGCGCTTTATTAGATGAAGATCACGAGTACAAAGATTCTCCGAAAGACAAAGAGATTTGCGATTAAAGAAAAAAGTAGAGTCGCAGGCAGCCAAAACGTCCTAAGCCTTGCTCCGCAAGTCTAACCGCCTAAACCCTAGTTCTTCTAAGCTAGCAGGATGCTCTAAGTCTAATTTTTGGATCCCCTTCTCCTCTGCTCTTGCTCTCCTTATATATCCACTCCAAGGTCGGTTTACCTTAGGATGATGGACCTCGCCTTTGGGCCCAAGCTTATCTCTTCAGGAAATATTCCATTTTCGTCGGTCTTCGTAATTATCCTCGAGTTTTCCGCTATTTTTCGGTGACTTGATTTTTATCCGACGTTTGGGAAATCGGATAAACCGTCATAGCCTGATTGGGCCTGAATCCTTAAAATCGTAAGTAAGTCCGTGGACTTGTCTTAAGTCGTTGAACGTTTTATACGATTTCTCGGAAAGACTATCTTTCTCGTAAAATAAACCGTATAGCTTAAAGGATCGATGTTCAAGTTAATCGATCTTTATTTTATACGATATCTTCTACGAGAAATCCAATCCTTCTAGTTTTTGTCGTAAAACATCGAGGACGATTCCAACCGAATCGAAATATGTTCATTACATAGCCGTGATCGTACCAAACTCACGAGGATCGATCAAACAAGCCAAGATGGGATCAGACCGAGCATGATGGGACCGAGACCAGGGCGAGGGCGTTGACCGGCGCCAGGTCGGGTGCCGCCGGCGCCAGGCGGCCAGCGTGGCAGCGTGCCGCCGGCGCCAGGTCGGGTGCCGCCGGCGCCAGGTCGGTGCCGCCGGCGCCAGGTCGGTGCCGCCGGCGCCAGGTCGGGTGCCGCCGGCGCCAGGCGGCCAGCGTGGCAGCGTGCCGCCGGCGCCAGGTCGGGTGCCGCCGGCGCCAGGTCGGTGCCGCCGGCGCCAGGCCGGTGCCGCTGGCGCCAGGTCGGGTGCCGCCGGCGCCAGGTCGGGTGCCGCCGGCGCCAGGTCGGGTGCCGCCGGTGCCGTGACGCCTTCCCGCCCGTGGGTTTTCCGTTGTTCGATCTTTTCCCCGTTAGTCGTTCGTGCGGGAAATCTTTGAGTTTGGAAAGATCTTTAGCCGCGGATTTCGAGATAACCGTTTTTGACCCCAACACTCTTATATTGTTGTTTAGCTCAGTATAGCTGCTATCAATCTTGGAGTGAACAGTCTTGAACTCATGGCCAATGTCCTTGGCTGTTCTAGCTTGACCTTCCAAAATTTGTTTGAACATAGCTTCCATAGATGAATCTTGAGCTTTAGCTTTGGGAGGAGCTACCTTGAGCTTGAGTAGGCTGATTTCCTTGATTGGTAAAACCAGGAGGAGGATTCTGCCTAGGCTGGTAGTTCCCTTGCTGAGTGTTTTGCTTGGGTTGATAGCCTCCTTGCTGGTTGTTGGGATAAGACCTTTGCTGGTAGTTGTTGTACTGAAAGTTAGGCTCCTTCCTGTACCAAGTACCATTGTTGTTGATGAAGCAAAGCTCTTTTTGCCCTTCTAACCCATCAACTTCATTAACCTTAGGAGGAGTTTCCTGACTACAACCACCCACAAAGTTGATCTGCTCTTTTTTGGCTTGGTTAGCAATCAGCAAGTCTATCTTCTCTTGCAAGGATTTGATTTCCTTCTTGGTCTGGTTGTCATCTGCTCTGGTGGTTCTATCAGCTCTCTCATGTTCTCCACTGTAAACTGAGTCACTCTTCACCATGTTGTCAACCAGCTCCTCAGCATCTTCTTCAGACCTGCCCAGGAAGAAACCATTGCTTGCTGTATCCAATCTTGGGAAGCCATGGTGTGGGCACTTAGCTTGATACCCCTTGAACCTCTCCCATGCTTCACTAAAGCTTTCAAAGTTCTTCAGCTGGAAACTAGAGATCTCATTCCTCAGCTTGGCTGTCCTTGATGTGGAGAAGAACTTCTCCAAGAAGGCTTTCTTGCAATCATCCCAAGTAGTGATGGAGTCACTAGGTAGAGATTTCTCCCATTGGCGTGCCTTGTCTCCTAGAGAGAAAGGAAACAGCTTGAGCTTGAAGGCATCTTCGGACACACCATTGGTCTTGGACAAGCCGCAATAGCTATCAAACTTGTCCAAGTGATCAAATGGGTCTTCTACAGCCAAGCCATGGTACTTTCTGTTCTCAATCACACTCAACAACCCTGACTTGATCTCAAAGTTGTTAGCTTCCACAGCTGGTGCGCGGATGCCCGTCCTATTGCCATGAATGTGAGGACGGTAATAGGTGCCAATGGCTCTAGCTGGCCGTTGTGGGTGTTGTTGTTGCTGGCGCTGTGGTCCAAGGTTGTCAGCTCCTTGACCATTGCCATCTTGAGGTTGATGCTGGTGATCATCCATCTCAAACCCCAACCAGTGAATGTGAGCTTGTTGCTCTTCTTCTCTTCTCCTTCTTGCTATTTCCCTCTCAAGTGTAGCTATCTCTTCAACAGTGGGAACCAGGTTAGTTACACCCCTGCTTCTTGTGTTCATACACCTGAAAATAAAAGGAAGAGGCAAAAGGAGAATCAATATCACCAGAAAAGAAAAATGATTTAGTCTCAAGCAAGTGACTAAATCCCAATATCACAATCAACTTGGAATTTGGCAACGGCGCCAATTTGATGAAAGGACTTTTCTAAGGTCCTAATCAAATGATGTAGTATATAAGATTGTCGAACCAGTTCTAAGTGACCACAAAGCAAAGGAAATGCAAGTCCAAGCTTAATCTAAATGCAATCATTAAAGAGGATGATTATTAAACTAAGACAATAAGCAAAATGCAACAAAATGTAAACTTTCTTTCTTATGAGGAGAATGAGACCCATGGGTATAGGGACTTGATCTCAAATGATTAAGATTCAATCCAAGATGCTAACTTTTCAATCAATCTAATTCCTTATGCCTAGATAACAAAACTAAGCAAGCTCTATCTCTAGATGAATGCTCTTTTGCAATGATCACCCAAGTACACCAAATCTCTTTGGCTATAATGATCAAAGCAAGCATAAAGAATGAGTCTAATAGCAATCCCAGCTTCTTTGACAACTAATCTCTTAGGCAAAGCAAACTAAAAGCATAGATGAGTTGGTTCAGGCATTTCATAGAACACCTTTCGGGCATGAAATGCCTATGGCTCTATGTTTGAGAGGCCAACCCAAATATAGCATTAAGAATACCAAATCAATGCAAGGAAAGGATAGATCTAACACTAAGCACTTTGGATCTACACTTAATCACTCTCAATCACCCTAACCCATGTATCTAAATGGATCTACTCACTAATCCACATGCTTACTCTTAAATCCATGAGAGATTCAAGCTTAAACATGTAGAGAAAGAAAGGAGATGAAATCAAGCAATCAAGAACACAAAGATGAGATGAGATTATGAATCGAAGGTGAAACTTTACTCAAAAGGTTTGTGTTCTTGGATAGAAAATAACATAAGTCCCAAATTAGGATTGGTGCATAAAATTCGGTCAGGGGTGAACCAACACCATCCAACCCGGTCCACTCTACCCGGCCGTCCAGCTGGCCGCGTCCTTGCTCCGTCCGGGTTCACCAAGCCGGCCGTCTCACCCCGGTCTTCAGCACTCTCTTCACGGCCGGGTGCTCCAAGCCGGACAGGCCACCTCGGTCGTCCCTAGGTCTGGCCGCGTTCTGTCCTCCCGTCCGGGTGCTCTTACCCGGACACCACGTCCCCGGTCCGTCCGTCTGCTTCTCATCGTCCGGGTGCTTGGACCCGGACTGGCCACCCTGGACTGGTCTGCTCCGGCTTCCTCCTGACCGGGTGTCCTTACCCGGACGTGTCTACCCGGCCGTCCGTTCTCCTCTCCCGTCCGGTTGCTCGAGTCCGGATGCATCAACCCGGACGTGCTGATCAAATCTGATCCGACCGGGTATGTGTACCCGGTCTAGTCTACCTGGTCCAACTCTCAACTCTTGATTTCACTTCTCTTCTTATGGCCAATCTTGATTCTTCTCTTCTTTTTGGGTCATAAGGTTCCCAAACACCTCAAATCTCACCAAAGCACACTCCAACACCTGATAAGGACAAATGAATGCAAAATGATCCTAAACATGCCTAAACCTTAGCCTACAACTCAAAGAATGCAATAAAAAGATGGCTAAATAGATGAAAATATGCAAGACATCAATCTTGAGTCATATATGCCGATTTTCTTAACTTGTGTCGTGTTCGTAAAAAGGTCTTAGGCCATATCGGCCAGACCACTGGTACTTGTTGTTCGTGTGGTAGTCTTCTTAGTGTAGTTAAGTTTTGGTTAGGAGTCTAGTCTCTTAGATTTTTTCTAGAGATAATGTGTTGAGTTTGTTGTCGACAGTATGTTCAGACTACCATACAGTTGGGGAAAATATCCAGGTACCAGATTTCTCCAGCTTCGGACAAGGTACCTACTTCGGCCCCTGCATCGAAGAACCTGCTTCGGTACCTACCTCCAAGACGGACCCTAGAGCTAAAAGGAAGTTTTCCGCCTACAGAGATTCTTCCATATTTACGAATATGGAAGAGTTCCATCTACTTCAACCGACATCTACACCTATAAAAGGGACCCCAAAACCCTAGAAAAAGGAATTTGCACTTCGAGGCTGATAGATTAGGGTTTAGGCTAGAACTAGGGTTTATACACCAAATCATTGTAGTCCCTTCTCGATTGATCAACATAATCTTTTTAGTCTCGATTCTCTTCTTTTTGGGTCATAAGGTTCCCAAACACCTCAAATCTCACCAAAGCACACTCCAACACCTGATAAGGACAAATGAATGCAAAATGATCCTAAACATGCCTAAACCTTAGCCTACAACTCAAAGAATGCAATAAAAGATGGCTAAATAGATGAAAATATGCAAGACATCAATCTTGAGTCATATATGCCGATTTTCTTAACTTGTGTCGTGTTAAGTAAAAGGTCTTAGGCCATATCGGCCAGACCACTGGTACTTGTTGTTCGTGTGGTAGTCTTCTTAGTGTAGTTAAGTTTTGGTTAGGAGTCTAGTCTCTTAGATTTTTTCTAGAGATAATGTGTTGAGTTTGTTGTCGACAGTATGTTAAGTACCCGCCCATACAGTTGGGGAAAAATATCCAGGTACCAGATTTCTCCAGCTTCCGGACAAGGTACCTACTTCCGGCCCCTGCATCGAAAGAACCTGCTTCCGGTACCTACCTCCAAGACGGACCCTAGAGCTAAAAGGAAGTTTTCCGCCTACAGAGATTCTTCCATATTTACGAATATGGAAGAGTTCCATCTACTTCAACCGACATCTACACCTATAAAAGGGACCCCAAAACCCTAGAAAAAGGAATTTGCACTTCGAGGCTGATAGATTAGGGTTTAGGCGGCTAGAACTAGGGTTTATACACCAAATCATTGTAGTCCCTTCTCGATTGATCAACATAATCTTTTTTAGTCTCGATTCTCTTCTTTTTGATACAAATCTTCTAGTGTTCCGTAGTACTAAAACCACCCTACAAAAAAATACCATAACAGTTTGGCGCTAGAAGGAGGGGAGTAATCCAAACTACGTGACGATGGCACTAGAAGAAAATGATGATCAATCCGAAGCCACTCCGAGGGAAATCGAGCTGCTCAACCGACTCGATAACCTCCAAAGCCAGATCACCGAACTCCACAAGTCTCGAGAGGCGGCAAAGGACAATCCGGAGCTCCTCTAAGAAGTCCAAACCCTGAAGAGCAAACTTAACGAGCACTCCAAGCAGCTACAGCAAAGCGCCGAGAAGATGGGAGTCCTCGAAGCCGAAAACCTAGCTCTTCAGGATAAGAATCAGACTCGTGGAGAAGCTGGTAACAAACGACGAAGATTTCGAACCCGAGTTTGACCCATGCCTCCTCTCGACACGCCGACAAAGAAGAAGGAGCAGCTCATCGGTCCATTCCCGTGGATGAACCCGATAATGGAGACACAGTTCCTAGGAAGACTCGGACACATAGTGATAGCGACTCCGAGATGGAGGACGAAGAATACCCGCCCGACGATCCAGCGATCACGGATCCTGCCATGGCAGCTTACCTTGAGAAGATGTTCTCCGAGAAATTCAATACCATCCAGTCTATGGTAGAGAGGCTACCTGGAGTAGCTCCTCCCATTCGAAGAAGCGATCCTGGCTCCTACTCAGATACCCCGCTCATGGAGGAGATCGCATCGGTCGAGATGCCTCAGAAGTTCTCCTTCCCAGCGGTAAAGATGTACGATGGGACCAACGATCCCGACAACCATGTTGCTCAGTACAAACAGCGGATGCTGACTGTAGCGATCCCAAGGGAGCTAAGAGAGCCGACCATGTGCAAAGGTTTTGGCTCAACCCTCACGGGTCCTGCTCTCCAATGGTATATCAACCTCCCTACGAAGTCTATAAGGTCTTTTGCAGCGCTTAGCGATAAGTTCGTGGAGCAGTTTGCCAGCAGCGGAAGCCTGGAGAAGAGGTCTGACGATCTCTACGAAATTCTCCCGCATAGGGGAGAACCGCTCCAAACCTATATTGCGCGCTTCAATCAAGAGAAAGTGGCCATCCCAGAATGCAACGCGGAGACAGCTATCTCTGCCTTCAAGAAAGGTTTTCTCCCCGACGGAGATCTATACAAGGAACTGACCAAGTACCAAAGCAAGACCATGGAAGATGCCTTATCCTAGGCATGGGCACAAGTGAGATGAGAAGAAGATGTCATAAGTCCAGCCAAAGCTCAGCAGAAACAGGATGAAAAATAGGTCAAACAGCCGAGGAACGACCGTGATGAAGGACTTCACTCCAGACCTGCGAAAGAAGCAAGTAATCACTCCAGGGGCAGGTACCAGAACCGTCCCCTGGCTCGAGCTGAAGGCCTGGCCGTGTCAAACTGGCCCGACATCTCCCATCTGCCAATCTTAAAGCCTGAACTGGTCAATGTCCTGAGGCAGATGGGTCACCAAGTCAAGTGGCCCCCAAAGATGAAGGCCCCCGACTCCGATCGAAACCCTAACCGCTGGTGCGACTTTCACAATGATCACGGTCCTAAGACGGAAGACTGCATCGCCCTAAGTATAGAGGTTAACGAGCTTCTCAAGAAAGGACACCTGAAGGAGTTCCTCTCTGACAAGGCCAAGGATCTGCTGACCAAAGGAAGCACGAACCGCTCCGCTGGAGCGAACCATGCTTCGCCTCCACACCAAGATAGGGTGATACACGTTATCACAGGTGGCTCAGAAATAAGCGGGATCAGCCATGCAGCCGCAAAGAGAAGCACCCGATACGCCAGGAATGGTCAAGAAACAGGAGATCCGAAGCGCATGCTCCTGGGTACCGACGAGATCAGCTTCACCGCCAAGGAGCAGGAGAAAGTCCTTGCTCCCCATCACGACGCCCTGGTTGTCTCACTCACTGTAGCAGATTGCTTGGTGAAACGAATATTGATAGACAACGGTAGTTCCAGTATCATTATCTTCCGATCCGCCTACTCTGATCTAGGACTGGAAGAAGGAGCCTTGACAAAGCAGGTCACCCCGCTCATAGGCTTTAGCGGAGAAGTAAAGCACACCCTAGGAGAAGTCATCCTCCCAGTGGATGCCGAAGGAATCAATCTACCCACCAAGTTCCTGGTCATCGACTGTCCTTCTTCCTACAACATCATACTCGGAAGACCCTGGATCCATGATATGGGAGCCATACCTTCGACTCTCCATTAACTGGTAAAATTCCCGACCCCCTGGGGCATCCGAATGATCAGAGGGCATCAAGAGAATTCCAGAATCTGCTATCAGACCACCCTAAAGGGTAAGACCAAGGGCTTATAGCAATTACAGAAAGAGCTTCCAGCTCCGCACGCAGAAGAGCCAGAAGTAGAAGATATGGACGAGGTGCCCTTGGCAGAAGGGGATGCGACGCGAAGCCTACGAATAGGGTCCAAACTCCCAGAGGGATTGAGATGGAGGCTGATAGACTTCCTAAGATCTAACTCCGACTGTCTCGCGTGGTCTCACGAAGACATGCCAGGAATCGACCCTGAGATCATCATGCACAAACTGCAAGTAGATCCTCAATTCCCACTTGTTCGACAGAAGAGAAGAAAGTTCGCCCCCGAAAGGGACGAAATCATCAACAATAAAATAAAGAACCTGCTAGATGTCGGATTCATACGAGAAGTCCAATATCCGGAGTGGTTGGCCAACGTGGTAGTGGTGAAGAAGAAGAATGGAAAGTGGAGAGTCTGCATTGACTTCACTGACCTCAACAAATCATGTCCCAAGGATCCTTTTCTCCTGCCCCATATCGATAAGCTGGTCGACGCCACTGCAGGTCACGAGCTCATGAGTTTCATGGATGCATTCTCCGGCTATAACCAAATTCTCATGCACCCAGAAGACCAGGAGAAGACATCATTCATGACTTCCAGGGGCATTCATGACTTCACGGCAGCCCGCAAACTATGCCCCTACTTCCAGGCCCATCAAGTTGTAGTAGTGACTTCGTATCCTATCAAAGAAGTCCTCCACAAGTCCGAAGTATATGGACGCCTTGCTATGTGGGCAGTGGAGCTGGGAGAGTACGATGTTATCTTCCGGCCTGCCACTGCTATCAAGTCGCAGGTCTTGACCGATTTTATTGCTGAATTCTCTCCCTCCATGCTTCCGGCCTTGGAGCAAGAGATGAGCTTACACGGAAAAGAAGGAGAGAAAGGGGAATGGACACTCCACGTTGACGGTTCTAGTAATGTCATAGGCGCGGGGGTAGGAGTAGTCCTAATTTCACCAACTGGGAAATCAGCGTCAAGGGACGTAAGGTGCAACTTCAAAGCAACTAACAATGAAGCTGAGTATGAGGCCCTGATAGCGGGTCTAACGCTTGCAGAACAAATGGGAGCGGAAGATATTCAAGTCTTTAGCGATTCACAACTGATCATAAGTCAGGTCCAAGGAGATTATCAGGCGAAGGACGCAAGTAGTACCTACCCCAAAAACTGCCACCCAGGAGACCCCCTTTTCACTTGTTTATGGCATGGAATCCGTAGTTGAACAACAATCTCCGGACCTATGTCGCAAGAAGAAAACGACGAGCCTGGACCTACTAGTTGAAAAAAGGAAGGCTGGGCGCATAAGGCACGCATCCTACAAACAGAAACTAGCAAGGACCTACAACAAAAAGGTCAGAACCAGAACCTTCCAGCAAGGAGACTGGGTTCTAAGGCGAGTCTGCGACCATACGAGGGACAAATCAGCCGGAAAACTCGCCCCTGGGTGGGAAGGTCCCTACAAGGTAATCGAGGTGCAAGGAGCAGGAGCCTATAAGCTGCAAGACAGTAAAAGCAAGGTCCAACCCAACTGCTGGAACGCCCTGCATCTCAAACTCTATCACTTCTAGAACGATCTCCGGATCAGGCTTTTTATATCTACATTATTATCTATTTAAGTACACTGGTTTCCTACTCCTATGTATGCTGATAAAAACGTCTACGGACTAAGCTTATATAATATATTTAGTTTCGACTAAAGGGGTCACAGGAACTCCATTGTACTCAAAGGGGCAAACTAGCTGGATCAGGTCCCAAGGGAGCCCTCAATCCTGGCAAACCCTACATCACCGTGACACGATTCACAAAAACATTGGGTGTATGACATACAGGAACAGCTTGCGCAACCCTAGTACACTGTCAAAAACACCTCAGTCCATGCGTAAAAGCCTCGAGCTAACGTAGGGACCGCACGTACTAGTGCCCAAAACCCTGCATTAAAACCGCCACGAGCTATACACGATGCAGGGGGCATGACGTATAACTGCAGAGTACTGTCATCAGTCTGGAACTGATGTAGGGAGCAGACGGTGCAAAGAACCCCGGGAGCACTTCATATTCACTACTTCTCCAGACGTGGAAAGCAGTAAGTCTGGCACTTGGTTTATGGCCAGATAGCAGCAAATTACGAGTAGATCCACACCAGCACCAAATTAAAGACTGAGAGTGGCTTTCTGCAGAAAGCAGAGTGCGGCATGATAGGTTCTCGATAGTGGCCTACTTCTAAGCGGCAATACACGAATCCTTGACCCGAGATCGTTAGCGTCCTACCCAAGGGGAGAACACGATCTCTATGAAAACAACCTCCGAATTTAGACAAAAACCTTTGGGTTCAAAAATTCAAACCTTAGGATTTAAGCAAATATCTCCAGATTTAAATTAAAAACCTTCGGGTTCTAAGTTCCAACCTTGGTGCTCAAACCAAAACCTCCGGGTTCTGATTTCTAACTTCCGAGTTAAAATCAAATCTCCAGGTCAACATAAAATCTTCGGATTTAAAAGTTCCAAACCGGGATATCAAGATGAATGAGAGCGACGAAAAATAGAGAATATTATTAATGGCTACTATGAGTCCTTATTCCTTGCGACAAAAGATATGATGGAAAACCAGCAAACAATAAAACAAGACAATTCAGGGCCCAAATCCATTCGGAGAAGGCATCATCGAAGGGAAGCCTCCAGTCCAAACTCCTCCTCCCGACGACAGAGATCGACGATATTCTCCATCCAGGTCCCGATGTTAACATTCTTTTCTAGCCACTCCCTCATAAGCTCCCAACGAGCAAACGCCCTGGTCTGCTGTGTCACCCAAGCCTGATGAGACGCCATGTTCCGGAGCTGGGCGTGAAGGAAAGGTATTTCTTCATGAGGTCGTATGTGCTGGTAGGGATCAAACACCCTGTCGCGATCAAGACGCTCTTGGAAAGACGGCCTGGAGGAAGTAGCAGGCGGATGGACCGCCAGACTGATGATAGGACTTTTCTAGAGTCCTAATCAAATGATGTAGTATAAAAGATTGTCGAACCAATCCTAAGAGATTCTAATGCAAAGGGAATGCAAGTTCATGCTTAATCTAAGCGCAATCAAGATGAGATGATGATTATGAAACTAAGACAATATTAAAAATGCAATAAAAGATTGAACTTTCTTTCTCAATGAGGCAAGGGGATTCTTGGGACAAGGGAACTGACTTTGGGTGATCAAGATTCAATCCAAGATGCTAACTTTTCAATCACTCTAATTCCTTATGCCTAGACAACAAAACTAAGCAAGCTCTATCTCTAGATGGATGCTCCTTTGCAATGATCACCCAAGTACACCAAATCTCTTTGGCTGTAATGATCAAAGCAAACATGGAGAATGAGTCTAATAGCAATCCTAGCTCCTTTGACAACTAATCTCTGAGTTGGTTCAGGCATTTCATAGAACACCTTTCGGGCATGAAATGCCTATGGCTCTATGTTTGAGAGGCCAACCCAAATATAGCAAGAAGAATACCAAATCAATGCAAGGAGATGATAGATCTAACACTAAGCACCTTGGATCTACACTTAATCACCCTTAGTCTCCCTAGCCCATGAACCCTAGATAGATCTACTCACTAATACCCATGGAAAACCTCAAAATCAATGATGATTCAAGGCTAAACATGATTAGAGAATAAGATAATCTATTACACACAAAAGAAATGAGATAAAAAGGATCAAAGATCCAAAATTTCTTCAACTCTTATTATGTTTTGGAGAGAAAAGAAGTTTTATCTCTTAATGAGATTACAAGAGTATATATAGGAGGCTTGAAAGCCCTTGAAATTATAAAACAAAATTACTAAAATGTCCTTGAGCCAAATTGGTCTCAGCCAATGAGAATGGAGCTTGAAATTCGGTCAGGGGAGACTCAGAGCTATCCAACCCGGTCTGGCCACCCCGGCCTGTCCAGTTCTGGCCTCTGTCCAGCCCGTCCGGGTGCTGTTCCCCGGTTCTTCCTCCCCGGCCGTCCGGACGCCTTGATCCGTCTCTTCCCGTCCGGCTTCACCAACCCGGACTTGTCTACCCGGTCTGGTCACCTCCAGCACAAGCCAAACGACCGGGTACCTGTCCCAGGCTCAGTCATCCCGGACTGGACCACTTCCATCCATCTGTCCTTTTCCCGGCCGGCTGTCTCTACCCGGCTGTCTCTACCCGGCCATCCTGACATGCTTCAAGTGAATTGATCATAACTTCTCCAATACAGGTCTAAATGACTTGAAACCACTTCCATTGGAAAGCTAACTCAATTTTCTGTGTCTCCAAAAAATCGTAGCAGCAGGAGACATTTCTAAGACCTCTGTCCATGCTCATCTTTGTCTTGACCAGATGATGGATTGACTTTTTTTTTCATGGCCAAACATGATGCTTCATCTCTTTTGGGGCCATAAGTCTTTCAAACACCTCAAATCACACCAAAGCATACTCCAACACCTGATAAGGACAAATGAATGCAAAATGGACCTAAACATGCCTAATGCCTAACTTATATGATCAAAATGCATAAGATATGGATGCTAAAAACATGCAAATATGCAAGATATCAACTCCCCCACACTAGACCTTTACCTGTCCTCAAGTAATCTTTTCAAAACACAAGGAGGAGAGACATAAAGATGGAAGCAAAGCCGAAAGAAACACTCATAGCACTCAACTTGACATCCTAAAGAAACATAGCAAATAGCATGAGCAAAACTTTCTTATTATGCTCTAGCTTCACAAGGCCTATCAATTACTCTTATGCCTCTACACAAGATGCAATGCTTATCAACCAACAAGTTCTCTTAACCATCCCTCACATTGATTCACACACACACACACAAGGTGAAGTCTCACATATGGGAACATGATCTCAATCATTTGGCTAGGTGATCAAATGGTCTAATATGGATGATAATGGGGTTTCAATGCATCATTTCAAGGTGGCAATCACTCAAAATCAAGGAGCTTGATCATCATGCAAAATTTATCTAAGACTAGGAGCAATTCATGCATACATGGATCCATCCTCATCATTCTACCCAATTCCTAAGTGATTACAATATCTACACCCTTTTTGTTCATCCCATAACCCAAAATGAAGAAATACTCACATCACTCACCCAATGAACATATTCTTTCTCATGATTCAACCTCTAAGGACCTCTATTCACATTCTAAACTCTAACTCTTAAGTTTTTCCTTCCCCACTATCTTATTGAATCTTTATTTTTCTTTTTCTTTTCTTTTTCTTTTCTTTTTCTTTTCTCTTTTTTTTTATATGAAGGGGGAAGGTCAAAAACATTAGCTAAGAGCTTCTTATCTTTTTATTTTAGGTCCCTAGGGTTCTTCTTTCTTATGATACTCATTTGCTCATCGATCTCAACATTGTTACATTCCAAACCCAAAATATAGACCATTAAGGAACAAAAATCCCACCCACCATCCTAGAAGCTAGCTCAAATGAGGACCCTATGCTAGCAAGAGATGAGAACAAATCCATGTCGCTCCCAATACTCTCAAGATTTTGCACATGACAAGCTATCAAAAGAGGCCTCACTCAAGAAAATCAATGTAGGCTTCAAAGAATGGATAGGGTTCAAGGGTAAGGGAGTGCCATTTGGGTTAACAAAGGGTGGTACAATGGAAAAAGATAACCCAAATGTGTATGAGATCCATGATCAAGTATGCAAATGCCCATATGCAAGAGAAATTAAGTTCATTCAAGTCTAAGTTCAGGATGGAGCTGGTCTTAAGAACAATGCCAATATCAAGCAAGCAAGCAAGTTTCAAGAAGAGTTTTCAAGGCTCAAAGCATGCAAGCCTTTCAAAAGATGCTTAAGCTACTTGATATGTTTAACTAGGGTGTCAAATTCAGTGCAAACAAGTGTTCTTTACAAGGCAATGCTCCATATGCAAATGGACGCAACTTATATGCTCTAGACTCAATCTTAAGGATGCAAGTGATGCAATCTACATGATTCAAAAATTTAAAATTTTTTTTTATGCAATTATGAATGAACAATGCAATGCATGAGACTCAAAATCACAAAGCAAACAGGATCAAATATCCGGTACCTCCCCCACACTTAAATCACACAGTCTCTTGTGTGAGTAAGAGAGTAAGAGATACCTCAACAAGGCAAAAACAAATGTATTTACAAGAAGGGTTGGAGTGATACCACACAGGGAGATTTGGGCATGGTGCTTGTGGCATGACTAGAAGCTGGCTTGGTTCATAGCAACTAGAGGAGGCTGCTACATGGATCATGGGGCTCAAGTGGTTCACCCCCATTCTTCTCTCCTCTTGTGCTTGGCTCAACCTGAAAACCTTGACCACTTTTATTAAAAAACTTAAAGGAAAATTGAAATTTCAAAGCTATGTACAAGGATAACCATGGGACTTCCTCCCAAGTGAGCTTGTTTTGAGTCACTTAGCTTGACTACCTTGTCTCTTGAACTAGTGAGAAGGAGGATCCTTCCCACCTTCAAGTGTGATGGTGAGGACCTGAGAGAGAAGCTCTTGAAGCTTGATTGGGTCATCTTGGAGCTTAGGAGTGATGATGGCTCTAGCACTTGAGAATGGTGTGGACCTGCCCTTATGCTTGATCTTGTACTCAATGGCTCCATCCTTGAGCTTCTTTGGATGGAGAGTGAGAGTGTGTGAGAGCAAATCAAGAGGTGGAGGATGAGGCTCTTTCACTATCTTCTTCTTGCCATGAGTGGCCTTTGAGGCTCCACCCATCCCCTCTCTTTTAGCACTTTCCAAGTGCTCAACACACAACTCCTTAGAACACTCTCCATCAAGACCTCCTTTCTTACCAACAACCTCTTCATCTTGGGGTTTCTCAACAGCTTGTGCATCACAAGTGATTGTCCCACAATAGTCTGATTCCATTGGAGGTTGGAGAGGATAAGAGACAGCTTTGTTGACATGCATGAGGGTGATTTTCTTGTTGGGAAAGTCAATGCAAGCTCCAACTGTTGTGAGGAAAGGAGTGCCAAGGATTAAAGGGACTCTCTCTTCAGATTCCATCTTCAAAACAGTGAGGTCAATAGGTATGGTGCAGGATCCAATCTTCAAGGGAAAGTCCTTGATAATGCCAAGTGGGGTTGTAGAAGAGGAATCCCCAAAGGTGAGAGGAGGAGTATCTGTTTCCATTCTTTCAATCCCAATACTCTGCACCATATCCAAGGAGATGACATTCACACTAGCTCCACTATCAACAAGAGCATCATCCATAGTTAGTTTACCAAGGGAGCAAGACAATGTGAACTTCCCTTGAGACTCAAGCTTAGGGAGGGACTTGGGAGGGATTGGTGGATCAATCTTCAGAAGTGAGATGTCCAGAAGCTCAGCTACTTTAGCTTGGTGGGTGAGAATGTCCTGTATGAGAATCATTTGGACATGAGCAGCATGCATATTGCTGATCTCTGGAAGCTTGACTCCAATATAACTGAGGTCTTTTCTGAATTTGGAGACCACTTTTTCTGAGCGTTGGTGAGGAACCTTTGAGGGAAAGGGAGCTTATCATATGGTGATAGCTCAACCTAATTGTCTTCTTCCTTCACTTCTTTCAGCTTGGGGTTAGCACTCTTCTCAACTTGTGTCTCAACCTTAGGCTCATCAATCTTCAAAATCTTTCCTTGAACCTTCTTATCAGCTCTCTTCCCAACTTGTGTCTCAACCTTAGGCTCATCAATCTTCAAAATCTTTCCTTGAACCTTTCTATCAGCTCTCTTCCCAACTCTAGCTTCAGCTGTGGCCACAACCAGTCTCTTATCATTTGCAATCTGATTTCCAAGCACTAGCCTCTCAATCTCATCAACATCATTCTTATGATCACTCAACGCAATCCTTGAAGAAGTGGAGAGGATAACATTGCAAGTCTCCTTAGGGTTCTTCTCTGGTTTTCCTGGTAGAGATCCCATTGGGCTCTTGGGGGAAGAAGACATAGAAGCAACCTGGATCTCAAAAGCTTTGAGATGAGAGGCAAGTTGCATGTACTTGTTGTTGAGATCAGAATAAGTTCCATCAATCTTGGCATGGATATTCTTGAACTCATCTCCAATGCTCCTAGCATTCTTCTCTTGAGCTTCTAAGAGTTGCTTGAACATGGACTCCAAATTTGAACTTGGAACCTGAGCTGGAGAAGAGTTTCCTTGGGGCTGAGTAGGCTGGTTTGCTTGGTAACCTCCTTGTTGATTATTGTAGTAAGGTCTTTGCTGGTAGTTGTTTTGGTATTGGAAGTTGGGCTCTTTCCTATACCATGTGCCATTAGCATTGATGAAGCACAGCTCCTCTTGACCTTCTACACCATGAACTTCAGTAGTCCTAGCAGGCTGTTTCTGTTGCTGGTTCCCAATGGAGTTAAGCTGCTCTTGCTTAGCCTTCTCTACAAGAAGCTTGTCCAACTTTTCTTGGAGAGATTTCAGGGCCTTTCTTGTGTGCGGATCATCTTCATCAGTGCCTCTGTTGGCCCTATCATGCTCCTCACTGTAGACTGAGTCACTCCTGGCCATGTTCTCCACCAGCTCCTCAGCATCCTGCTCAGTTCTGCCCAAGAAGAACCCATTGCTGGTTGTGTCCAATCTGCTCCTGAACTCTGGTAGAGCACCTCTGTAGAAGGTACTAAGCAAACTCTCCTTGGTGAAGCCATGATGTGGGAATTGAGACCAATAGCCCTTGAACCTCTCCCATGCTTCACTAAAGCTCTCAAGGTTCTTCTGCTGAAAGCTAGAGATCTCATTTCTGATCTTGGCTGTTCTTGAGGTAGAGAAGAATTTCTCTAGGAATGCCCTCTTGCACTCATTCCAAGTTGTGATAGAGTCACTTGGAATAGCCTTCTCCCATAGATGTGCCTTGTCTCCCAAAGAGAAGGGAAACAACCTCAGCTTGAAAGCATCTTCAGAGACTCCATTAATCTTGGACAAGCTACAGTAGCTATCAAATGTGTCCAAGTGATCAAGGGGATCCTCCACAGCAAGGCCATGAAACTTGTTGTTCTCAATCAAATGCAGCAGCCCTGATTTGATCTCAAAGTTGTTGTTCTCCACATCTGGTGCCCTTATCCCCAACCTATGACCATGAAAGTTGCTGTTCCCCGGTTCTTCCTCCCCGGCCGTCCGGACGCCTTGAATCGTCTTTTCCCGTCCGGCTTCACCAACCCGGACTTGTCTACCCGGTCTGGTCACCTCCAGCACAAGCCAAACGACCGGGTACCTGTCCCAGGCTCAGTCATCCCGGACTGGACCACTTCCATCCATCTGTCCTTTTCCCGGCCGGCTGTCTCTACCCGGCTGTCTCTACCCGGCAATCCTGACATGCTTCAAGTGAATTGATCATAACTTCTCCAATACAGGTCCAAATGACTTGAAACCACAACCATTGGAAAGAAAACTCAATTTGATGTGTCTCCACAAAATCTTAGCAGCAGGGGCGCCGTGAAGGAGCCCCTGGTATCGCCTCATTATATGCTTCAGGAACATTCATGGGAGACATAAAGGGAGAGGAGAACGGATCAGCAGAAGGGTAGCGCGGCCGAACATGTCCACCAACGTACGGGATTGGGAACGTTGAAAAAGGAAGCTGGTTACTCATCTTACTAGGGTCACTGAAGGATGCTGTGAGTTACAACCTTCGATGTGAGTGCAATATTTATATTCGGTCCAGATCTTTCCATCGACTCTAAAAACGGAAAGGGAATTCTCCCCAAAGAGAATTTTCGACAAAAAAAGGAATAGAGGAAATTGAAAAGGTGCTCCGATTTCCTTTTCTTCTTGAAAAAAGGAAATATCTCGAGCTTCTTCCAAAAAGGGGAAGGCCTGTCGACTTGATAATGAAGTTTCGCCTGAGTGGTTGGGATTTTCTTTCCTTATAAAAGAAGACCTCGTTCCAGGTCCCGAATATGAACTCGGACCTGAGCACAAAGTTGAAATCCCGGAGTCACGTCTCATTAGGAAGAAATCTGCCACAACGGAGCTACTATAATGAAGCGTACAAGTTATTCCTTGATCTCGACGACGAGCTCAAGAAATAAGGGGCAAACTGTTGGGAAAAAATATCCAGGTACCAGATTTCTCCAGCTTCCGGACAAGGTACCTACTTCCGGCCCCTGCATCGAAGGAACCTGCTTCCGGTACCTACCTCGAAGACCGACCCTAGAGCAAAATGGAAGTTTTCCGCCTACAGAGATTCTTCCATATTTACGAATATGGAAGAGTTCCATCTACTTCAACCGACATCTACACCTATAAAAGGGACTCCAAAACCGTAGAAAAAGGGATCGACACTTCGAGGCTGAGATATTAGGGTTTAGGCGGCTAGAACTAGGGTTTATACACCAAATCATTGTAGTCCCTGCGCGATTGATTAATGTAATCTTTTTTAGTCGATTCTCTACCTTTTGATACAAATCTTCTAGTGTTCCGTAGTACTAAAACGACCTTACACAAAAATACCATAACACATACTAGGCTTGTTTAAAGGTGATTAGTGTTTCTTCGCCCTCATACCCAGTGGGTTCAAGGAAACCCCTTATTCGCTTGATCGGGAAGACTCAGAGGAACGAGGTCATGGCTTATGGCTGAGTATTACACGACGGTGTAATGTGGCACTGACCCGAAGGACTGTGGGCTGTCGCACGGTGACCCGAATGACTTTGGGCCGCGGTCGGTTGAAAGTTCCTTCTTCTGACCTTTGTGGTAGGAAGTTAGGATGTTGCCGATAGAGAGGATGAACACGAAATCACAAGGGCCCAGGTTAGAGTATTTATTTTATATTGTGTCGTTTAGATTATTTGTGTCGAGTGAGTCTTAGCTTGCTGTGTTGAGGGTTGCAGAACCCTCGGGTTAGTGTTACCACCAAAATACGGTGTTGAGTTAGATCTAGTCATGATTGTTAGTTAGGGATCTGTTCTTCTAGTTGGCCGTCTTGCCTAGGTTGTTAGTTTTAGATTAAGGTCGATCATTCCTTAGACGGTGTAGTTTAGGGTGTAGCCTTCGCTTAGATTTCCTTCTTAGGCTAGATTGATTGTTGTTGTATTGGGTTGTCTTAGTTAGCTACTAGGTTTAGGTAGCCAACTCACTGAGTGACCTTTCTGTTGCTCACCCAACTCTCGTTGTCTTTTTTGCAGGAGTTCAGGTTGTAGAAGATTGGACGCATAGGCCACCGGAGTAGATTTGCAGTGCATTTGGCTACAGTTTGATTCTTCAACATTTATGTTTCCGTTGCGTTTTATTTCGGGTTTGGGATCCCTAAAAATATCGAAAATGATTCTTAAAAGTCTTAGAATTTAACTTAAAAATTAACGGGTCCAAAATGTTATTGGTTTAGTCCAAACCAACACAATGTTAGTTCTTGCTACGGGTTAAGAAGGCTTAGGCCTCGATCTAATGGAACCGTTATCTTCGGGTACAGGTTGCAAAGCCTTAAGCCTGGATTTAGCGGGACGTGTTAGGAGATGAATTGGTCAAAGTTGCAAAATAATTCTGTGACACTGATAGGTTAGTCCCTAGCCCGTCATGTAACGCTTCCAACCCTTGGTGGAAAGTCGGTCCATCGGTCATGTTCTTGTTTCATTGTTGGCCGGTGGATCAATCTATGCCTAGAACGGGTCAGGGGTGTAACAAACGGGGTATCGGAGCAGGAGCCAGGTTTGCTTCTCCGGATGAGGGGAGCTACTCCAGGGAGCCTATCTACCATAGACTGGATGGTGTTGAATCTCTCGAAGAACATCTTCTCGAGATAGGCCGCCATGGCAGGATCTGAGATCGCTGGATCGTTAGGTGAGTATTCTTCGTCCTCCATCTTGGAGTCACTATCCTCCAGCGTACGGTTTCTCCTGGGAACCGTTTCTTCGTTCTCGGGCTCTTCGCCAATGAGGATGGGTCGATGAGCTGCTCCTTCTTCTCCTGTTGGTGTGTCGAGGGAAGGCATGGGTCGAACTCGGGTCCGAAACCTTCATCGCTTGTTTCTGGTTTCTCCAAGGGCGTGATTCTCTTTTCAGAGTGTGAGGTTTTTCGCTTCGAGAGTCCCCAGATTCTCGGCGCTCTGCTGCATCTGATTGGAGTGCTCGTCAAGCTTGTCCTTTAGGGTATGGACTTCATGAAGAAGCTCCGGATTGCCTGCCGTCGTCTCTCGAGTTTTATGGAGCTCGGTGATCTGACTTTGGAGGGCGTCGAGTCGATTGAGAAGCTCGATTTCCCTTGGAGTGGCTTTGGACTCGTCGCCAAGCTGTAATTGTATTTTTGTGTAGGGTCGTTTTAGTACTATGGAACACTACAAGATTTGTGCAAAAACAAGAGAATCGAGACTAAGGAGATGTTTATTGATGATTTGAGCAGGGACTACAATGTGTATAAACCCTAATTCTAGCCGCCTAAAACCTAATCTCTTAATCTTTGAATGTCGATCCCTTGTTCTAGGGTTTGGGGTCCCCTTTTATAGATGTGGATGTCGGCTGAAGTAGGTTAAACTCTTCCATATTCGTGAATATGGAAGAATCGCCTTAGATAAAAAAAACTTCCATTTTCCCAGGGGTCGATTCGGTAGCAGGGGTCGAAACCAGGGTTCTTTGATGCAGGGGTTTGGAGGCCGGTATCCTGCCCGGAAGCTTGTGGGAACTGAAATTCACACCGTAAAGTTTCCGTTGATCGGAGGAAAACCATGTAAACCTAGTTTCCCTTAAAGGTCACGTCTATCTACTGAGCCACACACAACACAATTAATATGACGAAAATAGTAAGATAGAAAATCGAAAGAGAAAAAGGAAGAGCAAAAGGGTCTTATTTCCGAATCTGCGTTTGAGCGTGAACAAAAGGTGTGAGCCTTGGCTACGAGAGCTGTCGGCAAGTTCGCTAGTCTAGTAACCTAAGTTCTAAGCTAGTTGAGTCGCAGCTCGATAGTAAAAACGGAAAATTGCCTAATTTGCTCTAAGTGCTAAGTTTGCTCTGAGAAAGCTCTCTCTGCTCCTTGCCTCAAGATCTCCTATATACTTCCTCAAGGTTGGTTTGCCTCTCCTTTCGGGCCGGATTTTTTGCAAGTCGGGCTTTTCCATATTTCCTTCATAATTATCTTCGGAAACTTAACATTTATCTTCGCGGAAATTTAACATTTCTCTTTCCGCGAACGAGATAAAACGTCATCCTAATCTTTGGGCTCAAGTCTCTTAGGATCGTAAGTGGGCCGTCGACTGCAATTCGGACCCTCTTTGGGCCGTAATGAGATTTAAGCGTTTTTACTCGCGAGGTGTATGTTGGCATAGGTACAATCCTTCTAACGGAACCTCGTCTCTTTGTACAGTCGAGATGGTTGATGTTTGAGTTAATCGTAACCCGTCCTATCACGAAGAGTGGGAAACCGTTTGAGAGACCTAACCTTTCCAATTTCCCGAAAGCTTCTGAAGATATTTCTAGACGGAACGTCGATGTTATATCCGTGGACCTGAGGATTGAATTACGGAAACTTCGGACGAAGACGCATGGTCGCGGGATAAGACCGGGTTCAGAAATAATCGGCAAAAGGTTGATCGTGCTCGCTAGGCGAAGCTCTCCTTGTCTCGGTCGAGCTCGCCGGGCGAAGCTCAGCCACGCCATGGGCGAAGCTCGCCGGGCGAAGCTCAGCCACGCCATGGGCGAAGCTCGCCGGGCGAAGCTCTCCTTGTCTCGGTCGAGCTCGCCGGGCGAAGCTCAGCCACGCCATGGGCGAAGCTCGCCGGGCGAAGCTCTCCTTGTCTCGGTCGAGCTCGCCGGCGAAGTTGGTTCATGCCGCCGGGCGAAGCTCTCCCTTGTCTCGGTCGAGCTCGCCGGGCGAAGCTCTCCTTGTCTCGGTCGAGCTCGCCAGCGAAGCTATACCTTGTCTCGGTTGAGCTTGCCGGGCGAAGCTCTCCTTGTCTCGGTCGAGCTCGCCGGGCGAAGCTCACCTTTGTCTTGGTCGAGCTCGCCAGCGAAGCTATACCTTGTCTCGGTTGAGCTCGCCGGGCGAAGCTCAGCCACGCCATGGGCGAAGCTCGCCGGGCGAAGCTCTCCTTGTCTCGGTCGAGCTCGCCGGGCGAAGCTCTCCTTGTCTCGGTCGAGCTCGCCGGGCGAAGCTCTCCTTGTCTCGGTCGAGCTCGCCGGGCGAAGCTCACCCTTGTCATGGGCGAAGCTCGCCGGGCGAAGCTCTCCTTGTCTCGGTCGAGCTCGCCGGGCGAAGCTCAGCCACGCCATGGGCGAAGCTCGCCGGGCGAAGCTCTCCTTGTCTCGGTCGAGCTCGCCGGGCGAAGCTCTCCTTGTCTCGGTCGAGCTCGCCGGGCGAAGCTCTCCTTGTCTCGGTCGAGCTCGCCGGGCGAAGCTCACCCTTGTCACGGAGAGCTCGCCGGGCGAAGTTGACTGTGCTCGCTGGGCGAGCTCACCCCTGCTACGGTCATGCTCGCTGGCGAGTAGACCCGTGCTTGTCGGGTGATCCGTTTCGGTTATTCGTTTTTGAAGTTTTGACCGAGATTTGGTTCTTCCGGGGATTTTCGGGCATCGATTCCGTCGTAACCGATTTTGACCCCAACAAAGCTTGAGAAATCTGGTACCTGGATATTTTTCCCCAACAATAATCCCCACGGAAAAGCATGTAAAGACAAACGTATCGGGGTCTATCTCCCAAGAGGAAAGTTGATATATGGTATTTTTGGCACCATTGTACATATGTTTTCTAATTGGTTTTCAATGTTTTATCTAGTCTTTCTAGTCCTTTTGAGTCACTAGGTATGGAGTAGGCTAAGCAGTACAAGGGAAGTGTGTGAAAGAAGATGCAAGAATTGGAGTCTTTCTCCGCGGAACAATCATGCAGAGCTGTCAGACGGTTGATCCCACCAGAAGCTGCCAGGCGATTGTTCCCAACATTTTTGGAAGTTTCCATATCTTCGAAGATTTACCCTAATCAACTATTTCCTTCCTCTGAAGTCGACTGCGCCTTCATATAAAACCGTCTTATATTTATTTTATTATTCTACGCTAGTTTTTGCAAGAGACCTATACTTGATTTTTTTTAGCGATTTGCTATTGTAAGGGAGACGGCTCCTCTTCTCACCAAGAAGATTATCCTGATGATTATCTGCTTTTTACACAGGTCAATTAACCTAATGTGCCAACAATACCACAATCGAATGGTATGTCACTGTAGCATTTTAGGATCGTATCCACAGAGAACTACAGACTTAAACACCAAGAATACATAAACTTTCCTAATCTAAGCAAATAGAAGATGTATGATGGTAACAAGCTAAGATCCTACAAATATAAACAAGGTGATCTCAAATCCAGTCAAGAAACAAACACAAAAATTAAACATTCAATCAAATGCTAAGGTAGAATCCATGGGGTTAAGGTAATTGATCTAAGGCAATTTCTAAGACAAGGTATTAAGGCTAATCAATCAAGTTTCTAGGTCTAGATCTCATTCAATGTAGATTAATCCACTCTCGTGGCAATAACCCCTTTGCTAATAATGCATCAAACATCAACTGTCGCTGGCCTAATGCAATCTAGCATGCATGGATCACAAGTCTACTAACCATCTAGCAATCCTAACAACAAATGCCTTTGGTTATTCAACCTAGAGCAATACTAAGTTCTTTCAAGCATTTTAACAAACACCTTCCGAGCATAAAATAGTTTAAGATCTAGATAAGATGTATCAAATCTAATCTAGCATTGGGAAAACTTAGAAAGCATATAAACTAGTTGATCTAACATTCTATCAATCATGTCCTTATGCCTAGACACAAAACTAAACAAGCTCTTGGTCAAGATGAATGTTCATTTGCAATGGTCACCCATACATCAAATCTCTTTGGTAAAGCAAGCTAGAAGCATTAAAGAGTTGGTTTAGCCATTTCATCATACACCTTGTGAGCAGGAAATGCCTATAGATCTATTTTAGTATGATCAAGACTAAAATAGCATTGAGAACCCTCAATAAGCAAGGAAAAGATAGATCTAGCACCTAACACCTTAGATCTTCACTCAATCACCCTAGATCTACCTAACCCATGGATCCAAAACGTGTCTACTCATCTCCATGAAAAATCTTAAATCTATGTGAAATTCAACGCTACACTACAAGAAAACACAACTTTAGCGACGAAGTTTAACGTGGAAAATAAAACCTCGTAAAATAACGTCGCTTTTACGAGGAAACTAGAAAGCAACGTCATTTCGTCGTAAAGTAACGAGGAAAACATTTCCACGTAAAAAAGACGTAATGTAACGTGGTTCTTACGAGGAAAATTGTCTTCCTCGTAATGTCGACGTAAATATAGCGTGTTCTTTACGAGGAAAATCTTTGCGTGTAAATAACGATGAAATTTCGAGTCTACCAACTTTGTAGGTGTAACACATTTTTTTCGGCTACCTAACAAAATTTCATAGTTAATTCGTAGTAAAATCTCAACTACCAGATTCAAAATTTCCTATAAATATGAACCTTTGAAGATCATTTTAAACACACCAAGAAGAAAAAATAAAACGTAAAAGAAAAAAATGTCGGCCCGGAATATTTTCGAAGGCGGAGGTGGATGTATATGCATAGAGATGCTAACGGAGAGTGACGAAGAATACCTTGCGGGCTGGAGACATTTATGCATCAGGAAGATTCCACACCGCTGGCCCAAGAAAGCGGTAAGATGTTCTGTCCTTGTCGGAAATGCAACAATTCGAAATTGGCAAATCGTGAAAATGTTTGGAAGCATTTAATAAATAGAGGTTTCACGCCAAATTACTATATCTGGTTTCAACATGGAGAAGGTTATAATTATGATGAGAATCATGAAGCTAGTAGTAGTAATAGCAATTTTCAGGAAGAACAACCGGTTGATCATCATCATTTGCATAATGAACATAGTTACCATCAAGAAGAGCAGATGGTAGATTTTGATAGGGTTCATGATATGGTAGCTGATGCATTTGTAGCTCATGATGAAGATGAAGAACCTAATATAGATGCAAAAAAGTTTTACGAAATGTTAGATGCTGCGAATCAGCCTCTTTACAGTGGTTGTAGAGAAGGTCTCTCTAAATTATCGTTGGCAGCTAGAATGATGAATATTAAAACTGATCACAATCTACCTGAAAGTTGCATGAATGAATGGGCAGACTTGTTTAAAGAGTATTTGCCGGAAGACAATGTATCTGCTGATTCTTATTAGAGATTCAGAAACTGGTTTATAGTCTTGGCTTGCCTTCGGAGATAATAGATGTCTGCATTGACAATTGCATGATCTACTGGGGAGATGATGAGAAGTTAGAAGAATGTCGATTCTGCAAGAAGCCACGATTCAAGCCGCAAGGACGGGACGAACAGGGTACCGCATCAAAGGATGTGGTACCTACCAATTCTGAGACAGATTGAAAAGATTGTACCAATCCGAGCAGACTGCTGGGAAGATGAGATGGCATGCCGAGCACACTCAGACGGATGGTGAGATGACTCATCCATCAGATGCAAGAGCCTGAAAACATTTCAACAAAGTACATCCAGAATTCGCTAGCAATAGCCGGAATGTGTATCTCGGATTATGCACAGATGCATTTAGTCCATTGAATGTCGGGAGACAATATTCATTGTGGCCAGTCTTTCTTCACGCCATACAACCTGCCACCGAGATGTGCATGCAACGACAGTTGCTATTCTTGACCATATTAATACCTGGTCCCAACCATCCAAAAAGGTCTCTGGATGTTTTCCTACAACCACTGATAAAAGAGTTGAAGGATTTGTGGTCAACAAGGAAGAGGACGTATGACTTCTCAACGAAGACGAATTTTACGATGCGAGCGATGCTTTTGTGGACCATAAGTGACTTTCCTGTCTATGGATGTTATCTGGATGGACTACACATGGGAGATTAGCTTGTCCATATTGTAATGGAATGACAGATGCTTCAACCGATGAATGGTAGGAAGACAAGTTGGTTCGATTGTCACCGTCGATTTCTTCCCATTGGCCATCCGCATCAAGAAACAAGAAATTGTTTAGGCACAAAAGAGTTGTGAGACACTCATCCTCCATATTTAACTGGACAACAAATTGAAGCTAACTCGATTACTATGGAGCTCAAAACAGTTCCTCGTGGTGGTAATTGGCATGTCCCCGTAATATGCCTGATTTTACGGTGTTCAGCACAATTGGCACAAGAAGAGTATATTTTGGGAGTTGCCATATTGGAAGGATCTTCTTTTGCGCCACAACCTCGATGTGATGCATATAGAGAAGAATTTCTTTGAGAACATCATGAATACAATATTGAATGTCCCAGAAAGACGTAAGACAACATAAAATCGAGGATGGATTTGCCGGATATTTGCTCAAGAAGTGAGTTACATATAAAAAGCAATGGACAAGTTCCCGTTCCGATATTCAGATTGTCTTCAGAAAAAAGTCGGTGTTGTTCAACTGGGTGGCATCAGAAGTGAAGTTCTCCGATGGGTATGTTTCAAATCTCTCTAGATGTGTTGAAAAGGGTCAAAAGTTCTCTGGGATGAAGAGTCATGATTGTCACGTATTTATGCAACGACTACTTCCCTTTGCATTTGCGGAGCTACTTCCAACAAACGTACATGAAGCACTTGCAGGTAATAAATTATAACCCAGTAATTTTATAATGGTTTAGTTTGCAATAATATATGACTAATGTGTTTTTTTTTTTGGAATTAGGCATCGAACATTTTTCGTGGATCTGAGCACACGACTCTTAAAGAAGAAGTTGTGGAACAGCTTCAGAGAACATTCCCATCTTATTGTGCAACTTGAGAAAATATTTCCTCCGGGATTTTTGATGTCATGGAGCATCTAGTTATCCACCTCCCATATGAGGCATTGCTTCGTGGACCTGTATAGTACAGATGGATGTATCAGTATGAGCGAGCCATGAAATATTTGAAGGAAAAGCCAAAACCTCGCAAAAATTGAAGGTTCTATAATTGCTGGAAGTTTGACGAAGAAACTTCTCACTTCACATCGCACTACTTTGGGTCAAAAGCACGCACTGAAAAGAGCTCCTAGAAGATATGATGATGGTTGTGTCGCTACCAACATATGCAGTTGCTGGTGTTCCGCACATCTTTAGCCAGATTGGACGACTTCGGTGGGAAATCAAAAGAGGTTTGGTGGTCGAAAGTGAAGAAGACGCCATAGTGCACACACCTATATTCTACTCAATTGCGAAGATCCATTGATGCATTATTTTGAAAGGTACATATGGACACTTCTAAACACACATAATAAATATAAATTATATAATTGTGAAATTAAGATTAATTGATATAAAATGTGATTTTACAGCTTATTTGTTTCTCAAGTCGAAGAAACATTCCCAGGTATATCCACAAGTGACGTAAACAAAAGGAAAGATCAACACTTTATTAAGTGGTTGAAGAATCAGGTATTAATTTTTACAGCTCGATCAAATTATTTTTTTCATACATTATATGTACTAATATTTCAACGTTCTATTTTTTTTTTAAGGTTGATTATGACGACGATGCAGATTATCCTAAATGGTTACACGAAGTAATTCAATCTCCACATGTAAAGGTCACCACATCACAGATGTATTTCACACGAGGCTATACTTTTCACACATACGAGTATGGTAGACAGCGGGCGACCAGTAACTATGGAATATGTGTGAAAGGGGAAACACATTTCTACGGGATCTTGACGGAGATTATTGAAGTCGAATTCAAGGGATATTGAAGCTGAAATGCGTCCTCTTCAAATGTGAGTGGTTCGACCCTGTCGTCAACAGAGGTGTTCGGTTTAACAAATTTGGTGTAGTTGATGTCAATGGTGGACGAAGGTACAACAAATTTGAGCTTTTCATCTTAGCTTCACAAGCAGACCAAGTTAGCTTCCTTCCATACCCTCGGATGAGAGAAACAGGAATAAATTGGTTATCCGTGATCAAAGTTACACCTCGTGGACGAATCATAAGTGGAGAAGAACCACCATTGCAAGAAGAACAGATAAATATAGTCGAGGAACCTGAAGCAGCCACAGACGGCATACTTCTCATGAGTACGAAGATCTTACCGACGACGCGACAGACAAAGCTGTTGAAGACGAGTTTAATGAAAATGATGATGTTTCTAGTGATGACGAGAATGTCGATGTATCTGATTGATGTACGTATTTGTATTGATGTATGATTGATTTTCAGACTTAAGGAATTGTGGTTTTTGAATTGTGGAATGGAATAAAAAAGATTGAGGTTAAAGGGAAGATGGGGTTTGGGGTTTGGGGTTTGGGGTTTGGGGTTTGGAATAAATGAAGTAGAAGATAAGGAAGATGGGATTTGGGGTTTAGGTTTTGGATTTTAGGGATTTAAACATAAACCTCGTTAATTCCACGTAAAATAACGTGGTCTTTACTTAATTTAAAGTGAGAAATAAAAACGGGCCTCGCTATTTCCACGTAAGCACAAATCGTCAGAAAGACCACATTAGCTTACGTGGAAATAACGAGGCCAAAATCCAAAACCCTAAATTCTAAAATCCAAAATTCTAAACCAAAACCCTAAATTCTAAAATCCAAAATTCTAAACCAAAATCCTAAACCAAAACCCTAAACCAAAATCTTATCTTCCTTATGTTCTACTTCATATATTCCAAACCCCAAATTCTAAACCAAAACCCTAAATTCTAAAATCCAAAATTCTAAACCAAAACCCTAAACCAAAACCCTATCTTCCTTATGTTCTACTTCATATATTCCAAACCCCAAATTCTAAACCAAAATCCTAAACCAAAACCCTAAACCAAAACCCTAAACCAAAACCCTATCTTCCTTATGTTCTACTTCATATATTCCAAACCCCAAATTCTAAACCAAAATCCTAAACCCTAAACCGAAAACCCTATCTTCCTTATGTTCTACTTCATATATTCCAAACCCCAAATTCTAAACCAAAATCCTAAACCCTAAACCCAAAACCCTATCTTCCTTATGTTCTACTTCATATATTCCAAACCCCAAATTCTAAACCAAAATCCTAAACCCTAAACCCTAACTTCCTTAGAGATTGATGGATTGTATAAGAAGTAGAGGTTGAAGTTATAAGAAGTAGAGGTTGAAGTTATAAAGTTATAAGAAGAAGGGGTTTGGGGTTTTGGTTTGTAAGGATTTAGAAAAAATCCTCGTTATTTCCTCGTGGAAATAAGCACGGGCCTCGCGATTTCCACGTGAGTTCACGTGGAACTAACGAGGAATACAGGAAAGGAAGAGACATGCCTCGTTATTTCCTCGTTAACTCACGAGGAATTAGCGAGGAAAAGTACATCTATATATACCAACACCATTTTGTCACAATTCAGAATTCATAAATATTAAAAAGAAGAAAGATTCTTAAAAAAAAGAGAAGAAAGGTCTGGAATCACGAGTACGAAGACACGGTCTCTTCCCACTTATGATTCCAGTATCTTTCTTCTCTTTCTTTGAAGAATTCTTTAAAAATAGAAGAAATATCTGGAATCATGAGTGGGAAGACACGGGCTCTTCCCACTTACGATTCCAGCAATTACATAATTCCTAAAATTATAATTTAGTTTAGGGTTTTGGATTTTAGGGATTTAAGAAAGAGCCTCGTTATTTCCTCGTTACTGGAAAACAAGGGACTCGTGATTTCCTCGTACAGGGAAACAAGGGACTCGCGATTTCCTCGTAGAGGAAAACGCGGGCCTCGCGATTTCCTCGTAGAGGAAAACACGGGCCTCGCGATTTCCTCGTTACATTACGTGGTTTTTACGTGGTTATATATCTTATATATATATCCACGAAATCTCACACTTTCTCATTTCCTCTCTACTTCCTCTCTAAAACCATGGTAAGTCCTCCCTCCTTCCTTAGATTAGTTTAGGGTAGTTTAGGTGGTTAGTGTAGGGAATTTAGATAGGTTTATGGATTTTATGTTAATTAGTGTTGATTAGGTGATTAATTATGAATTTATTCTATAAAAATATGAAGTTTAAAAGCTAATTTTGAATGTTATTTTAATAGGTACGAAAGAACAAACTTACTGCCCACTACAGACAGATGTTCGGCGAGCCGGGTAGTCGTTTACACCCCGGTTCTTCTTCTACAGCACCTAGCTCTTCGGGTCCGATAGCGCCCCGAGACTCAGTCTTCTCAGAGAGTCTCTCCTTCTGGTGTAAAATGGGTTGCACCACCGGCTCCTCATGATCATCATGTCCCAGAGGTGCCACCTCCTGCGCCACCTCATGTGCCTCCACCGATGGCTACGGAGATGCCGGCTCCCATTCATCCGGATCTGATGGTGCCGCCGAGTGCTCCTTACTCGCAGTACACTGTCGAGGACATTCTCTCTCAGCCAGGGAGAGAAGGTTTACGAGTCATAGAACCCGACCGACCGGACGGAACTTTGTGGTATGTTACATTTTTTTACATTCTTTTAAAATTTTTTAATAACATTAGTATCTAATTTATACTTTAAATTTTTTTTTTTAGGTTTGGGGTTGACCTTTGTCTCGCATCAGATGTAACCGACACGATGAAGGGTTACTTCTCCATGCCACATCCGAACTGGAAGAAGACGCTCGCCTACATCGAAAGACGGGTTCAAGATTTTCGCTAAGTTACTATTAATTTATATATATATATATATATATATATATATATACTATTATTTTTTTATTTATATTTCAAATTTTTTTAATACTAATTATTAACTTATTTTTTTCTGTTACAGCAAAAGTATCATTGGTCCTTGGGGGTCAATGAGAAGGTGAGGAAAGCGTTCAACGCTAAGGTGAAAGTTCGCCTGTTGGACACGGTCTCCAACTGGAAGGGGGACTGGATCGTGAAGGGATATGATCGTGGTAAACCCGCTGAGCTCACCACTGAGGTGTGGGATGGCCTCATCCGTTATTGGGAAACTCCTGACGCCATAAGAATCGCCCAGGGTTGCTCTGCCTCCCGTAACACGGTAGATGAGCACGGTCACGGGCCGATGCTTCACTCCACGGGCCAAAAACCCCACGCCGCTATCCGTTTGGAGATGCTATGTAATTAAATATTGAATTTAATTAATTTCTTTTATATAATATATTTATATATACTAACTCTCTAAAATGTTTTGTAGGCCAAAGAGACGGGACAGCTCCCGACTCTTATGCAACTTTACGAGAAGACCCACAAGAACAAGTCGGGTCGATTCGTAGATCCTAGGTCCGAGCAAATTTTCAATGAAGTTGCTGACCGGGTTGAAGAGCGTCAGACCCAGCTGACACAGCAGTCTTCCGACGGACTACCCGTCACCTTATCCAAAGTTGAAGTGGATAGGATTTACGAGGAGGTAAATTTTTAAAAATTCTAATTTTTAAATTATTCATTTAATTTAACTATAAATTTTTACTAACAATAATTTTTTTTGGTTTTTAAGGTTGTCCCTAAGAAAAAGGGACGTACGTTGGGGATTGGTTCCGTCAACGATGTTCCGAGAGCAACATCGTCTTATGGTCAGAGACAGGAAGAGGAGGTCACTGAGCTGCGTAACGAGTTGGCCTCAACAAAAACTGCGTTCACAGCTCGACAGGGTGTAGTCGAGGGCTTCTTCGACGTTATAGCGTCCACAAATCCAGAATGGGAGTCCTTGTTGAGGAACTTGCGAAGCCAAAATACAATTCCAGGCGAGTCGACTAGCGAGGCCCATAACGAGGCGGATGTAAAGAGGAGGAGTGAGGAGTTCTACCAGGCGATGAACGAGCCATAGTTTTTTTTTCCCTTTTTATTCGTTGTAAATATGAATTCTAATTATTTATGAATAAATATATTTTTCTTTTTATTGTTTCTGTATTTTTTAATTCAAATTTTATAATTATAATTAAAATTATAAATATTTTTCTAATTATTTTTTTAAAAATTCTGTATATAAAAATCGAAGTAAATTCCTCGTTAATTCACGAGGAAATAACTTTGTAAGATTTACGTGTTCTTTACGAGGATTTCTTTTCGACTTCATTACGTGTCTTTCACGTGGAAAATTTACGTGGAAATGACGAGGAAAGTTAACGTCAAATTTACAAGGAAATATTTTCGTGACATTTACGTATAATTAACATGAAAATGTTTACGTGATATTTACGAGGAAACTTTTCGTGGTCTTTACGAGGAAACTTAGCGAGTTCCTTACGTGGAAACCTTACGTGATCTTTACGACGAAATGTTGTACTTGGTCTTTACGACGAAATCTTTTCCTCGCTAACTGACGTGGAATTGGCGACGAAATACGCGTTACGACGATTGATTAACGACCAAACCGTTTTCCTCGCTAATTCCTCGTAATACCTCATTAACGACGAATTCACGAGGAATTCAACCGTCGTTAATCTTGTGTTTTCTTGTAGTGCTAATCATGTTTGTGAGAAGGAGAAACAAAATATAAGATGAAGAACTTCCTTAGATTGATGAAAAGATTCAAGATTTATAAAATGAGGCCAAGTGTTTCTAGAGAGAAAATGAGACAAAACCCAACTTTGGGGGCTATAAAGTATTTATATGTCCTTGGAAATCCTAAAAAAAATTAAAGGAAAAGTCTAAAATGCCCTTGGAACCTCATGGATCTCAACCATTCTTCAAAAACGCGCCCCGGGTTGATCAGCTCGCCCAACCCGCGTAGCCCAACTCGTGCTGGTCGTCCTGGTCAGTCGCTGCCGCTTCAAGGGAGTCAAGTTCATCCTGCCGCCGCTTCATGGAGTGTCTTTAATTTCTTGCATATTTTCATTGTTTTAGCTATCCATTTTATGCATTTTGATCATATAGATTAGGACTTAGACATCTTTAGGATCCATTTTGCATTCATTTGTCCTTATCAGGTGTTGGGGCATCCTATGGTGTGATTTGAAATGTTTGGGGGCTTTAAGATCCAAAAAAGTGAAGAATGAACTTTGGCCAAGACAAGACAAAAGTGAAGATGGTCGAGTCTCAACCGGGTAGGTATACTCGGGTTCACTTACCCGCTCGTGCTGGCCATGGAGAGACCGAAGGAAGACACCCGGGTCAGTCCACCCGGGATGGAGACCCCGCTCGTGTGGTCGAGCTTTGGTCGACAAAGGAGGACACCCGGATCAGCCCACCCGGGATGGAGAGCCCGCTCGTGTGGTCGAGCTTTGGTCGACGAAGGAGGACACCCGGGTCAGTCCACCCGGGATGGAGACCCTGCTCGTGTGGGCGAGATTTGGTCGAAGGCTGTACCCGGGTTGGACCACCCGGGTTTGACGACTTGCCTCTTCCCGGGTCGAGCTCCTATTGGTCGAAATCTATGTTTATCCAGGGACCTTTTGGTCATTTTATCTTGTTATTTCTAGGTTTTCTAAGCCACTATAAATACTTATGTAATCCCAATTTGGGACTTATCTTTTTATTTCTTAAGAAACACAAAATCTTTTGGGTGAAAATTCATATCTTGAATCAAATCATTATCTTGTTCTTGTGTTCTTGATTGTTCTTGAGTTCTATTCTTTCTTTCTCTACATGATTAAGCTTAAATAATTCATGGATTTAAGAGTAAGCTTGTGGTTTAGTGAGTAGACCCATTGAAGACTCATGGGTTAAAGTGATTAAGAGTGATTAAGTGTAGATCCAAGATGTTTAGTGTTAAATCTTTCTTTTCCTTGCATGTTTGAGTGTTTTTAATGCTATATTTGAGTTGGCCTCTCAAGCATAGAGCTTTAGGCATTTCCGCCCGGAAGGTGTTCGATGAAATGCCTTAATCAACTCATCTATGCTTATAGATTTCTTTACCTAAGGGATTAGTTGTTAAAGAAGCTAGAATTTCTATTAGACTCATTTATAATGTTTGCCTTGATCATTACAATCAAAGGGATTTGATGTATTTTGGTGATCATTGCAAAAAAACATTCATCTAGGGATAGAGTTTGTTTAGCATAGTGTCTAGGCATAAGGAAATAGGAAATAAATTGATTGAAAAGTTTGACATCTTGGATTGAACCTTAATCACTTAAGATCAAGTACCTATACCCATGGATCTCATCTTCTCATATTGAAAGAAAGTTTCATCTTTTATTGCATTTAAGTATTGTCTTAGTTTAAAAACCATCTCACTTATTGGCTGCACTTAGATTAAGCATAGGCTTTCACTCCCTTTGCATTGAGATCTCTTGGAATTGGTTCGACATCTCTTATAGTACATCATTTGGTTAAGAACCCTTGAAAACTCCTAACATCAAATTGGCGCCGTTGCCAAGTTCTAAGTTGATTTTGACATTGGAATTTAGTCACTTGCTTGAGACTAAGTCATTTTTCTTTTATTGTGTTATTGATTCTCTTTCTTCCTCTCCCTTTGCATTTCAGGTGTATGATCACAAGAAGCAGAGGTGCATCAACCCTGGTTCCCACTGTTGAAGAGTTTACTACACTTGAGAGGGAGATAGCAAGAAAGAGAAGAGAAGAAGAGCAACAGGCTCACTTGCAATTATTGGGGTTTGAAATGGAGCAAAACCAGAATCAACCTTAAGATGGTAATGCCCAAGGGGGCAATGGTCCAGGAGCTGACAACCCTAGACCAAGACATCCACAGCGCCAAGCCAGAGGCATTGGGGCCTATGACCAACCTCACATTCATGGTCATGGGTTGGGGATCAGAGCACTAGCTGTGGATCAAGTTAGCGCTTCTCACGGTGATAGATAACAACAAGTTTCATGGCCTGGCTGTTGAGGATCCTCTGGATCACCTGGATCAGTTTGACAAGTACTGTGGCTTGTCCAAGACCAATGGAGTCTCTGAAGATGCCTTCAAGCTCAGGCTGTTCCCTTTCTATCTAGGGGACAAAGCTCACCAATGGGAGAAGGCTCTTCCGAGTGACTTTATCACCACTTGGAATGAGTGCACGAAGGCTTTCCTGGACAAGTTCTTCTCTACCTCCAAGACAGCCAAGATCAGGAATGAAATCTCTGGGTTTCAGCAGAAGAATCTTGAGGACTTCAGTGAAGCATGGGAGAGATTCAAGGGATACTGGTCTCAATGCCCACACCATGGACTCACCAAGGAGAGCTTGCTTTGCAACTTGTATCGTGGTGTTCTTCCACAATGCAGAAACAGACTTGATACTGCTAGCAATGGTTCTTCTTGGGAAGAACTGAGCAAGAAGTAGAGGGACTGGTGGAGAACATGGCTAAGAACGACTCAGTCTACAGTGAGGAGCATGATAGGGGCAACAGGACTGATGACCAGCAGACAAGGAAAGAGCTGAAATCTCTACAAGAGAAGATGGACATCCTTATTGCTGAAAGAGCTAGACAAGAGCAGATGAACTTTGTTGGTGATCCTAACCAAGAGGTGCCTCCTATGGTCAACGAGGTTGATGGTTTGGAAGGCCAAGAGGAGCTGTGTTTCATCAACAACAATGGTACTTGGTACAAGAAGGAACCAAACCTTCAGTATAACAACTATCAACAAAGGCCTTATTCCAACAACCAGCAAGTTGGGTACCAGCCCAAGCAGAACAATCAGCAAGGAGGCTATCAAGCTAAGCAGAGTTACCCTCATGGTTTCACCAACAAGGGTCAGCAATCTAACCAAGCCCAAGGAGGCTCTTCTCAAGTTCAAGCTCCAGATTCAGGTGTGGAATCCATGTTCAAGCAAATCCTAGAAGCTCAGTCCAGAATAGAGAAAAACATAGGCTATGAGTTCAAGAACATTAACGCCAAGATTGATGGAGGATACAATGAGCTCCAAAACAAGATCAGAGCCTTAGAGAACCAGTTTGCCTCCATGAACTCTCAGCCCAATCACCAACAAGGGTCACTACCTAGAAAAGCTGAGCAAAACCCCAAGGAACCAATGAAAGAAATCACCTTAAGAACTGGTAGAGAATTGCCTCCTAGAATCCTCATCAAGGATGATGAGAAACAAGGTGGGGAGGTGGACATCAACATTGATGATGATGTGGTGATTGTGAATGAGAAAGTTGATGAGGAAATTCTGGAAAAGATTGTTGAAGCCAAGGGTAAAGGGAAAGTAGGAGAAGAGAAGAAGACAGTGAAAGAGAGTGAAGTTGCTACTCCAACAAAAGGATCTTCTTTTGTTCCTCCTCCTTATGAGCCAAAGTTACCATTTCCTGGACGATTCAAGAGGCAGCTATTGGAGAAGTACAAGGCATTCTTTGAGAAGCAAATGAGTGAAGTTCAGGTTACAATGCCCATCTTTGATGCTTTCATGCTAGTCCCACAATACAACAAGTACTTGAAGGATGCTGTGGCTGCAAAGAAGTAAGAGATGAAGGGTATGATGGTTCTTACTCATGAGTGCAGTTTCATAATCCAGAGATTGACAGTCCCTAAGAAGCTAGAAGATCCAGGATGCTTTACTCTGCCTTGTGCCATTGGTCCCTTGATGTTTATAAGAGATGCTTATGCGACTTGGGAGCTAGCGTCAGCCTCATGCCTTTATCTGTTGCCAAGAGGCTTGGGTTCACTCAATACAAGAATTGTAGACTCTCCTTGGTGCTTTCTGATCGTTCTGTGAAGCTTCCTATTGGTATTTCGGAATATTTCCCTGTGATGATTGGAAATTGTGAGATTCCCACAGACTTTCTGGTGCTTGAGATGGATGAGGAAGCTAAAGACCCCTTGATCATTGGAAGACAATTCTTAGCCACAGCAGGAGCCATTTTTAATGTTAAAGAAGGCAAGATTGATCTTCATTTGGGCAAGGAGCACACTCTCCACTTTGACATCAAGGAGATGATGAAGAAGTCAACTGTGCAAGGCCAGGTGTTCTACATTGAATAGATGGAAGCTCTTGATGATGAGCTTCTTGAGGAGTTTGCATTTGAGGAGTTGGCACTTGAGGACCCTTTACAACTTGCTTTGACAATGGATAGAGAGGTCCAAGTGGTTGAGAACAAGGAGAGTGCTGCCTACGTAAGGAATTTTGATTCACACACCAGGATTGATGGTGATGATCAGTATGAGGAGCTACCACCAGTGGTTAATCATGCCGCCTCAGCCACTCAACAAGAGGACATCCAGCAAGATGATTGGAGTGAGCTCAAGACACCAAAAGTGGAGCTTAAACCTCTTCCCCATGGTGTAAGGTATGCATTTCTAGGCCCTAATGAGACTTACCCTGTCATTGTGAGTAGTGAACTTACTGAACTTGATCTTTCTCAACTCTTGAATGAACTTAAAAGATTTAGGAAAGCAATAGAATACTCACTTGATGATATCAAAGGGATATCACCCTCTTTGTGCATGCATAGGATACATCTTGAGGATACATCTTGCTGGTGTGATATACCCTATCTCTGACAGCAAATGGGTATCTCCTGTGCATGTTGTCCCAGAGAAAGGTGGTATCACTGTGGTTAAGAATGATAAGGATGAATTAATACCAACTAGAACAATAACTGACCATAGGATGTGTATTGGTTATAGAAAGCTTAACTCAGCCTCTAGAAAAGATCATTTTCCATTGCCATTCATTGATCAAATGCTTGAGAGGCTTGCAAATCATCCTTGTTATTGCTTTCTTGACGGGTATTCGGGATTCCTCCAAATCCCACACATCCCAATGATTAAGAGAAGACAAAATTCACATGCCCCTATTGCACCTTTGCCTATCGAAGGAAACCATTTGGGTTATGTAATGCTCCAGCAACCTTTCAAAGGTGCCAGCTCGCCCGCGCTAGCCCTGGGCGCCGGGCGCCAGCCGCCCGTGCTGGCCCCAGGCGCCGGTGCATCCAGTCTGTTCCCAGCTCGTCCGATTTAGATCGCACCTCGTGGTGTCCGTGAAGTCATAGTACCTTAGCTATGGGCCTAACGCTCCTCGGTTCAACTCGATTGGAGTTATCCTCGAAGTTTTACGACTAGAGCTAGGAAGGATGGTTCTTCCGCAAAATGTATCGTGTAAAACAGGGACGATCAACTCGAACATCGATTCTTTAGGATATACGATTTATTTTGCGGAAAAGACAATCTTTCCGAGAAATCGTACGAACGTTCGAGCGCTTGAAGCTTGTCCACGGGCTCACTTACGATTTTGGAGACCCAAGCCCAATAAGAGCTATGACAATTTATCCTAACTTATTAAAGTAAGATAAATGTTAAGTTTCCGCAGATAAATGTCAATGCTCGAGGATAACTACGAAGATCGGGGGAAAATGGAATATTTCCAAAAGAGATAAACTTGGGCCCAAAGGCGAAAGGTTAAGCGGGCCACCGACCTAAAGTGACTATATAAGGAGGGCTGGGGCAGAAGAGAAGAGGATCCGAGATTTTAGACTTAGAGAACTCCTGCTAGCTTAGAGAACGTAGGACTTAGGTGGTTAGACTAGTACGGCAAGGCTTAGGACGTCTTGGCCGCCTCTTGTTCTGTTGTTCCGGTAGTTAGCATATCTCTACTCCTCTTGGAGAAATCTTGTATTCATACTTTTCAACTAATAAAACGCCTTTGAGCGACCATTCATTTTTATCTTGCTACTTATCTTTTATCAATTCTAAAGTGATTACGCAGAGAATTCGGACCTTCAAGGAAGATCGGGTTAACTCGGTTTTCCTCCATACTTGTTCATCAACTAAAATCGACAGTGCGAATTTCGGTTCCCACAGTTTGGCGCTAGAAGGAGGGGGGGGGACGATTTCTCTAACTCGAAAGTCACTAAGCAATAAAAGATATAGGATGTCCGCTCCAGTAGCCAGCGATGTTGTTTCATTCAAGGATCGGGCAACGGCCGACCAGGCCAAACCCCACAACGATCTCCTTGTAATCGAACTAACGATCCAGGACATAGACGTAGAGAGAGTGTTAGTCGACACCGGATGCTCGGCCAACATTATCTACAAGAGTACCCTCGATAGAATGGAGGTTGACCTGTGCGCCGTCACGGAAGAACCTAGCCCAATATTCGGACTCTCCGGAGATCCTACTATGACTCTCGGCTCGATCAGCCTCTTGGTTAAAGCCGGGAGCGTCGCCAAAATCACGGAATTCTTAGTCGTCGACCGTCCAACATCGTATAACGCGATCATCGGTACTCCATGGCTGAATTCCATGCGAGCAATACCCTCGACATTCCATATGTGTCTAAAGTTTCCAACCCCTCGCGGAATCGAAACTATACAAGGAAATTGCAGGATGGCGCAAGTATGTTACCCCGCCGAGCTGAAAAAAAAAACTCGGCAGTCGAGGCCTCTCGAAGCAAAAAAGTAAAGCCTACTCCCGATAAGAATGCCCCAGAACAAGACTCGAACGTCTTCTGGCAATCTTAGAGGATCATGGCCCCAGACGGGAAGCGCGAACCAACCTGCAAACCGGTAATCTCGGTCTGCCTAGACGAATCGTTCCCGGAACGATGCGTCGAGATCGGAGCCAACCTCCGCGAACCTTTGAGAACAGAGCTCATAGCCTGTCTCAAAAGGAACCTCAGCACATTCGCTTGGGCCGCGGAGGATATGCCAGGGATCGACATCGGCATAACTTGCCATGAGCTAAACATTGACCCGACCTACAAACCCGTCAAGCAAAAAAGGCGGAAACTAGGACCAGAGCGTGCCACCGCGGTAAACGAGGAAGTTGAAAAACTCCTTAAAGTGGGGTCAATAACGAAGTCAGGTACCCAGACTGGCTCGCTAACCCGCCGTGGTCAAAAAGAAAACGGAAAATGGCGAAGTCAAGGCCGACTTTACCGACCTCAACAAGGCTTGTCCAAAAGATTGCTTTCCACTCCGCATAACGACCGAATTTGTCAAGCAACAGCAGGAAACAAACTTTATCATTTATGGATTCTCCGGTACAATCAAATTATGATGAACCCGATGATCGCGAAGACCGTGATTCATCACTGACCGTGGACGTATTGCTACAAAGTAATGCCTTTCGCCTCAAGAACGCAGGCGCTACTTACCAGCGACTTCGTCAATCAATGTTTTCCGAAAGCAGCTCGAAAACTATGGAGGTATACATCGATGACATGCTCGTAAAATTCCTTGACGAACACGCACCACGCTTCCCATCTGGAAGAGTGTTTCGCAAGGTTGAATTTGCACAACATGAAATTGAACCCGACTAAATGTAGATTCGCCGTGGCCGGAGAATTTCGCTACCTAGTCACGGTCGCTGAATTGAGGCTAATCCCAAACAGATAAACGCTAATAGAAATGGTCTCGCCCAAAACCAAAAGGGAAGTCCAAAGTCCGACAGAAGAGTCGCCACTTTAAACCGCTTTTATCTCGCTCAGCGGACAAATGCCTTCCTTTCTACGACACGTTGAAAGGGAACAAGAAATTTGAGTGGACAGAGGAATGCGAAAAAGCTTTCCAACAGCTAAAGCATTACCTGGCCACTCCTCCCGTCTTCACGAAACCAGTAGAGGGAGAACCCTTGTTCCTATACATCGCAGTATCCACAACAGCGGTAAGCAGCATTTTGATTAGAGAAGAACGCGGTGAGCAGAAACCAATCTTCTACATAAGCAAAACGTTGCTAGACGCTGAGACCCGATATCCCCTGATGGAGAAACTAGCATTTGCGGTTGTAACGTCGGCAAGAAAACTCAGGCCGTATTTTCAATCGCAAACCATTGTAATCCTTACCACCTTCCCCTTGCGAACGATTTTGCACAGTCCGAGCCAGTCAGCACGACTCTCAAAATGGGCGATCGAACTAAGCGAGTACGACGTGGAGTACCGCCCAAGAACCTGCGTGAAGTCTCAGGTATTGGCGTACTTCTTGGTGGAATTGCCCATAGGACATTGACGAACACAGAACCGAACTCAACTTGGATCCTTCACGTCGACGGATCATCGTCCAAACAAGGATCCGGGATCGGAATCCGGCTCACGTCTCCGACTGGCAAAATCTTGGAGCAGTCATTCCGATTGGAGTTCCATGCGTCAAACAACGAGGCCGAATATGAGGCACTCGTTGCGGTCTTACGGCTAGCCCGAGGGCTCAAGATCCGTAACATCCACGCTTACTGTGACTCTCAGTTAGTCGCAAATCAGAACAGCGGGGAATATGAAGTAAGGGACGAAAGAATGGACGCATATCTTAAACTCATCCAAGATCTCTCCCGAAAATTCGACCACTTCGCCCTCACTAGGATTCCTCGCTCGGAAAACACTCAGGCAGATGCCTTGGCCGCACTCGCGTCAAGTTCAGACCCTGGACTAAGTCGGGTAATCCCCGTCGAGTTCATTGAACATCCAATCATCGGACCGCCAGTGATCGCCAATCTTATTCGAGCACAAATCGAAAACGCGGAAGAAATGGATGACCCACTGGAAGAAAACGTGGATCTGTCGGAATACGGATGCGACAGCCCTTGGCTGGAACCAATCCAAGCGTACATAATCGACGGAACACTTCCCGCCGAAAAATGGGCAGCCCGCAAAATCAAGACTCAGGCCGCACGATACGTGACGGTAGAAGGAGAAATCTACAAATGGAGATTCTCCGCCCGCTCATGACCTGCACTGAAGGCGAAAAAGCGAGAAGAGTAATGGAGGAGGTCCGTTCCGGGTCGTGCGGAAACCATTCCGGCGGAAGATCTCTCGCAGTCAAAATAAAACGCCACGATTATTACTGGCCAACTATGATCAAAGACTGCGAGAAGTTCGCTCGAAAGTGCGAAAAATGCCAAAGGCATGCACCAACGATCCATCAGCCCGCGGAAGTCCTCTCGTCCATCTCATCTCCGTATCCCTTTATGCGATGGTCCATGGACATCGTCGGGCCATTGCATAACTCGAAGCAGAAACGTTTTCTCCTGGTCCTCACGGATTTCTTCTTAAAATGGGTGGAGGCAGACTCTACGCAAGTATCAAAGACGCCCAAGTCGAACTTCGTGATGGAAGAACATAATCACCGCATTACGTGGTCCCTTACGAAATCGCGGATGCACAACGGTCTCAGTTCATCTCTACCCGATTCGAGTATGCTCTGAGAAGTGGAAGATACGACTTACCAAGTCAACTCCCAGATATCCACAATGCAACGGCCAGGCAGAAACCATCAACAAGACCGTTCTTCACGGACTGAAAAAGCGCTTAGACGCCAAAAAGGGGCGATGGGCAGAGGAGCTCGAAGGAGTCCTTTGGTCACATCGTACAACCCTGAGACAGGCTACGGGTGAAACCCCATTCGCCTCGCTACGAACAGAATGCATGATCCCCGCGGAAGTAGAGTTCCTCGGAGTATGGAGAAGATTCCTCCCCGAACGAGAAGATTTAAACAACGCTATGATGCTGGACAATCTCGATCTTATCAATGAACGCCGCAACCGGGTGCTCATTCAAATCAAAAATTACCAGCACGCTGCCGCAAGGTACTACAACTCAAACGTACGCCATCGTAGGTTCAGAGAAGGCGATTTAGTCTTACGCAAAGTCTTCCAAAACACTGCCGAACGAAACGCAGGAAAACTGGGAGCAAACTGGGAAGGACCATACAAAGTCATAAAAGTGGTTCGTACCGAATCGCGAACATGCAAGACGTAAAAATCCCAAGAACTTGGAACGCGATGCATCTTAAAAAACACTATCACTAACAACGACGTGGTACAAAGAACTACGAGATGCCTTGATCCCCGAAAAGGGTACGTAGGCAACTCGCTAACCGGCGGGTTCAGCTATCCCCCCCGATTAAAAAGGAGGGGGAGTGGGGTGCGTATACTCGTATACTCCCACGAATTTCGAAAACTCTGAAACTTTCAAAACTCTTTATAGACAACACATTTCGCCAACTACTAAACAGCAACGACAACGGATCTAGTATCCACTAAGCGATTATCACATCCAAAAAACAAATCCTAGAAGGCCAACACTTCACGAAACACAGTGAATGTAGACGTTTTCCCTTGGGTCAAATTTACGCGGTCCTGCGTCCAAACTGAAACAACAGTTTTCTGGCTGCGAACATTCGCAAAACATCTCCAAGCCTGCAAACATTTCAACCACGAAATGCGGCACAAGGAAAACTCGACCTTCAGCACTGCGAGACGTCGCTAACGCTTGAAGGACATTATTTTCCTCAAAACATTCCAGACGAAATCCTGGTCTCTAGAACTCAAAACATACAAACACACCTCAAAACGGTATCATTTCGTTGTTGCTGATCACAACAAACGAACTCTAACGTCCTAAACAGACAATAAGCCACCCCCTAAGGTAGGCTCTCCTACATCCGACAAGGATAACATAGCGCGCTATACAAGAAGTCCAAAATTTTGGTTAGCTCTTCCAAACGGAAGTAGATCGATTCGCAACTAAACAAATCGTATAAGCCGATAACAATTTGCGGATTTTAAAACGGTACGAGTCAGGTTAAAATCGCAAACAGGCAAAACGAAAGCCGACTTATCATCACAAAGCCTCAGTCCGAGAGTAAACCTAGGTCTTGCCCTAAACCCAGCCACGCTGGATCTTGACATCTCGTAGGCATAGTATCAGTACCCGATACAAGATCCCAAAACTTGTCTCTTCGCTTAAGTCTATTCGATTCACGAACCTTCGCATAAATCAGTAAACCGTGAAAAATCTCGCTTTGTACAATCGATGGATACGGTGATCATCTGAGAGGCAGGAATGAGACGACAACTCACACCCTGTCCCTCTAACTTCGATAAACAGAAGTTCATTTAAACGTCATAGAAACCGATATATTTTAGATTGAGCCGCGAGTTCAACAAACGCCCTAAAAGGGCAGGGATTCAAAGCCACCAACGGCCAGTCCCAAAAAAATACATCATGGCCTCATAACGGCCGCAACACAAACAAAATAAAAATCCCTCAAGGGATTGGTAAACCTAGACGCTCCTCGGAGCATCACCTTCATCCTGAAACTCACCCGCAGCGGGAACGGTCTCGCCATCGACTCCCTCGATCACACCTCCACTGCCTGCCTCATCCGCGCCAGCCTCACGATCCTCTGCTGCCTGAACCTGATCCTCCGAGCCCTCCGAATCCGGTACAAGGGTGCACTCGGACCTCAGACCAGCGAGAATCGAGTCAAATTCCCCTTCGGAAGCCGCCAATTCTCCCTTGCAAGAAAGCAGCCTGGCTTCCTCGGAATCCAGAGATAGGGCCTCGTTACCCCTAAGCAGCTGAAGCTCGCTCAAGCTCCCTTCGATTCCTTCCAAAGCTAAGTCCCTCTCGCGGATAGCTATCAGAGACTTGAACAAACTGGCAATCCTCGTCAAGCGAGCAAAGAAGTCACCGCGGGGATCGATGGTCTCTGTCGAGTTGTGAGCACACATCTCTTCGTAATTCTGGATCTGTTGTTGGAGACGGCGGATTTCCGAGGATTTGTGTCTCTTCTCTTTCTTCACTTTGATCAAAGAACTCGCGGTCTTCCCGAGGTCGCGTTCGAGGTCGCCAATTTGAACTTCGAGCTGAGATGTCTGGGCAGCATGGGTGTTTTCGATGGTCTGCAATGCGGCCTCAGTACGCTTCAACGCTTCTTGCGACGACTCCAACTCCTTCGACAGACGCGCAACCTCCGATCCGCAGTCACCGAGCATCCCATCAATCAGCAACACAAACTGTCCGCAAAGAGAAAGGGTAAGGATCATCGCAAAAGAAAAGAAAAGAAGAATTGCGGATAAATCAAAACCAAACCTTGGAACGATGTTGCGACAACAATCCCGAAGGCTCGCCCGCTTCGCTCTTAGTGCACCTCTTCCTCTTCGCCCCAGTTGTGGCACTGGCCCTCGAACGCCCCTTACGCAACGGTGCAGCACTAGGTGCTGGGAGTCCCAAAATGATCTTCAAAGCCGGAGGCGTGGACTCTACCACGTCATCCCGACCAGAAATTATGATCGGAGCGGTAGAAGAGCCTAAAGGACGATCCTGAACGTCGGGAATTTGCTCGGGCACGACTGCCCCTCCCGCGGGCAAGGGAGCATCAGGCGGTACCTCGGAGCGAGGAGCTGGGGACAAAGGCACAGGCGAAGAAGGAACGCTGGGTGCTTCGGTTCTCGCCCGGGTCAAGTCTTTTTCAGCGCTGCGACGCGACAATCTTTCCATGAAAGAGTCGAACCCAGCAATGAAAGACTGAGTGGCTTCAAGACCGGCGGAGCCTGACTGGCCTCACCCATCTTAACGTCGGAATCTTTTTTTCAACTTGAGAGGAAGACATATTCTTTGAGAGAGCAAAAAAGGAAGAAGTTGAGAAAAGGGGGAGTGTGTGAAGAACGAGAAGTAATGAGCTACTACTTATAAGGATATGAGGATTTTCGCAATAAAACATTCTTAGCCAAAAATTTCGATTTTCAAACTCAAGACACTCACCCGCAAAATCGTCTCCGAGTCTTACGGGCTGGGGGGCTAACTGTTGGGATCAAAAACGGTTATCTCGAAATCAACGGCTAAGATCATTTCCTGTCTACGGACTTTCCGCAAAAAGGATCAACAAAAGTTGGATCGAAAAGAACAGGTGCGACCAAGGTCGAGCGCCGAGCGCCGGCTTCGCCGATGCTGGCACGGCGCCGGCTTCGCCGATGCTGGCACCGGCGCCGGCTTCGCCGATGCTGGCACCGGCGCCGGCTTCGCCGATGCTGGCACCGGCGCCGGCTTCGCCGATGCTGGCACCGGCGCCGGCTTCGCCGATGCTGGCACCGGCGCCGGCTTCGCCGATGCTGGCACGGCGCCGGCTTCGCCGATGCTGGCACCGGCGCCGGCTTCGCCGATGCTGGCACCGGCGCCGGCTTCGCCGATGCTGGCACGGCGCCGGCTTCGCCGTGCTGGCACCGGCGCCGGCTTCGCCGTGCTGGCACCGGCGCCGGCTTCGCCGTGCTGGCACCGGCGCCGGCTTCGCCGATGCTGGCACGGCGCCGGCTTCGCCGATGCTGGCACCGGCGCCGGCTTCGCCGATGCTGGCACCGGCGCCGGCTTCGCCGTGCTGGCACCGGCGCCGGCTTCGCCGATGCTGGCACCGGCGCCGGCTTCGCCGATGCTGGCACGGCGCCGGCTTCGCCGATGCTGGCACCGGCGCCGGCTTCGCCGTGCTGGCACCGGCGCCGGCTTCGCCGATGCTGGCACCGGCGCCGGCTTCGCCGATGCTGGCACGGCGCCGGCTTCGCCGATGCTGGCACGGCGCCGGCTTCGCCGTGCTGGCACCGGCGCCGGCTTCGCCGTGCTGGCACCGGCGCCGGCTTCGCCGATGCTGGCACCGGCGCCGGCTTCGCCGATGCTGGCACGGCGCCGGCTTCGCCGATGCTGGCACCGGCGCCGGCTTCGCCGATGCTGGCACCGGCGCCGGACACCAGCTTCGCCAGCGCTGGCCCCTGGCCAGGCGCCCGGTGCATCCAGTCTGTTCCCAGCTTGTCCGATTTAGATCGCACCTCGTGGTGTCCGTGAAGTCATAGTACCTTAGCTATGGGCCTAACGTTCCTCGGTTCAACTCGATTGGAGTTATCCTTGAAGTTTTACGACTAGAGCTAGGAAGGATGGTTCTTCCACAAAATGTATCGTGTAAAACAGGGACAATCAACTCGAACATCGATTCTTTAGGTTATACGATTTATTTTGCGGAAAAGATAATCTTTCCGAGAAATCGTACGAACGTTCGAGGGCTTGAAACTTGTCCACGGGCTCACTTACGATTTTGGAGATCCAAGCCCAATAAGAGCTATGAAAATTTATCCTAACTTATTAAAGTAGATAAATGTTAAGTTTCCGCATATAAATGTCAATGCTCGAGGATAACTACGAAGATCGACGGAAAATGGGATATTTCCAAAAGAGATAAACTTGGGCCCAAAGGCGAAAGGTTAAACGGGCCACCGACCTAAAGTGACTATATAAGGAGGGCTGGGGCAGAAGAGAAGAAGATCCGATATTTTAGACTTAGAGAACTCCTGCTAGCTTAGAGAACGTAGGACTTAGGTGGTTAGACTAGTACGGCAAGGCTTAAGACGTCTTGGCCGCCTCTTGTTATGTTGTTCCGATAGATAGCATATCTCTACTCCTCTCGGAGAAATCTTGTATTCATACTTTTCAACTAATAAAAAACCTTTGAGCGACCATTCATTTTTATCTTGCTACTTATCTTTTATCGATTCTAAAGTGATTAGGCAGAGAATTCGGACCTTGAAGGAAGTTCGGGTTAACTCGGTTTTCCTCCATACTTGTTCATTAACTAAAATCGACAGTACGAATTTCGGTTCCCACAAGGCTGTCGTTACCTTTGATGAAGAGTGTCTTAAGGCCTTCAAGAAGCTGAAGAGTGAACTTGTTAGTGCTCCTATTGTCCAGCCACCTGATTGGGATCTCCCTTTTGAGATTATGTGTGATGCTAGCAATTATGCTGTTGGAGCTGTCTTGGGAAAAAGGAAGGACAAGAAGACCCACGTGATTATGCAAGCCAAACCTTGGATGATGCTCAGATGAGATATGCCATGACAGAGAAGGAGTTGTTCGCCATAGTCTTTGCATTTGAGAAGTTCAGAAGTTTCCTTGTGGACTCCAAGGTCATTGTATACACAGACCATGCAGCCTTGAGGCATCTCTTAGCAAAGAAGGATGCAAAACCAAGACTTTTGATGGATCCTGCTGCTTCAAGAGTTTGATCTTGAGATCAAGGACAAGCCAGGAGTTGAGAATGGTGTAGCTGATCATTTGTCCAGATTGAGAATTGAGTGGCGGCATCCCCATTGATGAAGGACTTCCTAAGGACCAGATCATGGCTATTAGAGCAGTGGTGGCAGTTTTTGAAACTGGTAAGAAGATTGAAGAAGTCAAGTCAACTAATGAGAAGGAGCCTTGGTATGCTGATTTTGTGAACTATCTTGTTACTGGGAAGGAGCCATTGGATCTTGAAGGTTATGCCAAGAAGAAGTTCTACAAGGAATTGAAGAGATACTATTGGGATGAACCTTATCCCTATATTCTCTGCAAGGATCAGCTGTATAGAAGGGTGGTGGCCGATATGGAGATTGATGGGATCTTTTCACACTGCCACGGATCATCATATGGAGGCCATTTTGCCACCTTCAAGACAGTTGCAAAGGTTTTACAAGTTGGGTTTTGGTGGCCACATATGTTCAAAGACACTCAAGACTATGTCTCAAAGTGTGATTCATGCCAAAGGAAGGGGAACATCAGAAAGAGGAACGAAATGCCTCAAAACCCAATCCTTGAGGTGAAGGTGTTTGATGTATGAGACATAGACTTCATGGGACCGTTGCCTTCTTCTTATGGCAACAAGTCCTTCCTTGTAGCTGTTGATTATGTGTCCAAATGGGTTCAAGCAGTGGCAAGGCCTACAAATGACTCTAGGGTGGTGGTCAAGATGTTCAAAAGCTTTATATTCCCAAGATTCGGAGTGCCTAGAGTGATTATAAGTGATGGATTATATCTTGCATATTTACATGTTTTTAGCATTCATTTCTTATGCATTTTGATCATATAGGTTAGGCATTAGGCATCTTTAGGCTCATTTTGCATTCATTGTCCTTATCAGGTGCTGCAGTGTGCTGAGGGGTGATTAGAGGTGTTTCGGAGCATTGTAATCCAAAAAGAAGTGAAGAATGGAGTCTGGCCAAGCCTGGACAAGCCAGACAATGACCAGGACATGCCTTAGCTTTGGACGGATCATGATCCGGACGAGAGACTTGGTCGAGACGGCCGCGGGTCAGGACGATTGGGACAGAGCACCCGCTCGGCTGGATGGCACAGACAGGACAGCTTGGGCGCGGGCTGGAAGACGCGGGACGCATGACCCGCGCGGCTGGAGGAGATCTCAGACACGGACATGCGCGGGATGATACGCGCGACATAACATACCCGCGCGGGAGACGGCCGGTACGAGGACAGGACGTGCGCCGCCGAACATGCGCGGGTCGCCTTACCCGCACGGGATGAGGAACGGACCAGGACTGGACTTGCGCGGGCTGGACATGCGCGGCCTGGATGGACTGGAAGCAAGGAAACATGCGGGTCAGTATGCGCGGGTCAGCCTACCCAGGCGGCCGGCCGAACGGATGGATGGATCTGCACGGGTCAGGATGCTCGGGTTGGGACCAGCAATCTACCCTGAGCGTTTTTGTGAGGTCTGGTCGAGATTTAATGATTCCAGGGCCATTTTGGTCAATTGTCTTTATGTTTTTAAGGGTATTCAAGCCTCCTATAAATACTTTTGTTATCTCCTTTGTGAGACTAACTTCTTTTCTCTTAAAGAACACATTTAGATCTTGAAGAAAGTTTGGATCTTGAATCCTTTTTCATCTTATTTTCTTGTGTTTGCTAGATCATCTTCATCTCTAATCATGTTTAGCCTTGAATCATCCATGGTTTTAAGGTTATCCATGTCTATTAGTGAGTAGATCTATCTAGGATTCATGGGCTTTGGAGACTAAGGATGATTAGGTGTAGATCTAAGATGTTCTAGTGTAGATCCTTCTTGATCCTTGCTTGCAGAGTGTTCTTATTCCTATTTTGGAGTTGGCCTCTTCAAAATAGAGCCATAGGCATTTCATGCCCGGAAGTTGTTTGATGAAATGCCTGAACCAACTCTCCAATGCTTTTAACATCCTTTACCTAAGGGATTAGTTGTTAAAGGTGTTAAGATAACTAATAGACTTGTTCTTATTGATTGCTTTCATATTATTCAACCTAAGGGATTATATGTTTGAGATATGTTAGTGAATGAGCATTCATCAGGGATAGAGCTTGCTTAGGATTGTGTCTAGGCTTAAGGTTTTTAGATTGATTGAAAGTTTGCCATCTTAGATTGAAACTTAATCACCCAAGGTCAATTCCCTTGTCCCAAGAATCCCCTTGCCTCATATTGAAAAGAAAGTTCACTCCTTTATTGCATTTTTAGTATTATCTTAGTTCATCTCATCTTCACTTATTGATAGCACTTAGCTTAAGCATGGATTTGCATTCCCTTTGCATTAGAATCACTTAGGATTGGTTCGACAATCTCTTATACTATAACATTTTATTAGGAGCCTTGAAAACTCTTAACATCAAATTGGCGCCGTTGCCAACTTCTAAGTTGATTTTGACATTGGAATTTAGTCATTTGCTTGAGACTAAGTCATTTTTCTTTTATTGTTTTATTGCTTCCCCTTGTTCTTTTCCCTTTGCATTTCAGGTGTATGATAACAAGAAACAGAGGTGCATCCAACTTGATTCCCACTGTTGAAGAAATTGCTGCACTTGAGAGGGAAATAGCAAGAAAGAGAAGAGAAGAAGAGCAACATGCTCACTTGCAGAGATTGGGGTTTGATATGGAGAATCAGCCTCAAGATGGTGATGCCCTAGGGGGCAATGGTCCAAGAGCCGACAACATAAGACCACAGCACCAACAACAACATCCACAGCGCCAAGCTAGAGCCATTGGAGCCTATGATCAACCTCACATTCATGGTCATAGGTTGGGAATCAGAGCACCAGCTATGGAGAACAACAACTTTGAGATCAAATCAGAGCTGTTGCATTTGATTGAGAACAACAAGTTTCATGGCCTTGCTGTGGAGGATCCACTTGATCACTTCGACACATTTGATAGCTATTGTAGCTTGTCCAAGATTAATGGAGTCTTTGAAGATGATTTAAAGCTGAAGCTGTTTCCCTTCTCTTTGGGAGACAAGGCACATCAATGGGAGAAGACTCTTCCAAGTGACTCTATCACAACTTGGAATGAGTGCAAGATGGCATTCCTAGAGAATTTTTTCTCTACCTCAAGGACAGCCAAGATCATAAATGAGATCTCTAGCTTTCTGCAGAAGAACCTAGAGGGCTTTAGTGAAGCATGGGAGAGGTTCAAGGGCTATTGGTCTCAATGCCCACATCATGGCTTCACCAAGGAGAGTTTTCTTAGTACCTTCTATAGAAGTGCTCTTCCAGAGTTCAGGAGCAGATTAGACACAGCCAGCAATGGGTTCTTCTTGGACAGAACTGAGCAGGATGCAGAAGAGCTGGTGGAGAACATGGCCAAGAGTGACTCAGTCTACAGTGAGGAGCCTTATAGGGTCAATAGAGGCACTGATGAAGATGATCAGCACACAAGGAAGGAGCTGAAATCTCTCCAGGAGAAGTTGGACAGGATTCTTGCAGAGAAGGCTAAGCAAGAGCAGATTAACTCCGTTGGGAACCAGAAACGAGAGAAGCCTGCTGGGATTAATCAGGTTGATGGTTTAGAAGGTCAAGAGGAGCTGTGCTTCATCAATGCTAATGGCACATGGTACAGGAAAGAGCCCAATTTTCAGTACCAAAACAACTATCAGCAAAGGCCTTACTACAACAATCAGCAGGGAGTTTACCAAGCCAAGCAGAACTATCCTCAAGCCAACCTGTCTACTCAGCCTCAAGGAAGCTCTTCTCAAGCTCAAGCTCCAAGTTCAAATATGGAGTCCATGTTCAAGAAAATATTAGAAGCTCAACAGAGAAATGCTAAAAACATTGGAGATGAGTTCAAGAACATCCATGCAAAGATTGATGGGACATATTCTGACCTCAACAACAAGTACATGCAACTTGCCTCTCATCTCAAAGCTTTGGAGAGCCAAGTTTCCTGATATACCAAGGATTTTACCCGTTTTTACCCATGATATATGAGTATTTTTACTACTATTATCTATGTTTTGGAGTCTATTAGGTATGTTTTCATGCTCAATAGCATTTTGGAGAAAAGTGATGTTTTAGGTGCCTTTTTGGAGCTTAAAGAAGAGTTCACCCGTGATCAAGACCAGAGGTCGACATCCAGAGTTACACATCGATCGATGCACACTCTGTGCTATCGATCGACACACATTTGCCGAAGGACGATACATCGAGATCATAATAGATCGATGTACACCCTGTACTATCGATCGATATCGAAGCGGCAAAAGACAAGTTGTACCTGGCCGAACTTGAAGCCCAAGACATCACATTTTACAAGATTGCCCATGACGAGTTTTTAACCTAGTGAACTCATATTTATATGTGCCTAAGTGTTTTGGCACCGTACAACGATTTATACAAGTCTTTTTCTACTCATTTCTTTTACTGTTTTCATTACTTTGCAAGTTCTCAATAAAGTTCTATTCAGTTCTTTACGTGTTCTTCTTAACAAAGGTTATAGGATTCTAGATCTAGAGGAGAGATCCAAAGAGATTTGTGATTGGAACCTAAGTGTTCACTCCTCTAATAGATCTATGAACTCCTATTATTACCTTGTTACTATGAATCACTTAGCCATGTCTGAGTAGATTCATTTGTTAGATTTAGGGTTTATATAGGATATGAGGGATTAGCCCCAGCCTACATCTGCTATAGTTGTGATATTTATTGTTAGGATTGTTCACTAATGCTTTTTCTAGCTTAGCTACCTAGAACATGAACTTGGATTGTATTATTCATTCAATACAATTCCTGACAACATCGTAAACATGCTATGACCCTCTTGAGACAAGCGGAAGCTGATCTAAGATCATGGTGAGCATTGTATCAACTCACGCATAATGTCTGCTTAGAGCCGTATCGATCAATACTCCTATAGAGTAATCGATCGACGTAGCTAGAGGTGTATCGGTCGATATTCTTATCGAATAATCGATCGATACTGTCGGCGATATAGCTGGCCGCAAACACCATTTAGCATCTAAGTAATAGATGGTCTAAATATTGCGAGAGCTGATGGATTCATTTAATAGTGTTGAGCTCTGACATATCATGCAAGCAACTTGTTAGCATTTATAGTATTTATAATCCTGAATTCCTGAATACCTACCCTGAATCTAACTACTTTTCTTTATTGTCTTAAAACCAAAACCTTTCAACTGAGTAATCTTACCATTACTCAAAAACCTGCAATTTACTTTAAACCATTTTCAACCTAGCATAGTCACTAAGATTGCATCTTATTTGTACACTAGCTCTCCGTGGATTCGATCCCTATGTACTACAACTGAACCTCTTATTTGAGAGAGTAAAGTCACTCCTTAGGGTAATTTGAGTGATATCATTGCCTCTATGTCTTCATCTTCCAAGGGCCAAATGGGATCTCTACCAGGAAAACCAGAGAAGAATCCCAAGGAGTCTTGCAATGTTGTCCTCTCTACTTATTCTTCAGCGATTGAGCTAAGTGATCATGAGAAAGAGGTGGATGAGATTGAAAGGCTAGTTCTTGGGACTGAGATTGGAAATGTTCATAGATTGGTTGTGGCCACAGCTGAAGCTAAAGTTGTGAAGCAAGCTGCCATGAAGGTTGAAGTAAGGATTCTGAAAGGGATGAGCCAAGATCTGAGACACCAGTTGACACGAGTACTGACCACAAGCTGAAAGAAGTGAAGAAAGAAGACACTGAGGTTGAGCCATCAATCTATGATAAGCTCCCTTTTCCCGAGAGAGTTCTCACCAAAGCTCAGAAGAAGGTGATCTCAAAGTTCAGGAAAGATCTTAGTGATGTTGGAGTCAAGCTTCTGGAGATCTCAGGTATGCGTGAAGCTCATGCCAGATGATTCTCATCAAGGACATTCTAGACCACCAAGCTGAAGTGGCTGAGCTTTTGGACATCTCCATCCTGAAGATTGATCCACCAATCCCTCCAAAGTCCCTTCTTAAGCTTGAGTCTCAAGGGAAGTTCACCTTGTCTTGCTCCCTTGGTAAGATAACTATGGATGATGCTCTTGTTGATAGTGGTTCCAGTGTCAATGTCATTTCCATGGATATGGTGAAGAGTCTTGGGATTGAAAGCATGGAACCAGACACTTCTTCTCTCACCTTTGGGGATTCTTCTTCTACAACCCCAATTGGCATCATCAAGGACTTCCCATTGAAGATTGGATCCTGCACCATACCCATTGACCTCACTGTTTTGAAGATGGCATCTGAGAAGAGAGTCCCTTTGATCCTTGGTACTCTTTTCCTCACTACAGTTGGAGCATGCATTGACTTTCCCAACAAAAAGGTCACCCTCATGCATGTGAACAAAGTTGTCTCCTATCCTCTCAAATCTCCATTGGATGTTGGCTATTGTGAGACAACCACTTGTGGAGAACAAGCTGTTGAGAAGCCGCAAGATGAAGTGGTTGTTTGCAAGAAAGAAGGCCTTGCTGGAGAGTCTTCTAAGGAGTTGTGTGTTGAGCACTTGGAAAGTGCTAAAACAGAGGGGATGAGTGGAGCCTCAAAGGCCACTCATGGCAAGAAGAAGATGGTGAAAGAACCTCATCCTCCACCTCTTGATCTGATCCCACACACTCTCACTCTCCAACCAAAGAAGCTCAAGGATGGTGTCATTGAGTACAAGATCAAGCATTAGGGTAAGTCCACACAATTCTCAAGTGCTAGAGCCATCATCACTCCTCAACCCCAAGATGACCCTGTCAAACTCCAAGCGCTCCTCTCTCAGGTCCTTACCATCACTCTTGAAGGTGGGAAGGATCCTCCTTCTCACTAGTCCAAGAGAAAAGGTACTCAAGCTAGTGACTCAAAACAAGCTCACTTGGGGGGAAGTCCCATGGTTATCCTTTGATGTGATCATGGAAAGGAGGCACGAACCTGATCATGGACAGCTTGTACCTGAGGATGCAACAAGAAGAATTCATTGTTCGAGATGGAAGCACTATCATCTTTATACCTCAACCACCATCAAAGACATTCCAAGTTCAAGCTGATCAACAACTAAGCAAGTAGCTTGTGTGTGCTCTTTTCCTAACCTTTGGTTTTGTCCCACTGGGTTTTCCAAAGGAAGATTTTTAACGAGGCCACAAGTTACTTCACATCACTTGGTTGTTGATCCATGGTCCAAGAGAGAAGAAATATTTATCTAAGTATTTTAGTTATCTAAGTTTGTTTTATTTAAAATTTTAAACTCAGTCTTTGTCTAGTTTCCGAGGGAGCCTTTAGACTTAAGTGTTTATGTTTTTTCCGAGACCTTGTGCATGTACAAGGCTTCTCCTTTATATTGTGGTAGTGGCCCCCTTGTATCAGTAACCATCTTTTTATCAAAAACCTAGTTTTTTCTCTTCTCTTGTCTCTGGCGAGTTGAAGCTTGGCTGGTGTATAATATCCGGCTTGCTGGTGTGTAATATCCGGCTTGGGCTCTCTGTTCTAGTGTGTCATATCTAGTTCAGTGTCCTTGGAGTATCAGGAGTCGAGCCATAGCTCTTGTGTCCCACCTCATTCCACACGCCTTGAAGCAGATCGAGCCTTGTCTCTCTGTTTGCAAGGATTATCCCTTGTTCTCTCTTCCCAGTCCCAGAGAAGCATCCTAGGATCTCATCAAGTGGTATCAGGGCAACTCTGGAAGGGAAGTTTTCGATTTCATCTTGTTTACTTATTGATCTGTTCATCTTCTCATCGATTTTGATTCGATCTACCTGTTTGCTGTGGAAATCTGATAAATCTGATAACTTTTATCATAAATCTGTTGAAATCTTTTCATATACCCTTTGATTTTGTGTTGATCTGTGTTTCTTGTGTAGAAATCTGATAAAATAGGGTTCCCTGATCTGATTTTTGTGTTTAGAATCTTCACATCCTTGATCAGAAAGTTTCCGATTTGCTGTGATTTGTTTCTGTTTTGTGTTAAACTGAATCAATCTGTTCTTGTTACTGACAATCTGTTTAATTTTGATTTTTGCAAATCATAGTCTGAAACTGAACCTGATTTTCGTGATCTACTCTGTGCTATTTAGGGGTTTTATTGTTTCAGTCTGATTTATATTTGGTTTGGTGTATTTCGATTTGAATCTGTTTCTGGTTTTGCAAATTGATTTCTTTGTTATCTCTGTTTGCTTCAAACTCTTTGATCTCTTTTGTTAGAACTACTTACTGGCTTAATCTTTCTCTTGTCTCAGGTACCATGGCAGGAGACCAGAAAGGAGAAATCACTAAGGATGAAAAGCTGTTACTTAAGGCTATGAATGCTCAACTGCAGCAGAAGATGAAGCCCAGCTTTGATAAATTTCGACAAGAGTTTAGACAGCAACTCTAACAAGCCACTGGTCATAGTCTTGAATCTAGAAGCAGTGAGAGGAGACACAGACGTGAGCATGAAGGAAGAGGCAATAGAAGAGAAAAATTTGTTGATCAAAATATAAAAATCCCTCCTTTCTTTGGTGATGCTGATCCTGCTGTATATGTGGAGTGGGAAGAGAAGATGGAGATGATTTTTAACTGTCAACACTATGCTGAAAGGAAGAAGGTTCTAATAGCCACTGCTGATTTTTATGGTTATGCTTTAAGCTGGTGGAAACAATTGATAAAGTCCAGAAGACTTGATGGAAAAGAACCAGTGGAAACATGGCTTAAGCTGAGCTCTTTGATGCGTAGAGAGTATGTTCCAAGACAGTACTACAAAGAAGTACTTCAATGGCAGAGAAGGATAAGACAAAAAGGCACTTACTTGAGGCAGCCTGAGGCAAAGCTATACTCTTCAGACTCAGTTCAGAAACAACAAGGCAGCATGAGATCAAGTCCAACCAGTGTCATTAGTTTATCTAGCAAAACAACAAGCCGGGACAGTAAGGAAGACATCAAGGAACTGTCTCAGTTGATCATGGACGTGGGTAAACCACTCAAAAGGACCAACACAGCACGTCCATCCATTGAAGCACAGCATCAAGAACCAGTTACTACTGTCTCAGAACTCAAAGTTGCAGAATCAGACTCAGCTGCATCAATTCAAGAAGCTCAAACTGAAACATCTAAGGAAAAGGAGAAGTCTGAGACAGAACAAGAGTGTTCTCTTTTCTTACCTCAGTCTGAATTTAATTTCAATAATTCCTTTGATGAACTAACTTGTCTTGAACCGGTGCAACCGAGTAGAATTTTTCCAGTGTCACAGGTTGCAAAAGAAGACTCAGCAGAGAAAGAACCAGAGAGTACAACAAAAAGAGAACAGCAGAACATCTTGCAGTCCGAAACAGCTCCTGAATCCTTGTCTTATGACCTGCAAGAGCACTGTAAGGTGTTTAATATGGTTGTCTCTGTTCCTGAAATGTTTGTTAAAGTGAGCATTATAGACATAAAACGTTTTGGTCTTGATAAAGTAAAAGATTTTTGTGTTTCAAAATCTGTTTTTGATAACATGTTTAAATCTTTTAAAGAACTTAAATCAGAAATCATCTTTGATCAAAAACGTTTTCAAAATCAAAATAACAACATTTCTGGTCATATTCTGAGTTTTGATCATTTTCTGAGACATGGCAAAAATTTTGATCATTTTGAAAAGGTTTTTGAGCTTAAATTGAAACAATCTGATTGTTGTTTTTGAAAACCTTGTGATTCACTTGCTAGAACTGAAGAGAAAAATTATGTTATGAACTTTCCTATGCATAAACTTGTCACTGAAAATTTTCTTGCATCCACTTATGTCTTGAAAGAATCTAGGAAATGCCATGAACCGAAATTGCATCATGCTGGTGTTAGGATTGAAATTTTGAAATCTGCAAATATCTCTGAGTTTGAGATTGATTGTTTGTGTGCTGAAAATGTTTATAAACGTGTGGATTGTTCTTTGATGATATCTTAGTGTATAACACGTTCTTTGATAAAAATATTGCACTTCTGAAACTTGAGATAAATGGTTCTGGTTGTATTGTTTTGTGCCTTGTTAACATTCTGGTCTACAATACTTTCTTTGACATCATAACCCACTTGACTTGTCCAAAAGAAGCTGAGAAAGTTACAGGTGAAAAGAGGAGCTATAATTATCAGAGTATCAATGATGAGTCCTTGGCTAAGTTGGAGACACAACAAGCAAACCTTGAAAGCTGTCTTACATAGGAGCAGTCCGAGGATCATATCTCAACAACCACATGGAATTAATCAACAAACTCGAATGCTATGGAAACTTAACTCATCAGGGTCTCACGTCGAATTGGAATCATGTCCAAAGCTTCTCAGGTGAAAGAGTTATGGGTTCTACAAGTCGGCTGATCCTCTGTGTTCTTTGTTTGGATTTTTCTGAGTTTAAAACATCTCAATCCTATCTATGCAGACCAGGTGAGCATGCTAAGGTAAGTGATTATGTGTTCAAGAGTTCTTTTATTGATTACACAGATATGATGCACTTGTTTTTGTCAAAAGAGCTATGTGCAGATTTTAAGAGAGCTTGGAAGCATACAAGAAGAAACTACAAGCGCGAGGAAGAGAAAATATTCAAACCACCTGATCTGGACCGGCATAACCATCAAGACGTCCCTGGATTTATCCTCATTAAAGAAGCACCTCCAGATGCAGCATACAAGCCAAGACCGAGCAGAGACAAATTTGGGATAAGATTATTACTCTATGATAAATTGTCATTTGCTAACTTGATTTGTTTCAGTGTATCAGGTTTGAGTAATGAATCAGGAACAAAGTCGATCAATGATCTCTACATATCCAAACCAGTCAGAAACAATGCCTATCATAGAGGCTTGCAAGGTAAGTGTAATCTGATTTCAAATTTCAATGTTCCTGATTTGGTCCCCTTTATTGCAGGTAAAACAGATTAAAGGACAAATCTTTCTGAAGAGGGAGGGGATGATGTGATCATGGAAAGGAGGCACGAACCTGATCATGGACAGCTTGTAGCTGAGGATGCAACAAGAAGAATTCATTGTTCGAGATGGAAGCACTATCATCTTTATACCTCAACCACCATCAAAGACATTCCAAGTTCAAGCTGATCAACAACTAAGCAAGTAGCTTGTGTGTGCTCTTTTCTAACCTTTGGTTTTGTCCCACTGGGTTTTCAAAGGAAGATTTTAACGAGGCCACAAGTTACTTCACATCACTTGGTTGTTGATCCATGGTCCAAGAGAGAAGAAATATTTATCTAAGTATTTTAGTTATCTAAGTTTGTTTTATTTTAAATTTTAAACTCAGTCTTTGTCTAGTTTCCGAGGGAGCCTTTAGACTTAAGTGTTTATGTTCTTTCCGAGACCTTGTGCATGTACAAGGCTTCTCCTTTATATTGTGGTCGTGGCCCCCTTGTATCAGTAACCATCTTTTTATCAAAAACCTAGTTTTCTCTCTTCTCTTGTCTCTGGCGAGTTGAAGCTTGGCTGGTGTATAATATCCTGCTTGCTGGTGTGTAATATCCGGCTTGGGATCTCTGTTCTAGTGTGTCATATCTAGTTCAGTGTCCCTGGAGTATCAGGTGTCGAGCCATAGCTCTTGTGTCCCACCTCATTCCACACGCCTTGAAGCAGATCGAGCCTTGTCTCTCTGTTTGCAAGGATTATCCCTTGTTCTCTCTTCCCAGTCCCAGAGAAGCATCCTAGGATCTCATCATCCTTGTATATAACTTTGCAATTTCAAAGTATTTAATAAAAGTGGTTGAGTTTTTCAGGTTGAGCCTAGCACTAGAGGAGAGAAGAAAGGTGGTGAAGCACCTGAGCCTTATGATTGCCATGTAGCAGCCTCCTCTAGTTACTATGAACCAAGCCAGCTCCTTGTGGGAACCGAAATTCACTCCGTCGATTTTAATAGATAAAAACGGAGGAAAACCAAGTAAACCTGATTTTCCCTGAAAATCCGAGTTCTCTGCGTAATCACTTTAGAACGAGAAAAAGATAGACAGCAAGATGAAAATAAATGGTCTCTCAGAGGCGTTTTATTAATTGAATACTATGAGAACAAGATTTCTAACCACCTAAGTCCTATGTTCTCTAAGCTAGCAGGAGTTCTCTAAGTCTAAAATCTCGGATCCCTTTTTCTTCTGCTCCAGATCTCGGATCCTTGCGAGCCGTTCTTAGGTCTTTGGGCGTTTATACGATCTCTCGGTTTTTGATCGTAAGGCTTAGAGAATAACCTTAATCGAGACGAAACGAGAGGTATATGGTCCAGGGTGTCGGATGGCACGACAATACGGAGGATACAGGAGTTAAGTCGGACAGGCCGGGACTGGGTCGCGCTCGCCCATGGGCGAGCGGACCGTCGCACTGGTCGCACTCGCCCATGGGCGAGCGGACTGTCGTGATGGTCGCGCTCGCCCGTGGGCGAGCGGACCTTGTGCTGGTCGCGCTCGCCCATGGACGAGCGGACCATCATGCAGAAAGGATTCAAAGGATCAATGATGAGGTAATTGAGATAAAGACGAAACAAACCAGAGAATATGAAGCCACAAGAAGCTTATTTGACTCATGGTTCGCTGAGAAGAAGGATACAGAGGATACTTGTTTCCCAACAAGTACCTGGACTTCACCTCAGTAGCTCATTCCATCCAGAGTCAAGCTAGATGACTATAATCAAAGCGCTGAGTGGGAAGCAACCCACTGTTAGGTAATTTTTCATTTAGTTTTTATCTTTAGGATTTTATTTTTCGTATTTGTTTTTCTTTGTAGTTACGACTAGACGATAACCACTGAAATCGACCGGCATGACACTGTCGATATCGATCGACATACACCAAACAATAACGATCGACGAAGGCGACTCAACATCGATCGATACAGATCACAGTCAGGTATTTCGTTCTACTTTTTCGATATCAGTATATTTTATTTTTGCCTACGCCTTTACCGGACTGGTAATACACTGGGGACAGTGTATGATTTAAGTCTGGGGGGATGATTACTGATGCTGTTTACCTTTTGACTTCATCTAAAATGTTTTCAAAATGGTTTCTATTGAGTCAAGAAAGGGATAATGATATTTTAAAAATTTTCACTTTTTATCTAACCAATCTTTTAGGCACCATTCTTAGATTTGTTGATGCAGAATGTGCTATAGATGCTAAAGTTGATCACCTATCATCTATGATAACGCTTTCATTGATTGTCTGGAGGAACCAAAGCTGATTTCCAACCTAACTTGACATTCTCTGCTTGTCTTGGGGCTTGGTATACATGGGATCAGATGCTTCAAACAAGTCTGGAAGGTAAAGCCTTGCGTAGACATTTTTATCACCCTTTCTCTCTCATTTTCGAATTTAGATTTAATTTTATTCAGTTACTAAAAAAATAAAAAAATCGAAAATAAGCTTAAATATATGTTCTAGGACTAGTTAGTTATTACTTAGGAAGGAATTCGAACAGGGCTTGGCGGTTACCCCCCCCCCCCCCTCAAGACTTGATTCATAATAATTCGATAGGTAAAGGATTCGAACAGGACTTGGTGGTTACCCCCTTCAAGACTTGCTTCGCAATGAATCCTAGGATATAGGTCAAAAAGAAGTGAACAGGACTTGGTGGCTACAACCATTAAGGCTTGATTCATGGAAGCCTGTCCAATCTTGGTCAATGTCTTGCAAATAAAAGCAGACTTGACTAGGAGAGAAATAGTGGAGAGAGAGGATATGAACAAATTTTTGCCTGCAGGTCCAGATACTTGTTTGAGCAACCTTGCATCCTGTGATCCTGCACTTTCTTTTTTATGTACAAAAATGAAATCAGTAGAGGGGTTAGTCAGACAGGATTGCTAAGATTGTTAGCTAGATGATCAAGGTTGTTTAATTAGGATATTGCATAATGTACTTCTGTGATTGAAAGATTCTTAGATGTGGTTTGCAACAAAGTAGAGGTTATGATTCTAAGTTGAATTTGATTGAGTCCCTGCTTTTTAAAACCTCTTTCATAAAGACTGCCTGTGTGTTTGCTTGAGGACAAGCAAAAGGTTAAGTCTGGGGGAGTTGATATACCATGGATTTTACCTGTTTTTACCCGTGGTATATGAGTATTTTTATTACTATTATCTATTTTTTGGAGTCTGTTAGGTATGTTTTCAGGCTCAGAAGCATTTTTCGGAGAAAGTGATGTTTTAGGTGCCTTTTTGGAGCTTAAAAAAGAGTTCACCCGAGATCAGACCAGAGGTCGACATCCGGAGTTACACATCGATCGATGCACATTCCGTACTATCGATCGACACACATTTGTGGAAGGACGATACATCGAGACCATAATCGATCGATGTACACCCAGTACTATCGATAGATATCGAGCGGCGAAAGAAGACAAGTTGGACTTGGCCGAACTTGAAGCCCTCGACATCACATTTTTACAAGATTGCCCCTGACGAGTTTTTAACCTAATGAACTCATATTTATATTTGCCTAAGTGTTTTTGGCAGAGAGAGCTTCTTTTTACCACCATCTTTTCTACACATTTATTTTACTATTGTTTCATTACTTTGCAAGTTCTCAATAAAGTTCTATTCAGTTCTTACTAGTTCTTCTTAACAAAGGTTATAAGATTCTAGATCTAGAGGAGAGATCCAAAGAGATTTGTGATTGAAACTTAAGTGTTCACTCCTCTAATAGATCTATGAACTCCTATTATTACCTTGTTACTATGAATCACTTAGCCATGTCTGAGTAGATTCATTTGTTAGATTTAGGGTTTAAATAGGATATGAGGGATTAGCCCCAGCCTACATCTGCTATAGTTGTGATATTTATTGTTAGGATTGTTCACTAATGCTTTTTCTAGATTAGCTAACTAGAACATGAACTTGGATTGCATTATTCATTCAATATCATTCCTGATAACATCCTAAACATGCTATGACCCTCTTGAGACAAGCGAAAGCTGATCTAAGATCATGATGAGCACTGTATCAACTCGTGCATAAGTTCTGCTTAGAGCCGTATCGATCGATACTCCTATAGAGTAATCGATCGACGTAGCTAGAGGTGTATCGGTCGATATTCCTATCGAATAATCGATCGATACTGTCGGCGATATAGCTGACCGCAAACACCATTTAGCATCTAAGTAATAGATGGTCTAAATATTGCGAGAGCTGACGGATTCATTTAATAGTGTTGAGCTCTGACATATCATGCAAGCAACTTGTTAGCATTTGTAGTATTTATAATCCTGAATTCCTGAATACCTACCCTGAATCTAACTACTTTTCTTTATTGTCTTAAACCAAAACCTTTCAATTGAGTAATCTCACCATTACTCAAAAACCTGCATTTTAATTAAACCATTTTCAACCTACCATAGTCACTAAGATTGCATCTTATTTGTACACTAACTCTCTGTGGATTCGATCCCTAAGTACTACAACTGAACCTCTTATTTGAGAGAGTAAAGTCACTCCTTGGGATAATTTGAGTGATATCACCTGCACAGTTCGAGTCAGTCAGGACGGCTCGCAAAATGGAAATTGAACTGAGCGAATACGACGTCGAGTACCGCCCAAGGACGTGCGCAAAATCTCAGGTACTGGTGGATTTCCTGGTAGAGCTGCCCACGGGGGTTATGACAAACACGGAACCAGATTCGACCTGGATCCTTCACGTCAATGGATCATCGTCTAAACAAGGATCCGGAATCGGAATTCGGCTCGCGTCACCTACCGGGGAGATTCTGGAACAATAGTTTCGTCTAGAATTCCACGCATCGAACCATGAGGCCGAATACGAGGAACTCATCGCAGGATTACGACTAGCTCATGGACTAAAGATTCGCAACATCCACACTTACTACGATTCCTAGTTAGTCGCGAATCAGTTCAGCGGAGAATACGAAGCAAGGGACGAAAGAATGGACGCATATCTGAAACTCGTCCAGGACCTGGCCCAAGATTTCAATCACTTCGCCTTGACTAGAATTCCCCGTTCAGAAAACACCCAGGCGGATGCATTGGCTGCCCTCGCATCAAGCTCGGACCCGGGACTAAACCGCGTGATTCCTGTCGAGTTTATTGAGCACCCATGCATCAGACCGCCAGTAATTGCTAATCTGATCTGGGAACAAGTCGAAGATGCGGAAGAAACTGAAGATCCAGCAGCAGAAAATGTGGATCATTCAGAGTATTGTTGCGACAGTCCGTGGCTGGAGCCGATCCAAGCCTACATACTCAACGGAACTCTGCCTGCAGAAAAATGGGCGGCACGCAAGATCAAGACCCAAGCCGCACGATACGTGACGGTAGAGGGAGAAATTTACAAATGGAGATTCTCCGGTCCACTCATGACCTGCGCCGAGGCGGAGAAAGCAAGGAAGGTGATGGAAGAAGTCCACTCCGGATCGTGCGGAAATCACTCTGGTGGAAGAACACTCGCAGTCAAAATAAAGCGCCCGCAGTTTTCTGGCCAACTATGATCGAGATCATGAAATTCGCACGAAATGCGAGAAATGCCAAAGGCATGCGCCCACCATCCATCAACCTGCGGAGGTCCTCTCATCCATCTCATCTCCGTATCCCTTTATGCGATGGTCCATGGATATCGTCGGATCTTTACACAACTCGAAGCAGAAACGTTTCCTCTTGGTCCTCACGGATTTCTTTTCAAAGTGGGTATAAGCGGAATCATACACAAGTATCAAAGACGTGCAAGTCGAGAACTTTGTCTGGAAAAACATCATCACCGGACACGGGGTCCCATACGAAATTGTAACGGATAACGGATCTCAGTTCATCTCTACCCGATTTGAAGCTTTCTGCGAGAAGTGGAAAATATGGCTAACCAAATCAATGCCTAGATACCGATAGTGTAACGGCCAAGCAGAGACCATCAACAAAACTGTCCTCGACGGGTTAAAAACTGGACTCGGCATGAGTCCGAGTCACTTCTTTTTGGGCACTGCGTCTAGACAGTCTTTCTTTAAAAGAAAGACATCCGGCGACAAAGGTTGGAGTGGCCTCATGCATGGCCGGAGTCGGCAAGATCGAGCTGGCCTCACCCATCTCGACGTCGGAATTCTTCTTTTCGTTGGGGGAAGAAGACATTCTTGCTAGAGAGTTTGAACAGAGAAAAGTTTGGGAGAAAAAGAGATGTGTGAAGAATGAGGAATGATGAGTTGCTACTAATAAGGACATGGAGGTGACGTGGATTTCCACAATAAAATATTCTTAACCATAGATTCCGATTACAGAAAAAAAAACACTTCACTCGCCCGCAAAATTGTCTCCGAGTCTTGCAGGCTGGGGGCTAACTGTTGGGGTCGAAAACGGTTATCTCGAAATCAACGGCTAAGATTATTTTTGTTTATGGGTTCTTCACAAAACACTCCTCGAAAGTAAGATCGGAAGAGAACGGGTGTGTGCGTACAAGGGTACCCGGAAAGATCGGTATGAAAAGAGACGGATCAAGCAGCGGACTATCCCGATCAAGGTCCGCTCGCCATCAAATAGCGACCAGCAAAGATCCGCTTCGCCCATGGCGGCGTGACCAAGCGTTGGATCATTTTTTCGTGGATAGAGCTGGTATCGACCGATTCCTTTGTTGAATTGTCGGTCGATGGCTGTTGAGGTCCGTAGATCGATGCGTTTGGTCTTCTGTCGATCGATGCTAAGGGTACAGGTCTGCTCGCAAGCTGCCTCTAATGGCTCTGATTCCTTTTTGCATCCCTTCTATGCTAGATTCCATTCTGCCAACTTTGTTGTTTAGCGGGAAATACATCTGATCTAGACGTTTGTCTTGCAAATCATCCATCCTCGTAAGTGCCGTGTAGACTTCATCAGCTAACTTATCCAAGTCAGCTCTGGTGCAAATTTTGGAAGTTTGTATATCGATCGATGCAACATGGTGTTCATCGGTCGATGTGTGCTTCTGCAGATTCTCGTGAAGCTTCTCGGCAAAGAGCTTCATCTGTCCGTCGATTTCAGTTATTCGCCTATTGATTGATGTGAGGTTGTACTCATCGATCGATGCGATTGATGCAGCCTGATAATCGAGTTGGCGTTGGAACTTCTCAGCCTCCTGCTGCATAGTGTCCATCGTGGTCGCGAGTTCCTCCACTTCTTTGTCTACTAAGAAGTGTATGTCAGCAAGTTTCCTCTCAGCTGCTTTTAGACGAGTCCATCCTCCAAAAGGATTGCAAGGTGCCGCGGGGTTCATATCTGCATGCGCCTCATTGATAAGGCGGATAGATCTCTTCATCTCTTCGGTGCAGATACTTAGATCCCCTAGGTTGTGGAAGATTGGTTCACAGGTTTTGGTGAGTTTGCTGCTGAAACGATCTTCTGCTTTCCTCAGTTCCTTCAAGATATCGTCGAGAAAGTCATCGACCTCACGTTTTGAATAGGTGGTCGATGGTGCAGGTTTCATATCGATCGATGTTGATGTTACTCCGTCGATCGATATTGAACTTGTCTCGGCGTGGTTCTGGGTGTTGTGAAGATCTTCAAGTTCCAGCTCAAGGCGTTTAACCTTCTTGCTTAATGCCTGGTCTGCACCAACATCCAGTTCATCTCATTTGGCTTAATGCGTAGAATTCTCTAAACTCTTTTCCATGGAGAGTTTTTCCCACTTGCGTTCTCCAAGTAGACCAGTGAACATCTCGTTGATCTCATATTTGGTGTAGATTTCGTGCACCAAATATCTTCTTAATAAATGGTAGTGCTACGGTAGCGGATGTAGGCTTCGTCCATTGAGGTCCTTTGAAGCGGTTTCTTGATGTCGTCTTTAGAAACTCGATGATGTCACCATCTACTCCTCTAGCAAACCCTTTCGTCCTGTAGACCCCATACTCATCTTTCAGCTCCCAAAAGAATTTCCGAACTCCATATCGAAAAGCTCTCTTTCCGAATTCAGGACTCCTATCGATTCGATGTCATGTACTCCATATCGTCGATGTCCGTTGAAAATCTGGGTCCTCCATGTTGATATGATTATCCTCGGCTTCCTTTGGCTCTGCTGTTGTGTCTGCCTCGGTGCTGTTGATGGTGGTCTGGTCGTGGCGTTGCTGCTGGAATAGGTTTTGGGATCCGTTGGCTATCGTAGGGCGTCTGCAATGTCCTCTTTGGATATGTGGGCGTTAGATCCATCCATTGGCGTGCAAAGCCTTTTGAATCCTGAAAATACCAAACTCATCGGGGTTAAATTACGAAATCAGTGCAATTGAATTTGTTACAGGATGGTTTGATGAATGTATCGATCGATGGCACAGGTCTGGGATCGGTCGATGGTTGTTCAGGCCTATCGATTCGATTGTGATGGTGCCGTGTCGTCGATGAGACTTCCTCGGGTTGAGTGATGTATGTTGGCGTTGCGGTTTCGACCGCGAAGCTCTCGTGCTGGTAATCACTTGCCCAGCTCCCGATTGAGTGGTCTCCGTCTCGCTTGTTGTTGACAGTGTTGTCGAATGATGTGAGGCAAGTAGTATCGATCGATGGAGAGAAGGTCCGATCGATCGATGTGTTGATTCGAGGTTGTGGTGGAGAAGTCTATCTTCATCTTACGGAAGGTTGTGATACTCATAGCTCTCTCCTCCTCGTAATCATCGATATACTCCTCAATGTGAGTAGTATCTACAACATGTGGTGGGATGTAGTAGTTGTTCTCCCACTCGTTTACCTCGAAGTCACCGTCTGGAAACTCCTCCTCGATCTGGTTGAAACGCGAATCGATCGATGACCATGTATGTCTGTTGATCGATGTCGTTTCACGAGTATCGATCGATGTGGCAGTACCACTATCGATCGATTCATCGTACTCCGTCTCGTATGCGTCTTGTGAATCGTATTCATCTACACAATAGCAAACAGCTACGCAGGTCTGAGCCGCTCTCGATCTTCTCAGAACTTTGATGACTCGTGCGGATCATAGTAGGCGTAGGATTGATCGGGGTTAGGCACAGTTTGTTTGTCCGGTTGCGCATAGCTCCAACTGCCGCTAGGAAGGCTCTTCCAAGTAGCAAAGAAGTAGGTAGGGTTACCTTGACGTCCAAGACATGGAAGTCTACTGGAATTAGGGTTTCTCCTATGTTAACCTCCAGGTTTCTGATGATGCCTCCAGAGTTTTGCTGAGAGCAATCCACGAAGATGAATGATTCATCCGTGGGTTCTATCTTCAAACCTAGATGGTCTGCTATCACCTTGGGTAGGATGCTGACTCCAGATCCTGTGTCACATAGGGCACGTGGGAAATTGATCCCATGGACTGAGCAAGGAACAACAAACTTCCCTGGATCACCCTTCTTCTCAAGTTTGATCATCCTGATCATGGTTTCTCTGACCTGATTGAACATCCTTCTGATATCTTCTTCTGTCTCATTTGTTTCTCTGAAAAAACATCCACAATCTGTGTGTGTAGTATGCTTCTTCGAACGGTTTCTCCTTAGGTATTCTTAGAACTCTCTTTCTGAAGCTTTCCAATTCTTTCTCGTCGACTCCCCTTTTAAGATGCTTAGGAACCTTCTCTTTCCTTTTTCTGAGAGTACGGCCTTTGGTCTCTTGTTGTAACTCCATGGGTTCTAGGGTATCCGTGGGTTTCTTCAAGATAACTTCTGGAGGGCTTTTGGAGGGTTTAGATTGCTGCTCTTGAAGTTGCCTCTTTGTCCTGAGATGTTTATGTTTCCTTGGTTTCCAGATCTCTGAAATCCTGTTCCATTGATCCAGTTGACTTCTGCTTCTACGTAGTCATCTTCTTCATCAGCTTCTGCATCCTCCACTGATCAGATTTGCTTGTTTAGCAGCTTCTGAACATTGTCAAGTGTATCCTTTACCTCATTCATCTGTTCCTTTCCAAGGAACGCTGCAGATCTTGGTTTTACAATGTTCTTCGTGCTGTTGCTGGATGCTAAGTTGTCTATTAGCTTCACAGCATCTTCAGGATTCCTTGTGGTGAAGTTGCGCTCACTTGCAGTATCCAGAGCCATCTGATATTTCCGCGCGATGCCTCTAAAGAAAGTGCCGAGCAGTTGCACCTTGTTGAATCCATGGTGTGGACAATCTCGCTGGTAAGACTTGAATCTGATCCAGGTATCCTTGAATGACAATCCAGGCTCCTGGTTGAATGTGGCAATTTTCCTCCTAAAGTCTTCAGTGCGGGCATCATCAAAAAAGTTACGCAGAAATGCGTTTTTGATGTCGCTCCAGGATGTAAGAGATCCCGGTGGTAGTTGCTTAAGCAACTGTAAAGCTTCTCCAGATAAAGAGTGCTTGAAGAGCTTACAGAGAAGGTAGTCCACGGGGACTCCATTGGCTTTGATAGCAGATATGAGATCCTCGAACCTCTCCAGATGGTCCATAGGATGCTCATTGGACAGCCCACAGTAGGGTGTCTGTCCCACAAGGGTGTAGTACTGCGCCTTGAGCTCGAAATCGCCTCTCTGAATAGCAGGGGGACGAATGGCTGATCTGTTGGTGTAGAACTGATCTGGATGGTTGTAGTCAGCTAGTGTTCGAGCAGCCTCTTCTACAGGTTGAACAGCTCCTGTAGGTGCAGTTTCTGGCTCAGGGATTACTTCATTCTGAGCATTGAGCTTCTGACCTGCTTCATTACGAAGGTGACCTTCTTGGTCACGCAAGTCTCCATTCTCATCTCGTGTGAGAATAATCGCCGCAACCATGACTCGCGGAACAAATATCGATCGATATACGGTTAGGGGTATCGATCGATGTCGGATGAAACGTGTTGGTCGACGGTGAAGTAGTGTCGGTCGACAGGAAGGTGCGAGTATCGGTCGACGAAGACGGTGTCTCGGTCGACAGATGTGCTTCGGTATCAGTCGACAGATAGTTTTCGATGTCGGTCGATGCAGAACGGATTTCCTTGCGGATTGAACGTTCCAAGCTAGCAGGGTCTTCTGAGAACAAAAGTTGAGATGCCTTGTTACTTCTAGTACTGCTGGGCATGTACCTGAAAAGACAAGAAAAGAAATTTGTGTCAGAAAACAATTTAGAGTAAAAATAACCTAGACCTAATCAGATGAAATCTAATTGTATCAAAGCTCCCTGGCAACGGCGCCAAATTTGATATCACTCAAATTACCCTAAGGATTGACTTTACTCTCTCAAATAAGAGGTTCAGTTGTAGTACTAAGGGATCGAATCCACAGAGAGCTAGTGTACAAATAAGATGCAATCTTAGTGACTATGCTAGGTTGAGAATGGTTTAAAGTAAAATGCAGGTTTTTGAGTAATGGTGAGATTACTCAGTTGAAAGGTTTTGGTTTAAGACAATAAAGAAAAGTAGTTAGATTCAGGGTAGGTATTCAGGAATTCAGGATTATAAATACTACAAATGCTAACAAGTTGCTTGCATGATATGTCAGAGCTCAACACTATTAAATGAATCCATCAGCTCTCGCAATATTTAGACCATCTATTACTTAGATGCTAAATGGTGTTTGCGGTCAGCTATATCGCCGACAGTATCGATCGATTATTCGATAGGAATATCGACCGATACACCTCTAGCTACGTCGATCGATTACTCTATATGAATATCGATTGATACGGCTCTAAGCAGAACTTATGCGCGAGTTGATACAGTGCTCACCATGATCTTAGATCAGCTTTCGCTTGTCTCAAGAGGGTCATAGCATGTTTAGGATGTTATCAGGAATTGTATTGAATGAATAATGCAATCCAAGTTCATGTTCTAGTTAGCTAATCTAGAAAAAGCATTAGTGAACAATCCTAACAATAAATATCACAACTATAGCAGATGTAGGCTGGGGCTAATCCCTCATATCCTATTTAAACCCTAAATCTAACAAATGAATCTATCAGACATGGCTAAGTGATTCATAGTAACAAGGTAATAATAGGAGTTCATAGATCTATTAGAGGAGTGAACACTTAAGTTCCAATCAAAAATCTCTTTGAATCTCTCCTCTAGATCTAGAATCCTATAACCTTTGTTAAGAAGAACTAGTAAGAACTGAATAGAACTTTATTGAGAACTTGTAAAGTAATGAAACAATAGTAAAATAAATGTGTAGAAAAGATGGTGGTAAAAAGAAGCTCTCTCTGCCAAAAACACTTAGGCAAATATAAATATGAGTTCATTAGGTTAAAAACTCGCCGTGGGCAATCTTGTAAAATGTGATGTCGGGCTTCAAGTTCGCCAAGTCCAACTTGTCTTCTTTTAAGCTGCTTCGATATCGATCGATAGTACTGGGTGTACATCGATCGATTATGGTCTCTATGTATCGCCCTTCTAAGAAGGTGTCGATCGATAGCGGAATGTGCATCGTCGATGTCTTTCGGATGTCGACCTCTTGTCTGATCTCGGGTGAACTCTTCTTTAAGCTCCAAAAAGGCACCTAAAACATTACTTTTCTCCAAAATGCTCCTGAGCCTAAAAACATACCTAATAGACTCCAAAATATAGATAATAGTAATAAAAATACTCATATACCATGGGTAAAAAAACAGGTAAAATCCATGGTATATCAGCAGGATTGTGCGTAGTGGAAAGGTGGTGAGGATTATTATGGTATGAGATTGGAAATATGGTCAGAGCTTTCTTGCCGACGTTACAACAGCGAGCGCTAGTTTTTCCATTAAGGGGTATAGCGTCTCAGTGTCCAGCAACGTCTTACTTATGTAAAAGAATGGTTTTTGTTCGCCGCGTTTTTCTCTGATCAAAAAGCTGCTCACTGCTGTCGCGGAGACTGCAATGTACAGGACTAAAGGTTCTCCTTCCACTGGTTTCGCGAGAACAGGAGGGATGGCTAGGTAATGCTTTAGATGTTGGAAAGCCCTTTCACATTCTCCCGACCATTCTAACTTCTTGTTCCCCTTCAGCGTGTCGTAGAAAGGCAGGCACTTGTCCGTTGAGCGTGAGATGAAACGGTTCAATGCTGCGACTCTTCCGGTTAGCCTTTGGACTTCCCACTTAGTTTTCGGTGAGACCATCTCTATTAGCGCATTTATCTGTTTAGGATTGGCCTCGATTCCACGACAAGTGACCAGGTACCCGAGGAACTCTCCTGATGCCACGGCGAATCTGAATTTCGCCGGGTTCAGTTTCATGTTATGTATTTTCAGTCTCGTGAAGCACTCTTCCAAGTGGGATACGTGGTGGTTTTTGTCGAAAGACTTTACGATCATGTCATCGATGTATACTTCCATAGTTTTTCCGAGCTGCTCGGAGAACATTTGTTTGACAAGACGTTGGTAAGTAGCGCCCGCATTCTTGAGGCCGAAAGGCATTACTTTGTAGCAATACGTTCCACGGTCTTTGATGAATGCAGTTTTTTCGCGATCGTCGGGATTCATCATGATCTGATTGTATCCGGAGAAGGCATCCATAAATGACAAGAGCTTTCTCCCTGCCGTTGCCTCGACCAATCGGTCGATATGCGGGAGCGGGAAGCAGTCTTTTGGAAAGGCCTTGTTGAGATCGGTGAAATCGGCGCATACTCGCCATTTACCGATTTTCTTTTTGACCACAACCGGATTGGCGAGCCAATCCGGGTATCTGACTTCTGTTATTGAACCTACTTTTAGAAGTTTCTTGACTTCCTCGTTTACGGCTGTGGCACGCTCTGGTCCTAGTTTCCGTCTTTTTTGTTTGACGGGCTTGTAGGTTGGGTCAATATTGAGTTCATGGCACGTTATGTCGATATCGATCCCTGGCATATCTTCCGTGGCCAAAGCGAACATAGTGAGGTTCTTTTTAAGACAGCCTATGAGCTCTGTTTTTAGTGGTTCGTGGAGGTTAGCCCCAATCTCGACGCATCGTTCTGGGAAAGATTCGTTGAGACAGACCGAAATCACTGGTTCGCAAGTTGGTTCGCGCTTCCCTTCTAGGGTTTCGATTCTATGGGATTGCCAGAAGGCTTTCGAGTCTTAATCTGGGGCGTCCTTGTCGAGACCCAGCATCCTTTTCTTTGTATGGGAAGCTTCGGTCGCGCAGGTCTTCTTTTTAAACTCGGCGGCAGACCACACTTGCGATATCCTGCGATTTCCATTGTGGGAACCGAAATTCACACCGTCGAGTTTTAGTTGATCGGAGGAAAACCAAGTAAACCTAGTTTCCCCTGAAGGTCCCGGTCATCTGCTGGGCCACACACAACACTGTCAATATAACGAGAATAGCAAAGTAGTAAATCGTAAAAGAAAAGAGAGCAAAAAGATCTTTTTCCGAATCCGCGTTTGAGCGTGAACAACAAGTGAGAGCCTCGGCTACGAAAGCTGTCGGCAAGTTCGCTATTCTAGCAACCTAACTTCTAACCTAGTTGAGTCGCAGCTCGGTAGTAGAAACGGCAAAATGCCTAAATTGCTATAAGTGCTGAGGTTGCTCTCAAAGAATTCCTTTTCTCCTCTTCGTCCTAAGTCCTCTTTATATACTCCTCCTTCAGGTCGGTTTACCTCCTCTCGGGCCGGACTTGTCGCGGAACGGGCTTTTCCATATCTCTTTTTCCTTCGTGATTATCTTCGGAAACTTGAAATTTATCTTCGCGGAAATTTGACATTTATCTTCGCGGAAACTTGACATTTATCTTCGCGTAATCTTGACATTTATCTCTTCATGCGGATGAGATAAACCGTCATCCTAGTCTTTGGGCTCAAGTCTCTTAGGATCATAGGTGGGCCGTTGTCCGCAATTCGGACCCTCTTTGGGCCGTATCGAGACTTAAGAGTTTTTACTCACGAAGTAGCCGTTGGCATTGGTATGATCTTCCCAACGGAACCTCGTCTCTTCGCATAGCCGAGGTGGTTGATGTTGAGTTAATCGTGACCTGTTCTATCGTGAAGAGTGGGAAACCGTTCGAGAGACTTAACCTTCCCAATTTCCCAAAGACTTTTGACGATGTTTTTTGACGGAACGTCGGTGTTATGTCCATGGACCCAAGGATTGAATTGCGGAAACTTCGGACGAAGATGCATGGTCATGGGAAAGGACCGGGTTTGGAATAATCACCGAAGGGCTGGTCGTGCTCGCCGGGCGAGCTGACCTATGCCTTGGTCGAGCTTGCCGGCGAGTTGACCCGCGATGTGGTCGTACTCGCCGGGCGAGCTAACCCACGCTACTGTCGAGCTTGCCGGCGAGCTGACTCGTGATGGGGTCGTACTCGCCGGACGAGCTGACCCGCGCTACGGTCGAGCTCGCCGGCAAGCTGACCCGTGATGGGGTCGTACTTCGCCCGGCGAGCTGACCCGTGCTACGGTCATGCTGGCGGCCCGAAATGAAACTCCGATGGAATGATCCGTTTCGGTTATTCGTTTTCTTGGCTTTTGAAGTTTTGACTGAGATTTGGTTTTTCCGAGGACTTTCGTGTACCGATTCCGTCGTGACCGATTTTGACCCCAACAGTTAGCCCCCAGCTAGCTAGGTTCCGTGGAGATTTGGTAACAGGTCCTAGCTCGCGGTATAGCTTGTTAGGAAGGTGTAGAGACGTAATCGTTTGCCGAAAGCCGAGAGTAAATAGTAAATCTCTTTTGGACCATATATAGGTGGAGTAAGTTTTTTTTTTATCATTCCAAACTTACTCCCACTAGAACTTACCTCGAAGATAGGAATTTCTCTTCTCTTTCTCTCCTTGCTTAAACAAAGAAAATGTCATCAAGCAAAGGATCTTAAAAGAGGCACTCTTCCTCACATTCATCTTCGGATGACTCTTCCTCTAATGAGGTGATCACCCCGAAAGAAGAGTTTGGAGTTGATGAAGATGCAAAGGATGCGTACTACAAAGCTCTTTGCGGCTCGCTCCCGCCACTGCAAGACATTCCAATCCCTAAGAGGCCCGTGAGGTCGGCGAACGCACCCATCACGCCGAGCATGGTTTCTCCCGACTACCTTGCGACTCTCCGGAATTTTTACCAGGTTCAAAGTGGAGTCGTGTTTCGGATCCCGTGTGGCAAAGAGAGCCCGAGGAACCCTCCGGAAGGTTTCTTCACTTTCTGCGAAGCCTTCCTGTCGTATTGCCGCATGTGGTTTCCGATCACCGGCACCATCGTCCGCGCGCTTCACTGCTTTGGGCTTTCGATCAGCCAGCTAAACGTTCCGGCCTTACAGAATTGGCTTGGCGTGTTAATCTCGAGTTACGAGCTAGGAATGGACCTTAACCCTGGCGACTTCGAGGGCCTTTGGTTTACGAGAGTAACGGGAATCGATGGCTCATACCGCATGGCGCCAAAGAAAAACATGGCTATAATTCAGGGGCATACTTTGCACCCCAAGACATGGTTCGAGAGCTTTTTCTTTGTCCGAATAGATGGGGAATCTGTCGAGGAGAGCTACCTCCACCTATTCCGTCGGGAGTGGAACTTCAAACGCGGTAATACGACTAGTAACGTTTTTCATTTTGATACCTTGAAAACATGTGACGATGATTTTTTTTTTGTCTTGCAGTGAACAGGATCCTTCCGCCGACTCCTACCGATCTTTTTGCCAAGCGAGATCTTCTCCGCAGCAGGCCATTCTTCTGGAATTCCTTTACCGTTGAACGGATTCGAAGTGCGGTGGAGCTCCATCGATCTCGAGCCATCTCCCAGCCTCTTGACGTTCCATACAACGTAGAACCGGTCACTGATGTCTTGCCCGCTCAGAGGCGGAGAAACAGGTCTTGGAGAGGCAAAGGGGTTGTCTTTGAGAACGTCTCGGGAGATCCTCCGCAGCCAGGATGGAACCCTAGTTTCACTCCAGGGGAAAAGAGTGGAACCAGCGAGGTTCCCCTTCCTAGCGAATTTTTTGCCGACCTCCCTCCCGGTTTAACTACTCATGAGTCGCTGGACGAAGAGTCGAGGAGGAAAGTAGTCGCTGAAGGTTCCCGTTTAATCAATGAGGTTTATCCTTTGAACTTTGATCTCAATTTAGATATATATATATATATATTTTTTTTTATCTTAAGTTCATGCAGGGGATGAGGGTTTTAATGCAGCGCTTGACGGAAGTTTCCGGGAATCGCGTATCTCTCACTTTAAAGCCGAGGAGGCTAAAAGGGAACTCATTCAGTTTCGGAAGAAGGTCGAGGAACAGAGCCGGAGACAGGCTGAGCTCCATTCTCGGGCCCTTGTTCGTGCGGAGAGAAAGGAAAGATAACAATTGTCGCCGAGATGAAGCGGAGGGCCGCTTTGTTTGCCACTGAATTCGAGAGCTTTAAGGATGCTCAGGAATTCGTGGGCGATTTTCGCGAATGCCGTGGCTCGGTCGCCACCCTCTACAAGTCGCAGAACAAGGACTTCTCCTTTCCTGCCGAGGTCGCTGAGATGTCGGGCCTTATGGACTGGTGCGCCCATGCCGAATCCTTGGTTCCTCCGATCGAAGGAAGGGTCCGACAGCTTTGGTATTCCATCGAGGTTTCGGAGGACACGGCGGAAGCGGGAGCCGGTGTTGGTGATGAAGGTGCCGGAATCGCGAACGGAGAGGGAGAGCTCGACCAGACCGTGAACTCGTTTGGCCTTTCGATGTCCGGGTATCTCGACCTTGACTATTGAGGATCGTCGGGATAGATTTTCCTTATCTTTATTTGTATCGTTGAGTTTTTAGGTCGAGTGTGGCTGTTTATATGAGTGTGCTATGGCCTTACGGGGCCATTTGACTTTATTTGTGGGACTGGCCGTTGGTGGCTTTGAATCCCAGCCGTTTTGCGGCTCCTAATATATATAAAGAATGTTTTTAGTTTATACTTCTGTCAAGTGTCGAGGTTGAGATATGAGTAGTCACTTTGTATCTCGACTCGTGTTTTGTCGCTTGTCCGCTGGCCCCTTTTTGAGAAAAAAAAGTTCGTGAATGCTTCTGAGTTTCTCACAAGTTTTAGTTGGCGTTATAGGCGTGAAGCGTGAGACATTTTGTACCATGTCTAGTAATGTTTGTTGACCAGTAGGACTGGGTTTAGGGCAAGACCTAGGTTTACTTTCGGTACTAAGGCTATGTGATGACTAATCGGCTTTCATTTTGCCTGTTGGCGATTTCTACCTGGTTCTTTCCGTTTTAAAGTCTGCGTCTTGATGCCGGCTTATACGACTTGTATGGGAAGAACTGAGAATCTTCCAGAGACCATCTGGAGTGCTGACCAAAATTTTGGATTTTTTGTATAGCGCGCTATGACATCCTTGTCGGATGTAAGAGAACCTTCAGGTATGGTTCCGGGACGACTTCTCCGAGTTCGATACTCATTCTTCGAAGCCTGTCGCGGTAGATAACATTGACTGTGCTTCCTGTGTCGACAAGGATCCTGGCGACTTCGAGGTCTCGGATTACCAAATCGATGACTAGCGGGTCACAATGCGGTTTGTCAATGCCGATGGTTTCATGCTCTTCGAAGGTGATGGTATCGTTTGGTACGTCATTGGTCGGGGACCGATTTTCCCAGTTAGATTTGGTCTCAGCTTTTCGTCCGTAAGCCTTGATCGAAGAGACCAAATCGTGATAGAATTGTGATCCTCCGATGATCGTGTTGACCCTTCGACGGTTGCTGTTGTTTCCTTGGTCGTCTTGTCTTATTCCGCGTTTCTCCCCCGACTGATTTTCCCGTGCGTCCCTTTCGGGAGACTCTTTATCAGTTTTGGGAGGCCGATCGGAATCCATGACGAGATCTTTTATGCTCGTAACCTTTGAGAGTTAGCCGGCGAGGAGTTTTACGGCGAGCCTTGCGCCGAGAACCTTGCAGTTCGTAGTAGAATGTCCACTGGTCTGATGGAAATCGCAGTAGGAGTTATCCTTGAACTGGTTCCTGGTCCAAGTATTCCCGGAGGTCTTCCCTTGTTCGGAATTGATGGCGTAATTGTGCTCGCCCTGGAGATCTTCCCCTTCGTGGTGGATATACTTATCGTTACGAGAGCTCCTCCTTTTTGCGGATGTTTTCTGCGGGTTGTGTTTCTGGGAGAGGATCTTCATCTCTTCCTCCATTATGATGAAGTCTTTTGCCTTGTGCAGCGTCCTGGAGCGTCGACTGCTACATTGTCGCTGATTCCAGTGACTCTTGCCATTACTAGCTTGAATCCTGCATGAAAACGCGGAGTGGCTCGTCCGAGGTTTCCCTGTCCATGAATATGGAGTACTGTTTGAGGAACTTTGAAGCAAGTTGGCGGAAACTTCCGATAGAGTTTTCCTTTGAAAACCATTGATTCTCCGAGGTTTTGAGGTTTCGGCGAAGAGGAGGCAGTAGCGGCGTCTTTCCAGCTCCTTGAGTTTGCATCTTCCCATGCCAATCTGGAATGACTGCAGATGTGCCAGTCGGAGGTGCCATCATTAGGCGAAATTTTATCTTCCACGGATCTGAGATGTGGCTTTCCGTGATCCAGGCAGTGAAAGTCTTGCGTGCTTCCTCGAGTAGTCTGTCGATTTTGGAAGCTTGTCCGTGGTGAATCCATAATTTTACGCTTTGACTTCTGCCGCGGTTTCCACGATGTACTCGCGGAGGTCGTGGATCTCACAGGGGCTTCCAGATGCCCTTCGAGTCTGCCGACGCTGGCTCCGGTGGATTCTGGCTTGTTTTTCAGCCAGCTCCTCCTGCTCCACCCAATAGAGGTTTTCTTCTTCCTCTGTCATGGGTTTTTCGAGTGACGCGTTCTGTCGAGCTGACTGGCTTCCGCGTTCTTCTTGGATGGATATCAGCGTCTTGATCCAAGCCATCGGACTGGTCACTTATGTCCAGATCAATACGTTCGACGTCAGCTCCTTCGTCGCTCCCGGGAGGAGGTGGAAGTTTCTCCATGATCGGCTGCGCATCGGACGTGGCTGTTTCGCTAGGGTTTTTTCCCGAGGAAGCTCTGTCCGTCCGTGCGGCCTGGTCGTTTGGAGTCTCGAAATTGAGTCTTCTGCTGCCGTGGGTCCTGGTTGTGCCGCACGGGATTTTACTCATAGCCTTCACAGTTAAGGTCTCCACCTGTTTTGTGAGAGAGGCAACGAGTTTATCCTGTTCGTCCGACTTTTTCTGAGCAGAAGCGAACAGTTCTTTCATCTGGGCTAATGCTGCAGCGTCAGTGGTTACCGTTAACATGTTTCCAGTTGGGGTTAGATTGACACTGGGATCGACGGGAGGCCCGTCGGGCGCCTGTTTGTCCTTATCAGTGTCGATCGTCATACCTGACTGAGCGTGTGTGGTTGCGTGAGAGATAGATCCGTACCACCCCCCCTCCTTATAGCACCAAACTGTGGGAACCGAAATTCACACCGTCGAGTTCTAGTTGATCGGAGGAAAGCCAAGTAAACCTAGTTTCCCTGAAGGTCCCGGTTATCTGCTGGGCCACACACAACACGATCAATATGACGAAAATAGCAAAGTAGTAAATCGTAAAAGAAAAGAGCAAAAGATCTTATTTCGAATCCGGCGTTTGGCGTGAACAACAGGTGAGCCTCGACTCACGAGCTGTCGGCAAGTTCGCTAGTCTAGCAACCTAAGTTCTAACCTAGTTGAGTCGCATCTCGGTAGTAGAAACGGAAAAATGCCTAAATTGCTATAAGTGCTGAGGTTGCTCTCAAAGAATTCCTTTTCTGCTCTTCGTCCCAAGTCCTCTTTATATACTCCTCCTTTAGGTCGGTTTACCTCCTCTCGGGCCAGACTTGTCGCGGAACGGGCTTTTCCATATCTCTTTTTCCTTCATGATTATCTTCGGAAACTTGACATTTATCTTCGCGGAAACTTGACATTTATCTTCGCGGAAATTTGACATTTATCTTCGCGGAAATTTGACATTTATATCTTCTCGCGGATGAGATAAACCGTCATCCTAGTCTTTGGGCTCAAGTCTCTTAGGATCATAGGTGGGCCGTTGTCCGCAATTCGGACCCTCGTTGGGACGTATCGAGACTTAAGCGTTTTTACTCACGAAGTAGCCGTTGGTATTGGTATGATCTTCCCAACGGAACCTCGTCTCTTCGCATGGCCGAGGTGGTTGATGTTGAGTTAATCGTGACCTGTTCTATCACGAAGAGTGGGAAACCGTTCGAGAGACTTAACCTTCCCAATTTCCCGAAGACTTTTGACGATGTTTTTAGACGGAATGTCAGCGTTATGTCCATGGACCCGAGGATTGAGTTGCGGAAACTTCGGACAAAGATGCATGGTCATGGGATAGGACCGGGTTTGGAATAATCTCCGAAGGGCTGGTCGCGTTCGCCGGGCGAGCTGACCAGCTACGGTCGAGCTTCGCCCGGCGAGCTGACCCGTGATGGGGTCGTACTCGCCGGCGAGCTGACCAGCTACGGTCGAGCTTCGCCGGCGAGCTGACCCGTGATGGGGTCGTACTCGCCGGCGAGCTGACCCGCGCTTCTGGTCGAGCTTCGCCGGCGAGCTGACCAGCGCTTCTGGTCGAGCTTCGCCGGCGAGCTGACCCTTGCTATGGTCGAGCTTCGCCGGCGAGCTGACCCTTGCTATGGTCGAGCTTCGCCGGCGAGCTGACCTTCGGCCGAGCTCGCCGTGGGAGTTGACCCGTGCTACGGTCGAGCTTCGCCCGGCGAGTTGGCCCGTGCTTCGCCGGGCGAGCTGACCCTTGCTATGGTCGAGCTTCGCCCGGCGAGTTGGCCCGTGCTTCGCCGGGCGAGCTGACCCTTGCTATGGTCGAGCTCGCCGGCGAGCTGACCCGTGATGGGGTCGTACTTGCAGGCGAGCTGACCAGCGCTTCTGGTCGAGCTTCGCCCGGCGAGCTGACCCTTGCTATGGTCGAGCTTCGCCCGGCGAGTTGACCCGTGCTACGGTCGAGCTTCGCCGGCGAGCTGACCAGCGCTTCTGGTCGAGCTTCGCCGGCGAGCTGACCCTTGCTATGGTCGAGCTTCGCCCGGCGAGCTGACCCTTGCTATGGTCGAGCTTCGCCCGGCGAGCTGACCCTTGCTATGGTCGAGCTTCGCCCGGCGAGCTGACCCTTGCTATGGTCGAGCTTCGCCCGGCGAGCTGACCAGCGCTTCTGGTCGAGCTTCGCCCGGCGAGCTGACCCTTGCTATGGTCGAGCTTCGCCGGCGAGCTGACCCTTGCTATGGTCGAGCTTCGCCGGCGAGCTGACCCTTGCTATGGTCGAGCTTCGCCCGGCGAGTTGGCCCGTGCTCGCCGGGCGAGCTGACCCTTGCTATGGTCGAGCTCGCCGGCGAGCTGACCCTTGCTATGGTCGAGCTCGCCGGCGAGTTGGCCCGTGCTCGCCGGGCGAGCTGACCCTTGCTATGGTCGAGCTTCGCCGGCGAGCTGACCCTTGCTATGGTCGAGCTTCGCCGGCGAGCTGACCCTTGCTATGGTCGAGCTTCGCCGGCGAGCTGACCCTTGCTATGGTCGAGCTTCGCCGGCGAGCTGACCAGCGCTTCTGGTCGAGCTTCGCCGGCGAGCTGACCCTTGCTATGGTCGAGCTTCGCCGGCGAGCTGACCCTTGCTATGGTCGAGCTTCGCCGGCGAGCTGACCCTTGCTATGGTCGAGCTTCGCGGCGAGCTGACCCTTGCTATGGTCGAGCTTCGCCGGCGAGCTGACCCTTGCTATGGTCGAGCTTCGCCGGCGAGCTGACCTTCGGCCGAGCTCGCCGTGGGGAGTTGACCCGTGCTACGGTCATGCTTCGCCCGGCGAGCTGACCCTTGCTATGGTCGAGCTCGCCCGGCGAGCTGACCCGTAATAATGGTCATACTCGCCGGGCGAGCTGACCCTTGCTATGGTCGAGCTTCGCCGGCGAGCTGACCCTTGCTATGGTCGAGCTTCGCCGGCGAGCTGACCCGTAATAATGGTCATACTCGCCGGGCGAGCTGACCCTTGCTATGGTCGAGCTTCGCCGGCGAGCTGACCCTTGCTATGGTCGAGCTTCGCCGGCGAGGTTGCCGTGCTTGCGGGCGAGCTGACCCGTAATAATGGTCATACTCGCCGGCGAGTTGACCCGTGCTACGGTCATGCTTCGCCCGGCGAGTTGGCCGTGCTTCGCCGGGGAGCTGACCCTTGCTATGGTCGAGCTTCGCCGGCGAGTTGGCCGTGCTTCGCCGGGGAGCTGACCCTTGCTATGGTCGAGCTTCGCCCGGCGAGTTGACCCGTGCTACGGTCGAGCTTGCGGCGAGCTGACCCGCGCCATGGTCATGCTCGCCCGGCGAGCTGACCCGTAATAATGGTCATACTCGCCGGGCGAGCTGACCCTTGCTATGGTCGAGCTTCGCCGGCGAGCTGACCCGTGCTATGGTCGAGCTCGCCGGCGAGCTGACCCGTGATGGGGTCGTACTCGCCGGGCGAGCTGACCAGCGCCTTGGCGAGCTTCGCCGGCGAGCTGACCCGTGATGGGGTCGTACTTGCAGGGCGAGCTGACCCGCGCTACGGTCAAGCTGCGCCGGCGAGCTGATCCGTGATGGGGTTGTACTCGCCGGGCGAGCTGACCTTTACGGCCGAGCTCGCCGTGGGGAGTTGACCCGTGCTACGGTCGAGCTTGCGGCGAGCTGACCAGCGCCATGGTCATGCTCGCCCGGCGAGCTGACCCGTGCCATGGTCATGCTGCGCCGGCGAGTTGACCCGTGCTACGGTCGAGCTTCGCCCGGCGAGCTGACCCGCGCTTTGGTCGAGCTCGCCGGCGAGTTGGCCCGTGCTCGCCGGGCGAGCTGACCCTTGCTATGGTCGAGCTCGCCGGCGAGTTGACCCGTACTCGCCGGGCGAGCTGACCCGCGCCATGGTCATGCTCGCCGGCGAGTAGACCCGCAACGGTCGTACTCGCCCGGCGAGCTGACCCGTGCTTTGGTCGAGCTCGCCGGCGAGTTGGCCCGTGCTTCGCCGGGGAGCTGACCCTTGCTATGGTCGAGCTTCGCCGGCGAGTTGACCCGTGCTACGGTCGAGCTTCGCCGGCGAGCTGACCCGCGCCATGGTCATGCTGCGCCGGCGAGCTGACCAGCGCCTTGGCGAGCTTCGCCGGCGAGGTTGCCGTGCTTGCGGGCGAGCTGACCCGTAATGTGGTCATACTCGCCGGCGAGTTGACCCGTCTCTACGGTCATGCTTCGCCCGGCGAGCTGACCCGTGCTTTCGGCGGGCAAGCTGACCCTTGCTATGGTCGAGCTTCGCCCGGCGAGTTGACCGTCCTCGCCGGGCGAGCTGACCCTTGCTATGGTCGAGCTTGCTGGCGAGTTGACCTGTACTCGCCGGGCGAGCTGACCCGTAATAATGGTCATACTCGCCGGGCGAGCTGACCAGCGCCATGGTCATGCTCGCCCGGCGAGCTGACCCGTAATAATGGTCATACTCGCCGGGCGAGCTGACCCGTGCTTTGGTCATGCTTCGCCCGGCGAGCTGACCAGCGCCATGGTCATGCTTCGCCCGGCGAGCTGACCGATGCTTTGGTCGAGCTTCGCCCGGCGAGCTGACCCGTAATGTGGTCATACTCGCCGGGCGAGTTGACCCGTGCTACGGTCATGCTCGCCGGCGAGTAGACCCGTGCTCGGCGGGTGATCCGTTATGGTTATTCGTTTTCTTTGCTTTTGAAGTTTTGACCGAGATTTGGTTTTTCCGAGGACTTTCAGGTATCGATTCCGTCGTGACCGATTTTGACCCCAACATCCATGTATTGTTTCGACACCGTAAGGGGTCGGAAATTTGAGGCATAGGTGGAATGTTGATGGAATCGCTCTCATGGAGTTTAGCCAAGGGGTTCCCATGATTACGTTGTACGATGTTGGGCGATCGACAACCAGAAATTCTGCAATTTTTTTAATTCTCCTGGCTGTGACCATGAGGTCGATCAAACCCAAGGGTCATTGTAGCTTCTCCCGAGAGTCCGAAAATCGGACTGGGACCTTTAGTGACAGCACCTAGATCGATTTTCATCCTCTCTAGGGTGCTCTTAAAGATGATGTTGGCTGAGCATCTGGTGTCAATCAACACTCTTGCTACGTCGATGTCCCGGATAGTCAGCTCAATGACAAGGAGATTGTTGCGAGGTTTGACCTGGTCGGTCGTTGCTCTATCCTTGAAAGAGACGATGTCGTGAGCTACCGGATTGGACATCTTGTATCTTTTTCGTTTGGTGATTTTTCGAGTTAGAGAATTCGTCCCCCCCCCTCCTTCTAGCGCCAAACTGTGGGAACCGAAATTCACACCGTCGATTTTAATAGATAAAAACGGAGGAAAACCAAGTAAACCTAATTTTCCCTGAAGATCCGAATTCTCTGCGTAATCACTTTAGAACGATAAAAAGATAGACATCAAGCTGAAAATAAATGGTCGCTCAGAGGCGTTTTATTAATCGAATAGTATGAGAACGAGATTTCTCCGAGAGGAGTAGAGATATACTAACTATCGGAACAAAAGAACAAGAGCCGGCCAAAACGTCTTAAGCCTTGCAGTGCTAGTCTAATCACCTAAGTCCTATGTTCTCTAAGCTAGCAGGAGTTCTCTAAGTCTAAAATCTCGGATCCCTTTTTCTTCTGCTCAAGCTCTCCTTATATAGCTGCTCTAGGTCGGTGGCCCATTTAATCCTTTGCCTTTGGGCCCAAATTTATCCCTTTTGGGAATATTCCATGTATCGTCGATCTTCGTAGTTATCCTCGAGTCTTCCCTTTTATCTTTGGAAACTTAGCATTTATCATATTCCGCGAGTTAGTACAAACCGTCATAACTCCTATGGGCTTGAATCCCTTCTGAGATCGTAGGTGGGCCCCTAGACAAGTATGGATCCTTGCTGGCCGTTCTTAGGTCTTTGGGCGTTTATACGATCCCTCGGTTTTTGGTCGTAAGGCTTCGAGAATAACCTTAATAGAGGCGAAACAAAGAGGTATATGGTCGGTGTCGGATGCGCGACTATCACGGAGGATCACGGGGAGTTAAGTCGGACAGGCCGGGACTGGGTCGCGCTCGTCCATGGGAGATCGTACCGTCGTGCTGGTCACGCTCGCCCATGGGCGAGCGGACCGTCGTGCTGGTCACGCTCGCCCATGGGCGGCGGACCGTCGTACTGGTCGCGCTTCGCCCATGGGCGGCGGACCGTCGTACTGGTCGCGCTTCGCCCATAGGCGAAAGGCGTCGTGCTGGTCACGCTTCGCCCATAGGCGAAAGGCGTCGTGCTGGTCACGCTTCGCCCATCGGCGGCGGACCGTCGTACTGGTCGCGCTTCGCCCATGGGCGGCGGACCGTCGTGCTAGTCACGCTTCGCCCATGGCGAAAGGAGCGTCGTGCTGGTCGCGTTTGCCCATGGGCGAACGGACCGTCATCGTGTCCGCGCTTCGCCCATCGGCGGCGGACCGTCGTACTGGTCGCGCTTCGCCCATGGCGGCGGACCGTCGTGCTAGTCACGCTTCGCCCATGGGCGGCGGACCGTCGTACTGGTCGCGCTTCGCCCATGAAGCGGCGGACCGTCGTGCTAGTCACGCTTCGCCCATGGGCGGCGGACCGTCGTACTGGTCGCGCTTCGCCCATGGGTGGCGGACCGTTGTGTTAGTCGCACTTCGCCGTTGGCGGCGGACCTGTCGGATAGTCCGCTTCTTGATCCGTCTCTTTTTGTACCGATCTTTAGGGACCCTTATGCGCACACCGGTCTCTTCGATCTTACTTCGAGGAGTGTTTTGTGAAGAACCCATAAACAAAAATAGTCTTAGCCGTTGATTTTGAGATAACCGTTTTCGACCCCAACTCTCCTAGTCCTGACACCAAACACCACACCCCATATCTCCTTATGTGGTATCACTCCAACCCTTCTTGTATATACATTTGGTTTTGTCTTGTTGGGGTATCTCCTTCTCTCTTACTCACACAGAGACTGTGTGATTTAAGTGGGGGAGGTACCAGGTATTTGACCATGTTTGCTTTGTGATTGTGAGTCTCGGGCATTGCCTTTGTACATTCATATTTGCATAAGAAAATCCAAAAATTTTAAATTTTTGAATCATGTAGTTGCATCACTTGCATCTTTAAGATTGAGTCTAGAGCATATAGGTTGCATTAAGCTTGCACATGGAGCATTGCCTTGTAAAGAACACTTGTTTGCACTGAATTTGGCACCCTAGTTAAACATATCAAGTAGCTTAAACATCTTTTGAAAGGCTTGCATGCTTTGAGCCTCGAAAGCTCTTCTTGAAACTTGCTTGTTTGCTTGATATTGACATTGTTCTTAAAACCAAATCCAACCTGAACTTAGACTTGAATGAACTTAATTTCTCTTGCATATGGGCATTTGCATACTTGATCATGGATCTCATACACATTTGGGTTATCTTTTCCCATTTACCACCCTTTGTTAACCCAAATGGCACTTACATGCCCTTGAACCCTATCCATTCTTTGAAACCTACATTGATTTGCATGAGTGAGGCCTCTTTTGATAGTTTGCATGGGCAAAATCTTGAAAGTATTGGGGGCAACATGGATTTGTTCTCATCTCTTGCTAGCATAGGGTCCTCATTTGAGCTAACTTCTAGGATGGTGAGTAGGTCTTTGTTCCTTAACGGTTTATATTTTGGGTTTGGGATGTGATAATGATGAGATTGATGAACAAAAGAGTGTCATGGGAAAGAAAAAACTAGGGACCTAGAAAGAAGATAAGAAAGCTCTTGAGTATTGTTTTAGACCTTCCCCTTATATAAAAAAGAAAAAGAAAGATTCAATAAGATAGTAGGGAAGGGAAAACAAAAAGAGTTAGAGCTTAGAAAAGTGAATAAGAGGTCCTTAGTGGTTGTATCATAAGAAAGAAAGTTGTTCATTGGGTTAGTGATGTGAGTGTTTTTCATTTTGGGTTATGGGATTGATAAAAAGAGTTTATAGCTTGTAAGCACTTAGGAATGGGTAGAATGATGAGGATGGTGGATTCATGTATGCAAGAATTGCTCCTAGTCTTAGATAAATTTTGCATAGTGATCAAGCTCCTTGATTCTTAGTGATTGCCACCTTGAAAATGATGCATTGAAACCCTCCTTTTCATCCATATTAGACCATTTGATCACCTTGCCAAATGATTGAGATCTTGTGCCCATTTGTGAGAATTCACCTTGTGTGTGAGTGTGAATCAATGTGAGGGTTGGTTAAGAGAACTTGTTGGTTGATAGGCATTGCATCTTGTGTAAAGGCATAAGAGTATTGATAGGCCTTGAGAAGCTAAAGCATAATAAGAGAGTTTTGCTCCTTATTTGCTATGTTTCTTTAGGATGTCAAGTTGAGTGCTCTGAGTGTTTCTTTTGGTTTTGCTCCTATCTTTCTATCTCTCCTCCTTGTGTTTTGAAAAGTTTTACTTGAGGACAAGTATAAGGCTAGTGTGGGGAGTTGATATCTTGCATATTTACATGTTTTAACATTTATTTCTTATGCATTTTGATCATATAGGTTAGGCATTAGGCATCTTTAGGCACATTTTGCATTTATTGTCCATATCAGGTGCTGGAGTGTGCCAAAGGGTGATTAGAGGTGTTTGGGAATATTGTGATCCAAAAGAAGTGAAGAATGGAGTTTGGCCAAGCTTGGATAGGCCAGATAATGACCAGGAAATGCCTTACCTTTGGGCCGGATCATGATCAGACGAGACTTGGCGAGCGGACCTTGATCGGGATAGTCCGCTTCTTGATCCGTCTCTTTTTGTACCGATCTTTCTGGGGACCCTTGTACGCACACACCCGGTCTCTTCCGATCTTACTTTCGAGGAGTGTTTTGTGAAGAACCCATAAACAAAAATAGTCTTAGCCGTTGATTTTGAGATAACCGTTTTCGACCCCAACTCTCCTAGTCCTGACACCAAACACCACACCCCATATCTCCTTATGTGGTATCACTCCAACCCTTCTTGTATATACATTTGGTTTTGTCTTGTTGGGGTATCTCCTTCTCTCTTACTCACACAGAGACTGTGTGATTTAAGTGTGGGGGAGGTACCAGGTATTTGACCATGTTTGCTTTGTGATTGTGAGTCTCAGGCATTGCACTGTACATTCATATTTGCATAAGAAAATCCAAAAAATTTTAAATTTTTGAATCATGTAGTTGCATCACTTGCATCTTTAAGATTGAGTCTAGAGCATATAGGTTGCATTCGCTTGCACATGGAGCATTGCCTTGTAAAGAACACTTGTTTGCACTGAATTTGGCACCCTAGTTAAACATATCAAGTAGCTTAAACATCTTTTGAAAGGCTTGCATGCTTTGAGCCTCGAAAGCTCTTCTTGAAACTTGCTTGTTTGCTTGATATTGACATTGTTCTTAAAACCAAATCCAACCTGAACTTAGACTTGAATGAACTTAATTTCTCTTGCATATGGGCATTTGCATACTTGATCATGGATCTCATACACATTTGGGTTATCTTTTCCCATTTTACCACCCTTTGTTAACCCAAATGGCACTTACATGCCCTTGAACCCTATCCATTCTTTGAAACCTACATTGATTTGCATGAGTGAGGCCTCTTTTGATAGTTTGCATGGGCAAAATCTTGAAAGTATTGGGGGCAACATGGATTTGTTCTCATCTCTTGCTAGCATAGGGTCCTCATTTGAGCTAACTTCTAGGATGGTGAGTAGGTCTTTGTTCCTTAACGGTTTATATTTTGGGTTTGGGATGTGATAATGATGAGATTGATGAACAAAAGAGTGTCATGGGAAAGAAAAAAAAACTAGGGACCTAGAAAAGAAAGATAAGAAAGCTCTTGAGTATTGTTTTAGACCTTCCCCCTTATATAAAAAAGAAAAGAAAAAGAAAAAAAAAGAAAAAAATAAAGAAAAGAAAAAGAAAGATTCAATAAGATAGTAGGGAAGGGAAAACAAAAAGAGTTAGAGCTTAGAAAAGTGAATAAGAGGTCCTTAGTGGTTGTATCATAAGAAAGAAAGTTGTTCATTGGGTTAGTGATGTGAGTGTTTTTCATTTTGGGTTATGGGATTGATAAAAAGAGTTTATAGCTTGTAAGCACTTAGGAATGGGTAGAATGATGAGGATGGTGGATTCATGTATGCAAGAATTGCTCCTAGTCTTAGATAAATTTTGCATAGTGATCAAGCTCCTTGATTCTTGAGTGATTGCCACCTTGAAAATGATGCATTGAAACCCTCCTTTTCATCCATATTAGACCATTTGATCACCTTGCCAAATGATTGAGATCTTGTGCCCATTTGTGAGAATTCACCTTGTGTGTGAGTGTGAATCAATGTGAGGGTTGGTTAAGAGAACTTGTTGGTTGATAGGCATTGCATCTTGTGTAAAGGCATAAGAGTATTGATAGGCCTTGAGAAGCTAAAGCATAATAAGAGAGTTTTGCTCCTTCTATTTGCTATGTTTCTTTAGGATGTCAAGTTGAGTGCTCTGAGTGTTTCTTTTGGTTTTGCTCCTATCTTTCTATCTCTCCTCCTTGTGTTTTGAAAAGTTTTACTTGAGGACAAGTATAAGGCTAGTGTGGGGGAGTTGATATCTTGCATATTTACATGTTTTTAACATTTATTTCTTATGCATTTTGATCATATAGGTTAGGCATTAGGCATCTTTAGGCACATTTTGCATTTATTGTCCATATCAGGTGCTGGAGTGTGCCAAAGGGTGATTAGAGGTGTTTGGGAATATTGTGATCCAAAAAGAAGTGAAGAATGGAGTTTGGCCAAGCTTGGATAGGCCAGATAATGACCAGGAAATGCCTTACCTTTGGACGGATCATGATCCAGACGAGAGACTTGGGCGAGACGGCCGCGGGTCAGGACGAAGCACCCGCGCGGCTGGACGGCTCGGACAGGACAGCTTGGGGGCGGGCGGGAAGATGCGGGACGCATGACCCGTGCGGAGGAGAGCTCGGAACGGACATGCGTGGGACGATACGTGCGGCATGCCATACCCACGCGGGACGAGGCCGGTAAGAGAAAAGGATGTGCGTGGCCGAACATGCGCGGGTTGCCTTACCCACGCGGGATGAGGAACGGACCAGGACTGGATGTGCGCGGGCTGGACATGCGTGGCCTGGACGGACTGGATGCAAGGAAACACGCGGGTCAGTATGCGCGGGTTAGCCTACCCGCGCGGCCGGCCAAACGGATCGATGGATCTGCGCGGGTCAGGATGCTCGGGTTGGGACCAGCAATCTACCCTGCGCGTTTTTGTGAGGTTTGGTCGATATTTAATGATTCTAGGGCCATTTTGGTCTTTTTCTTTATGTTTTTAAGGGTTTTCAAACCTCCTATAAATGCTTTTTTAATCTCCTTTGTGAGACTAACTTCTTTTCTCTTAAAGAACACATTTAGATCTTGAAGAAAGTTTAGATCTTGAATCCTTTTTCATCTTATTTTCTTGTGTTTGCTAGATTATCTTTATCTTTAATCATGTTTAGCCTTGAATCATCCATGGTTTTAAGGTTATTTATGTCTATTAGTGAGTAGATCTATCTAGGATTCATGGGTTTGAGAAACTAAGGGTGATTAGGTGTAGATCTAAGATGTTATAGTGTAGATCCTTCTTGATCCTTGTTTGTAGAGTGTTCTTATTGCTATTTTGGAGTTAGCCTCTTCAAAATAGAGCCATATGCATTTCATGCCCGAAAGGTGTTTGATGAAATGCCTGAACCAACTCTCCAATGCTTTTAACATCCTTTACCTAAGGGATTAGTTGTTAAAGGTGTTAAGATAGCTAATAGACTTGTTCTTATTGATTGCTCTCATATTATTCAACCTAAGGGATTAGATGCTTGAGATATGTTAGTGAATGAGCATTCATCTAGGAATAGAGCTTGCTTAGGATTGTGTCTAGGCTTAAGGTTATAGATTGATTGAAAGTTTGCCATCTTAGATTGAAACTTAATCATCCAAGGTCAATTCCCTTGTCCCAAGAATCCCCTTGCCTCATATTGAAAAGAAAGTTCACTCCTTTATTGCATTTTTAGTATTATCTTAGTTCATCTCATCTTCACTTATTGATTGCACTTAGCTTATGCATGGATTTGCATTCCCTTTGCATTAGAATCACTTAGGATTGGTTCGACAATCTCTTATACTACAATATTTGATTAGGAGCCTAGAAAACTCTTAACATCAATGGAGGTTCACACTTCATCAACAAGTTTTTTGATGGTCTTCTCAAGAAGAAGGGAGTGAAACACAACGTAGAGAAGATTGTGGGGACTAAGAGGAAAGACTGGTCAGACAAGCTTAATGATGCACTTTGGGCTTATAGGACAGCTTACAAGACTCCTTTGGGTACCACACCTTTCAACCTTGTGTATGGGAAGGCTTGCCATTTACCAGTAGAGCTTGAGTACAAGGCATTGTGGGCTGTTAAGTTGCTGAACTTTGACATCAAGAGTGCCAAGGAAAAGACACTTCTTCAATTCAATGAGCTTGATGAGACAAGGATGGATGCCTTTGAGAGCTCAAGGATTTACAAAGAGAAGACTAAGGTCTTTCATGACAAGCACATCCTCAAGAGAGAGTTTAAAGCTGGAGATCAAGTTCTTCTCTATAACTCTAGGCTGAAGCTGTTTCCAGGGAAACTCAAGTCAAGGTGGTCTGGTCCATTCAAGGTTAAGGAAGTGAAACCTTATGGAGCAATTGTGCTTTAGAACAAGCAAGGTGGATACTTCACAGTGAATGGTCAGAGAGTCAAGCAGTACATGGCCAACACACCAAAGGAGAATGGGACATCAGCTCCACTCTCTGACCCAACCCCAGCCTAATCTCAAAAGAAGCCAAGTCAAGCTAGTGACTTTAAACAAGCTGAGCTTTGAGGAAGTCCCATGTCTATCCTTGTACATATTGCATTAGGATTTTCTTTTTAACAAAAAGTCCCTTGGAAGAAGTAGAGAGCATGGGTTTGTGATGGCATGGATCTTTGGGTGGAGTAAGAATGGTAAATATGGCTTGGATCAGTGGGTTGAGAAGAAATGAGATGAAGAAAAGGATGAAAAAAATGTGTTGTGGTCGAGTTTGTACTCGAGGTGAAGCACCCGGGTTGGCCTACCCGCTAGTGTTGTGCTCGAGCCAAGAAGAGAGTTTTACCCGGGGTGAAGCACCTGGGTTGGCCTACCCGCTCGGGTTTGGTCATTCGGACAGAGCAACCACGCGGGGAGCAGCACCCTGGGTATCCCGACTTTCCTTACCCGCGTACGACCCGGCCAGGATCCGCGCATCGACCCGCCTCGCCCAGGTATGAATTCTCTTCCTTTCTCGACCCAAAACCGATTACGCACACCCAGCCCTGAACCGGTTCGCCCATTAATGACCTAACTTCACCCTCTCTCCCTCATTTCACCCTCTTCCCAAATCTAAAAACCTCTCTAGCTTCCAATCACCAAAAAACTTATATCTCACTCAAGTCTCAACCAAATCAACCCATTCTTTTTCCTATATCAAAGACTTTCTCCTATTAGTTTATTTTCTTGATTCACTTCATCATATCCATTCATCCAAAGCAAGGTATGATTTCTTTAAGTTCATTTCCGCAACTCTCATGAACCCTAAAATTTTGAACTTGAAATTGGATCATTTTCTGGCTAGATTCTTGTAAAATAGACTAGGGAAGGCTTATATATCATTCTGGATGGTTGATTTCATGGTGGAATTGGGTTGAATATGAACTTTGAGAAATTAGGGTTCATGAGATTTGGGGGTTTATCGAAAATTGCTTAATTGAGATTGATTGAGGCTTTGATTGGTTAGATAGGCTGTGGTAAAGCTTGATTAGATTTTATTTTGGTTGTGATTGGTGATTGCTCATGAGTTTGGCTTGTTTGAGTTCTCATGTTCATTTAAAAAAAATTATGAGCATGAGAAGCTTCACCCTTAGCTTTAATCTCTCTGGTTTGCAAGCTTGATTGCATTGTGCTAGTTTTTGTTTAGGTTGCTGATTTTAGATTGAGATCACATTTGGTTATTCAATTTTCTCTCTTTCAAAAGCTTTATCTTTTCTTGTGCTTACTCTTTTCCAAGGCTTGCACTTTCAGGTACCAATGGGAAAGAAGGTGAAGCTCAGATTGCAGAAGAGAGAGCATAAGCTGCACAAAGGGTGACTGCTCAGTTTGGAAAAGAATTAGGCTCCATGCCAGAATGTGAAGAAGATCGTAGGCAGCAAGCTTTGAACATGCTAAGGGCAAGAGCACAAGCTAATAGAGCAGGCAAGAAGCCTATAGTTGAAGAGAGTGATGATGGTGATAGTGAGGCGCCTCCTTCCATTGAGGAAAGTGAGAGGAGTAGTGAAGATGAGCAGGGTCCTCTAAAGAAAGCCAAATTCAATGCTTATAGAGATAGGAGCAGGAAGCCTACTGAAGATGAGCTGGTAGAACACTTGAGGCAGGGTGTTTCTTGGCCTCCTACCAGATTTGCTGATGCGGTGATCATGAAGGAGTTGGACATCGTTGAAGATATCAAAAGCATGCTAGACCAGATGAACATGGGAAGCTTCGACAACATGGCTTATCCCAAATACAAGGAGGTATCATGTCTGTTCTTGGCAACATTGGAGGCCACCTTTCACTCTTCTCAGCATGTGAAGCAGGGATGGGGTTGATGATAGGAGTTTTCAAGGCTCCTTATCAAATGTTATAGTATAAAAGATGTCAAACCAGTTCTAAGTGATCACAAAGCAAAGAGAATGGAAGCCTATACTTAATCTAAATGCAACCATTAAAAGAGATGATTATTAAACTAAGACAATACTTAAATGCTATAAAAGATGAAATTTTCTTTCTTAATGAGATGGGAGAACTCATGGGCTAAGGGAATTGACCTTGGGGGGATCAAGCATCAATCTAAAAGTGGCAGCAAACAATCAATCTATCAACCTTAGGCCTAGACATAATCCTAAACAAGCTCTATCTCTAGATGAATGCTCTTTCACAAAGATAACTCAAGCATCTAATCTCTTAGGTTGAATATTATCTAAGCAATCATGAAGAACAAGTCTAATAGCCATCTTAACACCTTTAACAACAAATTTCTTTGGTAAAGAATGTTAAAAGCTTAGGAGAGTTGGTTCAGGCATTTCATAGAACACCTTTCGGGCATGAAATGCCTAAAGCTCAACTTTAGAGTGGCCAACTCTAAAATAGCATTAAAAGCACACTACTAGCAAGGAACAACATGGATATACACTAAAACACCCTAGATCTAGCCTAATCACCCCTTAGTCTCCCTAACCCATGAATCCAAAAGAGGATTACTCACTAATCACCATGATCACTCTTGAATCCATGAGAGATTCAAGCTTAATCATGTAGAGAAAGAAAGGAGATGAAATCAAACACTCAAGAACACAAAGATGAGATGAGATTATGATTCAAAGCTTTTACTCAAAGGTTTGTGTTCTTAGAGAGAAAATAACATAAGTCCCAAATTAGGGATAACAAGAGTACTTATACTTGGCTTAAAAGCCCTATAAACATCGTAGAAAATGACTAAAAGGTCCTTGGAAGCAATTGGGTCTCGACCAATAGGAAATCATAGTGAAAAACGCTCAGGGTGAGCTTGGATGGTCCGGCCCGCGCATGTCCGACCCGTGCAGAACCGTCCAGTCCGCTCCTCGTCCCGCGCGGGTGTGCTGACCCGAGCGTCCCATCCCGCGCGTCCGTCCTGCGCGTTCTGGCTTCGTCCTGCGCGGGTGCTACGTACCGCGCACATCCAGCCGCGCTTCCATCTATCCTGTCTCTTCGCGTCCCGCGCGAGAGCCATGTACCGCGCACATCCAGCCGCGCGTCCGGCTGTCTTGATCGTATCTTGTCTCACACGGGTAAGCTCTCCCGCACGTCCCAGCCCGCGCGTCCGTGTGTTCCTGGCCCGTCCCGTCCCGCGCTGGTAAGTGAACCCGAGCGTTCTAGGCCGTGCATCTGCCTGTCCGTCCATCTCTCCATGCGCGGGTGAACAAGACCGAGCACGTCCATCCGTCTGGTCCGGCCAAGTGAAACCGAAGCCATCTCTGCCCAAACTTGGCCAAACTCCTTTTTATCTCATTTTTGCATCAAAACCACTCTCAACACCTTCTTTTACTCCATGGGACACTCCAATACCTGATGAGGACTTATGAATGTAAAATGGGTTCTAAAGATGCCTAAACCCTAACCTACAAGACAAAGAATGCATAATCAAGATGGCTAAATCAATGAAAATATGCATGACATCAACTCCCCCACACTAGTCCTTTACTTGTCCACAAGTAAACTAGCAAGGACTAAGGAGGAGAGGTTTGAAGGAGGGGACTCATAACCAAAAGAATGCTCTTCTTACTTCTCAACTTGATAACCTTGTATAATCATACCTACTAGCTAGAGCAAACACTTTATCCAACTCTAACTTCTCAAGGCCTATCTTAACTCTTTTGATCCCTACACTCATTCATCAGGAATCCACAAACCACAAATCCATTTACTCTCTAACAATTATTAAGTAAACTCAAAAGATCTCTTGCAAATGGTCAAATGGTCCAAGTCATTTGGTTTGGTGAAAAAAGCTTTGATGCAAAGTGAAACAAGAAGTTCAAAAGGATTTTTTCAATGGGTGGTTCACTCTCAAAACAAGTAGTCTTGACATTGCACATAATTTATCTAATAAAGGGATCAACTCATGCATACAATGTTCAATCTCCATTGTTCTACCCTTTTCCCAAACATAAACATGTAATACTCTATCTATAATGCCAAACCCAACTCACATCACTCACCCAAATGTTTTTTCAAGAACTCAAGGCATTTTTTCTTATTTAGAACTCTTTCTTTTTGATGTCTAACAAGGGATTTTCATACTTTTTAAAACTCTCTCTAGCTCTCTTTTAACTTTGCTATCCCCCTTTCTTATTATTATTTTTTTATATATACATTTTTTTCTTTTTTTTTCTTTGGGGGCCAAGACTTTCACTTTACACAAGAGCTAGAGAGTTTCTTTTCTTATCCTAAAAAAGACTAAGACATTGAGCTCTAAGAGTTCATTCATTTATTTCACAACCTTTTCAAAGCTCCCAAATAAAACTTTTCAACACTCACCCCCCAATCCTATGAGCTAGACAATAGAGTGCCTAATCTAGCAAGAATGAAAACTAAGCATTGTCGTTCCCAATACTCTCAAGATTATGTGCATGTAAAACTTTCAGAAAAAGGCCTCACTCATCAAAATAATATTGGCTTGAAAGGAAGGAAGGGTATATGGGAGTGGAGTACCACTTGAGTTTGTCAAAAAGATTGGCAAAGAGTGGGAGAGATAACTCAAGTGTTCTATCCATGACTCAGTACACAAGGGACCATGGGCAAGAGACCTAGAGTCTAAATAAGACAGGAGTAAACTTCAAAGAGAGAGTATCAATCAATCAAATGAGCTTTAAGAAGAGTTTTCAAGGCTCGAAGTTTACAAGCTATCCTAAGGTTGCTCAAGCTACTTACCATGATTATAAAGGTTATCACTTTAAGAACTTAGCATGAGCATCTTACAAGGTAACTATCATCTATGTCCCCTTATGCAAGATGCAACCTGTATGATGATTTTTTTATACAAGTGAATGATCTAGACTCAATCCTAATGCAACTACATGATTCTTTTTGTGCTTTTAAAATTTTTCAAATTTTTACGGCTTTTCTATGCAATAACTATCTACAAGTGCATGCTTGGCACCTCTCCCACACTTAATTCACACAGTCCCTGTGTTTGTTAAATGTAGAGAAGGGCCCAAAAGAGGAAAAATCTAAATGCAAAGATAAATGGTATATACAATGGTAAAGTTTTGGAGTACCTCTATGGAGCGTGTGAAGAGGCTGATGCCTCACCCTCAGAATCATCTTCCTCATCAGTGGTGTCTAGAGAAGGAGACTTGTTCCCGGACTAGGATGGGAGGATGTATGGGTTTCTCAAGCGGCGGAGAGCTTGCTTCTTGTTTTGTGGCGCAGAAGGATCATGAAGTGGCTGAGGAGGAGGGGCAAGGAAAGCATCAAGATCGAAGTCCTCAGCCTTGCAACCAGCTACAGCTCCCCTAGTCAAAACATCAGCCACTTTCCTCATAAACTGAGCTGAAGCTTCAGCTTGTCTCTTCATAGTTCTTCTCAGCTCCTTGCACTTGTTGGTGAGCTTATAGAGAGTCCTATCCTGAGCTCTGCTCCACCTCTGAAGAGTGCTAATCTGGTCATGGGCCTGGCGAATGGGACCAAGAGGCAAGGAGCTGGTGCACTGATCGAATTTGTAACGAGGAGGACCAAAGAGATGTGCAGTGGCTCTGCTGGTGTATCCCTGATCATAAGCCTCTACCTTGCGTGCTGCCTTTTCACCCTTGGGAAGAGCCATAGAGCCTAGGGCGCCATGAGGTCCAAGTAAGTGCTTCTCACTAATATCAAATCTGATGGCTCCTAGAGTGCTCAAGGTAGTGAGGGGATAGTTGGGAAGCATCAGCTCAGCTTTTTGGGCACCTCTCAAATAGGAGTAAATACACTTCCCATTAAACCTTCCAGAGAGATAGTGAGCTGACTTCAAGTATTGTAGATCCAACAAAGGGGGGCCAGCTGCATCATTTCCCAAACTTATCCCCATGTGAGCAAGCAATGATGTTATCAAGCCACCAATCCCAATCTGTGCTTCAGGGTCTCTCTTTGTCCAGCTCCAAGCGTTATAGTCCATGAGGTGCTTGACAAAGAATTCCACTATGCCAAAATCCTTGTAGAAGTCACTGGGAACCAAAGGGAGATGAGGCGGTAAAGCGTAGTGCTGGACAGCTTGGTGCAGAAATTTCACTTCATCTCCAAAGACTGTTCCTACTTCTTTCCTGGGGAACAAGGTATGCACAAGCAATCTATGGAGATAGCGCACTGAAGGGTGTCCAATGGAGGCATTCTTGTCGCGGTTGGCACTCCTTGTCTTGCCTGATAACAGCTTCCAAGTAAGGTGTGTGATGTTCATCTCTCTCTTGACCTTGGCAAGCTTTGGAAAGGATGGCTCTTTTTGGTCTTGAAAGCCAAGCACTTCCTCAATCTCCTTGAATGTCATGGAGTAGGCTCGCCCATCAATCTTGAAATGTATGTTCCCCCATCCTTGCTCCACATTCCTGGAAGTGTTGAAGGCGACTTCAAGAGATGCCAAGAATTGGCAAGAGACTTCTTTGTAAGTACGATAGACCATAGTGTAGAAACTGCCCATACTCATGTGGCCTAGCATCTCCTGGATGTCTTCTTCAATTGCCAACTCCTTGAGGGACATCTTATCAACAAATCTGGTTGGAGGCCAAGAGACACCTTTTCTAATATGCTCTAACAGCTCCTCTTCAGTGGGTGTCTTCTGCCTGTCTCTGTTATCATTGAAGTTCTTTGTTGAGTTAGGATCATGCTCAGCTTCACTGCCCTTATGAGAAGGTTTCTCTTCAGCACTTTCATCCTCTTGCTCCAAGGGAGGAGGTGCCACAATCTTTCTTGGTGCCTTGGCTTTTGATGTGGGAACTGGTTCATTAGCACCTCCTTTGGTGCCTTTTTCCAAAACTAAAGCTCCCACCCTGGTGCTCCTAGGTGCTCTTGCTCTCTTGGGAGGGGCTTGCTTGTGAGAAAACTCTCTTTCCATCTCTCCTGGAATGTGCTTTCTTCCTTAGCATTGCCAAAGCTTGTTGTCTACGCTCCTCCTCTGATTCAGGCATGGAGCCTAATTCTTTCCCAAACTGAGCAGTCACTCTCTTTGCAGCCTGTTCTTTCTCTTCTTCCATTTGAGCTACACTTTTTCTCACCATTGTACCTGAAAATTCAATCCTTGGAAAAAGAGTGAGCACAAGAAAGAGAGAAACATGATTAAACACAAACTAGCTCTAACAAGATCATCAATCTCAACAGGAGCTAGCACAATGCAATCATGAAAGCAAGCAAGACAAGCAATAGTTAAGAATGAAGCTCTCATGCTTAAAAAATATATACAGTTTTTTTTTCTTTTATGAACACAAGAACTTCAAACTAGCAATAATCATGATTAACTAGAGCTCAGCTTGAAATTGGAACCAAATCAAACTCTAAGACAACTTATCTAACCAATCTAGCCCACTATCAACCCTAATTAGGCTAAATTTGAAAAAGCCTCAAATCTCATGAACCCTAATTTCTCAAAGTTAAAATTAAACTCAATTCCACCATGAAATCAACTACCCATCATGATATATGAGCCTTCCCTAGTCTATTTCACAAGAATCTAGCAAGAAAATGGCCAAATTTCAAGTCCAAATTTTTAAGGTTAATGAGCATTACGAATTTGAACTTAAGGAAACCATACCTTGCTTTGGATTAAGGATAAAGATGAAAAGATTCAAGGAATTAGACTAAGAGGATGAAGACTTGGATGTGGGAAAAGGAATGGAGTGATTTGGTGGAGATTTGAGTGAGATATGAGGTTTTTGGTTCTTGGAGGCTAGAGAGGTTTTTTTATTTGGGGAAGAAGGTGAAATGAGGAGAGAGAGGGCGAATTAGGGTTGTAGAGGTGGTCTGGGTCGGGACGCGAGTCGTCATGCGGGCGGGCTGAAGGACCCGCGTGTTTCTTCTCGGGCGTCCGTACGGTCGGGTATGCATGGCTCTCCCGTCCCGCGTAAAGGCACCCGCGCGTTCCGGCTCTCGAGCAAGCGTCCCGTTCCCGCGCGAGTCACTCATCCCGCAACCTTAAGGCCGCACGTACCGCATCTTGTCCATCCGTCTGATCCCGCGCGGGCTAGCCAACCCGCGCATACGTCCCGCGCACATCCTTGTTCCGGCCGCGCGTTCATCGACCAAAAGCTGTCCAGACCTCCTCTTCTTGCCTTCCATCTTATTTTAAAGCCTCATGCACACCATCTCGACCATACTGACCTCCCATCATCCAAATACCTTGAAAAATAAATCCTAATGCAATATTTACAAGGATAACCATGGGACTTCCTCCCAAGTGAGCTTGTTTAAAGTCACTAGCTTGACTTTGCCTCCTTTGAGGTTAGGCTGGGGAAGGATCAGAGAGTGGGGTTGATGTCCCAATCTCTTTTGGTATGGTGGCCATGTACTGCTTGACCCTCTGTCCATTCACTGTGAAATCATTACCCTGCTTGTCCCAAAGCACAACTGATCAATAAGGCTTCACTTTCTTGACCAAAAATGGACCAAACCCATTTTGACTTGAGCTTCCCTGGAAATAATTTCAGTCTAGAGTTATAGCGAAGAACTTGATCTCCAGCCTTGAACTCTCTCTTGAGGATGTGCTTGTCATGAAAGGCCTTGGTCTTTTCCTTGTATATCCTTGAGTTCTCAAAGGCATCCATCCTAATCTCATCCAGTTCATTGAGTTGAAGAAGCCTTTTTTCCTAGGCACTCTTGATGTCAAAGTTCAGTAACTTAACAGTCCACAGTGCCTTGTACTCAAGCTTTACTGGTAAGTGGCAGGGCTTCCTTACACAAGGTTGAAAGGTGTGGTATCCAAGGGAGTCTTGTAAGTTGTCCTGTAGGCCCAAAGCGCATCATCAAGCTTATCTGACCAATCCTTCCTCTTAGTCCCAACTATCTTCTCTAGAATGCTCTTGATTTCCCTGTTGGAGATCTCAACTTGGCCACTGGTTTGTGGGTGGTAAGGTGTTGCCACCTTATGCTTCACTCCCTTTTTCTTTAGAAGCCCTTCAAACACCTTATTAATGAAGTGTGAGCCTCCATAACTTATGACCACTCTTGGAACTCCAAATCTTGGAAAAATTATGCTCTTGAACATCTTTATCACCACTCTTGAGTCATTTGTAGGACTAGCCACTTCTTCAACCCATTTGGACACATAGTCAACAACCAACAAGATGTACTTTTTACCATAGGAAGAAGGAAAAGGTCCCAGGAAGTCTATCCCCCATACATCAAATACTTCCACCTCAAGAATTTGATTTTGAGGCATCTCATTTCTCTTGGTGATGTTCCCTCTCCTTTGACAAGAATCCCACTTGGAAAAAAAGTCTTGTGTGTCCTTCAACATGTGTGGCCACCAAAATCCAGCTTGTAACACCTTTGAGACAGTCTTGAAGGTAGCAAAGTGGCCTCCATAGGAAGATCCATGGCAATGTGTAAGGATCCCTTCAATTTCTTCATCAGCCACCACTCTTATGTAGATATGATCCTTGCAAAGAGTGTAGAGGTATGGCTCATCCCAATAGTATCTCTTCAGATCTCTGTAGAACTTCTTCTTCTCATACCCCGCAAGATCCAATGGCTCCTTCCCAGTAGCTAAGTAGTTAACCAAATCAGCATACCAAGGCCCCTTCTCTTTAGCTGCCTTGACCTCCTCGATCTTCTTTCCAGTCTCAATAACTACCACCACTGACATTATAGCCATGACCTGCTCCTCAGAAAGTCCTTCATCAATAGGGATTCCACCTTCAATTCTCAGCCAGGACAAGTGATCAGCTGACTCCATTCTCAATTCCTGGCTTGTCTCTAATCTCAAGATCAAACTCTTGAAGTAGTAGGATCCATCTCAAAAGTCTTGGTTTTTCATCCTTCTTTGCTAGAAGAGTCTCAAAGCTGCACGGTCTGTGTACATAATGACTTTGGAACCCACCAGGTAACTTCTGAAATTCTCAAAGGCAAAGACAATGGCCAGCATCTCTTTCTCAGTTGTGGCATACTTCATCTGTGCATCATTCAAGGTTTGGCTCGCATAATAGATCACATGAGTCTTGCCATCCTTCTTCTGCCCCAAGAAAACTCCAACAACAAAATCACTAGCATCACACATTATCTCAAAGGGGAGATCCCAATCAGGTGGCAGGACAATGGGAGCACTAACAAGTTCACCCTTTATCTTCTTGAAGGCTTCAAGACATTCTACATCAAAGTTGAAAGTGGCCTCTTTGCACAGCAACTTGGTCATTGGCCTAGCAATCTTTGAGAAGTACTTGATGAATCTTCTATAGAACCCAGCATGGCCAAGAAAGCTCCTGATGTCCTTCACTGTCTTTGGTGGAGGCAAACTAACCATCACTTCAATCTTAGCCTTGTCCACCTCAATCCCCTTTTCTGAAATCTTGTGCCCAAGCACAATCCCTTCTTTGACCATGAAGTGACACTTCTCCCAATTCAGCACAAGGTTGGTGTCTTCACATCTCTGTAGGACCCTGCACAAGTTGGACAAACAAGCAGAAAACGAAGATCCGTAGACAGAGAAATCATCCATGAATACCTCCACTATATCCTCAATGAGATCCGAGAAGATAGACATCATGCACCTTTGAAAGGTTGCTGGAGCATTACATAACCCAAATGGCATCCTTCGATAAGCAAATGTGCCATAGGGGCATGTGAATGTTGTCTTCTCTTGATCATTGGGATGTATGGGGATCTGGAAGAACCCTGAATACCCATCAAGAAAGCAATATAAAGGATGGTTCGCAAGTCTCTCAAGCATCTGATCAATAAATGGCACTGGAAAATGATCCTTTCTAGATGCAGAGTTGAGTTTTCTATAATCAATACACATCCTATGGCCAGTTATGGTTTTAGTTGGTATCAATTAATCCTTGTCATTTTTAACCACAGTGATACCACCTTTCTTTGGGACAACATGCACAGGAGATACCCATTTAGAATCTGAAATAGGGTAGATAACACCAGCATCTAAGAGTTTAAGAATCTCCTTCTTTACAACATCCTTCAGGTTAGGATTTCTCACCATCCTTGGGGAGAATTCTTGGAGGTAACTCTCTACCACTTCTCAAAGTGATTGCTTTCATTGGCTCCTTGGGGTTTTGCTCGGCCTTCCTAGGTAGTGTCCCTTGTTGGTGACTTGGCTGAGAGTTCATAGAAGCAAACTGGCTCTCCAAAGCTCTTATCTTAGTTTTTAACTCAGTATAGCTACTATCAATCTTGGAGTGAACAGTCTTGAACTCATAGCCAATGTCCATTGTTGTTCTAGACTGAGCTTCCAATATTTGCTTGAACATAGATTCCATACTTGAATCTGGAGCTTTAGCTTGAGAAGACCTGCCTTGAGCTTGACTAGACTGATTGCCTTGATTGCTGAAACCAGGAGGGGTGGTTTGCCTAGGCTGATAGTTCCCTTGCTGCGTGTTTTGCTTGGGCTGATAGCCTCCTTGCTGGTTGTTAGGATAAGACCTCTGCTGGTAGTTGTTGTACTGAAAGTTAGGTTCCTTCCTGTACCAAGTACCATTGTTGTTGATGAATCATAACTCTTTTTGGCCTTCCAAGCCTTCAACCTCATTAACCTTAGGAGGAGCCTCTTGACTAGGACCACCTACAAAGTTCATCTGCTTCTGTTTGGCTTGGTTAGCAAGAAGCAAATCCATCTTCTCCTACAATGATTTGATCGCCTTCTTTGTCTGGTTGTCATCAGCTCTGTTGGCTTTGTCATCTCTGTCGTGCTCGCCACTATAAACTGAGTCAATCTTCACCATGTTGTCAACCAGCTCCTCAGCATCATCTTCAGATCTGCCGAGGAAGAATCCATTGCTGGCTGAATCTAATCTGGCTCTGTACTTAGGAAGAGAACCTCTGTAGAATGTGCTCAGCAAGCTCTCCTTTGAGAAGCCATGGTGCGGGCATTGAGCCTGGTAGCTTTTGAACCTCTCCCATGCTTCACTAAAGCTTTCCAGATTCTTCTGCTGGAAGTTAGAGATCTCATTTCTCAACTTGGCTGTCCTTGATGCAGAGAAGAACTTCTCCAAGAAGGCTTTCTTGCAATCATCCCAAGTGGTGATGAAGTCACTGGGGAGAGACTTCTCCCATTGGCGTGCCTTGTCCCCTAGAGAGAAAGGAAACAGCTTGAGCTTGAAAGCATCTTCGGACACACCATTGGTCTTGGACAAGACACAATCGCTATCAAACTTGTTCAAGTGATCAAATAGGTCTTCTACAGTCAGGCCATGGTATTTGTTGTTCTCAATCACATTCAACAACCCTGGCTTGATCTCAAAGTTGTTAGCTTCCACAGCTGGTGCTCCGATGCCCGTCCTATGACCATGAATGTGAGGACGGTCATAGGTACCAATAGCACGAGCTGGCCGCTGCGGGTGTTTATGTTGGCGCTGTGGTTGAAGGTTATCAGCTGCTTGACCATTGCCATCTTGAGCAACTCTTTCTTGAGGTTGATGCTGGTGTTCATCCATGTCAAACCTCAACCTCTGAATATGAGCCTGTTGCTCTTCTTCTCTTCTCCTTCTTGCTATTTCCCTCTCAAGTGTAGCAATCTCTTCAACAGTGGGAACCAGGTTTGTTGCACCTCTGCTTCTTGTGTTCATACACCTGAAATGCAAAGGGAGAGGAAAAAGGAGAATCAATATTGTAGATCCTAAAATCTACACTAGGAATTTTGTAGTGTTTGAGGTATTAAATTAGGGAGAAAAAGGATGTAGGTAACGACTTCCTTAGAACACAACGATTTAATCAGATTCCGGTTGACAAAAATGGACTTTTTATTAGATTATGAAGGTGGAATACAAGTAATGAAATGAGAACAAGAACTACACAAAGATCGAAGTGAAATAAAGACAAAAGCGATTTCGAAGATGTCGATCTATTGCTAGTTCTCTCTAAAGGGGTTTTCCGTGTCCTGTTTGCTTTGCTCGATCTTTCTCTTATATTCATTTGACTTCCGCGATCTTTTCCAACTTCTCCCTCGATCTTCGGAGTTCGTTACTTCCTCTTTTGATGTCGATGAGACCGAGTCTTGCTGATTTCTTTGATGGGCTTTTGGTTGCACTCCGTGGTCTGACTTAAGCTTAAGGGTCCCTCTAAGCGACCTCAATTAACCGAGACCTCGCCACGGCGTAAACGGGCTTCGATCTTCTCATCTAATGGTGATTTTTGGGCCTAACATTTGTCCCCCAATATCATTATTTGATTGAAAATAGCAGAGATGTTATATTCATTAATCGGCGGCCTCAGTCAATCGGAATACGAGACGTGTCGCTCGCCCGTTGCCAGGCGCGATTTTTCGAATTTCCGTCGTAACGGCTATGTCGGGGATGTGGCTCGGGCTATTAATTATTTTTGATTGGAGCGATATAGCCGTTTCGGTCCGTTGAGGAATTTTTCTATATAACCTAGAAGTATCCCCTCTTCGATTCTAGTTTATCCTTCTAGAGATTTGGCGATAAGCACAAAACTTTTGATTTCTCTTCTTTGTGATTCTTTTAATCTCCTATCATTGCTGCATTCTCTTTTCCTCTTCCGACAACCACCAGCGAGGACCTCGAATTGCTATACTCCGAGTGCGGTATTGATCGTTCCATCACCCTTGAGTTGGCGGCTACCTTCGAGACTCCCGAGAACGTTCGGGATGGGTATTGTGGGGCATACGCCATTTTTTTCGAAACCTGTGGTCTCTCTTTTCCGATCCCTTAGCCGATCCTCGAGAACTTGGCGACCTTGGGGCTCTCTCTTTCCCAATTGAGCCCTAATCTACTTCGTCATCTCCTAGCCATCTTGGTTAGAGCAAGGGAGGAGAAGCTTTCTTTTGGGTTCGACGAATTTCGCCACCTTTTTGTGATGAAGCGAAATAACAAAAGTCCGGGGATTTTCGTCGTGTCCCCGCGTCCCGGTCATCATGTCATCGAGGGATGTCCGTGATCGCGGACGACGACTGGCGGAGAAGTTCTTTGTTTTTAAGGTCGATGCGGCTACTATGGGGACTTTCGACTTTTCTCGTCTTCCCAAGCGTTGGACTGAGGATATAGGTTAGTTCCCTCTATTTCGTAGGCGTTTTGATTAACCGTAGCTCCTTCTTCTGATAAAGTACATATATTTTTCTTCTTTGTAGTTCGCTCAGGGAGTTCTTCAATGTCCGGTCATCTGGGGGGTCTCTTGGCCGTCTTGAGCCGAGGTCAAAACGACTGGTCGACCTTTTCACGCGAGTGGATTCGAGCTGCCTTCGAGCTCCCTCCTGGTGTTGAGATGCCGCCTTTGGTTGTCGACCCTATCGAAGAGGTCGGGGCCGACGAAAGAGAAGAAGAAGTGGAGGCTCGTACTGAACCTCCCACCGATTCCGCTTGCCTTCACCGGCGTTTGTCTCGACGGGTCGCGTCTTTCCGATCGCCGAAGTTAGAGATCCGGGCTGCGGGAACTTCTCACAGTTCTAATGTTGTTACTGTGTCGCCGATTTCCCTCAGCCCTGATTCTCAAGATGAGCCTGAGACCCATAAACGTGCTCGCACTCGTACTTCGAAGGGGGTAACATCTGGTGTGGCTCCTCCGAGATCGAAGAAGAAGGGGACGAAGGAGAAGCTTCAGAGGGAGGAATGGAGTTCCTTTCAAGAACCTAAAGAAACGCGGCAGTGAGATTTTCCCTCTAGCTCTCGCCCTGCATTCTTTTATACAGAGGAAGAGAAGGAAGCTTAGTCGAACATCCACGGGGAAAATGCTAAGGTAGTTTGGTTGGTTCTTCTTCCTCTTTTTCTTTCTTTCCTTCTCTCTCTCTTTTTTTTTAATGTGTAAGATTTCGTTGTACTTGCGTCTCAGGTCATGGAAGCGGTCAACGACTACGTCGTCATGGTGGAGCGGTCAGGCGCTTCTCGCGAAGAGAAGATCAAGAAGCTTTCCGAGGAACTCGAGGAGTCTGAGGTTGGGAAGAAGGTGCAAGCGGAGATTATCCATCGTTTGAGAGAGGATATTCAGAAGGCTCGTGGTGAGCGGGAAGCTTATGCAGCAGCGGTCATTTCTCAAAGGGCCAGAGCTGATGAGGTGGAGGCTAAACGAGATCGAGTCGTTCGCCGAGCTTCTCGAGCTGCTCGTCATGAGGTTGCCAAGGCGTACAAATCTATCTTGTCGTCTTTGGCGGAGAAGTGGTCAAACAAGGAGAGGGAGACTGATGCCCGAATCCGGCTCCATGAAGTGGTGGCGAACATCGACCTTCTTAAGGAGATCAAGGATGAAGGTTTATCGGTGGACGAGGAGTTAGCTCGTTTGACGGACTTGGAGCAGGACTGCATAGCCGTGGTTGATCTGTGTCCTTCTTCTGCTTGGTCTCTCGCTGATCTCGACCTGCTGCAAGTATCTGCGAATTCTTCTGCTGGTGGAGACCCTTCGGATGCGGGCGAGGAGTTGAACTCGAACTGATTTCATGCTTTCCCTCTATTATCGCCTTTTTTTTATTTCCTTCGAACTTTTAATGCTTTTTTTTTAAAGTGGTTCGTTATTTCTTCCCTCTTTTGTTTTTCGGATAATCGCGGATAAAGAATCCAAATTTTCCTTCGGATATTCGGGGATTTTGCTCTCAAATTTGTTAAGATAAGTATGTCGATCTTATAAGATATTCGTTCGTTTAGATCCTAAGGGATTTTATTCTCCAGCTTGCCAGGATAAATAGAAGAGACTTCGATCTCGCGAGTTCTTAACTCTAAAATCGATTGAGTTTTGAGATCGATGACGTCGAGAAAAATGAACCTTCGCGACTCCGAGAAGGTCCGTCATCAAGCCAGTGGGGTTGGTTCAGAAAGAATTCGTTCTGGTGATATAAGCGAAGCTCTTACTAAAGTTCTTTGTGAGGATATTCGTTTTCCTCCTGAATCATCTTCCAAGGATGGAAGAAGGGTTGAGGGTAAGAAGGCTGCTGATCGCCCTTCCTCGAACAGCCCTACTGGTTCTGAAGGGAGAGATCGACCTCTAAGAAGGCAAAACGATCGGTGGCGACCACAAGTCGAAGTTCGCCGAATGACTATGTGGTCGCAGCCGCTCCATTGGCAATTTTCATGCCAAAGATTGTCCTATCACCGGGATCCTGATAGTGTGGCTCATGTGGTCCGGCATTTCAAACCGGCTGGGTGTCCTCTTCCCTCCCTGAGGAACATGTCTGAACGCGATGCTTATGTGAAGATGGCGGTTGCTCATGCCAAGGTTCGGTTCTCTTTATGGGATTTCGATTTTTCCTGACTTGCTGAATTTTCTTTTAGGCCATGGAAGCAAACAATGAGTTCGCCGCGACCTTGGAAAAACGTTTGAAGGATGTTCCTCGATTGGATGAATTACATGAGATTAAGAAGGTCGTTCGCGAACTAAAGTTCAACCTTAAGATGGCTCAAGACCGGGAACGGGCTAGTGTCACTCAGTTGGCTGCCGCGGAGAAGCTAGGTGACCAAATGACCTCCCTAGAGGAAAGACTTTGGGTGGCTGAGAACGAGAGGAAGTCGGCTATAGATCAAGTCTCCTATCAGGACGGTAAGTTTGAATCTTCCGCGGCTAGACACGCCGACGATCTCCGTCGAGCCACCTATGAAGCGAAGAAGATTCTGGCTGTTGGCTACCTGGATGTGCTGGCGGCCCTCAAAGAAAAATGGGAGAAGAAGAAAGCTGCTGCGGATTGCGAGATTCGTCTTCGGGAAGCGGTGTCTAATATCGATCTTCTGAACGAGATAATGAACAATAATTTGTTGGCCTCGGGTCGTTTGAATTTCCTTGAAGCGAAGGGGACGGGTTTCGAAGCAGAGCTTAACGCGACTATGGTGTCTGAGTTTCCGGTTGGGGAATCAGATCTTCCTCATGCTTCGGAAGATATCCCGGAGGATTTCTTTGGGAAGGAAATGGTTGATGACTTGGATCGTGAGAATGGTCGAGGAGGAGATGGCGAGTTCGATGTCGAGGATTAAGATCGCAAGGCGTTGTATTCCTTTCTTTTGGTTAAAATCTGTTTATTTGGCTTTCGATATTGTTCCTGCTTTTGAATGAGTATTCGTATCTGTTTTGAATGAGTATTCGTATCTGTTTTGAATAAGAGGAGTTCCCCCTTTGAATCATTTTATGGTAATAGATCGATGTAGTTGGTACTGTCTCGATGGTTTGAATCGGTGTATTCAAGATATTCTACCGATTAGATTGCACTTTTAGCTTTAAGCGGGATTAAAAGCATTCGAGGACTTGATCAGGGTCTCAAAGTACAGTTAATCGTGACGAACTTTTTAGAGCTGAGTTTTTGGTCGAAAGAGAGTAGCAAGAAATACGATATATATATATTTTCTAAAAAATGATACATTTGTCGCGGTAGGAACCACAATAGTTTATTCGGCTAAGTGAAGATCATTTTTGGTCGATCCGGTTGTTATTTCGAGTTGGAGCCTTTGGGTAGGAGGCTTTATTTGTTATGGGTGACTGAGCTCGTAATGAGAGCTGCCTACGTACCCTCGACGAGGGATCAAGTCAAATCGTAGTTCGGTTATTGTACTCTGGTATAGAGTCGTGATTTATGTTTGTCGCGCATGTGATATTATGCTTGTTTCGTTTTTTGAGTAGGACGTCGATGTCGATTCTATTCGTCGGAGGTGGATTTGATCTCTTTGAAGCTCGTGAGATAGCAGGTTCTTGAATTCCTTTGGCTTCCACGGATAGTTTCTATTCCTCGTGGTGTTGGGAATTTCACACATTGGTGGTATGTTGATAGTACTGCCTTCATGTTGTAGAGCCAAGGTCGTCCTAGGATGGCATTGAAAGGTGCTGGTCGATCGATGACGATGTATTCGACAATCTTCCGGATATCTCCGGCTGTGACTGCGAGCTCAATTGATCCAAGAGAGAAAGTGGTTTCTCCGGTGAATCCGATAAGGGGTGTTTTTTCTTGTTTGAGGAGTTCCTTGGTGAATCCTATTCTTTTGAAGGAGTCGTAGAAAAGTACGTCGGCGGAACTTCCGGTGTCTATCATGACACACGATAGTTCGCATCCTCCCACGTCTAGGCGTATGACGAGTGCATCGTCGTGAGGTTTGTCGAGGTCGACAGTTTCCTCTTCGTCGAAGGTGATCTCGTGGTTTGGCCCTGCGGTGGGTTTTCGAATCCCGATGTTATCCTCTGCTCTTCGTTGGTAGGCTTTGATCGAATTGACCGAATTGCAAAATTTTGAACCTCCGTAGATGAAGCCGATGCGTTGTGGTGTCTTATCGTGCCTCGTTGCTGGAAGATACCATTTTTTGGTCAGCATGGGTGTGGGAACCGAAATTCGCACCGTCAATTTCCGATAAAGATTTGTGGAGGAAAACCGAGTTAACCCGATCTTCCTTTAAGGTCCCGGATATCTGCTGGGCCGCACACGAAACAATCAAATAGAGAATAAAGTTGCGAAAATAGAAATCGTAAAAGTTGAGCGAAAGAGATCTTATTTCTGAATTCTCATTTGAGCGTGTACAACAAGAAAAGAAATCGGCCGTAAGAGCTGTCGAGGAGTCCGCTAGTCTGGTCGCCTAAGTCTATCCTAGTTGAGTCGCAGCTCGCTAGTGAAAACAGAAAAGAATGCTAAATCGCTCTAAGTGCTAAGTGCTTGAAAGTTTGTGATCTGGTTTGCTTCTTGCTCAAAGCTCTCCTTATATACTCCCCTTAAGACAGCCTATCTTCTCGCGGGATGTATCGGGCTTTTTCCATTTTCGTCCATCTTCGTGTTTATCGGGAAACTTGACATTTATCTTCGGAAAACTAGACATTTATCTTCTGGAAACTTGACATTTATCTTCTGGAAACTTGACATTTATCTCTAATGTGAGGATAAAGATAAACCGCCATAGTTATCCTTCTTTTCGAAAATCGTAAGCGGGCCGTTTTGGCCACGTTGGGCCGTTTAGGCGTTTTTACGGTTTTTGGAAAGAATGGTTTTTGAAGGTTTCGGTGTTTCCGAAGGAACCCCAATTCCTTGTATAGTCGAGATATTGGTGTTCTAGAATAACCGCGGATCGCACTCAAACTTGGCGAGATTGATCCAACAAGCTAAGATGGGATTGAACCGGCATGATAGGACCGAGACCAGGACGAGGGCCGCGGACCGACGCCAGGCCGACGGTGCCGCCGGGCGCCAGGTCGGTGCCGCCGGGCGCCAGGCCAACCCGCATCCCGCTGCGGCCGCCGGGCGCCAGGCCAACCCGCATCCCGCTGCGGCCGCCGGGCGCCAGGCCAACCCGCATCCCGCTGCGGCCGCCGGGCGCCAGGCCATCCTGCCGTCTGTGGGTTTGTTCGATCTTTTCCCGCTAGTCGCTTATGGAAATCTTTGAGTTCGGGAAGATCGTTAGCCGTAGATTTCGAGATAATCGCTTCTAATCCAACAAGACTCCTCGAGTATCGGATTTTGCGATGGACTTGGATTTGTAGACTTTTCGCCTTCAGGATTGTGAGCAACGGCTGAAGCTTTAGATGTGTTAAAAGACGGATCTTTTAAACAATCGGAAGGCTTTACGGAAGACTCATTGTAGATCTCGGACGATCCGACATGGGTTTCAAGGGGCCAAGATGCCGCCATTGCCCGAGATCATGAGATGATTGCATGGATGGGCGCCAGGACCCTCGCCGCTGCCGCCAGATGGGAGTGGACGAGCCTTCCCGTGAGTTTTATCGAGCGACGACCCGTTTCTTGGCTTTGATCGTCGCTTGGCTTTTCTTTCGAGGACTTTCGGGTAACGATTTCGCCATTGACCGATTTTGACCCCAACAGTTAGCCCCAGCTAGCTAGGAACCGTAGTGCCTGTCGGATCCTAGCTTGCGGTATAGCCGTATGGGAAGGTGTAGAGAGCGTGTCGTTTGCGAAAGTCGGGTAAATAGTGATTTTACCTCCTTTATAAGGATGGAGTAAGAAATCTCATTCTTACTTCACCATAAGAAATTTACTCTCTCTCTCAAGAATACTTTCTCTCTCTTTAAGAACAATGTCTTCAAAGTCCTCAAAGATAAATTCTTCTTCCCAATCATCCTCGGATGACTCTCCTGCCCATGTGACGGTGAAGCAGGAGGAGTTGGTCGAAGAGGAAACGAAGAATGCGATATCGAAGCCCTTGTAGGTTCGCCTCAACACTGCCAGAGATCCATGTTCAAGAGACCTCTGAGGCAGCCTGGTGCTCCTTTACGCCGAAGCTCGCTCGTGAATATCTCAAGGTTATTCGAGATTTTACCAGGTTCTGAAGGAGTCAAATTCGGATTCCGTTGGTAATGAGAGTGCAAGGAATCCTCCGCAAGGTTTCTTTACATGTTACGGCTTTTACGCATCGCCGCATGTGGTTCCCGATCCCTGGTGCCATTGTTCGCCGCTTTGAACTTTCGATCAGCCAGCTCAGCGTTCCTGCCTTGGAGAGTTGGCTTGGCGTACTGATTGCTAGCTACAAACTCGGGATTGATCTTGGTCCCGATGATTTCGGTCTTTGGGGCACTCGGCCGACGGGAGCGACGGTTACTACTCCATGCTGCCTAAGAAGGATATGGCCGTGATTCAGGGGACTACTTCGAATCCCAAATCGTGGCAGGAGCGTTTCTTCTTCGTCCAAATAGATGGTGAGTCTGTCGAGGAGAGTTGCCTCCATCTATTTCCGCAAGCATGGAACTTCAACCGAGGTAATAATGATGAAAACCCTGTTGTCTATTTCACCTTTTCGAAGTGCGACTTTTAATGAAAAGTTTTGCTTTGTAGGGACAACCCTATCGCAAGATTTGCACGGTGATCTCTTTGTCAAGAGAGATCTTCTTCGTCAAAGGCCGTTTTTCTGGAAGTCCTTCACCCTCGAACGGATTCGAGACGCGGTTAGACTTTATTGATCCTGAGATCCTGTCCCGTCGTATGATGCCGAACCGGCCATCGAAGCTCCTACTCGGAGGCGTAGACAGAGGTCTCGTAAGGGGAAGGAAATCGATGATGGGGAATGCTCGGAAGATCCTTCACCGTTGGGAGAAAACCCTAGTTTTGTTCCAACGGAAAAGGCGGAGCCAGCGTTTTCCACCCAACAACTTCTTTGATGGCCTTCCTCCGAGTTTACTACTGATGAGTCGCTGGAGGATGAGGAAAAACAACGGATTTTTGCCGAGGGCTCCCAACATGTCAACGAGGTTTGATCCTTCGAACTTCTTAACCTTATGTTCGAATCTGTATATAAGCATACTTGCTGATCTTGAGTTTATGCAAGGACTAAGAGTGTTTAGCGAGGCGCTTGACTCGAGTTTCCGCAAATCCAGGATTGCTAACTTCAAGACCACAGAAGCGAGCAGAGCTTTTCCGGTTCGACAAGAGGTAAAGGCGAAACGCGGCAAGCTGAGCTTCACGCCGAAGCTCGCTCGGGCGGAAAGGAGAGGAAGAAGGATGGTCACAGCAGAGGTGGCAAGACGGGCGAATCGCTTGCTGCTGAGTTTCAATGTTTTAAAGAAGCTCAGGAGTTTGTTGGTGATTTCCGCGAAGTGCCGGGTTCGGTCAGAACCTTTACAAGTCTCAACCCGGATTTCTTCGATTCGAGATTGCAGAGATGAAGGATTTCATGGCCGAAAGTGTGCTCATGCTGAATCCTTGGTTCCTCCGGTAGAAGAAAGAGTCCGAGACTATGGGAACCAATCGAGGTTTCCGAGGATACGGTGGAGGCCGGAGCCGATGAGAACGCCGAGGGTGGTGGGAACGCCAAGGCGGAATGAGGAAGTGGACCAGCCTGCTAGTTCGCTTGGGATTTCCGTGATCCGGATTTCAATGTTGACTTCCTTTGTGAATCGTATTTTTGGCCGGTGTGGCCGCTTTTAGTAGTTTTATTCTGCAATCGCTGGAGGTTGCATTCTTATGTTTTGGGACTGGCCGCTGGTGGCTTTGAATCCCGCCGCCTTTGGCGCTTTTATGAATATGAAAATTTGCGAGATTTCATCTTTTGTTTTGATTTATACTTTCGCCAAGTGTAGAGGGAAGGATGCAGTAGTCACTTCAGATCCTAACTCTTTTTGTCGCTGGTCCGTATGCTACTTTTAGCGAAGCCGCTTAGTGTAAGCGATACGAGACATGTTTAGGGATCTCGTGATAATGATACTATGTCTGTGAGATGTCAAGATCCAGCAAGACTGGTTTAGACAAGACCTAGGCTTACTCTCAGCTTTAAGGCTGTGCGATGACTGATCGGCTTTCGCTTTGCCTGTTAGTGATTTCTTCCTGATTCTTTTCGTTTAAAGTCCGCGACTAGTCGCCGGCTTATATGACTTGTCTTAAAAGAATCGAGCTATCTTCGAGTTTATCCGAGACGCTAAACCAAAATTTTGGTTTCTTGTATAGCGCTATGATATCCTTGTCGGATGTAAGAGGACCTTGTAGGTCTGACTACGAAGTTTGTATTGAGTGAAACGCTTTGTAAAGCCCGCCAGGGCCAATCGACGGGCGGAGTTATTTTAAGTCGCAGGTGGACTGTCTTTTGCGGAAAATACGAAGTTTTGTTATCTTTTAAGAAGTTGCGACGCCTCGCTTCTTTGAAGATATGATTTTCGCTTTTCAGAAGCCGCTGATGCTTTAAGTGAGCATAAAGATAGAAAGAATTTTATTAAAAATTTCGAGAAGTTAGAGTACATGTGCGGATTTTTCGCTTTTGTGGGAGTATAGAGTATACACCCAGTCCCCCTTTTGGTGAGGGGATAGCTGAACTCGCCGGTTTCGACGAGCTGCCTACGCACTCTTTCGAGGATCAAGCCATCTCAGAAGTTCTGATAGTTGTCGCGAACGCTTTTACCTCGTATGCCGTCCGACCGCGGTCTGGTTGGATCGGCGGTTTGTGCGGGGTCGAGCTGTCTGCTTTTATGGCGGTGGACTCGAGGCTTTGTCACTGTCTTGAATCGTTGCCTGTTCGGATGATTCTGGATCATCTTTCTTCGAGTCCTCGGGAATGTTGTGTGATTCCTTTGCTCCTTTCGGGTTGGCCGCAAGGGGCGTACCGATCTTTTCGCAGTTTGAACTCGGCTAGGTAACAGAGTCTCGATTGTTTCTGACTACCCCGTGATGGCTGCGGTTCCGGCCGGAGTCGGAACTTGATACCGAGGTGATATGTGGATGGTACTGCCTTCATGGAGTTGATCCAAGGGGTTCCCATGATGGCGTTGTAGATGGCCGGGTTGTCGACTACTGCAAACTCGACGATCTTTGTAACTTCCTTTGCCATGAACGGGAGTTTAATTCTCCCGAGGGTCATGGTAGTGACCAAAACCCCGCCAAAGTTTTGGCTCGGGGCGACTTCCTCAAGTGGGATCTTCATCCTGTAGAGGGTGTCGAAGATGACGCTGACCGTGCTTCCTGTATCGATGAGAATGCGCCGACTTCGAGATCCTGGATTACCAGGTCGATTACCAAAGGATCGCAGTGAGGTTTGTCGATTCGACGGTCTCCTGTTCCTCAAAGCGCATCGTGTGGTTAGGAACATCGCTGTCCGGGAACCAGTTGGAACTTGTCTCGCTTTTCGCCCGTAGGCTTTTATCGACAAGACAGAGTCTTGGTAGAACTGTGATCCTCCGATGATCATGTTTACCCTCTGGCGACTGTTGTTGTTCCTTTGGTCGCCCCTGTTTCTTCCGCTTCCGATTGATTTTCGGTCGCTACGTCCTCGGAGACAGTTTTGTTGGTCTTTGGCGGTCGGAGTCCAGGAGCAAGTCCTGTATACTCTTGACCTTTGATAGTTCGCCGGTGAGGAGCTTTGCGGCGAAGTCGGGCCGAACCTTGCAGTTCGCAGCGGAGTGACCTCTGGTTTCGTGGAACTCGCAGTAGGAATTATCCTTGTACTGGTTCCTGGTCCAGGTGTTTCCGAGGTTCTGCCTTGCTCGAAGTTGATGGCGAAGTTATGCTCGCTTTGGCCGCCTTCCCTTCGCGGATGGACGCTTTTGTCGCTACGAGGTTTTCTTTCGAGGACGCTTGTGGTCCGTGCTTCTGCGATAGAAGCTTCATCTCTTCTTCCATGATGATGAAGTCTGTTGCCTTGTGGAGAGTATCCTGATTGTCCGCGCTTTTCCAGTAGTATCCACTTTCGAACTTCGACTTGTACCAGAGAGTTTTCCTCGAGTCGATTGCGACATTGTCGCTGATGCCTGTTACTCTGGCCATCACCAGCTTGAACCTTCGTGATGAAGTCGCTGGAGTGACTCGCCCTCCTTCTGAACTAGACTCCATAGATCCACGCCGACGCTTCTGTCCATGAACATGGAGTATTGTTTGAGAAACGCCGAGGCCAGTTGGCGGAAGCTTCGATGGAGTTCCTTTGAGTCGGAGAATCACTCGAAGCGCAGCCTTTGAGGTGCTCGACGAAGAGAAGACAATGACCCGCCTCGCTTCACGCCCGAGTTTGCACCTGCCCATTGCGATCTGGAAAGACTGCAGGTGCGACTTGGGATCCGTCAGACCGCCATAGACCGATTTTGATTTTCCCTGGTCTGAGATGCGTTTCCGTGATCCGGTGGTGAACGGTGTTTTCCGTGCTTCCTCGAGAAGTCTATCGATCTCGGAGTGGAACTGGTCGCCTGATGGATTCGCGATTTCACCGCCACTTCGCCACGGTCTTTTAGAGATTCGCGGAGATCATGGATCTCGCTATTACTACCGGCGTTCCTCGAGTTTGTCAGCTGGTCGCGATAGATCCGAAGTTTGATCTTCCGCGAAGTTCTTCTTGCTCCATCCAGTAGAGTTCTTCTTCCTCTTCGTCATGGGCCTATCGGCGATACCGCCCGAGCGGACTGGCTTCGGTCCTCCTGGTGGATGTCAGCGTCTTCATCGGAAGGATCCGATTGGTCGCTGATATCTAGATCGAGCGCCGACGCCGCTTCCTTTTTCCCCGTAGCCGGAGTGGAAGGTTCTGCGAGGTCGCTTGCTGTCCTTTCGAGCCGCTTCCTCGAGTGGGCTCTTTCGGCATCTTTTTCGTGACTTCAGGAGATCCGTCGAAGTCTTCGCCGCGAGCGCGTCTAGGTGGATCCGCTGCAGTTTACTCCTCGCAGTTAAGGTGTCGACCTGTTTTGCGGCGAGGTTATCAGCTTGTCTGTTGTTCGCCCGTGCCTGGGCGGAGGTAAACAGTTCCTTCATCTGCCTGAGCCAGTGTTTGCATCAGCAGTGACTCGCGGACGATCTCCAGCTGGAGTCTTCAACGCTACGCCGACGGGTGTTCTGTCTAGCTGGTTGATCTTTGGTGACGCCGGTAGACATGATCGGCGTGTGCAGTTCGCGAGATAGATAGATCCGTAACCCTCCTTCTAGCCAAACTGTGGGAACCGAAATTCGCGACCGCCAATTTATGATAAAGATTTGTGGAGGAAAACCGAAGTTAACCCGATCTTCCTTGAAGGTCCCGGATATCTGCTGGGCCGCACCTAAACAATCAAATAGAGAATAAAGTTGCGAAAATAGAAATCGTAAAAGTTGAGCTTAAAGAGATCTTATTTCTGAATTCTCGCTTGAGCGGTACAACAAGAAAAGAAATTGGCCGTAAGAGCTGTCGAGGAGTCCGCTAGTCTGGTCGCCTAAGTCTATCCTAGTTGAGTCGCAGCTCGCTACTGAAAACAGAAAAGAATGCTAAATCACTTGAAGTGCTAAGTACTTGAAAGTTTGTGTTCTGGTTTGCTTCTTGCTCAAAGCTCTCCTTATATACTCCCCTTAAGACGGCCTATCTTCTCGCGGGCTGTATCGGGCTTTTTCCATTTTCGTCCATCTTCGTGTTTATCGGGAAACTTGACATTTATCTTCGGAAAACTTGACATTTATCTTCTGGAAACTTGACATTTTTCTCTTATGTGAGGATAAAGATAAACAATCATAGTTATCCTTCTTTTCGAAAATCGTAGCTGGCCGCTTTGGCCACGCTACCGCTTAGGCTTTTACGGTTTTGAAAGAACGGTTTTGAAGGTTTGGTGTTTCGAAGGAACCCCAATTCCTTGTATAGTCGAGATATTGGTGTTCTAGAATAATCGTGATCGTACCAAACTTGCGTAGATTGATCCGAACAAGCAAAGATGGGATTGAACCGGGCATGATAGGACCGAGACCAAGACGAGGGCCGCGGACCGACGCCAGGCCGACGGGTGCCGCCGGCGCCAGGCCGGGTGCCGCCGGGCGCCAGGCCGGGTGCCGCCGGGCGCCAGGTCGGGTGCCGCCGGGCGCCAGGTCGGGTGCCGCCGGGCGCCAGGTCGGGTGCCGCCGGGCGCCAGGTCGGGTGCCGCCGGGCGCCAGGTCGGGTGCCGCCGGGCGCCAGGCCGGGTGCCGCCGGGCGCCAGGTCGGGTGCCGCCGGGCGCCAGGTCGGGTGCCGCCGGGCGCCAGGTCGGGTGCCGCCGGGCGCCAGGTCGGGTGCCGCCGGGCGCCAGGCCGGGTGCCGCCGGGCGCCAGGCCGGGTGCCGCCGGGCGCCAGGTCGGGTGCCGCCGGGCGCCAGGTCGGGTGCCGCCGGGCGCCAGGCCGGGTGCCGCCGGGCGCCAGGTCGGGTGCCGCCGGGCGCCAGGCCGGGTGCCGCCGGGCGCCAGGTCGGGTGCCGCCGGGCGCCAGGTCGGGTGCCACCGGCGCCAGGCCATCCTGCCGTCTGTGGGTTTGTTCGATCTTTTCCCGTTAGTCGTTTGTGGGAAATCTTTGAGTTCGGGAAGATCGTTAGCCGTAGATTTCGAGATAATCGTTTCTAATCCAACAAGACTCCTCGAGTATCGGGATTTTGCGATGGACTTGGATTTGTAGACTTTCCGTCTTCTGGATTGTGAGCAACGAGGCTTCGAGCTTTAGATGTGTTAAAAGACGAATCTTTTAAACAATCGGGAAGGCTTTACGGAAGACTCATTGTAGATCTCGGACGATCCGGACATGGGTTTCAAGGGACCAAGATGCCGCCATTGCCCGAGATCATGAGATGATTGCACGGATGGGCGCCAGGACCCTCGCCGCTGGCGCCATATGGGAGTGGACGAGCCTTCCCGTGAGTTTTATCGAGCGACGACCCGTTTCTTAGCTTTGATCGTCGCTTGGCTTTTCTTTCGAGGACTTTCGGGTAACGATTTCGTCATTGACCGATTTTGACCCCAACAATGGGTTGGTTGTGTCCTTGCCCCCCAAATGGTTTGTGGTTGGCAGGCCGCATGCTATTTTTCCTTGCTTTCTTTATCTTCGGAAGCCTGTTCTTGAGTTTGAACTTTGTTCGTTTATCGACGACCTTGAAATCTTGGTGCTCTGTTTTTTGAGTGCTATCAGCCTTGTCGTGGTTCTCACTATGAATAGTGATTGTAATTTCGATTTGAGGTGTGTCTCCCCTAGATCGAGCATTTTTGTGCGTGTTTTCGGGCTTCTTTCCCCATGAGATCATATCGACTCTTTTCTTAGGAGCTGGTGGAGGTGAGTTTGGTGATTCTTTTTCGGCCTCTCTTGTTCTCTTTTTCGTAAATGATCTTGCTCCCCCGCTGTTCTTAGGGGTCGATGGGACTTCTTCTTCCTCTTCAGGATTCTTTTTCTTCTCCCTTTTTTCTAAGTGCCGCGCGACATTCCTTGGTAGAATGTCCTTTTCTCTTGTGAAAAGTACAGAACTTATTGCTATCGAATGTCGATTGTCGGTTTGGAGAGTTGTTTATGGTGTAAGAATGATGTCCCTTAGGTGGAGGATCCTTAGTTGTTGAAGCCTTTTTGGTGACACCATTTTTACTCGCAAGGAACTGTTCTATTAGGGCTGCGACCTCCTCTTCGTGTATAGCGAAGTAGGATGCTCGATGTAAAGCGTCATCGAGTGAGGCAGGGGCTCTTACTGCCATTTCTTCCCTTAATTTCGAGGAGAACCAGACTCCATTCTTAAGTGCGGCTATAGAAACCACTTCGTTTAGGTTGGGAATTTTTGATTTGATTTCCCTGAACTTGTTAATGTAGGTTCTCAATGGTTCGAAGGGAGCTTGCTTTAAATTCCATAGGTCTGCCTCGGTTGTTCTTGTCTCAATGTAGACCGAGTACTGTTTTAAGAAGGTCGATACCAATTGGGTGAAATTATCGATCGAGTTCCCTTCGAGACCAGCAAACCACTCGAGAGCTGGTCCGGTTAGATTTTCGGCGAAGAAACGACAATATCCGGCCTCCTTTTCTTCGTCGCTGAGGTGTGCTCGCGAGATCGACAGTCGGAAGGCGAGGATATGGGCTTTGGGATCGGAGTTTCCCGAATATTCAGGGAATTTAATTTTCCCAATATCGTGCAATCGGACGCTGGTGATTCGGTTAGTGAAAGGAGTTCTCCTAGTTTCCTCGATCACTTGAACGATATCTGGAGCTGCACTTGTCGCAGTGTGCATGATACCATGTATTCTTTTGAGCTCGGCGTTGTTCCTTTCGGCCTCATTCGGTATCGTCGGTCTTTCCCGCTTATACTCTGTGCCTGTGGAGTCTTGGAATGTATAACTCCGATCTGGCCTAGGTTCCTCGTTGGAGGCGGATCGAGGAGGTTGGTTGGTTCCGTTTCCATTATTAGGCGTGAACCTTCCTCCTGGAGGCCCGGGGTATCCTAGTGGGACTAGTGATCGTGCTTCCCCCGGTCTTAGATTAGGAGTTTCGTGGGTGGAATAGGGCGTGTCCGGAGTCCTTTGTGACCCTACTGGGATCTCGCTGGATCCGTCGTAGTTTAACCCTCTTGCGGCCGGAATCGGCCGAGATAGATGTTGGGAGGTCTCGCCTGGGTATCGTGCTGATTGCGAGCTCGGAAATTCCGTGGTTCCGAAGGCTTCGTGGGTTCGCGATGTCAGAGTTCGGAACAATGGATCTGACCGATTTCCATGTTGCGTTTGAAGTCTAGCTCGATGTTCTGCGAGCTCTCTTTTGGTTCGCTCTAATCGATCTGCGATGTTCCGATAGGCGATTTCTTGGGTTCTGGTTTTGTCGACGAGCGACGCCATCAAGCTTGCCATCTCGGCTACCTGTTCCCGAGTTTGAGATAGCGGAGTCGGCGAGATCGGTCATGTTGAATGTGTTCGAGTGGTCGAATCGTCTCTGGGTAAATTTTGTCCGGTTCTGGTCAAACTCTGGCGCCGGTCTGACTTTGTGTCGTTACTCTAGTTATACCTGGAGATAGGTTTCGTGGTTGGGATGTGTCCGCTGGAGTCGAACCACTGAGTCCGGCAGGGGGTACATCGCTCCTTGGGTTCGATCCGTTTAGGTCGGGATCGATAATTCCGGATGGGTTTCCAGACTGGCTTTGGTTTGGGTCCATTGTTGCGCCTAGGAACCTTAGATCGGATTCTTAGCAATGATGTTAATCGTTTTTCTTCCAACAGTCGGCGCCAAAATGTAGATCCTAAAATCTACACTAGGAATTTTGTAGTGTTTGAGGTATTAAATTAGGGAGAAAAAGGATGTAGGTAACGACTTCTTTAGAACATAACGATTTAATCAGATTCTGGTTGACAAAAATGGACTTTTTATTAGATTATGAAGGTGGAATACAAGTAATGAAATGAGAACAAGAACTACACAAAGATCGAAGTGAAATAAAGACTAAAGCGATCTCGAAGAGGTCGATCTATTGCTAATTCTCTCTAAAGGGGTTTTCCGTCTCCTGTTTGCTTTGCTCGATCTTTCTCTAATACTCATTTGACTTCCACGATCTTGTCCAACTTCTCCCTCGATCCTCGGAGTTCGTTACTCCCTCTTTTGATGTCGATGAGACCGAGTCTTGCTGATTTCTTTGATGGGCTTTTGGTTGCACTCCGTGGTCCGACTTGAGCTTGAGGGTCCTTAATCCCCACTAATCACACTGCCACGGCGTAAACGGGCTTCGATCTTCTCGTCTAATGGTGGTTTTTGGGCCCAACAAATATCACAAGAAAAGAAAAATGATTTTGTCTCAAGCAAGTGACTAAATCCCAATGTCACAATCAACTTAGAATTTGGCAACATCGCCAATTCGATGATAAGAGTTTTCAAGGCTCCTTATCAAATCTTATAGTATAAAAGATGTCAAACCAGTTCTAAGTGATCACAAAGCAAAGGGAATGTGATATCACTCAAATTACCCTAAGGAGTGACTTTACTCTCTCAAATAAGAGGTTCAGTTGTAGTACTTAGGGATCGAATCCACAGGAAGCTAGTGTACAAATAAGATGCAATCTTAATGACTATGCTAGGTTGAAAATAATTTAAAGTAAAGTGCAGGTTTGCTGAGTAAGGATAAGATTACTCAGTTGAAAGGATTTTGTTTTAAAACAGTAAAGAAAAGTAGTTAGATTCAGGGTAAGTATTCAAGAATTCAGTATTATAAATACTATAAAGGCTAACAAGTTGCTTGCATGATATGTCAGAGCTCAACACTTATTAAATGAATCCATCAGCTCTCGCATTATTTAGACTATCTATTACTTAGATGCTAAATGGTGTTGTGGTCGACTACTCTGCCGATGGTATCGCTCGATAGTTCGATAGGAATATCGACCGATGCACCTCTAGCTACGTCGATCGATTACTCTATAGGAGTATCGATCGATACGACTCTAAGCAAGCTTTATGCGCGAGTTGATACAATACTCACCATGATCTTAGATCAGCTTTCGCATATCTCAAGAGGGTCATAGCATGTTTAGGATGTTGTCAGGTATTGCATGTAATGAACAATGCAATCCAAGTTCATGTTCTAGGTAGCTAAGCTAGAAAAAGCATTAGTGAACAATCCTAACAATAAATATCACAACTATAGCAATTATAGGTTGGGGCTAATCCCTCATATCCTATTTAAACCCTAAATCTAACAATTGAATCTACTCAAACATGGCTAAGTAGTTCATAGCAACAAGGTAATAATAGAAGTTCATAGACCTATTAGAGGGTGAACACTTAGGTTCCAATCACAAATATCTTTGGATCTCTCCTCTAGGTCTAGAATTTTATAACCTTTGTTAACACTAAAACAAATAAGTAGAAGTAGAAGAAACTTGAATAAAACTTGTATTGTAGAAAAGACTTGTATTAAAGAAGGCTTGTTTTTAAAACTTCTTAAACTTCTTGAACTTGTTGTTAAATGCCAAAACACTTAGGCATATAAATATATGAGTTCATTAGGTTAAAAAACTCGTCAGGGGCATTCTTGTAAAATGTGATATATTGGGCTTCAAGTTCGGCCGGGTCCAACTTGTCTTTCTGTCGCCTCAGTATCGATCGATAGTACAGGGTTTACATCGATCGATTATGGTCTCGATGTATCGTTCTTCGGCTTATGTGTGTCGATCGATTGCACAGAGTGTGCATCGATCGATGTGTAACTCTGGTGTCGACCTCTGGTCTTGATCTCGGGTGAACTCTTCTTTAAGCTCCAAAAAGGCACCTAAAACATCACTTTTCTCCAAAATACTTCCGAACCTGAAAACATACCTAATAGACTCCAAAACAAAGATAATAGTAGTAAAAACACTCATATACCATGGGTAAAAACGGGTAAAAATTAAATCTAATTTCGAAAATGAGAGAGAGAGGGTGATAAAACTGTCTACACAAGGCTTTTACCTTCCAGACTTGTTTGAAGCATCCGATCCCATGTATACCAAGCCGAAGACAAGCAAAGAATTGTCAGGTTAGGTTGGAAATCAGCTTTGGTTCCTCGGACAATCAATGAAAGTGTTGTCATAGCTGACAGTGATCAACTTTAGCATCTATAGTACATTCTGCATCAACAAATCTAAGAATGGTGCCTAAAAGATTGGTTAGATAAAAAGTGAAAATTTAAATTATCATTATCCCTTTCTTGACTCAATAAAAACCATTTTGAAAACATTTTTGGATGAAATCAAAAGGTAAACAGCATCGTAAACATCCCCGGACTTAAATCATACACTGTCCCCAGTGTATAACCAGTCCAGTGAAGGCATATGCAATAATTAAGTACACTGATATCAAAAGTTTGGAACGATATACCTGACCTTGATGCGTATCGATCGATGTTGAGTCGCCTTCGTCGATCGCTTCTGTTTGGTTCATGTCGATCGATATCGACAGTGTCATGTTGGTCGATTTCAATCGCAATCGTCTAGTTGTTACTGCAAAGAAAAACAAATACGAAAAATAAAATTCTTAAAGATAAAATAAAATGAAAAACTACATAACAGTGGGTTGCCTCCCACTCAGCGCTTTGATTATAGTCATCTAGCTTGACTTTGGATGGAATGAGCTACTGAGATGAAGTCCAGGTACTTGTTGAGAAACAAGTATCCTCTCCGAACCATGCATCAAATAGGCTTCTTGTGGCTTCATATTCTCTGGTTTGTTTCTTCTTTATCTCAATCAACTCATCAGTGGTCCTTTGAATCCTTTCTTCATGACCTTCAATGCTGAACTCGTGCCATCCTAACTTCCTGTAGGCATGTTCTGAAAGATCACTGAGCTCCGCTTGCATTGAATCAAGGCGTTGGATTATTATGTCGTGGATGGAGCTGGTATCGATCGATTCCTTTGTTGAAATGTTGGTCGATGGCTGTTGAAGTCCAACGCCTTGCTCGGTTGATCGATTCTAAGGGTGCAGGTCTGCTCGCAAGCTGCCTCTGAATAGCTTTAATTTCTTTCTGCATCCCTTCTATGCTAGATTCCATGGTTCCAACCTCGTTAACAAGCGGGAAATACGTTTGGTCTAGACGTCTATCTTGTGAATCATCCACGCTTGTTATTGCTGTGTAGACATCATCAGCTAATTTATCCAAATCGGCTCTGGTACAGATCTCTGAAGTCTGTATATCGATCGATGCAATAGGTTGCTTATCGGTCGATTTTTGCTTCTCCAGATTCTCGTGAAGCTTCTCTGCAAAGAGCTTCATCTGGCCGTCGATTTCAGTCAATCGCCTATCGATCGATGTGAGGTTGAGCTCGTCGATCGATGCAATCGATGCAGCCCGATAATCAAGTTGACGTTGGAACTTCTCAGCCTCCTGTTGTATGGTGTCTATTCGTAGTGCGAGTTCCTCCACTTCTTTGTCTACTAAGAAGTGTATATCAGCAATTTTCCTCTCAACTGCTTTCAGACGAGTCAATCCTCCAAAAGGATTGCAAGGTGCAGCGGGGTTCATATCTGCATGTGCTTCATTGATAAGGCAGATAGATCTCTTTATCTCTTCTCTGCAGATGCTTAGATCCCCTAGGTTATGGAAGATAGGTATACAGGTTTTGGTGAGTTTGCTGCTGAGACGAGCTTCTGCTTCCTTCAATTCTTTCCAGATATCTCCAAGAGACTCATCAACCTCATGTTTTGAGTAAGTGGTTGATGGTGTGGGCTCCGTATCGATCGATGTGGATGTTACTCCGTCGATCGATATTGATCTTTTCTGGCTATGGTTTTGTGCGTTGCGAAGATCTTAAAGTTCCAGCTCAAGACGTTGAACCTTCTTGAGTAATCCTTGGTCTGCACCGAACATCCAGTTCATCTCATCGCTGCTTGTCTGCGGGCCTCTTCTAAACTCTTTTCCATGGAGAGCTTTTCCCATTTGCGTTCTCCAAGTAAACCAGTGAACATCTCGTTGATCTCGTCTTTGGCGTAGGTTTCTTGCACCAATTCTCTTCTTGTAAATGAACAAGCGTGCTCTGGTAGACAGATGGAGGAGCGCTCGTCCATCGAAGTTCTTTAAAGCAGTTTCTTGATGTCGTCTTTAGAAATTTTGATGATGTCACCATCTATTCCTCTAGCAAAGCCATTCTCGTCTCTGTAGACCCCATACTCATCTCTCTGCTCCCAAAAGAATTTTCAAACTCCATATCGAAAGGCTCTCTTTCCAAATTCGGGACACTTATCGATCGATGCAAGACACTCTGTATCGATCGATTTCCGTTGAAGATATGGATCCTTCCTGTTGAGATGGTTATCATCAGCTTCCTTTGGCTCGGTTGTTGTGTCTGCCTCCTGGTGCTGATAATGGTGGTCTGGTCCGTAGTGTTGTTGCTGAAATAGGTTGTGGGATCCATTGGCTAACTGTAGGACGTCTGCAATGTTTTCTTTGGATGTGTGGAGTGTTCGTCCATCCATTGAGCGTGCAAAGACTTGTGAATCCCTGAAAATACCAAACTCATCCGAGATTAGATTACCGAAATTAAGTACATTTGAATTTGTTACCTGGGATGGTTGGGTGTATGTATCGGTCGATGGCACAGGTTCTGAATCGGTCGATGATTGTTCAGGCCTATCGATCGATGTGAGGTTGAGCTCGTCGATCGATGAGACTTCGGGTTGGGTGATGTATGTTGGTGTGGCGGTCACCGACAGAAGTTCTCGTACTGGTAGTCGCGCAGCTCGATTGAGTAGTCTCCGCCTCGCTTGTTGTTGACAGTGTTGTCGAATGATGCGAGGTAGTAGTATCGATCGATGGGGAGAAGGCCCTGTCGATCGATGTCGGATTCCGAGGTTGTGGTGGAGAAGTCGATCTTCATCTTCGGAAGGTTGTGACATTCTATAGCTCTCCTCCTCGTAATCATCAGTATACTCCTCAATATGAGTAGTATTTTCAGCATATGGTGGGATGTAGTAGTCATTCTCCCACGTGTTTACTTTGAAATCACCTTCTGGAAACTCCTCCTCGATCTGATTGAATAGTGAATCGATTGATGACCATGTGTGGCTGTCGATCGATGTCGATTCATCAGAGATGATCAATGAGACAGTGCTTCTATCGATCGATTATGCGGTCTCTGTCTCGTATTCGCCTTGTGAATCGTATTCATCTCCACAATAGCAAACAGCTACAAGGTCTGAGCCGTCTTGGATCTTCTTAGGGACCTTGATAACTCGTACTAGATCATAGTAGACCGTAGGGTTGATCAGGGTTAGGCACAGTGTGTTTGTCTGAAGGTTGCAGACTGCTCCAACTGTGGCTAGGAAGGCTCTTCCAAGTAGCAAAGAAGTGGGTAGGGTTATCTTGACGTCCAAGACATGGAAGTCTACTGGAATTAGGGCTTCTCCTATGGTGACCTCAAAGTTTCTCACAATTCCTCCAGAGTTCTGCTGAGAACAATCCACAAAGATGAACGATTCTTCAGTAGGCTCTATCTTCAGACCTAGATGATCTGCTATCACCTTCGGTAAGATGCTAACTCCAGATCCTGTGTCACATAGGTCACGTGGGAAGTTGATCCCCTGTATTGAGCAAGGAACAACAAACTTTCCTGGATCACCCTTCTTCTCTAGTTTGATCCTCTTCTTCATACTTTCTCTGACTTGGTTGAACAATTTCTTGATGTCTTCTTATGTCTCCTTAGTTTCTCTGAAAAACATCCACAGTCTGTGTGAAAAGTAGGCTTCTTCAAAGGGTTTCTCTGTAGGTATCTTTAGAACTCTCTTTCTGAAACTTGCCAACTCTTTCTCATTAACTCCTCTTTTAAGGTGTTTAGGAACCTTCTCTTTCCTTTTTCTGAGAACTCTGCCATCTTTTTCCTTTTCTATCTCCATTGGATCAATAATATCCATGGGTTTCTTCATTATGGCGGTTGGTGGGTTTCTGGAAGGCTTCGATTGCTCCCGGAGTGCATTAAGTCGTGCAACATCTATCCAATGGTTGCCGCCAATTCTTTCGATCTGGAAGTCTCCCTCTTGCAGCTTCTCTTGCTTTACCAATCTCCAAAAATCATCCTCTATGATAGCATTGACGTTGTGGCCTGTTGTTTCTTCTCCAGTCCCTTTTCCTAAAGCTTCCTGCTTCTTAACAGCTTCTCCTGTCTGAATCACTTGAGTCTCTAGTTTCTTCACATGGGTACTCAAAGCATCAAGCTTTGTGTTCAAAGTGGTGTAGACAGCGTCGATCTTTCCATTAAAGTTCACCTCTAACTGCTGCTGGCTCTCAAGAACTTTGCTGAGCATGTATTCTAGCTTTCCTTCTCGGGTTTGTGTGGGTGGCTTCATGTAAGATGAGTTTCCATAACTCCTGTTGTTGTTGGGGTTGCTGCTGTTGAAGTTTCCTCTCTGTCCTGCGAAGTTTCTGTTTCCTTGGTTTCCAGATCTCTGAAATCCGGTTCCACTGATCCAGTTGACTTCTGCTTCTATGTAGTCATCTTCTTCATAAGCTTCTGCATCCTCTACTGAGCAGATTTGCTTGTTTAGCAGTTTCTAAACATTGTCAAGTGTAGCTTGTACCTCATTTATCTGTTCCTTTCCAAGGAACGCTGCAGATCTTGCTCTTACAATGTTCTTTGTGCTCTTGCTGGATGCTAGGTTGTCTATTAGCTTCACAGCATCTTCGGGATTCCTTGTGGTGAAGTTGCCTTCACTCGCAGTGTCTAGAGCCATATGATATTTCAGTGCGATGCCTCTGAAGAAAGTGTAGAGCAGCTGCACTTTGTTGAATCCATGGTGTGGGCAGTCTCGCTGGTACGACTTGAATCTGATCCAGGTATCCTTAAATGACTCTTCAGGCTCCTGATTGAATGTGGCAATTTTCCTTCTTAAGTCTTCAGCGCGCGCATCATCAAAGAAGTTACGCAAAATGTGTTTTGATGTCGCCCGTGATGTAAGAGATCCTGGTGGTAGCTGCTTAAGCCAGCGTAAAGCTTCTCCGGATAAAGAGTGTTTGAAGAGCTTACAGAGGAGGTAGTCCACATGGACTCCATTGGCTTTGATAGCAGATATGAGATCCTCGAACCTCTCCAGATGGTCCATGGGATGCTCACTGGACAGCCCATAGTAAGGTATCTGTCCCACAAAGGTGTAGTACTGCGGCTTGAGCTCGAAATTGCCTCTCTGAATAGCAGGGGGACGAATGGCTGATCTGTTGGTGTAGAACTGATCTGGACGGTTGTAGTCAGCTAGTGTTCGAGCAGCCTCTTCTACAGGTTGAACAGCTCCTGTAGGTGCAGTTTCTGGCTCAGGGATTACTTCATTCTGAGCGTTGAGTTTCTGACATGCTTCATTACGAAGGTGGCCTTCTTGGTCACGCAAGTCTCCATTCTCATCTCGTGTGAGAATAATAGGCGCAACCATGACTCGCGAAGTATTATCGATCGATATACGGTTAGGGGTATCGATCGAGGTCGGATGAAAGTTGTCGGTCGACGGTGAAGTAGTGTCGGTCGACGGTGAAGTAGTGTCGGTCGACGGTGAAGTAGTGTCGGTCGACGGTGAAGTAGTGTCGGTCGACGGTGAAGTAGTGTCGGTCGACGGTGAAGTAGTGTCGATCGACGTGGAACAGATTTCCTTGCGGATTGAACGTTCCAAGCTGGCAGGGTCTTCTGAGAACAAAAGTTAGGATTCCTTGTTGCTTCTGGTGCTGCTGGGCATGTACCTGAAAAGACAAGAAAAAATTTTTGTGTCAGAAAAAAAATTAAAATAAAAATAGAAATAACCTAGACCTAATTAGATTATATCCTATTGTATCAAAGCTCCCCGGCAACGGCGCCAAATTTGATATCACTCAAATTACCCTAAAGAGTGACTTTACTCTCTCATATAAGAGGTTCAGTTGTAGTACTTAGGGATCGAATCCACAGAGAGCTAGTGTACAAATAAGATGCAATCTTAATGACTATGCTAGGTTGAAAATAGTTTAAAGTAAAGTGAAGGTTTGCTGAGTAAGGATAAGATTACTCAGTTGAAAGGATTTGGTTATAAACAGTAAAGAAAAGTAGTTAGATTCAGGGTAAGTATTCAGGAATTTAGGATTATAAATACTATAAAGGCTAACAAGTTGCTTGCATGATATGTCAAAGCTCAACACTTATTAAATGAATCCATAAGCTCTCGCATTATTTAGACCATCTATTACTTAGATGCTAAATGGTGTTGCGGTCGGCTACTCTGCCGATGGTATTGCTCGATAGTTCGATAGGAATATCGACCAATACACCTCTAGCTACGTCTATCGATTACTCTATAGGAGTATCGATCGATACAGCTCTAAGCAAGCTTTATGCGCGAGTTGATACAATGCTCACCATGATCTTAGACCAGCTTTCGCATATCTCAAGAGGGTCATAGCATGTTTAGGATGTTGTCAGGTATTGCATGTAATGAACAATGCAATCCAAGTTCATGTTCTAGGTAGCTAAGCTAGAAAAAGCATTAGTGAACAATCCTAATAATAAATATCACAACTATAGCAATTATAGATTGGGGCTAATTCCTCATATCCTATTTAAACCCTAAATCTAACAATTGAATCTACTCAGACATGGCTAAGTAGTTCATAGCAACAAGGTAATAATAGAAGTTCATAGACCTATTAGAGGGTGAACACTTAGGTTCCAATCACAAATATCTTTGGAACACTTAGCAAATAACCTTTGTTAACACTAAAAGAAATAAGTAGAAGTAGAAGAAACTTGAATAAAACTTGTATTGTAGAAAAGACTTGTATTAAAGAAGGCTTGTTTTTAAAACTTCTTAAACTTCTTAAACTTGTTGTTAAATGCCAAAACACTTAGGCATATAAATATATGAGTTCATTAGGTTAAAAAACTCGTCAGGGGCATTCTTGTAAAATGTGATATCTTGGGCTTCAAGTTAGGCCAGGTCCAACTTGTCTTTCTGCCGCGTCAGTATCGATCGATAGTACAGGGTGTACATCGATCGATTATGGTCTCGATGTATCGTTCTTCGGCTAATGAGTGTCGATCGATTGCACAGAGTATGCATCGATCGATGTGTAACTCTGGTGTCGACCTCTGGTCTTGATATCGGGTGAACTCTTCTTTAAGCTCCAAAAAGGCACCTAAAACATCACTTTTCTCCAAAATGCTTCTGAACCTGAAAACATACCTAATAGACTCCAAAACATAGATAATAGTAGTAAAAACACTCATATACCATGGGTACAAACGGGTAAAATCCATGGTATATCAGAATGCAAGCATATGCTTAATCTAAATGAAACCATTAAAAGAGATGATTATTAAACTAAGACAATACTTAAATGCAATAAAAGATGAAATTTTCTTTCTTAATGAGATGGGAGAACTCATGGGCTAAGGGAATTGACCTTGGGGGGGATCAAGCATCAATCAAAAGGTGGCATCAAAGGATCAATCTATCAACCTTAGGCCTAGACACAATCCTAAACAAGCTCTATCTCTAGATGAATGCTCATTCACAAAGATAACTCAAGCATCTAATCTCTTAGGTTGAAAATTATCTAAGCAATCATTAAGAACAAGTCTAATAGCCATCTTAACACCTTTAACAACAAATTTCTTTGGTAAAGAATGTTAAAAGCTTAGGAGAGTTGGTTCAGGCCTTTCATAGAACACCTTTCAAGCATGAAATGCCTAAAGCTCAACTTTAGAGTGGCCAACTCTAAAATAGCATTAAAAGCACTCTATTAGCAAGGAACAAGATGGATATACACTAAAACACCCTAGATCTAGCCTATCACCCCTTTAGTCTCCCTAACCCATGAATCCAAAAGTGGATTACTCACTAATCGCCATGATCACTCTTGAATCCATGAGAGATTCAAGCTTAATCATGTAGAGAAAGAAAGGAGATGAAATCAAACGCTCAAGAACACAAACATGAGATGAGATTATGATTCAAAGATAAAGCTTTTTACTCAAAGGTTTGTGTTCTTAGAGAGAAAAAACATAAGTCCCAAATTAGGGATAACAAGGGTACTTATACTTGGCTTAAAAGCCCTATAAACATCATAGAAAATGACTAAAAGGTCCTTGGAAGCAATTGGGTCTCGACCAATAGGCAATCATGGTGAAAAACGCTAAGGGTGAGCTAGGATGGTCCGGCCCGCGCATGTCCGACCCGCGCATGTCCAACCCGCGCAGAACTGTCCAGTCCTCTCCTCGTCCCGCGCGGGTGTGCTGACCTGAGCGTCCTGTCCCGCGCGTCCGTCCTGCGCGTCCTGGCTTCGTCCTGCGCGGGTGCTATGTACCGCGCACATCCAGCCGCGCGTCCGGCTGTCCTGTCTCTTCTCGTCCCGTGCGGGAGCCACGTACCGCGCACAACCAGCCGCACATCCGGCTGTCTTGTCTCGCGTCTGGCTGTCCTGTTCGTGTCTTGTCTCGCGCGGGTAAGCTCTCCCGCACGTCCCAGCCCGCGCGTCCGTGTGTTCCTTGCCTGTCCCGTCCCGCTCGGGTAAGTGAACCCGAGCGTTCTAGGCCGGGCATATGCCTGTCCGTTCAGCTCTCCATGCGCGGGTGAACAAGACCCAGCATGTCCATCCGTCTGGTCCGGCCGAGTCAAACCGAAGCCATCTCTGCCCAAACTATGCCAAACTCTTTTTTTATCTCATTCTTGTATCAAAACCACTCTCGACACCTTCTTTTACTCCATGGAACACTCCAATACCTGATAAGACTTATGAATGCAAAATGGGTCCTAAAGATGCCTAAACCTTAACCTACAAGACAAAGAATGCATAACGTACAAAACAAAGAATGCACAAATTCCTAAAGACTTATCGTAACGAGCTCAGTCTTTCGAGGTGATCTATCTATCCTTACGATCATCATTTAGGTCTGTGTAGCCCCTTTCTTCGAATCTGCCAGTAAGATTTCTAGTCTGGGAATCTATCCATTATGTTTCCCGTCTCAGTGGTATCAGATTCATCAATCTCCGGACCTGCGACTATGGTGTACCAGCGAGCTAAAGGGATGCAAACTGTGCCTTCAAAGCAGAAAGCAGAAGCGTTGAAAACCCAGCTGCATAAACAACCCACCAAAGCTTCGCGAGATGATTTTGGTAGATTAATAACTGCAAAGATGTTTGCGTTTTTATCCAAACTCCTCCCTAAGGACTCGATCTCAGCGATACAACCTCAAGAGTCCAACCAAACCCTCTCTACTACCCTAGATAAGCCATCAATGTCACCAAAAGGTCCTGATCCTCCAGATTTAAACTAACTATCAGCAACAAAAGCTGCTGCAGAGAAAATAAAACCTTCGTCATTATCAAGTCTCAAATCCAAAACAATAAAAAGCAAAGGCCCTATCCCTTTGAATTACTCATGTGATGAGATATACGAGAGAATGGAAAACGGGTTGTGTATATTCTGTGAAGAGAGAGACACACTTGGTCATCATGATTTGAAGCACAAAGGCTTATCAATTCTCATGACTGAAATTGAGAACGAACCCATTGTTCAAGAAATTTTGGTTGAATCTGATGAATCTGTACTTGAAACTGCGGTGAAACCAGACTCGTCCTCCAAATCTTTGGAGAGTTTCATTTCAGATTTGTTGACTGTTGATGATGCTGGTCAGAAAGAAGATCGAAACAAAAGTGATGTTGAAGAGAAAACAAGTTTATCTATTGGAAAAAGGTTCTGTGTATTCTCAGGCAGAAACTATAAGGAAAAGGACCAATCTGACTTTCTGTCTCCAGCTTATCATGTATGGAACCAGGTGGTTTACTAACAAAACAAGATATATGGGACGAGACAGAGAAGTGTCTCAGTCATTGTCAGATACCGATTACAAACTTGAAACCTCAGGAGACTCGTCTACCAGAAACTTTGATGTTGTTCGTTCAACCAGAAAAAGTAACATAAAGCCTCGAGGTACTAACTTATGACTCAGATGAAGTGAACAACCAAGGATGGCAGTCACGCACTGAGATGGAGCTAAGGGACTTAACAGGAGCTAAGATCGTCAAGAGGTCTCCTAAGAATGCATATGGCTTTGATAGGAAGGTTTCTGAAACCATGAATTTCAATGGTGCTTGTCCGGTATGGCTAAATTCTGGTTTTAACTCTGAAAATAAGTTTCCAGTACCTCCTGACCGAAACAAGAACCAACCAGTTTTAACTTCCCACAAGGAAAAAAGGTTTGTTATATTTGAAAAGGAATTCATGCCGCTGATTTTAAACCACACTTATCTTGATGAAGCTCCTGGCGCAGTAGCAGTGGCAAGATGTTTGAAGCACACTAGAACGAAGATCCATGTTTATAAAGAGTTTGCATAGAATGCACTGCAAAGGAAGCAGATGGTGAGTAAGTTTTTAGAAGATATTACAGTACTGGTTTTGGGCTTAATGTGGCAGTGTACCAAGACTTCTGATATTCTTCTAGCAATAGAAAGAGTGAACACCATGTCTTTCTACAACGACAGTAGTTGGGTAACAGTAAGTAATAAAAGAGATTGTTCTAGAGGGTCCAAAAAGAGTTACAAGAGGCTGCCTTTGAGATTTCTATACATTGATAAGGCTGCGCAAGGACATAACACGCTGCTGAGAAGAGATGTGAATGGTTATCTTCTGTTGGCGAGTAGAGGTCTATGTGATGGTTTACCTGAAGCCTCTTTTGGAAATTTTGTGATCACTAAAATCGTGGCCATAGGTATACCAGAGATGGCCTTCAGAGGGAACTTAAAGTCTTTCGATGAGAGGACTTTTTCTGGTAAATGGCTGCTGCATATGTTCCTCAAGAATAATTACAAGATTGAATATATGGTAAAGGGAGACTCATTTGACAATATGCCACTGCTAAGAGAAGACTTCCCTTTATTTAAGAGTGTCATTTCTCTAAGAGAAGAACTTGAGCAGTATGTGGATGCTATCAACATGATCATATGTGGCAAGTTCACCACTCCTCATTCCTTCAATTTATGCTCATAGTTCAGATGTACGAAGTGTTTCATTTTCGGAGACCACCGGAGATGTTGTGTAACAAGATGGTGGCCAAGGTCTATGGGTTTCTTAAGTTAGGACAGACGATTCACAGGGTCAGATGGCGTACCCGTGTGATCTTAATAGGAGTTATTTCTATAAAGGGTAAAACTGAAGGAAGCGAGATCACTGATCATAGAAAAGATCTAAATATGCAAATTTTCACAAAGAATCACTTTGAATATTCTTTTTTTTTTTTTTTTCAATCTTCACTTGTCAATGGTTTCATTCTCCTAGACCACCTGATATATTATTCTACACGAAGGATTGTGACTCTACAAGATAGTACTCATCATTCATCCTTGAGGACAAGAATGTTCAAAGGAGGGAATATTGTGACAGGACACGTCACATGTCTCATAACGACCTTAACGGTTTATCATTTTCCAGTTGATTTTAGGATTTATAGTCACATTAGGATTTCTATTTTATTTTGCTTTATCTCTTAGTCGCTTTTCTTATACATGTAAGCCTTACGGCTGATGAGTTTTAACAATCAATAGTAATCATATTCTTCAACCTAAATCTCTCTAAATCTATCTTGCACAAGTTCCTAAAGAACTTAGCACAACGAGTTCAGTCTTTCGAGGTGATCTTTCTATCTTTAGGATCATCTTTCTAGGTCTGTTTATCTCCTTTCTTCGAATCCGCAAGTAGGATATCTAATTCGGGGATCTATCCATTATGTTTACCGTCTCATGAAAGAAACAAATTAGGTTACGTGTAACCTGTTTTGACCTTTTGTGCTGTTCTTTATTATTTTATAGTATAAAAAATGAAAACAAATATTTTAATTAAATTTAATTTTATTAATCGAAGGGTAAGATAGTATAACATTAATCTAAATCTTATTTTCCCAACTAATCATGAAAAAGTCCTAAAGACAAACTCATGTTCAATGTGTTCTTTATATCCAATTTTCTCTTTACGAAAATTGATATTTTGTCAAAATTGACATTCTAAGATTGTTTAAGCATATTTCCTATAAATAAAATCTTTGATTTCTTTTAAGGAAAGAATTATTTTCGTACATAAAGCTAAGTCATAGATTGCTTGTACATAACTATTTACTATATCTGTAATTCTTCTAACAATGGCAAAAAGTTCATCTCTCATATCAACTTCTATTCTTGAATTTGTTTTGACTAAATCCTTGTACGTTAATTACTCTATATAAATCACAACGTGTCGGATGTTATTTCCTATCTATCTTAAACTAGAAAATAAAATAAAAGGCTGAGAAAACAAGAATGGCTGCAAATTTAAGGAACAATGCATTCTTGTCTTCTTTTATGTTTCTTCTCGTAATCGGTTCCTCGTACGCAATCACAAGTTCGGAGATGAGCACAATCTGTGACAAAACTTTGGACCCATCTTTCTGTCTTGACTTTCTTAATGCAGAATTCTCATCTCCTAATCTTCAAGCCTTGGCGAAAGCCACACTTGATGCCACACAAGCAAAAGCATCAGAAACATTCAAAAGACTCCAATCTATTATCGACGGAGGAGTCGACCCACGATCCAAACTAGCTTACAGATCATGCATAGATGAATACGAGAATGCCATTGGAAACCTCGAGGAAGCTTTTGAGCATTTAGCTTCTGGCGAGGGTGAGGGGCTAAACACTAAAGTTTCTGCTGCATCGGATGGAGCTGATACATGTCTAGATTATGTGAAGAGATTGAGATCTGTAGATGATTCTGTTTTGAATAACAGTAAGGGAATTAAGAATCTTTGTGGTATTACTCTTGTTATCTCTAACATCCTACCACGTAAATATTAATTCGGAACAATCATCATGTGTTTGACTCATTAAGTTGTATTATTGGTAAGAGGAAAATTTCATTATTATATAATGAATATTTTAAAGAAAGTAAGCTCACGGTTTTTGTTTTCAACATTTCTTCATGTTGTTAATTAAGTTTCTTTTCATCATTTCGTCAATGCGCTGACTGGAACAATAATGATCCATCTTATCATAAAAGGTGACTACAACAGAACAGGGTGGGTAAACAATTACACATCGATAATCCGTGTTTTTGGAACACTATGTGGTCCGATTTGTTTCAGTCGGATTATCAGGTTTTCGATCTGATTTGATGGGTAACCACATATGTTGATAACTAGTTTTTAACCAAATATCCGCTTTCAAACCTTACAAATAATTAAAAAGGTCCCAAAATAATATATAATAATAATATTGTGTTATAAAAATAAAACATGTTTGCTTGTCAGAAAACGCTAAAAACTAAAAAAAAATTAAATAATAATTATTTATCAAGTATAATAATTATTTAGTATATTTATGTAATATATAACATTTTTTTACCCCATTTTGAGGTTTCAGCTAGAATTGCTCTCTATCAGACGTGTTGATAAAGTAAAGGATGTTAAAAGCATTAGAAAGTTGGTTCATGCATTTCTTTTGCTGCAACAAGAAGCTTGATTGATCCGAGAGTCATTGACGTCGTGCCCGAAAGTAAATCAGAGGCTTGGGCGATGGTACGACTTCCCCTAACTCGATGTTCATTCTCCTGAGAGTGTCGTGGAAAATGACGTTGACCGTGCTACCCGTATCGATGAGGATCCTGTCGACCTCTAGATCTCTTATGACGAGGTCGACTACGAGTGGGTCATAGTGGGGCTGATCGATTCCGCCGGCCTCTTCTTCGTCGAAGGTGATTGCTTCTCTTGGGATGTCGCCGGGGTTGAATCAGATTGGAGAGTTCGCGCTTTCTTCAGCCTTGCGTTTGTAGGTTTTGATGGCCGAGACAGTATCGCTGCAGCATTGTGATCCTCCAATGATCATGTTTACTCGACGACGACTATTCTCGTTGCTTTTCTCGTCGGGCCTTCTCCCGCGCATCTCTCCTGATTGGGAAGAGTTCTCCACTTGAGGACCATTTCATTCCTTGGGGGACGTTCGTATTCGAGGAGGAGATCTTTTTCCCTGGTCACCCCAGCGAGTTCTCCCTCGAGCAGTCTTGCAGCCAATCTTGCGTTGAAGACTTTGCAGTTTACAGTTGAGTGGCCGCGCGCTTGGTGAAAGTCACAGAAGACATTCTCGTCGTAAATCGTATTCCGGACCTATGTGTTGCCCATTGTATTACGGGATGTTTGTGTAGGTTCTTTGTGAGTACCACAGAATGGTAGACGAGCTAGAGTTGTTTGAGAGATTTGGTGAGAAGTATTGAGAGATTTCGAAGGAACAAGACGTTTTATTAGAGAATAGAGCCAGAACTACAATGATCGGTGTATAAACCCTAGTTCTAGCCACCTAACCCTAGTCTCTAGGTCTTGAAGAGTCGATCCCTTGATTTAGGGTTTAGGTTCCTTTTATATAGTCTTCTTAGACTGCTGTGAGTCGTTTTGGAGTAGGTGGAAATCTTCCATATGCAGAAATATGGAAGGTTTTTCCAATCGGAAGTTTTCCATTTTCCCCGGGGGGAAGAGACCGATGCAGGGGTCGGACCCGGGTGCCATCTCTAGCAGGAACCTGGAGGCCGGGGTCCTGCCCGGGGTCTGGAGAAATCTAACACCTGAGTATTTTTCCCCAACAGTTTGCTGATGATAAGACTTCTCTAAGGTCCTAATCAAATGTTGTAGAATACAAGATGTCAATCCAATTCTAAGAGATTCTAATGCAAAGGGAATACAATTTCATGCTTAATCTAAGTGCAATCAAGATGAGAGGATGATTATGAAACTAAGGGAATATTAAAAATGCAATAAAAGATTGAACTTTCTTTCTCAATGAGGCAAGGGGGTTCTTGGGATACGGGAATTGACTTTGGGTGATCAAGGTTCAATCCAAGATGCCAACTTTTCAATCAATCTAATTCCTTATGCCTAGACAACAAAACTAAGCAAGCTCTATCCCTAGATGAATGCTCTTTTGCAATGATCACCCAAGTACACCAAATCCCTTTGGCTGTAATGATCAAAGCAAACATGGAGAATGAGTCTAATAGCAATCTTAGCTTCTTTGACAACTAATCCCTTAGGCAAAGCAAGCTAAAAGCATAGATGAGTTGGTTCAGGCATTTCATAGAACACCTTCCGGGCATGAAATGCCTATAGCTCTATGTTTGAGAGGCCAACTCAAATATAGCATGAAGAACACCAAATCAATGCAAGGAAAGGATAGATCTAACACTAAACACCTTGGATCTACAATTAATCACCCTTAGTCTCCCAAGCCCATGAACCCTAGATAGATCTACTCACTAATAGCCATGGAAAACCTCAAAATCAATGATGATTCAAGGCTAAACATGATTAGAGAAGAAGATAATCTATTAAACACAAAAGAAATGAGATAAAAAGGATCAAAGATCCAAACTTTCTTCAAGTTCTTATTATGTTTTTGAGAGAAAAGAAGTTAGATCTCCAAAAGAGATTACATAAGTATTTATAAGAGGCTTGAAAGCCCTTAAAAACATAAAAGAAATGACTAAAATGGGCCTGGGGTCATAAATCTCGCCAGACATGATAAAAGCGCTTCGGGGCAAAGTCCGGATCAACCCGAGCATCCTGACCCGAGCAGAAAAGTCCCTGTCCAAACCGGCCAGCCGCGCGGGTGCACTGTCCCGAGCGTCCCGACCCGCGCATTTCCGTTCCTGCCCGGGCTTGTCCGAGCCTGTCCTGTCCCGCGCACTCCAGGCCGCGCATGAACTGTGTCCGTTCCCTTCAGGCCGCGCGGGTATCTTGCGCCGCGCACGCTAGGCCGCGCACCGGCCCATGTCTTGGCTGCCGTCCCGCGCGGGTCATGTGTCCCGAGCAGTCTGGCCGCGCATCATGGTCCGTTCTTGCCTGTCCCTGGTGTATCCCGCGCGGGTACTCTCACCCGAGCAGTCCAGGCCGCGCGTCCGGCCAACCTGACATGCTTCAAGTGAATTGAACATAACTTCTCCAATACAGGTCCAAACTACTTAAAACCACTTCCATTGGAAAGCTAACTCAATTTTCTGTGTCTCTACAAAATCTTAGCATCAGAAGATATTTTTAAGGCCTCCGTTCATGTTCATCTTTAAACCCCTCTTTTTCATCACAAAACTCCCAAACATCTTCAATATCTCCAAAGTGTGCTCCAACACCTAATAGGGACTTATGAATGCAAAATGAGTCTAAATATGCCTAATTCCTAATCTAAATGAATAAAAATGCACAAGATATGATAGCTAAAAACATGTAAATATGCAAGACATCATTTGCCCTTTATTTTTCGATTTTAACATCAGAATCAGGGAATAACATGTACACTCAAGTCAATAGGAGTTGCTCATTCTCAGCAAGCATTCCTTGGACAGGCTATCGCTCCAATAATTTCGCTTTACCGGGTTTTTCCTAGGTCGGAACCGGATCTTGAATCCGGGAGAGGTTTGGCCCCCTTAGAGTAGACCGGAGTCTGGCGATTTCTGTTATGACTCTGGAGTCTAGATGAAGCTCATAGCCTGGATGATTTCTTCGGGAGATGAGCCTGGAGTGTGGAGCTTACTCCTGTGGTGCAGGACCGAGATTGGTAGCGGGGCTACAAGTTCTTGGATGCCTTCTTGGGCCTGAAACAAGGCCCGATAGCGCTTTCAATTTCCGGATACCCGGCAGGACAAAAGGCGTGGAGTAATGGAACCTCGAAGTTCGTTCCCTCGCGTGGTGTCCTTTTCCTCGTGCGTGAAAGCTTGTTTTTAGGGTTTATTTCACCTTTTGCCGCCTAGCGGGACTCTCCACTTTCCTTTCTCATTTCTCTCTAAGGATCCTCGGCGATCTACTCAAGCTCGGATTTCCATTTCACCCAGGTAATCTCCTTTTTTCTCTCCACTTCTACTCCGAGTTTCTTTTCTTAGATCCGATGTCGTCCCCTAGGATGAAAGACAAGCTAGATCCTACTCAAGTTTCTTCTTCTATAGGAGGTAGGGTTCGTTCCTGGAACACAATCGGAACCAATCGACGCGAATCAATGGATTCTTCGGATCTTTCTTTAGATTGGACCTCGGGGTAGAGAATCTGGGCTATGCTGCCGCCGAGGACGTGCCGTCGTTGGCCGAGATGGATAGGATGTCTCCGGTTGGTCCTTTGTCGATAATAGGAGTCGAAGAGGTCGCTAGCTGGAGAGAGAAGTATCAACTTTTCGACAACGTCGTCATTCGGATTCTGTGTCTAATTGATAGGGTTCTAGATTTCAAAGTCGACGAGGTGGCGATTTACGAAGGCTTCTTTGAGTCGGGTTTCAGGGATCGGGTTCCCTCAGTGGTGGCCAAGGTGTCGGAGATGTTGGAGATCTCACCGGGTCAATTGAATCCTCCGTCTTGGCGAACTCTGATAGCCATGCAGAATCTAGGTGATCTTGAGGGGCTCGTTATCGGCATCACTGAGGTCCTGCACTTCTATTTTATCTCTCCCTTGAACGGAGGGAAGGAAGGTATCATCTGCACCCTTGTCTCAAAGAGCCTCCGGTCCAGGAAATCCCTAAGAGGGAAAGGAAACGCCATCCAGTCTTCAAGAGTCGCTGGACTGAGAAGTTTGCATTCATGCTTCTTCCGGGCTTTTCCTCAATTTGGCGCGTAGCTGGTGGGTTATAGGAGTTACAATGGTTATTCTTAGCAATGTGATAATAATGATTATTGTTCCTTTTTTGCAGACACTTCTCGTCCAAGCTACTCTTCGAGAAAGAAGACGATTGACCAAGTTTTGAATCTTCCCATCGAACGGTGCCGGATTCCTTTTCTTCTGAGCAAAGAAGCGTTGAGTCGTTGCAGCCTCTGGGGTAAGTCTTCACTCTTATTTTTCATTTCTTTGTATTGTCTCAGGTTGATATCAATGTTGCTTCTCCAGGCGTTATGTCAGGATCTAAGGGCGAGGAAGCTTTGGCAGACTTCGAGAAGGCTTTTGCAGCAATATCAGCGAAGAGCGCGGCTCCTAAGCGTGCTACCCCTACTGAGGATGACGATGATGTTCAGTTCATCAGAGTAACAAGCGTAAGGCTGCAACTACTCCAGCTCCTGCTTCCTCCAAAAAAAAAATCTAAGGCCTCAGGACCCGTTCCCAGGGCCTCTCCATCTTTGTGTGATCTGGTCAATCGGCTCCTGTATTGTGTTAGGATCTGTAGATTCTAGGTCCTGAGACTGTTTTAGGACCCGTAGGTCGAGATGGAACCCGTGGATTCCAGGTCTTTAGACCTTTTTTGGACTCGTAAGTCGAGGTGGAACCCTTGAGTTCCAGATCCGGAGATCATTGTAGGACCCGTAGGTCGAGATGGAACCCGTGGGTTCCAGGTCCTTAGACGGTTTTCGGACTCGTAAGTCGAGGTGGAACCCTTGAGTTCCAAATTCGGAGATCGTTGTAGGACCCGTAGGTCGAGATGGAACCTGTGGATTCCAGGTCCTTAGACCTTTTTCGGACTCGTAAGTCGAAGTGGAACCCTTAAGTTCCAGATCCGTAGATCGTATGGGACCCATAGGTCTTAAGGAACCCGTAGGTTTCTATTGTTAATAACTCTGGAATTATTTTGGTGCCCGGAGTTTGTAAACCCGGAATTTAGTTTTGCAGGGACCGTACTCCGTCTTCCTCGGCAAGACTGCTCCCGGTACCTGTTCGGAACTCGCATTCTTCCGCTCGTAGCTGGCCACTATCGAGCTCCTAGTTCTGCATGCTGCTCCTACAGGAAGCCACTATCAGACTTAGGGGTGCTGGTGTGGATCTACTTGGAATAGCGATCCAGTCACAAGGCTTTGCTACTTTCCACGTCTTGATAAGCAGAGATTTTATTGTGCTCCCAGACTTTTGCACTTATTGCTCCCTGTAAGTCACAGTACTTTTGCAATTTTTCTACTTTGTGTCCCCTGTATTGTTTAGCATGTAGCGTTTAATACAGGTACTGTTCATATTTTGTAATTTTGGGGGCCTCGATATTTCTATGGCTCCAGGCCTATACCGGTGTTATAGATTGTTTTGACAGCATACTTAGGTTTGCGCGGACCCATTCATGCCTTAAGTCTCATACCCATTTGTATTTTGTGGACGTACCACGTTTGGTAAGGGTTGGCCAGGATCGGAAGTCCCTTGGGACCTGATCCAACTCGTATGCCCCTTTAAGTATGGTGGTTTTTCTACTACTCTTATAGTCGGAACTATTTTATTATATAAGCCGGAACTATTTTATTATATAAGCCTGGTCCGTAGACGTTCAGCATACATAGGAGTAGAAAACCACAATGCTTAAATAGTATATAGTAAGCAATATATATAGGGATCCGGACATCGTATTAAAAATGATAAGCTTTGAGATACTGGGCATTCCAGCAGTTGGGTTGTATTTTACCTTTGCTTTCTTGCAGCCTGTAGGCTTCTGCTGCCCGCACTTCGATTATCTTGTAGGATCCTTCCCACTCAGGGGCGATTTTCGCTGCTGCTTTCTCTCTGGTGTTGTCGGCTACTCGTCGTAGAACCTAATCCCCTTGCTGGAAGGTCCTGGTCCTGACTTTCTTGTTCTAGCTTCGAGCGACATCCTGCTGGTAGGACCAGTTTCTAAGTCGAGCAGCTTCTCTCTTTTCGTCGAGTAGGTTGAGACTTAGAGACATCAGTTCGTCATTCTCCTCTTAGGAGATGGAGCCAGAGACAGTTGTCTTCACGTTCATCTCGGTGGGGACTATGGCTTCTGCCCCATAGACTAATGAATAGGGAGTTTCCTGCGTCGCCGTCTTGGGAATGGTCCTGTAGGCCTAGAGAATTCCGTGTAGTTCCTCTGCCCATTTCCCATGAGAACCCTCCAAGCGCTTCTTCAGCATGTTGACCACAGTTTTGTTTGTGGATTCGGCTTGTCTGTTGGATTGAGGATGTCTGGGTGTGGCGAAGGTGAGCTTTATGCCCCAGTCCTTGCAGAACTCCTCGAAGTTATGACTGGTGAACTGTTGTCCGTTGTCGGTGACGATCTCTTGCGGGACTCCAAAGTGTTTGATCACGTTCGTCCACAAGAACTTCCTGATCTGGAGATCAGTAATTCGGCTGAGCGCTTCCGCTTCGACCCACTTGGAGAAGTAGTCGGTCATCACCAGAAAGAAAACCTTTTGCCCCGGCGCAGTTGGGAATTTTCCCACTATATCCATGCCACATTTCCTGAAAGCCCAGGGGGAACTTATAGATTTAAGGTTTTTCAGGGGGAGCTTGGACACGGGAGCGTGTCTCTGGCACTCGTCGCAGTGTTTGGCTTTCCTGTCAGCGTCTTCGGCCATCATTGGCCAGTAGTAGCCCGCTCTCTTGGCTCTTAGCACTAGGCTCCTTCCGCTGGAGTGGGATCCGCAGTCTCCTTCGTGTAGTTCTACGAGGATCCTGGAAGCCTCTCGGGGTGTTACACACCACATATAGGGTCCCGAGAAGGATCTTCGGTACAGTACTCCTTGGGAGATGCAGTACCTTGCTGATTTCTTCTTGATCCTCCTACTCTCGTTACGGTCCTGTGGGAAGATGTCGTTCTCCAGGTACTGAACTATGGGGGTCATCCATGTTTCCTCTTCCCCAATAGTGGAGATAATTTCGAACGATGAGTCCTCTAGGGTGGCCGGCCATTGGAGAACCAGCATGGGATGCTCATATGGCTCTTCGTTTTGAAAGTGGACCCCAGATTTGCCAAAGCGTCAACCTGTGAATTCTTTTCCCTAGGGATTTGCGTAAGCTTATAACTTCTGAATTTCTTGAGGAGGAGCTGAGCAATCGCTAAATATCGGATCATGCTGTCGTCCTTGGCTTGGTACTCTCCCTGCACCTGATTAATTATTAGCTGAGAATCGCTGAAGACCTGTGATATCACTCAAATTACCCTAAGGAGTGACTTTACTCTCTCAAATAAGAGGTTCAGTTGTAGTACTTAGGGATCGAATCCACAAAGAGCTAGGGCACGCACTAGATCTAATAGTTATATGATTAAGTTAGGCTAATAGATTATAAGACAGTAAATAAATAAATAAAGCAGTAAATAAAATAGTAAACAAGTTGAACAAGACAATTATTCAACAAGGCAGAGAGTTGTTTGGTGGAAGGATGGTTGCTAGATCTAGGATTTCTATTCAGGTAATCAGGATTATAATGATATAGAGACTAAAGCATAATATTATAGAACTCAACTACTAGAATAACCAACCATCTCTCGATTTCCAGGTTATCTATTACTAGATCCAAGAACTCCAACTCTCGTTGTCGATTCTAGGAAAGCATCGATCAATGCCGGGTTAGGCGTATCGATCGACAAGCTTTGCATCGTATTGATCGATGTCTCTATAGGAGAATCGATCGATACGCTTCTAGTAAGCGTTTTGCGCGGGTTGAATATATGTTCACTGGGGTTTCTAGACCAACTGTCGAATGTATCTATCAATCCTAGCTCAGAGAAGAGAAGTCAGAGAATAAATCTATAATCAAGCTCAGGTTAATTACTCCTAAACAAGCATTATGAACAATCTTCAATGATGAATATCACAACTTAGCAATTCTATATTTGGGACAAATCCCTCATAACCTATCTGAACCCTAAACCTAACAGGTGGATCTATTCAGACATGATAGTTGTCACAGAAATCATAGATCAATAGATATAAAACTGAAAGCAATAGATATATAAACCAATGGAGTTCCAGGAGGAATCTGATAGGAGTTCCTCCCTTATATCCCAACAAAGAGAACAATATAATAGAAAGCTTGGATAGCGTGTAGCCATCAATAATGGCTTAGAAATAACATAAATAGGATTTCTGGTCGTCCAAGAGCATTCTGGTAATTTGTGATAGCTTCTGGGCTTTAGGCGGTCATAAAATATACTCGGCCCGCATTCTGGCATCCATATCGATCGATATGAAGGCTTTCCCATCGATCAATATACATTCCTCTTCTCGACAGCCTTCTCTCGCGAGGCAGACTGACCACTCTTCAGTAAAACGGGCATAACTTCTGCTACAGGATGCTGATTGACCTGAGATCGGTGTCATTGGAAAGATAACTAAAATCTATATCCCGTTTCAAAATATGGGCTCAATCTAACGGTGGTAAGGTCTCCATCTATAGATAAACATATGACGCATCTGTGCAGTTCTGCACCTCAAAAGACTCCAAAATCACAAAATTTCTCCAGAACGTACCTGAACCTGTAAATACTCTTAATAGACTCTATATAGTAGTAAATATATATAAAAACACCTATAGACCATGGCTAAAAATGGGTAAAATCCATGGTCGATCAACTCCCCCAGACTTACCCTTTTGCTTGTCCTCAAGCAAAACCAACAGACAGTCTCTCTGAAAGAGGTTTGAAAACAGCAGGGACTCACATGATTTAAAACTTAGAATCATCACCTCTACAATATTGCAATCCACATCTAAAAATTCCTAATCACAAAAGCACATTATACCATATCCTAGCTTAGCAACCAAATTCACCTAGCGAACAACTTAGCAAATCTTGTCTGACATTCCCCTCTACCAACCTCATTTCTTAACATAAATAAAAGTGTAGGCTTTACCTTGGGAGTATCGATCACAAGATGCAAGGATTCTCAAACAAGTATCTGGACCTGCAGGTAAAAGTTAGTTCCTATCTTCTCTCTCTACTTATTTCTCTCTCAGTCAAAGTCTGCTTCCATTGCAGGATCATTGACCAAGATTGGACAGGCTTCCATGAATCAAGACTTAATGGTGGTTGCCACCAAGTCCTCTTAACTTCTTTTTGACCAATATCCAAGAATTCATATGAATCGAACCTTGATAAATGTCGCCACCAAGTCCTGTTCGAATTCTTTTTGTTGGAACCCTTATGAAGCAAGCCTTAATGGTTGTAGCCACCAAGTCCTGTTCGGATTCCACCTAACTAAAAACCTATATATTTTTTTTCTTTTCTCCATTTTTTTATCTTTTCTATTTTTTTTTCTTTTTCGTGTTTTTTTTTCTACCTATATATCTAGGGTGGAAATGGAGAGAGAGAAGGTGATAAATCTACACAAGGCTTTACCTTCCAGACTTGTCTGAAGAATCCGATCTCATGTATACCAAGCCCCAAGACAAGCAATTGAGTCAGGTTGAGTGTTGGAGGTCAGCTTTGTTCCTTCAAACAATCTCAGCAAGTGTTGATAGTTGACAGGTTGATCCACTTTAGTATCTTTAGTACTATCTGCAATTAGTAAGTCTAGAATGGTGCTAAAGAGTGGTTAGATAACATGCATAAATCTAATAAGTTCATTATCCCCTTCTTGACTGAATAAATTTTTTTGAAAAACATTTTATAAGACTCACAATAAACCAATATCAGTAAACATCCCCCCAGACTTAAATTATACACTGTCCCCAGTGTATATCCAGCTCAAGTTATATTGAGGATATAAATCATAAGTACACAAAGTAACAAGTAGAATCGATATACCTGACCGGATTAGGTGTCGATCGATGGAAATAGGTTATCATCCATAGATAACCATCTGACGCGTCTGTGCAGTTCTGCACCTCAAAAGACTCCAAAATCACCTTATTTCTCCAGAACGTAACTAAACCTTTAAATACTCTAAATAGACTCTATATCGTAGTAAATATATATAAAAAAATCTATAGACCATGGATAAAAATGGGTAAAATCCATGGTCGATCAATCTGGATGTTCTCCGCGCCCATCTGGTGGGCGGGTGTCAATCCTGCGATTAGGGCTTCATACTCGCTTTCATTGTTGGTCGCCTTAAAGTTGCACCTTACGGCTCTTGAGGCTGTATTCCCGGTGGGTGAGGTGAGCACTATCCTAACTCTTGCTCCTCGCACGTATAGGGTCCACTCTCCCTCTTCTGATGTCTTGCTTTGAAGGCGTACCTCCTGCTCCAGAGCCGGGAGCACACTAGGCGAGAACTCAGCCACGAAATTGGCTACGACCTGCGATTTTATAACGGTAGCCGGCCGAATATTACGTCATATTCCCCCAGTTCTACTGTCCATTGAGCTAGACGTCCTAAGACTTTGATTTTTGTGAAGAACCAGCTTGATGGGGAAAGAGGTGACAACCACGACGTATGAGCTTGAAAGTACGCTCTCAGTTTGCGGGTGGCGACCATCAAGGCTAGAACTAGCTTCTCGAGTCCCTGCATCCAAGAGGGCTTTACTCACGTAGTAGATAGGGAGCTGCCTACTTCCTTCCTCCCGTACCAGGACGGCGCTTACTGCGTGCTCCGAAACTGCGAGGTACAGTAGTAGTACTTCGCCTGCAAGGGTTTCGACAGGAGAGGAGGAGTGGTGAGGTGTACCTTAAGCTCGCGCAAGGCGGACTCGCATTTCCCCGTCCATTGGAAATCTTTCGGATTCTTCAGTGTTTCGAAGAAGGCGTGAGACTTGTCGGACAGCCTGGAGATAAATCTGCTCAGAGCAGCCATCCTACCTTTTAGCCTCTGAACCTCTTTGACATTCCTCGGGGATGGAATGGACTGAATAGCGCGTATCTGTTCGGGATTAGCTTCGATGCCCCTGTGGGTCACGATGTACCCCAGGAACTTTCCGGAGCTCACTCCAAATATGGATTTGGCTGGGTTGAGCTTCATGTTGTATTTCTGCAGGGTAGAGAAGGCTTGCTGCAGGTGCGAGATATGATCTTCGGCTTTCACGGACATCACCAGCATGTCGTTGATATAGACTTCCATGGTCTGCCCTATCTGATCCGCGAACATCATATTCACCAGCCTTTGATAGGTGGATCCTGCGTTCTTTAGGCCAAAAGGCATGACCATGTAGCAATAGATGCCCCGGGAGGTCATGAAAGATGTTTTCTCCTGGTCGTCTGGATGCATGAGTATCTAGTTGTCGCCGTAGAACGCATCCATGAAGCTCATCAGCTGGTGCCTGGCTGTGGCGTCGACGAGTTTGTCGATGTGAGGTAGAGGAAGGGGTCCATTGGCCAGGACTTGTTGAGGTCTGTGAAATCTATATAGACTCTCCATTTGCCGTTCTTCTTCCAGACTACCACCACGTTAGCTAGCCACTCCGGGTACTGCACCTTGCGGATGAATCCTGCGTCGAGCAGGTTCTTGACTTCCTCGTTGATGATTTCATCCCTCTTAGGAGCGAACTTCCTTCTCTTCTGCCTGACTAGCTAATGCTGAGGGTCCACCTGCAATTTGTGCATGATGATATCCGGGTCGATCCCAGGCATATCGACGTGGGACCAAGTGAAGCAATCGGAGTTGGACCTGAGGAAGTCCATTAACCTCCTTCTGAGGCCTTCAGTTAGCCTAAAGCCTATCTTGGGCCTCGGGTCTGGTCCCCTTCGGCCAATGGCACTTCGTCCATTTCTTCAACCACGGGCTCCTCGGTATGCTGAGCCGGAGGCTGGCTCTGTAATTGCTATAAGACCTTGGTCTTCCCCTTCAGAGTAGTCTGATAGCAGGACCAGGAGTTCTCTTGGTCACCCCTGATCGATCTTATGCCCCATGGGGTGGGAAACTTCACCATCTGGTGGAGCGTTGAAGGGACGGCCCCCATGTCGTGGATCCAGGGTTGCCTGAGGTTCATTTTGTAGGAGGATAGGCAGTCGACTACCAGGAATTTGGTCGTCATGTTGACTCCTTCAGCGTACACTGGGAGAGTGACTTCTCCCGCGGTCTGTTTGACCTCTCCGCTGAACCCCACGAGTGGAGTTGCTTTACGCATCAGGACGCTTTCTTCCAATCCCAGGTACAGGTAGGCGGCCTGGAATATGATATTGCTGGAGCTTCCGTTGTCCACTAGTATCCTTTTTACTAGGCAATTCGCTACAGTGAGTGATATGACCAGAGCGTCGTGATACGGGGCTAGGACCCTCTCCCGCTCCTTGGCTGTGAAACTGATTTCGTCGGTTCCCAGGAGTAGACGTTTAGGCTTGGTGGTTTCCAGGCCGTGCTTAGCGTTACGGGTGCTCTTCTTGGCCGCTGCATGGCTTATACCGCTTATCTCCGAGCCTCCAGATATGACGTGGATCATTCGGTCCTGCCGAGGTGGCGAGGCCGGAACAGCTTCAGTGGGCTTTCCGGAGGTTCCCTGCTCAGATGACTCTTGGCCTTGTTTGAGAGGAATTCCCGGAGGTGCCCCTTCTTGAGTAACTCATTGACCTCGATCTTCAGCCGGAAGACAAGCAATTCTCTGTTTTGTGATCGTGATCACTGTGGAAGTCACACCAAATATCAGAATTCCGGAAGGAGTCGGGTGCCTTCATCTTCTGAGGCCACTTGACCTGTTGGACCATCTGCCTCAGAGCGTTAATCAGTTCCGGCCTCGATATGGAGAGGTGGGAGATATCAGGCCACGTCGACACTGCCACTCCTTCTGCCTTCTCGGTTGGGCGGAACTGATACTTGCCCCGGTTCCTATTCCCGGAGTGCTTGGCTGATCTCTGAGAGGGTCTCTCATCTCGATCGTGCCTGTCTTGTCTGGTCACTTTCTGGCCCTGTTTTAACAATACCTCGGCGCGGCCAGCGACGTCTTCTTCTTATTTAACCTGAGCCCAGGCTCGGGATAGCACGTCTTCCATTGTCTTAGACTGATATTTAGTCAGCTCTTTGTAGAGGTCCCCATCTGAGAGTAGGCCTCTCTTAAAGGCGGATATTGCCGCACCCGGGGATTGCCACCTTCTCCTGGTTGAAACGTGCGATGTAGATTCGCAGCGATTCAGTACGGCGCTGATGAATCTCGCAGAGGCAGTCCGAGGTTTTCTCCAAATTCCTGCTACTCGCGAATTGCTCCGCGAACTGGTCGCTGAGGGTTGCGAAAGAGGATACGGACCTGGTGGGTAGGCTGATGTACAACTACAAGGCGGGTCCGACGAGGGTCGAACCGAATCCTTTGCATATTGTGGCCTCACACGACTCCCTAGGGAGTGATGCAGCGAGTATCCTTTGCTTGTATTGCGCGATGTGGTCATCGGGATCTCCCGTGCCGTCGTACATGTTGATGTTGGGGAAGGAGAATTTCCTTGGCATCTCTATTGGTGCGATCTCGTCCGTGAAGGGAGTATCCGCGTAGGAGTCTGGACCGCTCTTTTGGATTGGAGGAGCCACTCCTGGAAATCTCTCTACCATAGACTGGATGGCGGCAAACTTCTTGGAGAACATCTGCTCCAGGTAGGAGGTCGTGGAGGACCTTGCTGCGGCGGTTCCTTCGGGAGAATCCTTGTCGGGTTCCGGCTTGGAGTCGCTTTCCAGGTCATGGATTTGGGTGTTCCTGACCTTGTCCTGTTTCGCCTTGTTCTCGTTGAGCACCGCTTGTGGATGAGTTGCGTCTCCTCCAGAATTAGGTGTCTCCAGAGTGGGCATAGATCGGACTCGAGTTCCGAAGAGACGCTTCTTATTGCTGACTGTATTGAGGATTTGGTTCTCATCTCAGAGAGAGATGTTCTTGGCCTCGAGTTGGTTGAGCTTCTCCGCGCTTTGTTCCAGTCTCTTGGAATCCTCGTCCAGCTGATTCTTTAAACCCTGAACTTCCGAGAGGATCTCGGGGTTCTCCGCGGCGCCTTCCTGAGCTCTGTGTAGCTCGGTTACTTGGCTTTGCAGGCTGTCTAGCTGCCTCTAAAGCTCGGCTTCTCTAGGGGTGGATTCTAGTAACTCGTCATGTTCATCCACCTCCATCGTCACGTAGTTTAGATTACAAAAGCACAAATTGTTAGGGGATTTTTGGGTGGGTTCTCTGTGAGTACCACGGAACGGTAGACGAGCTAGAGTTGTTTGAGAGATTTGGTGAGAAGTATTGAGAGATTTAGAAGGAACAAGACGTTTTATTACAGAATAGAACCAGAAATACAATGATCGGTGTATAAACCCTAGTTCTAGCAGCCTAACCCTAGTCTCTAGGTCTTGAAGAGTCGATCCCTTGATTTAGGGTTTAGGTTCCCATTGTATAGTCTTCGTAGACTGCTGGGAGTCGGTTTGGAATAGGTGGAAATCTTCCATATCCGGAAATATGGAAGGTTCTTCCAATCGGAAGTTTTCCATTTTCCCCGGGGGGAAGGGACCGATGCAGGGGTCGGACCCGGGTGCCATCTCTAGCAGGAACCGGGAGGCCAGTGTCCTGCCCGGGGTCTGGAGAAATCTAACACCTGAGTATTTTTTTCCCAACACGTTGTCCGACCTTGCTCTGGTCCGGAGTTGATGGCGTAGTTGTGGACTCCCTGGGTCTCTTCTTCCCCGTGATTGACGTTCTTGTCGTTGCGGGTGTTTTCCTTTTTCGACTTCTGGTCTCTCCCATTATCCTTTAACGACGCCTTAGTCGTCTTCAGCTTCTACGACAAGACCTTCGTCTGTTATTCGATGATTACGTAGTCTATGTCTTTGTGGGGCGCGTCCTGGATCGTGCGCGGCTTTTACAAAGTTATCCACTTCCTGAGTTTCGACTTGTACCAGACCGTCTTTCGGAGCGCGTCGATGGCCACTTTGTCGCTTATTCCGCTGTCCCTAGCCATAACGGTCTTGAACCGTTTGATGAAGTCGCGGAGAGATTCGTCTTCTCCCTGGGATAGGCTCCAGAGCTCGACGTCTGGGACATCTCGATCAATGAACATCTAGTAGTGCTTGAGAATTTCTGAGGCAAGTTGGCGGAAACTCCCAATAAAATTCCGTTTTAGACGAGAAAACCACTCGAGCGCTGCTCCTTGGAGGTTTTTGACAAAGAGGCGGCATTCACTGGCATCTCTTTTGCTATCCCTGAACTTGGCTCTCTCGCGATTTGGAAAGCCTGCAAGTGTGCCTTCGGATCGGTCGTACCGTCGTAAGATGCCACTTTGATCTTTCTGGGGTCCGAATGTCTAGTTTCTGTGATTCGAGCAGTGAAGGGTGATTTCCGAGCCTCCTCGAGCTGTAGGTCGATCTCAGGTGCGGTGCTAGTAGCATGAGATGATCGTGGAGATAGCGAATCTCGGGGTTTTCGCTGGCAGATTTCCAACCTTGTCGGTGTTCGCTGCAAGTGCTCCAAGCCTGCTCTTCAGCCAGTTCTTCCTGTTTGTCCCAGAAGATTTCTTCTTCCACGGACATTGGTTCGTCGAACTGGGAATCGTCCCGAGCCGCACGGTTCCTTGTGCAACGCATATGTACGTCTGTGTCTTCGTCCGTAGGCTCGGATTGACTTCTAGAGTCCAGGTTGACACGATCAACGTCGTTTGCTTCGTTGTCTCCAGCGGGAGGTGGAAGATTCTCCGTGGTTGGCTGCGCGCCTGGAGGGATTGTTTCGTCGGGGACGTTCCTGACGAATCCTTTCCAGCACTCGCAGCCCGATTTTCTGGATTTGCGAAATTGAGTCTACTGCTGCTGCGGACCCTGGTAGTTCCGCGCGGAGGTCTACTCTTGGTTCTTGCCGTTAAGGTTTCGACCTGTTTGGCGAGAGATCCCATGAGTTTTTCCTGTTCGTCTGATCTTTTTTGGGCGGAAGCGAACATCTCTTTCATCTGGTCGAAAAAGAGCAAAGTAGGTCTTATTCCGAATCCTTGAGGAAGCGTTACAACAAGGTAGGAGCCTCGGCTGCGAGAGCTGCCGGCGAGTTCCCTAGTTCTAACAACCTAAGACTGCAAAAACCTAGTTGAGTCGCAGCTCGATAACAAAAATGGAAAATAGCCTATTGCTCTAGATGCTAAGTTTTTTGCTGTGAGTTCGAGTCCCTTTGCCTCTTCAACCTTTATATCCTTATATACTCTTCCTAAGGCGGTTTGCTCTTTCTCTTTCTGCCCTAAATTGAGTTTATCGTTCTGCGGGAATATTCCATATCTCTCCGATCTTCCTGTTTATCTTTGGAAACTTTACATTTATCCCTCGAACTTGACATTTATCTTCTCCTGCATAACAAAAGATAAACCGTCATAACGATTGGGCTTGATTTTGCACAAAATCGAGAGTAGGCTTTTAGCCGTGTTCCAGACCCATTTGGTCTGTTTTCCGACAAGCGTTTTATTTCGATTTTATTGAAACAGAGTGTTTTAAGAGATAACGTCAATTTAAGAAAACTCGAATTTATCGTATAGTGGAGGCGATTCAAGGTGTTTAGTAAAACGTTGCCGTTTTATACAATCAATTCGAATTCTATAAAAAGAAACAAGTTCTTGCGGTTTTTATCGTAAAGTTCCGATGGTGGCTTTGATTGAGATGGAACAAGAAGGAGCTCTATCCGATTCCAAAGGACAAAGCCATGAGGATAGGATGAAGGCTGATTGAGCAGTCCAACTCGTCAAAATGGCGAGTTGGCCATCATGCTTGGTCCAACTCGCCAAAATAGCGAGTTGTTCATGCTTCTTGTCCAACTCGCCATTTTGGCGAGTTGGAAGTGATCCAATTCCCAAAATGGCGAGTTGGCCTCTCTTTTCCCTTTTTTTGACCCAACTCACCATTTTGGCGAGTTGGATGTGATCAAACTCGCCAAAACGGCGAGTTGGCCATGTTTCCTGCTCAAACTCGCCATTTTGGCGAGTTGGCCATGTTTCTTGGTCCAACTCGCCAAAATGGCGAGTTGGCCATGTTTCTTGGTCCAACTCGCCAAAATGGCGAGTTGGCCATGTTTCTTGGTCCAACTCGCCAAAAAGGCGAGTTGTCCATGTTTCTTGGTCCAACTCGCCATGTTTCTTGGTCCAACTCGCCATTTTGGCGAGTTGGGCTCGTCAACCTTACCAAGATGGCGAGTTGGTTGTCTTGCTTGGCCTGATTCATTCGTTTTGTGAGTCTGTTGGTATGTTCGGACAATCGAACCTTTGTAATTGTTTCGTCGTCCGAGGCTTAGAGTAGTTTCTCTCGAGATTTTTTACTTTTTGATTCCTCTTCGAAATTTATTTGAAACTCGATTTAGGTTTCTCGCGCTCTTTTTATCTCTCTTTTTCAAAGGAGGATATTTTCGAGAAGTTTCTGACGTTTGAGTTTGTCCTGATTGATTTTGACCTCAACAAAAACCATCAATCGACACTTTCTCTTGATCAATAAACGAGACGTGAGATCAGAGATCCAGTCATTAGATAATCTACACAACGAAAATTGATAGATTATACTTAAGTCTGAGTTCGAGAACGATTAATAATATTGAATCCCTGATAACTGAATTTGTTTGCATACTTATCATACCTGACAATTTACCTGAATCTAGCCATTTTGCTAAATTGCTTACAGCCTCAAATCAATCAACGGAACAACTACCTTGTTGACTCTGTTATTTTTCTGTTTAAATCATATTTGTCTAGCTTTTATTCGAAGACGAGAAATCAATTGTGTAATCATAGAGTCTCTGTGGATTCGATCCCTAAGTACTACAACTGAACCTCTTATTTGAGAGAGTAAAGTCGCTCCTTAGGGTAATTTGAGTGATATCAAAATTGGCGCCGTTGTCGGGGACTCTTTCTTATTACCATTAGATTAAGTTTAGAATATAGTCTAGATTCTTTATTTCACTTGCTAAAAGTTTTTCTTCTGTTTCCCGATGACACATGTACTTAAGGAGAAGAACTCGGGCTTCGGCCAGAAAACGATCGACGCGATGATTGAAATATCGAGCGACAGGTCTACAAAAAAATCGATCGACAAGATGAGAGAAGAATCAGTCGATGATGCGAGAGAAAAGTTGACCGATGATGTGCTAACGTTATCGATCGACACCGACTGGCCGGAAGCCGGTAAGTCTTTACTTACCAATTTCAATTAAGGGAAAGCAGTTCTAGGAGATCCGAAGGATCGAGTATGCAATGCACCAAACCAAATTAATTATAGATCTTGGGCTGCAATTCCTGTTGGAATAGCCATTGTTTTGAATGCTGGGCTGGAGCACCACCGAACGCTTGGAGATCACAGCAGACCTGATCGGTTTTACACTTACAGGTCTGCGATCCGCCCACCAGCAATTCAGAGGAAAGACTTTGAGCTGAAACCTAAATACTTCTCTCTAGTAGGTCAGCATCCCTTTCATAGTCTTCCTCATGAAAATCCCATAGCCATATCGAAGCAATTGAGGGCTTTCTGGCTAACATCAAGATGCATGGAGTATCTGAAGACTACCTATTATGCAAGCTATTCCCGCACTCTCTTGCTGGAGATGCGGCTTACTGGCTGAAACAATTGCAGCCAGGATCTTTGACTTGCTGGAGTGGTATCAAACGTGTCTTCCTCAAGAATTTCTTCGATGATGCACGGACCGAGGAATTTAGGAATAAAATCTATACAATTTTTCTCAAGGCACTACTGAGCCTTTTAAGGCATCTTGGGTGAGATTCAGAGCCTACCAACGAGACTGCCCATCCCATGGTTTTTCTGAGATTCTGCTACTTAATATTTTCTGCAGAGGGCTCGATTGGACATACCAAATGAATTTGGACGTTGTGAGTCAAGGAAACTTCAAAACCAGGAGCCCTGAAGAACCTACAAGACTCATTGAAAATGTGGCGACTAGCACAAGTGCCAAGAAGACTGATCTTGAGAGGAGAAAGATGGCCAAGAATTCCAATGAAGATCGAATATCTGAGAGATTTGCTGATCAGCAGAGAAACATAAGCTTTATAAAAAGCTACGAGGCAGCACAGACCCACGAGAGCAAAGTGGAATCTATGATGGGACAAGTTCTGAAAAACCAGCAGAAGATGAGTGCGGATTTCGATGTAAAACTGGATTCCGTGTACTCTCATTTGCATGATAAGTTTGAAACTTTGAGTAACCATGTCAAGAATTTGGATAGTCAAGTTGCGCATAACGCTGGATTTGTCAGAAGGAAAGAAGAATTCCTTCCTGGAAGAACCGACACTAATCCAAGGAATCCAGTTAATGCTGTTAAATTGAGAAGTGGAAGACAACTAAGAGGAACTAGACCGAGCGGAAGAGTTGGAAAAATGCAACCTGGTCCTGAAGACAAGGAAGTCGAATCAGAGATTCAGGGGAATATCGATCGACAACAGGAAGAAAGTGTCGATCGCCACCCCACCCATCCGGATCCTAAACCATCTAAGTCTTTCATGCCAGTTGTATCACGGGTATATAATCCCAAAGCACCCTTCCCTCCCACTCAAAAGAAATAGAAAAGAGATCTGGAAAAAGCCACATGCAAGAAAGCATTTGACAAGATAATTATCGAGCTGCCACTCAGTGACGCCGTACAAATTTCAGACCCAATCAAGAGGTACGTTAAAGAGATGATGACCGGAGGTTTTCGACCAATGGAACAGTGTGTGATGATGGTTTCTGAGCAAATAAGCGCCATGATTCAAGAAAGAATCCCAATTGAACAACCAGACCCTGGTAGTTTTGTTTTGGATTGCAACATCCACAATGAGCGGTTCCAGAGATCGCTCTGTGATCTAGACTCTAGTGTGAATTTAATACCTTATTCTGTTGCACTAACCCTTCGGCTAACTCAATTCAAACTAACAAATATCACTCTCGTTCTAGCTCATAGATCTGTTAGGATTCCAGTAAGTGTTCTTGAAGATGTGCGCATAAGGATAAATGAATTCTATATACCTACGGATTTCGTAGTGCTGAAGTATGGGCATGAACCTAAAGATCCTCTAATTTTGGGAAGGCCGTTCTTGGTCACAGTCGGTGCAATCATTGATGTTATGAAAGGGCGTATATCCCTGAACATTGTAGATTTGTCTGTGACTTTCGACATGGAAAATCTGGTCAGGAAACCTTTGATTTATGGCCAAAACATCTTTGTAGATCACCTATCCGATGCAGTTGACCAATAATTCATGGATATGTGTTCTAACAATCCCTTAGAGAATATTCTCACGGCTCTTGTAAGAAAAAATTTCAGTATTGATGACTGTTGGGCAAAAATACTCAGGTATTAGATTTCTCCAGACCCTGGGCAGGACACCGGCCTTCAGGTTCCTGCTAGAAACGGCTTTCGGGTCCGACCCCTGCATCGGTCCCTTCCTCCGAGAAAAATGGAAAACTTCCGATAGAGAGAACCTTCCATATTTCCGGATATGGAAACTTTCTACTCCTTGAAACCGACTCCCATCAGCCTAAAGAAAACTATAAAAAGGGAACCTAAACCCTAAAGCAAAGGGTCGACACTTCGAGACTAGAAGAATAGAGTTAGGCGGCTAGAACTAGGGTTCCTAAACCAGTCTATTGTACTTCCTGATCTATTGATTAATAAATCATCTATTTTAGTCTCGATTCCTGCAGACTCTCAATATAATTCACGAATCTAACAAAGAGTCTAAATTCATCCATCGTTTCATAGTACTCTAGAAGATCGTACAAAAAAAATCCCCCTAACAGTTTGGCGCTAGAAGGAGGGAAGTAATCTAAACTACGTGACGATGGCGGTGATTGAGCACGACGAGCTACCTGAATCCACCCCGAGAGAAGCCGAGCTTCAGAGGCAACTAGACAACCTGTAAAGCCAAGTAACCGAGCTACACAGAGCTTGGGAAAACGCCGCGGAGAACCTCGAGATCCTCTCGGAAGTCCAGGGTCTGAAGGACAAGCTGGACGAACACTCCAAATGATTGGAGCAAAGCGCGGAGAAGCTCAATCAGCTTGAGGCCAAGAATCTATCTCTCAGAGACGAGAACCAAGCCCTCAATACGGTTAGAAACAAGAAGCATCGCTTCCAAACTCGAATCCGGCCAATGCCCACCTTGGAGACACCTAACTTCGGGGAAGATGCGACTCACCCGCAAGCGGCGCTCAACGAAAACGAGGGAAACCGGGAGGAAGCCAGAAACACTCAGATCCATAATGTGGGGGAAAGCGACCCTGAGTCGGAACCCGACAAAGATGCTCCCGAAGGAGCAACCACAGCGAGGTCCTCCATGACCTCCTACCTGGAGCAGATGTTCTCCAAGAAGTTTGATGCCATCTAGTCTATGGTAGAAAGACTTCCAGGAGTGGCTCCCCCAATTCGGAAGAGCAGCACTGACTCCTACGCAGATACTCCCTTTGCAGATGAGATAGCATTGACCGAGATGCCGAGGAAATTCTCCTTCCCAAACATAAAGATGTACGACGGCACGGGAGATCCAGACGACCACATCGCTCAGTACAAGCAGAGGTACTTGCCGTAGCACTCCCTAGAGAGTCACATGAAGCCACGATGTGCAAAGGATTCGGTTCAACCCTAGTTGGGCCCGCCTTGCAATGGTATGTTGGGGTCGAAAACGGTTATCTCGAAATCAACGGCTAAGATCATTTCCTGTCTACGGACTTTCTGCAAAGAGGATCAACAAAGGTTGGATCGCCAAAAGAACAAGCGCGACCAAGGTCCGGCGCCCGGCTTCGCCGTGCTGGCCACAGGCGCGGTGCGGCTTCGCCCGTGCTGGCCGGGTGCGGGCACCAACTTCGCCGATGCTGGCCGGCGCCAGCTTCGCCCGTGCTGGCCGGGTGCGGGCACCAGCTTCGCCGTGCTGGCCGGCGCCAGCTTCGCCCGTGCTGGCCCGGGCACCAGCTTCGCCGATGCTGGCCCGGCCAGCTTCGCCCGTGCTGGCCGGCGCCAGCTTCGCCGATGCTGGCCGGCGCCAGCTTCGCCGTGCTGGCCCAGGCGCCCGGCTTCGCCGTGCTGGCCGGCGCCGGCTTCGCCCGTGCTGGCCCGGCGCGGTGCCGTCTTGCCGTGCTGGCCGGTGCGGGCACCAGCTTCGCCGTGCTGGCCCGGGCGCCAGGCGCCCGGCTTCGCCCGTGCTGGCCGGCGTCGGCGCCGGCTTCGCCGATGCTGGCACCGGCGCCAGCTTCGCCGATGCTGGCCCGGCCAGCTTCGCCCGTGCTGGCCCGGGCACCAGCTTCGCCGATGCTGGCCCGGCCAGCTTCGCCCGTGCTGGCACCAGCGCCAGCTTCGCCGATGCTGGCCGAGCGCCGGGCACCAGCTTCGCCAGCGCTGGCCCGGGCCTCGGGCACGAGCGCCCGGCTTCGCCGTGCTGGCCCGGGCACCAGCTTCGCCGTGCTGGCCCGGGCTCCGGATCTGTTCCCAGCTTCGTCGATTTATATCTCCCTCGTGGTTTCCATGAAGTCATAGCACCTTAGCTATGGACCTGGCGTTCCTCGGTTCAAATCGATTGGAGTTATCCTCAAAGTTTTACAACGAGCTAGGAAGAATGGTTAGTCGCCAAAATTTATCGTGTAAAACAAGGGCGATCAACTCGAACATCGATTCTTCAGACTATCACGATTTGTCTTGCGGAAAAGATAATCTTTCAGAAATCATCTGACGTTCGAGGGCTTGAGGTTTGTCCACGGGCTCACTCCGCGATTTTGGAGACCAAGCCCAATAAGAACTATGGCGATTTATCTAACTTATTAAAGTAGGATAAATGTTAAGTTTCATGAGATAAATATGAATGCTTTCGAGGATAACTTCTGAAGATCGTGAGGAAAAAGGAATATTTCAAAGAGATAAACTTGGGCCCAAAGGCGAAAGGTTAGGCAGACCACCGACCTAAAGTGACTATATAAGGAGGGCTGGGGCAGAAGAGAAAAGGATCCGAGATTTTAGACTTAGAGAATTCCTGCTAGCTTATTAGAGAAATTAGGAATTAGGTGATTGGACTAGTGCGGCAAGGCTTAGGACGTCTTGGCCGCCTCTTGTTGTTGTTCCAATAGTTAGCATATCTGCTCCTCTCGGGAGAAATTTTGTACTCATACTTTTATCTAATAAAAGCGCCTACGGCGACCATTCAGTCTTATTTTGCTATATATCTTTTATCGATCCCAAAGTGATTACGAGAGAATTCGGACCTTCAAGGAAGATCGGGTTAACTTCGGTTTTCCTCCATATCTGTTCAACTAAAATCGGCAGTGTGAATTTGGTTCCCACAGTTTGGCTAGAAGGAGGGGGGACAAATTCTCTAACTCGAAAGTCACTAAGCAATAAAAGATATAGGATGTCGCTCGGTAGCCAACGATGTTGTTTCGTTCAAGGATCGGGCAATGGCCGACCAGGCCAAACCTACAACGATCTCCTTGTGTCGAACTAACAATCAGGACATCGGCGTAGCGAGAGTGTTAGTCGACACGGATGCTTCGACCAACAATATCTACAAGAGTAACCTCGAGAGAATGGAGTGGGCATCGCCCGTCCGAGGAAGAATAGCCGATATTAGGACTCGGGGAGATGCTACTATGACTCTCGGCTCGATCTGCCTCTTGGTTAAAGCCGGGCGTCGCCAAAATCCGCGAATTCTTAGTCGTCGACCGTCCAACATCGAAAAAAGCGATCATCGGTACTCCATGGCTGAATTCCATGCGAGCGATCCCCTCGACATTCCATCTGTGTCTAAAGTTTCCAACCCCTCGCGGAATCGAAACTATACAAGGAAATCGCAGGATGGCGCAAGTATGTTACGCCGCCCGAGCTGAAAAGAAAAACTTCGGCGGTCGAAGCCTCTCGAAGCAAAAAGTAAAGCTACTCGATAAGAATGCCCGAACAAGACTTCGAGCGTCTTACGGCAATCTCGAAGGATCGAAGCCCTAGGCGGAAGCGCGAACCAACTACGAACCTGTAATCTCGGTCTGCCTAGGCGAATCGTTCCGGAGCGATGCGCCGAATCGGAGCCAACCTCCGCGAACCTTTGAGAACAGAGCTCGTAGCTTGTCTCAAAGGAACCTCAACACATTAAGCGGGCGCGGAGAATATGCCAGGGATCGACATCGGCATAACTTACCATGAGCTCAACATTGACCCAACCTACAAACCCGTCAAGCAAAAAGCGGAAACTAGGACCCGGCGTGCTACAGCGATAGCGAGGAAGTTAAAAACTCCTTAAAATTAAATTCGATACGGAGTCAGTACCGGACTGGCTCGCTAACCCGTCGTGGTTAAAAGAAAAAGCGGCAAATGGCGAGTCTGCGTCGAGTTCACCGATCTCAACAAGGCTTGTCAAAGATTGCTCCACTCCGCATATTGACCGACTTGTCGAAGCAACAGCAGGAAGCAAACTTTATCATTCATGGGCGCCTTCTCGGGTACAATCAAATCATGATGAACCGGACGATGTGAAGACCGCATTCATCATTGACCGCGGGTTGTATTGCTACAAGGTAATGCCTTTTGGCCTCAAGAACGCAGGCTACTTACCAGCGACTTCGTCAACGAATGTTTTCGAGCAGCTTCGGAAAAACTATGGAAGTATACATCGATGACATACTTGTAAAATCCCTTAGCGAACACGACCACGTTTCCCATCTGGAAAAGTGTTTATAAGGTTGAATTACACAACATGAAATTGAACCCGGCTAAATGTAGATTCGCCGTGGCGTCGGAGAATTTCACCGGCTACCTTGTCGCGTGTCGCTGAATTGAGGCTAACCCCAAACAGATAAGCGCGTTAATAGAAATGGGCTGCCCAAAACCAAAAGGGAAGTCAAAGGCTGGCGGGAAGAGTCACCACCTTAAACCTTTTATCTCGCTCAGCGGACAAATGCCTTCCATTACGACCGTTGAAAGGAACAAGAAATTTGAGTGGACAGAGGAATGCGAAAAAGCTTTCCAACAGCTAAAGCATTACCTGGCCACTCCTCCGTTCTCATGAAACCGGTAGAGGAGAACCCTTGTTCTGTACATCGCGGTATCCACAACAGCGGTGGCGGCGTTTTGATTAGAGAAGAGCGTGGTGAGCATAAACCAATCTTCTACATAAGCAAAGCGTTGCTAGGCGCTGAGACCCGATATCCCGATGGAAGCTAGCATTTCGCGGTTGTAGCGTCGGCGAAAACTCCGGCCGTATTTTCAGTCGCATACAATTGTAATCCTCACCACCTTCCCTTGCGGACGATTTTGCACAGTCGAGTCAGTCAGGGCGACTTGCGAAATGAAGCGTCGAACTAAGCGATACGGCGTAGAATACCGCCCAGAACCTGCGCAAAGTCTCAAGTATTAGTGGAATTGCCCGTAGGAGATATGGCGAACCTGAGAACCGAACTCAACTTGGGTCCTTCACGTCGACGGATCATCATCCAAACAAGGATCCGGGATCGGAATCCGGCTCACTTCTCCAACCGGAGAAATCTTGGAGCAGTCGTTTCGATTGGAGTTCCATGCGTCAAACAACGAGGCGAATATGAGAACTTCGTCGGGCTTACGGCTAGCCGAGGGCTGAAGATCCGCAACATTCAGCTTACTGTGACTCTCAGTTAGTCGTAAATTAGTACAGCGGGGAATATGAAGCAAAGGATGAAAGAATGGACGCATATCTTAAACTCATCGAAGATCTCTCCCGAAACTTCGACCACTTCGCCTTCACTAGAATTCCTAGCTCGGAAAACACTCAGGCAGATGCCTTGGCCGCACTCGCGTCAAGTTCAGACCCTGGACTAAGTCGGGTAATCCCCGTCGAGTTCATTGAACATCCGAGCATCGGACCGCCAGTGTCGCCAATCTTATTCGAGCACAAATCAGCAGCGGAAGATATGGATGACCCATCGGAAGAAAACATGGATCAGTCGAATCGGCTGCGACAATATGGCTGGAACCAATCGAGCATACATAATCGACAGACCAATTCCTGCCAAAAAATGGGCAGCCCGCAAAATCAAGACTCAGGCCGCACGATACGTAACGGTAGAAGGAGAAATCTACTAATGGAGATTCTCCGGCCCACTCATGACCTGCGCCAAAGGCGAAAAAGCGAGAAGAGTAATGGAGGAGGTCCATTCCGGGTCATGCGGAAACCATTCCGGCGGAAGATATCTCGCAGTCAAAATTAAATGCCACGGATATTACTGGCCAACTATGATCAAAGACTGCGAGAAGTTAAACCGAAAGTCGCGAAAAATGCCAAAAACACGCACCGACGATCCGTCAGCCCGCGGAAGTCCTCTCGTCCATCTCATCTCCGTACCCTTCTATGCGATGGTCCATGGACATCGTCGGGCCATTGCATAAATCGAAGCAAGCGTTTCCTCCTGGTCCTCGCAGTTTCTTCTCAAAGCGGGTGGAGGCAGATTCCTACATAAGTATCAAAGGCGTACAAGTCGAGAACCGTTATGGAAGAACATAATCACCGAACCGGGGTCCCTTACGAAATCGTGACGAACAGCGGGTCTCAGTTCATCTACCCAATTTGGCGTTATTGAGAAGTGGAAGATCACGACTTACCAAGTCGACTCCCAGATATCCGCAATGCAACAGCCAGGCAGAAACCATTAACAAGACCGTCCTTGGCCGGACTGAAAAAGCAGAGCGCCAAGAAGGCGATGGGCGGAGGGCTCGAAGGAGTCCTCACGGGCGCATCGTCGACGAGGCGGGCTACGGGTGAAACCCTATTAAGCCCTCGTTTATGGAGCGGAATGCATGATCCCAGCGAGTAGAGTTCCCGGATGCGGAGAAGATTCCTCGAGCGAGAAAGATTTAAACAACGCTATGATGCTGGACAATCTCGATCTTATCAATGAGCGTCGCGACCAGGCTCATTCAATTCAAAATTACCAGCATGCTGCAGCGAGTACTACAACTCAAGCGTGCGCCATCGTAGGTTCAGAGAAAGCGTTTTAGATCTTCATAAAGTCTTCCAAACACTGCCGAGCGAAATGCAGGAAAATTGGGAGCAGGCTGGGAAGGACCATACAAAGTCATAAAGTGGTCCGACCAGGTTACGTCTAAATCGCGAACATGCAAGGCGTAAAAATCCAAGAACTTGGAGCGATGCATCTTAAAAATACTATCTCTAGCGGCGGCGTGGTACAAAGAACTTCTGAGATGGCTTGATCCCGAAAAGTGCGTGAGGCAACTTCGCCAACCGGCGAGTTCAGCTATCCCCGATTAAAAATGGGGGTGGGTGCGTATACTCGTATACTCTCCGCAATTTGAAAATCCTGAAACTTTGAAACTCTTTATAGACAACACATTTAGCCAACTACTAAGCGACAGCGGATCTAGTATCCACTAGCGATTATCACATCAAAAACAAATCTCGGAAGGCAAACACTTCCGCGAGCGCAGTGAATGTAGGCGTTTCCCCAGGTCAAATTCGTGACCCCTTGGTCCCTTGACCAAACTGAAACAACAGTTTTCTGGCTGCGAACATTAATAAAACATCTCCAAGCCGCCAAACATTTCAACCACGAAATGCGGCACAAGGAAAACTTGACCTTCGGCACTGCGAGACGTCGCTAACGCTTGAAGGACATTCTTTTCCTCAAACCATTCCAGACGAAATTCTCGTCTCTAGAACTCAAAACATACAAACACACCTCAAAGCGGTATCATTTCATTGTTGCTGATCACAACAAACAAACTCGCGTCTAAACAGACCATAAGCCACCCCTAAGGTAGGCTCTCTTACATCCGACAAAGGATAACATAGCGCTATACAAGAAGGCCAAAATTTTGGTTAGCTCTTCCAAATGGAAGTAGCTTTCGATTAAGCACCTAAAAAATGGTATAAGCCGATAACAATACGTGGATTTTAAGGCAGTGCGAGTCAGGTTAAAATCGCAAACAGGTAAAAGCGAAAGCCGACCTGTCATCATGAAAGCCTCAGTCCGAGTAAACCTAGGTCTTGCCCTAAACCCAGCCGCGCTGGATCTTGACATCTCATAGACATAGTATCAGTACCGATCGAGATCCCAAAACTTGTCTCTTCACTTAAGTCTATTAGTTTCCACGAACCTTTGCGTAAATCAGTAAACCGCGAAAAATCTCGCTTTGTACAATCGATGGATACGGTGATCATCTGAGAGGCAGGAATGAGACAACAACTCACACCCTGTCCCTCTAACTTCGATAAACAGAAGTTCATTTAAACGTCAACAAAACCGAAATATTTTAGATTGAGCCGCGAGTTCAACAAACGCCCTAAAAAGGGCAGGGATTCAAAGCCACCAGCGGCCAGTCGGGAAAAATACATCATGGCCTCATAGCGGCGCAACACAAACAAAATAAAATCCCTCAAGGGATTGGTAAACCTAGGCGGCTCCTCGGGCATCACCTTCATCCTCAAACTCACCCGCAGCGGGGACGGTCTCGCCATCAACTCCCTCGATCACACCTCCACTGCCTGCCTCATCCGAGCCAGCCTCGCGATCCTCTGCTGCCTGAACCTGATCCTCCAAGCCCTCCGAATCCGATACAAGAGTGCACTCGGACCTCAGACCAGCGAGAATCGAGTCAAAGTCCCCTTCGGAAGCCGCCAACTCTTACTTGCAAGACAGCAGCCTGGCTTCCTCGGAATCGAGTTAGAGCCTGCATTAAGCCCTAAGCAGCGGCTTCGCTCAAGCTCCCGCCGATTCCGCCAAAGCTAAGTCCCTCTCACGGACAGCTATCAGAGACCCGAACAAACTGGCCATCCTCGTCAAACGAGCAAAGAAGTCGCTGCGGGGATCAACATTCTCTGTCGACTTGTGAGCGCTTGTCTCTTCGTAATTCTGGATCTTTCGTTGAAGACGATGGATTTCTGAGGATTTGTGTCTCTTCTCTTTCTTCACTTTGAGCAATGAACTCGCGTCTTCCCGAGATCGTGTTCGAGGTCGCCAATTTGAACTTCGAGCTGAGGCGTGCAGGCGACATGGCGTTTTCGATGGTGCGCAATGCGACCTCGGTGCAGCCGGCGCTTCTGCGGCGACTCCAACTCCGCCGACAGACGCGCAACCTCCGTTCCGCAGTCACCAAGCATCCCATCAATCAGCGACACAAACTTTCCGCAAAGAGAAAGGGTGAGGATCGTCGCAAAAGAAAAGAAAAGAAGAATTGCGCATAAATCAAAATCAAACCTTGGAACGATGTTGCGACAACAATCCCGAAGGCTCGCCCGCTTAGCTCTTAGCGCACCTCTTCCTCTTCGCCCGGTTGTGGCACCGGCCTGGAGCGCCCGCCAAACAGCGGTGCAGCACTAGGTGCTGGGAGTCCCAAAACAAGCTTGGCGGGCGTGGACTCTACCACGTCATCCCGACCAAAATTATGATCCGGGCGGTAGAGGCCTGAAAAGCGATCGAGCGTCGGGGAATCTGCTCAGAGCGGCTGCCCCTCCAGCGGGCAAGGGAGCATCAGACGGAACCTCGGAGCGAGGAGCTAGGGACGAAGGCACAGGAGAAGAAGGAACACTGGGTGCTTCGGTTCTCGCCCCGGTCGAGTCTTTCGCAGTGCTGCGACGCGACAATCTTTCCTTGAAAGAGTCGAACCCAGCAATGAAAGACTGAGTGGCTTCATGAACAGCCAAGACCGGCAGAGCCTGACTGGCCTCACCCATCTCAGCGTCGGAATTTTTCTTTTCAACTTGAGAGGAAGACATCTTTTTTGAGAGAGCAAAAAAGGAAGAAGTTAAGAAAAGGGGGAGTGTGTGAAGAATGAGAAGTAATGAGAATTTTCGCAATAAAATATTCTTAGCCAAAATTTTGATTTTCAAACTCATGACACTTCGCCCATAAAATCGTCTCCGAGTCTTACGGGCTGGGGGCTACTTGTTGGGGTCAGCGGTTATCTCGAAATCAGCGGCTAAGATCATTTCCTGTCACGGACTTTCATAAAATGATCAACAAAGGTTGGATCATAAAGAACGAAGCGACCAAGGTCGAGGCGGCGCCGGCTTCGCCGATGCTGGCCCGGCGCCCGGCTTCGCCGTGCTGGCCCGGCGCCCGGCTTCGCCGATGCTGGCCCGGCGCCCGGCTTCGCCGTGCTGGCCCGAGCGCCGGCTTCGCCGTGCTGGCCCGGCGCCCGGCTTGCCGATGCTGGCCCGGCGCCCGGCTTCGCCGTGCTGGCCCGGCGCCCGGCTTCGCCGATGCTGGCCCGGCGCCCGGCTTGCCGATGCTGGCCCGGCGCCGGCTTGCCGATGCTGGCCCGGCGCCCGGCTTCGCCGATGCTGGCCCGGCGCCCGGCTTCGCCGTGCTGGCCCGGCGCCCGGCTTCGCCGTGCTGGCCCGGCGCCCGGCTTCGCCGTGCTGGCCCGGCGCCCGGCTTGCCGATGCTGGCCCGGGCACCTGGCGTGGTTTATTCCCAGCTCGTCCGATTTAGATCGCACCTCGTGGTTTCCATTAAGTCATAGCACCTTAGCTATGGACCTAGCGTTCCTCGGTTCAAATCGATTGGAGTTATCCTCAAAGTTTTACAACTAGAGCTAGGAAGGATGGTTCTTCCGCAAAATGTATCGTGTAAAACAAGGACGATCAACTCGAACATCGATTCTTCAGACTATACGATTTGTCTTGCGGAAAAGATAATCTTTCCGAGAAATCATACGAACGTTCGAGGGCTTGAGGTTTGTCCACGGGCTCACTCACGATTTTGGAGACCCAAGCCCAATAAGAACTATGACGATTTATCCTAACTTATTAAAGTAGGATAAATGTTAAGTTTCCGCAGATAAATATGAATGCTCGAGGATAACTTCGAAGATCGTGCGGAAAAAGGAATATTTCCAAAAGAGATAAACTTGGGCCCAAAGGCGAAAGGTTAGACGGGCCACCGACCTAAAGTGACTATATAAGGAGGGCTGGGGCAGAAGAGAAAAGGATCCGAGATTTTAGACTTAGAGAACTCCTGCTAGCTTAGAGAATTTAGGACTTAGGTGGTTGGACTAGTACGGCAAGGCTTAGGACGTCTTGGCTGCCTCTTGTTCTGTTGTTCCAATAGTTAGCATATCTCTGCTCCTCTCAATTAAATTTTGTACTCATACTTTTTATCTAATAAAACGCCTCTGAGCGACCATTCAGTCTTATTTTGCTATTTATCTTTTATCGATCCCAAAGTGATTACGCAGAGAATTCGGACCTTCAAGGAAGATCGGGTTAACTCGGTTTTCCTCCATATCTGTTCAACTAAAATCGACAGTGTGAATTTCGGTTCCCACATGGTACATCAACCTACCTACCAGGTCCATATCCTTTTTCGCGACTCTCAGCGATCAGTTCGTGGAGTACTTCACGAGTAGCAAGAACTTGGAGAAAACCTCAGATTGCCTCTACGAGATTCACCAGCGCTTGACCGAAACGTTGCGAAGTTATATAGCACGTTTCAACGAGGAGAAGGTGGCGATTCCCGGGTGTAACATCCCTACTGCGATATCTGCCTTCAAGAGAGGCCTACTTCTGGATGGGGATCTCTACAAAGAACTTAACAAGTATCAGTTCAAGACCATGGAAGATATACTATCTCGAGCCAGGGCTCAAGTAAAATGGGAAGAAGATGTCGCGAGTGATTAGCTGCTTTTACACAGGTCAATTAACCTAATGTGCCAACAATACCACAATCGAATGGTATGTCACTGTAGCATTTTAGGATCGTATCCACAGAGAACTAGAGATTTATACACCAAGAATACACAAACTTTCCTAATCTATGCAAACAAGAGAGATGAATAATGGTAACAAGCTAATATCCTAGAAATATAAACAAGGTGATCTCAAATCCAATGAAGGAACAAACACAAGAATTAAACTTTCAATCAAATGCTAAGGTAGGATCCATGGGGTTAAGGTAATTGATCTAAGGCAATTTCTAAGACAAGGTGTTAAGGCTAATCAATCACAAGTTTCTATAGGTCTAGATCTCATTCAATGTAAATTAATCCACTCTGGTGGAAATAACCCATATGCTAATAATGTATCAAACATCAACTGTCGTTGGCCTAATGCAATCTAGCATGCATGTATCACAAGTCTACTAACCATCTAGCAATCCTAACATCAAATCCCTTTGGTTATTCAAGCTAAAGCAATACTAAGTTCTTTCAAGCATTTTAACAAACACCTTCCGGGTACAAAATAGCTTAAGATCTATATGAGATTTATCAAGTCTAATCTAGCATTTAGAACGCTTAGCAAGCATAAAAACTAGTAGATATACATTCTATCAATCATTTTCTTGTGCCTAGACACAATAATAAACAAGTTCTTTCTCAAGATACAAGCTCTTTTGAAATATAATCACCCACTACATCAAATCTCTTTGCTTGTAATGACTAAAGCAAACATAGAGAACAAGTCTAATAGCAATCCTAGCTCCTTTAGCAACAAATCTCTTTGGTAAAGCAAGCTAAAATCATTGAAGATTTGGTTCAGGCATTTCATTGAACACCTCCCGGGCGTGAAAGCCTAGAGACCTATTTTAGTATGATCAAGACTAAAATAGCATTGAGAACCCTGAACAAGCAAGGAAAAGATAGATCTAGCACCTAACACCTTAGATCTTCAATCAATCACCCTAGATCTACGTAACCCATGGATCCAAAATGTGTCTACTCACTAATCTCCATGAAAAACATTAGATCTAATGAGATTCAAAGCTAATCATGTTTGTGAAAAGGAGAAACAAGATATAAGATGAATAACTTCCTTAGATTGATGAAAAGATTCAAGCTTTATAAAATGAGGTAAGAGAAGACATCTTTGGATCACAATGCTCCCAAACACCTCCAATCACTCCATGGCACACTCCAACACCTAATAAGGACAATGCATGCAATATGGACTCTAAACGTGCCTAATTCCTAATCTACATGATCAAAATTCACAAGATATGAAGGCTAAAAACATGTAAATATGTAAGATATTAACTCACCCACACTAGTCCTTTACTTGTCCTCAAGTAAACTTTTTAAAACACAAGGAGGAGAGATACAAAGATGGGAGCTTAGCCAAAAGAAACACTCATAGCACTAAACTTGACATCCTAAAGAAACATAGCAAATAGCATGAGCAAACTCTCTTATTAAACTCTAGCGTCTCAAGGCCTATCAATACTCTTATGCCTTTACACAAGATGCAATGCTTATAACCTAACATGCTCTGTTAACCAGCCCTCACATTGATTCACACACACACACACACACTAGGTGAGGTCTCACAAATGGGCACATGACCTCAATCATTTGGCAAGGTGATCAATGGTCTAATATGGATGAAGAGGAGGGTTCAATGCATCATTTTAAGATAGCATCACTCAAGAATCAAGGAGCTTGATCATTATGCAAAATTTATCTAAGACTAGGAGCAATTCATGCATACATGGATCTATCCTCATCATTCTACCCATTCCTAAGTGATTACAAATTATACACCCCTTTCATTCATCCCATAACCCAAAATAACAAACACTCACATCACACACCCAATGAACAACTCTCTTTTCTTATGATTTAACCACTAAGGACCTCTTATTCACTTTTCTAAACTCTAACTCTGTTTATTTTTCCTTCTCCACTATCTTATTGAATCTTTTTTTTTATATATATAGGGGGAAGGTCTCAAACAATACAATCAAGAGCTTTCTTTTATTTCTATTCTAGGTCCCTGGGGCTTTTCTTTCTCACAACATTCTATTGCTCATCTTTCTCACATCCCAAACCCAAGACATGTAACTTTTAAGTAACATAGACCCACTCACCATCCTAGAAGCTAGCTCAAATGATGACCCTATGCTAGCAAGAGATGAGAACAAATCCATGTCGCTCCCAATACTCTCAAGATTTTGCACATGACAAACTATCATAAGAGGCCTCACTCATGCAAATCAATGTTGGCTTCAAAGAATGGTAAGGGTTTTAGGGTAAGGGAGTGCCATTTGGGTTAACAAAGAGTGGATAATGGAAAAAGATAACCCAAATGTGTATGAGATCCATGATCAAGTATGCAAATGCCCATATGCAAGAGAGATTAAGTTCATCCAAATCAAGATTCAGGTTGGAGCTGGTTTCAAGAACAATTCCAATATGAAGCAAGCGAACATATTTCAAGAAGAGTTTTCAAGGCTCGAAGCATGCAACGCTTTCAAGAGATGCCTAAGCTACTTGATATGTTTAAGTAGGGTGTCAATTTCAGTGCAAGCAAGTGTTCTTTACAAGACATTATCAACAACTGCTACATATTCAAGTGAATGCAACCTATATGTTCCAGAACAATCCTAAGAATGCAAGTGATGCAACTACATGCTTCTTTTTGTATTTTTCAAAATTTTAAATTTTTATGGGTTTTGATATACCATGGATTTGGCCCACTTCTACCCATAGTATATGAGTGTTTTAAGATAGATTTATTATTTTTTGGAGTCTATTTAGTGTATTTACAGGTTTAGTTACGTTTTAGAGAAATATGGTGATTTTGGTGTCTTTTGGAGTTCTTCGAAGTGCAGAACTGCACAGACCCGTCAGGTGTTTAGCTATGGATGGAAACTTTACCACAGTTAGATTGAGCCCATATTTTGACACATGATAGAGCTTTAAGTTATCTTTCCAATGCCACCAATTTGGGGTCAATCATCATTTTGTAGCAGAAGTTATACCCATTTTACTGAGGAGTGGCCAGTCTGCCTCGAAAGGAAGCTGTCAAGGAGAGCAACGTGTGTCGATCGATGCAGCCCTCTTTAAATCGATCGACAGGGATGCCAGAATGCGAGCCGAGTATAATTCATGACCAACTTAGGTCCATAAGCAACCACAAATTACCAATATGCCCCTGCACGACGTAAAACCTTATTTATGCTATTTCTAAGACATTGTTGACGGCTACGCTTTCTAAGTTTTATTCTATTGATTATTTTTAGTTAGGAGAGAAGGGAGGAACTCCTATCAGAGTCTTACTGGAACTCCTTTGGTTTCTTTATTGCTTTTATCTATTCTATATCTATCATCTATGATTTATGTGACAAACTTAATGCTTGAATAGATTCACTTGTTAGGTTTAGGGTTCAGATAGGTTAAAGGGATTAGCCCCAACTATAGGATTGCTAAGTTGTGATATTCATTAATATATTGTTATTAATGCTTTGTTCTAGAGTAATTAACTAGAATATTGAACCTAGTTACTTGTATGTTTGAGCATCCTTGAATAATACTGTCCTGATCTATCTATTGAGCTAAAGTTGCTAGAGTAAGGTGATTTTCTGATCTAGGAGCCTTAGTGGGCATTATTCAACCCGTGCATAAAGCTTAACTAGAGCGTGTTGATCGATATCCCTACTGGACAATCGATCGACGGAGTGAAAGGTGTATCGATCGATATCCCTCCAGGATCATCGATCGACACTGCTATTGATCAAACACTCTTGTTTGGGTCATTAGATCTAGTTAATAGACTCGTCCAGAAACGCGAGAACTGATTGACTTGTTGTTAAGTAGTTGAGTTGTTTAATATCATGCATGCAATTGTTAGGCATCTATAGGATTATAATCTCTGAATACCTGAATAGAAACCCTAAGTCTAGCAACCATCCTTCCATCAAACAACTCTCGGTTATATAAGAACAACTACCTTGTTCGCCCCTGCAATTTACTATATTTATTGCTTTATAATTTATCTACTGTTTTATTACTTATTAGCCTAGTTTAGTTATATAACTATTAGATCTAATTGGTTCCCTACCTCCTTGTGGATTCGATCCCTAAGTACTACAGCTGAACCTCTTATTTGAGAGAGTAAAGTCACTCCATAGGGTAATTTGAGTGATATTAAATTTGGCGCCGTTGCCGGAGAGCTTTGATCGCCATTAGATCTTTTCTAGTTAGAATTATTCTAGGTTTTACTACTGTTCTAAAAAACTCATAAAATTTTTTCTTCTATTTCTGGTACATAAATCTTAGTACCAGAAAACAATGAAGAGAGGATTTATATGTCCTTCTAAGAAGGAGCGTGCTGGTTTATGCACGAGTCGTTCGACTAAGAGGGAAGCATCGATCGACAACGTCAACCAAGCATCGAACGACACTATTCATCATGTGTCGGAGACACTATTCATCCCGGTACTGTTCATCTCGGTACTATTCATCCAGGTACTGTTCATCTAGTTACTGTTCATTACTACACTGTTCATCCCGTTTTGATCGACACTGTTCATCGCGACACTGTTCATCGCGACACTGTTCATCGTGGCACTGTTCATCGTGACACTGTTCATTCGAACACTGTTCATCGCGACACTGTTCATTCAAACACTTTTCATCTCCCATCGATCGACACTGTTCATCTCCCATCGATCGACACTGTTCATCTCCCATCGATCGACACTGTTTATCCGTCGTCGTTCGACACTGTTCACCCGAACACTGTTCATCCGAGCATTGTTCATCGAAGCACTATTCATCGAAATACTATTCATCGCGACACTGTTCATCCAATCATGATTACCACTTGCGGGGAGACAGAGAAGGTCGAAGTCTTCATACTTAAGATCGATAAGAATGGTATCTGGCGAGACGAAGAAGATTGCCCTCGCAACAGCACATGACAATTGATTAATGCAGAGTGTGTTGTAGTCCCTGATGTTATTGATGTTGCTGAGATGAATACCTTTAAACTGACCCGCCAATGGTATGATTGGGGAAGTGAGGACCCTTTCAAAGGTCTTCCTCATGAAGATCCCAGAAACCACATCGAAGAACTTGAGGGCCTAGTTTCAAAGTATGAGAATGAAATATATGTAGACCGATGATATACCATGGATTTTACCGTTTTACCCATGGTATATGAGTGTTTTTACTACTATTATCTATGTTTTGGAGTCTATTAGGTATGTTTTCAGGTTCAGAGGCATTTTGGAGAAAAGTGATGTTTTAGGTGTCTTTTTGGAGCTTAAAAAAGAGTTCACGCGTGATCAAGACAAGAGGTCGACACTAAGAGTTACACATCGATCGATGCACACTCTGTGCCATCGATCGACACAATCTTGAAGGGCGATACATCGAGACAATAATCGATCGATGTACACACTGTACTATCGATCGATCTTGGTGAGAAAGACAAGTTGGACTGGCGAACTTGAAGCCAAGATATCACATTTTACAAGAATGCCCCTGACGAGTTTTTTAACCTAATGAACTCATATTTATATGTGCCTAAGTGTTTTGGTAGAAATATAAGTTTATAAGTTTTCATAAGTTTTCATAGCTTTTTACCACCACCTTTTCACCTCCTTCTTCTTTTACTCATTTCTTTTACTGTTTTCACTACTTTACAAGTTCTTAATAAAGTTATATTCAGTTCTTTATTTGTTCTTCTTAACAAAGCTTATAGGATTCTAGATCTAGAGGAGAGATCCAAAGATATTTGTGATTGGGACCTAAGTGTTCACCCTCTAATAGATCTATGAATTCCTATTATTACCTTGTTGCTATGAACTACTTAGCCGTAATGCGAGTAGATTCATTTGTTAGATTTAGGGTTTAAATAGGATATGAGGGATTAGCCCCAGCCTATAATTGCTATAGTTGTGATATTTATTGTTAGGATTGTTCACTAATGCTTTTTCTAGCTTAGCTACCTAGAACATGAACTTGGATTGCATTGTTTATTACATGCAATACCTGATAACATCCTAAACATGCTATGACCCTCTTGAGATATCGCAGCTGATCTAAGATCATGGTGAGCATTGTATCAACTTCAGCATCAAGCTTGCTTAGAACGTATCGATCGATACTCTATGGAATGTCGATCGACGTAGCTAGAGGTGTATCGGTCGATATTCCTATCGAACCATCGATCGATACTGTCAGCAAGATAGCTGATGACAGGCCTTTTGTAGGGTCCTAATCAAATGTTGTAGAATACAAGATGTCAATCCAATTCCAAGAGATTCTAATGCAAAGGGGAATGCAAGTTCATGCTTAATCTAAGTCTATCAAGATGAGAGGATGATTATGAAACTAAGACAATATTAAAAATGCAATAAAAGATATGAACTTTCTTTCTCAATGAGGCAAGGGGATTCTTGGGACAAGGGAATTGACTTTGGGTGATCAAGGTTCAATCCAAGATGCCAATTTTTCAATCAATCTAATTCCTTATGCCTAGATCACAAAACTAAGCAAGCTCTATCTCTAGATGAATGCTGTTTTGCAATGATCACCCAAGTACACCAAATCTCTTTGGCTGTAATGATCAAAGCAAGCATAAAGAATGAGTCTAATAGCAATCCTAGCTCCTTTGACAACTAATCTCTTAGGCAAAGCAAGCTAAAAGCATAGATGAGTTGGTTCAGGCATTTCATAGAACACCTTTCGGGCATGAAATGCCTATGGCTCTATGTTTGAGAGGCCAACCCAAATATAGCTTTAAAAACACCAAATCAATGCAAGGAGATGAAAGATCTAACACTAAGCACCTTGGATCTACACTTAATCACCCTTAGTCTCCCTAGCCCATGAACCCTAGATAGATCTACTCACTAATACCCATGGAAAACCTCAAAATCAATGATGATTCAAGGCTAATGATTAGAGAATAAGATAATCTATTAAGCACAAAAGAAATGAGATAAAAGGATCAAAGATCCAAACTTTCTTCAAGATCTTATTATGTTTTTGAGAGAAAAGAAGTTTTTTTTTCTTAATGAGATTACAAGAGTATTTAAAGGAGGCATGAAAGCCCTAAGAAACATAAAACAAGATTACTAAAAAGTCCTTAAGCAAGATTGGTCTCAACCAATGAGAATGGAGCTTGGAAATTCGGTCAGGGAGACTCCAAGCCATCCAACCGGTCTGGCCACCCCGCCTGTCCAGTTCTGGCCTCTGTCCAGCCCGTCCGGTGCTGTTCCCGGCTCTTCCTCCCGGCCGTCCGGGCCTTGATCCGCCTCTTCCGTCCGGCTTCACCAACCGGACCTGTCTACCGGTCTGGTCACCTCCAGCACAAGCCGAACGACCGGTACCTGTCCCAGGCTCAGTCATCCCGACTGGACCACTTTCATCCGTCTGTCCTTTTCCGGCCGGCTGTCTCTACCCGGACCTGTCTACCCGGCCATCCTGACATGCTTCAAGTGAATTGATCATAACTTCTCCAATACAGGTCCAAATGACTTGAAACCACTTCCATTGGAAAGCTAACTCAATTTGTTGTGTCTCCACAAAATCTTAGCAGCAGGAGACATCTCTAAGACCTCTGTCCATGCTCATCTTTGTCTTGACCAGATCATCGTTTGACTTCTCTTTTCATGGCCAAACATGATACTTCATCTCTTTTGGGGTCATAAGTCTTCCAAACACCTCAAATCACACCAAAGCATACTCCAACACCTGATAAGGACAAATGAATGCAAAATGGACCTAAACATGCCTAATGCCTAACTTATATGATCAAAATGCATAAGATATGGATGCTAAAAACATGTAAATATGCAAGCTATCAATAGCTGACCGCAAACACCATTTTAGCATCTAAGTAATAGATGGTCTAAATAATGCGAGAGCTGATGGATTCATTTAATAAGTGTTGAGCTCTGACATATCATGCAAGCAACTTGTTAGCCTTTATAGTATTTATAATCCTGAATACCTACCATGAATCTAACTACTTTTCTTTAGTGTTTTAAAACCAAATCCTTTCAACTGAGTAATCTTACCATTACTCAGAAAACCTGCAATTTACTTTTAAACCATTTTCAACCTAGCATAGTCACTAAGATTGCATCTTATTTGTACACAAGCTCTCTGTGGATTCAATCCCTAAGTACTACAACTGAACCTCTTATTTGAGAGAGTAAAGTCACTCCTTAGGGTAATTTGAGTGATATCAAATTTGGCGCCGTTGCCGGGGAGCTTTGATACAATAGGATTTAATCTGGTTAGGTTTAGGTTATTTTTATGTTTATTTTAATTTGTTTTCTGACACAAAATTTTATCTTGTCTTTTCAGGTACATGCCCAGCAGTACCAGAAGCAATGAGGAATCTCAACTTTTGTTCTCAGAAGACCCAGCTAGCTTGGAACGTTCAATCCGCAAGGAAATCCGTTCCGCATCGATCGACACCATCAACTGCCTGTCGACCGATACCGACGCACCCCTGCCGACCGAGACACCGTCTTCGTCGACTGATACTCGCATCTTCCCTTCGACCGACACTACTTCACCGTCGACCAACACCTTTCATCCGACATCAATCGATACGCCTAACTGTATATCGATCGATACTGTTCCGCGAGTAATATATTGTTATTAATGCTTTGTTCTAGAGTAATTAACTAGAATATTGAACCTAGTTACTTGTATGTTTGAGCATCCTTGAATAATACTATCCTGATCTATCTATTGAGCTAAGGTTGCTAGAGTAAGGTGATTTTCTGATCTAGGAGCCTTAGTGGGCATTATTCAACCCGTGCATAAAGCTTAATTAGAGCGTGTTGATCGATATCCCTACTGGACAATCGATCGACGAAGTGAAAGGTGTATCGATCGATATCCCTCCAGGATCATCTATCGACACTGCTATTGATCAAACACTCTTGTTTGGGTCATTAGATCTAGTTAATAGACTCGTCCAGAAACGCGAGAGCTGATTGACTTGTTGTTAAGTAGTTGAGCTCCTTAATATCATGCATACAACTGTTAGGTATCTATAGGATTATAATCTCTGAATACCTGAATAGAAACCCTAAGTCTAGCAACCATCCTTCCATCAAACAACTCTCGGTTATATAAGAACAACTACCTTGTTCGCCCCTGCAATTTACTATATTTATTGCTTTATAATTTATCTACTGTTTTATTACTTATTAGCCTAGTTTAATTATATAACTATTAGATCTAATTGGTTCCCTAGCTCCTTGTGGATTCGATCCCTAAGTACTACAGCTGAACCTCTTATTTGAGAGAGTAAAGTCACTCCTTAGGATAATTTGAGTGATATTAAATTTGGCGCCGTTGCCGGGGAGCTTTGATCGCCATTAGATCTTTTCTAGTTATAATTATTCTAGGTTTTACTACTGTTCTAAAAAACTCATAAAATTTTTTCTTCTATTTCTGGTACATAAATCTTAGTACCAGAAAACAATGAAGAGAGGATTTATATGTCCTTCTAAGAAGGAGCGTGCTGGTTTATGCACGAGTCGTTTGACTAAGAGGGAAGCATCGATCGACAACGTCAACCAAGCATCGAACGACACTATTCATCATGTGTCGGAAAACACTATTCATCCCGGTACTGTTCATCTCGGTACTGTTCATCCAGGTACTGTTCATCTCGGTACTGTTCATCCAGGTACTGTTCATCCAGGTACTGTTCATCCAGGTACTGTTCATCCAGGTACTGTTCATCTCGGTACTGTTCATCCAGGTACTGTTCATCTCGGTACTGTTCATCCAGGTACTGTTCATCTCGGTACTGTTCATCTCGGTACTGTTCATCTCGGTACTGTTCATCCAGGTACTGTTCATCTCGGTACTGTTCATCCAGGTACTGTTCATCCAGGTACTGTTCATCCAGGTACTGTTCATCCAGGTACTGTTCATCTCGGTACTGTTCATCCAGGTACTGTTCATCCAGGTACTGTTCATCCAGGTACTGTTCATCTCGGTACTGTTCATCTCGGTACTGTTCATCTCGGTACTGTTCATCCAGGTACTGTTCATCTCGGTACTGTTCATCCAGGTACTGTTCATCTCGGTACTGTTCATCTCGGTACTGTTCATCTCGGTACTGTTCATCCAGGTACTGTTCATCCAGGTACTGTTCATCTCGGTACTGTTCATCTCGGTACTGTTCATCTCGGTACTGTTCATCTCGGTACTGTTCATCTCGGTACTGTTCATCCAGGTACTGTTCATCCAGGTACTGTTCATCCAGGTACTGTTCATCTCGGTACTGTTCATCCAGGTACTGTTCATCCAGGTACTGTTCATCTCGGTACTGTTCATCCAGGTACTGTTCATCCAGGTACTGTTCATCTCGGTACTGTTCATCTAGTTACTGTTCATTACTACACTGTTCATCCAGGTACTGTTCATCCAGGTACTGTTCATCTAGTTACTGTTCATTACTACACTGTTCATCCAGGTACTGTTCATCTCGGTACTGTTCATCCAGGTACTGTTCATCTCGGTACTGTTCATCCAGGTACTGTTCATCTCGGTACTGTTCATCTCGGTACTGTTCATCTCGGTACTGTTCATCTCGGTACTGTTCATCCAGGTACTGTTCATCCAGGTACTGTTCATCTCGGTACTGTTCATCCAGGTACTGTTCATCTCGGTACTGTTCATCTCGGTACTGTTCATCTCGGTACTGTTCATCCAGGTACTGTTCATCTCGGTACTGTTCATCTCGGTACTGTTCATCTAGTTACTGTTCATTACTACACTGTTCATCCAGGTACTGTTCATCTCGGTACTGTTCATCCAGGTACTGTTCATCCAGGTACTGTTCATCTCGGTACTGTTCATCTCGGTACTGTTCATCTCGGTACTGTTCATCCAGGTACTGTTCATCCAGGTACTGTTCATCCAGGTACTGTTCATCCAGGTACTGTTCATCCAGGTACTGTTCATCCAGGTACTGTTCATCCAGGTACTGTTCATCCAGGTACTGTTCATCCAGGTACTGTTCATCCAGGTACTGTTCATCCAGGTACTGTTCATCCAGGTACTGTTCATCTCGGTACTGTTCATCCAGGTACTGTTCATCTCGGTACTGTTCATCTCGGTACTGTTCATCCAGGTACTGTTCATCTCGGTACTGTTCATCCAGGTACTGTTCATCTAGTTACTGTTCATTACTACACTGTTCATCCCGTTTTGATCGACACTGTTCATCGCGACACTGTTCATCGTGACACTGTTCATTCGAACACTGTTCATCGCGACACTGTTCATTCGAACACTTTTCATCGTGACACTGTTCATCTCCCATCGATCGACACTGTTCATCGCGACACTGTTCATCGTGACACTGTTCATCGTGACACTGTTCATTCGAACACTGTTCATCGCGACACTGTTCATTCGAACACTGTTCATCGCGACACTGTTCATCGCGACACTGTTCATCGCGACACTGTTCATCCAATCATGAACACCACTTGCGGGGAGACAGAGAAGGTCGAAGTGCTCATACTTAAGATCGATAAGAATGGTATCTGGCGAGACGAAGAAGATTGCCCTCGCAACAGCACATGACAATTGATTAATGCAGAGTGTGCTGTAGTCCCTGATGTTATTGATGTTGCTGAGATGAATACCTTTAAACTGACCCGCCAATGGTATGATTGGAGAAGTGAGGACCCTTTCAAAGGTATTCCTCATGAAGATCCCAGAAACCACATCGAAGAACTTGAGGGCCTAGTTTCAAGGCGTAAGCAGAATGAAATATATGTAGACCAGTGATATACCATGGATTTTACCCGTTTTTACCCATGGTATATGAGTGTTTTTACTACTATTATCTATGTTTTGGAGTCTATTAGGTATGTTTTCAGGTTCAGAGCCATTTTGGAGAAAAGTGTTGTTTTAGGTGCCTTTTTGGAGCTTAAAGAAGAGTTCACCCGTGATCAAGACAAGAGGTCGACACCAAGAGTTACACATCGATCGATGCACACTCTGTGCCATCGATCGACACACATTAGCCGAAGGACGATATTGAGACAATAATCGATCGATGTACACACTGTACTATCGATCGATCTTGGCAGCAAGATAGCTGACCGCAAACACCATTTAGCATCTATGTAATAGATGGTCTAAATAATCACGAGCTGATGGATTCATTTAATAAGTGTTGAGCTCGACATATCATGCAAGCAACTTGTTAGCCTTTATAGTATTTATAATCCTGAATACCTACCCTGAATCTAACTAATTTTCTTTATTGTTTTAAAACCAAATCCTTTCAACTGAGTAATCTTACCATTACTCAACAAACCTGCAATTTACTTTTAAACCATTTTCAACCTAGCATAGTCACTAAGATTGCATCTTATTTGTACACTAGCTCTCGTGGATTCGATCCTAAGTACTACAACTGAACCTCTTATTTGAGAGAGTAAAGTCACTCCTTAGGATAATTTGAGTGATATCAAATTTGGCCGTTGCGGGGAGCTTTGATACAATAGGATTTAATCGATTAGGTCTAGGTTATTTTTATTTTTATTTTTATTTTTATTTTTATTTTTATTTTTATTTTTATTTTTATTTTTATTTTTATTTTTATTTTTATTTTTATTTTTATTTTTATTTTTATTTTTATTTTTATTTTTATTTTTATTTTTATTTTTATTTTTATTTTTATTTTTATTTTTATTTTTATTTTTATTTTTATTTTTATTTTTATTTTTATTTTTATTTTTATTTTTATTTTTATTTTTATTTTTATTTTTATTTTTATTTTTATTTTTATTTTTATTTTTATTTTTATTTTTATTTTTATTTTTATTTTTATTTTTATTTTTATTTTTATTTTTATTTTTATTTTTATTTTTATTTTTATTTTTATTTTTATTTTTATTTTTATTTTTATTTTTATTTTTATTTTTATTTTTATTTTTATTTTTATTTTTATTTTTATTTTTATTTTTATTTTTATTTTTATTTTTATTTTTATTTTTATTTTTATTTTTATTTTTATTTTTATTTTTATTTTTATTTTTATTTTTATTTTTATTTTTATTTTTATTTTTATTTTTATTTTTATTTTTATTTTTATTTTTATTTTTATTTTTATTTTTATTTTTATTTTTATTTTTATTTTTATTTTTATTTTTATTTTTATTTTTATTTTTATTTTTATTTTTATTTTTATTTTTATTTTTATTTTTATTTTTATTTTTATTTTTATTTTTATTTTTATTTTTATTTTTATTTTTATTTTTATTTTTATTTTTATTTTTATTTTTATTTTTATTTTTATTTTTATTTTTATTTTTATTTTTATTTTTATTTTTATTTTTATTTTTATTTTTATTTTTATTTTTATTTTTATTTTTATTTTTATTTTTATTTTTATTACTTTGCAAGTTCTTAATAAAGTTATATTCAGTTCTTTATTTGTTCTTCTTAACAAAGCTTATAGAATTCTAGATCTAGAGGAGAGATCCAAAGATATTTGTGATTGAGACCTAAGTGTTCACCCTCTAATAGATCTATGAATTCCTATTATTACCTTGTTGCTATGAACTACTTAGCCATGTCTGAGTAGATTCATTTGTTAGATTTAGGGTTTAAATAGGATATGAGAGATTAGCCCCAGCCTATAATTGCTATAGTTGTGATATTTATTGTTAGGATTGTTCACTAATGCTTTTTCTAGCTTAGCTACCTAGAACATGAACTTGGATTGCATTGTTTATTACATGCAACTCGATAACATCCTAAACATGCTATGATCCTCTTGAGATATCGCAGCTGATCTAAGATCATGGTGAGCATTGTATCAACTCGCGCATAAAGCTTGCTTAGAGCCGTATCGATCGATACTCCTATAGAGTAATCGATCGACGTAGCTAGAGGTGTATCGGTCGATATTCCTATCGAACCATCGATCGATACTCCTATAGAGTAATCGATCGGCGTAATAGAGGTGTATCGGTCGATATTCCTATCGAACCATCGATCGATCTTGTCAGCAAGATAGCTGACCGCAAACACCATTTAGCATCTATGTAATAGATGGTCTAAATAATGCGAGAGCTGATGGATTCATTTAATAAGTGTTGAGCTCTGACATATCATGCAAGCAACTTGTTAGCCTTTATAGTATTTATAATCCTGAATACCTACCCTGAATCTAACTAATTTTCTTTATTGTTTTAAAACCAAATCCTTTCAACTGAGTAATCTTACCATTACTCAGAAAACCTGCAATTTACTTTTAAACCATTTTCAACCTAGCATAGTCACTAAGATTGCATCTTATTTGTACACTAGCTCTCTGTGGATTCAATCCCTAAGTACTACAACTGAACCTCTTATTTGAGAGAGTAAAGTCACTACTTAGGGTAACTTGAGTGATATCAAATTTGGCGCCGTTTCCGGGGAGCTTTGATAAAATAGGATTTAATCTGATTAGGTTTAGATTATTTTTATTTTTATTTTAATTTGTTTTCTGAGACAAAATTTTTTCTTGTCTTTTCAGGTACATGCCCAGCAGTACCAGAAGCAACAAGGAATCTCAACTTTTGTTCTCAAAAGACCCAGCTAGCTTGGAACGTTCAATCCGCAAGGAAATCCGTTCCACATCGATCGACACCGTCAGCGCACGTCGACCGATACTCGCATCTTCCGTCGACCGACACTACTTCACCGTCGACCGACACTACTTCACCGTCGACCGACACTACTTCACCGTCGACCGACACTACTTCACCGTCGACCGACACTACTTCACCGTCGACCGACACCTTTCATCCGACATCGATCGATACACCTATCGTATATCGATCGATACTGTTCCGTGAGTCATGGTTGCGTCTATTATTCTCATACGAGATGAGAATGGAGACTTGCGTGACCAAGAAGGTTGCCTTTGTAATGAAGCAGGTCAGAAACTCAATGCTCAGAATGAAGTAATCCCTGAGCCAGAAACTGCACCTACAGGAGCTGTTCAACCTGTAGAAGAGGCTGCTCGAACACTAGCTGACTACAACCGTCCAGATCAGTTCTACACCAACAGATCAGCCATTCGTCCCCTGCTATTCAGAGAGGCGATTTCGAGCTCAAATCGCACTACTACACCCTTGTGGGACAGACACCCTACTATGGGCTGTCCAATGAGCATCCCATGGACCATCTGGAGAGGTTCGAGGATCTCATATCTGCTATCAAAGCCAATGGAGTCCCTGTGGACTACCTTCTCTGTAAGCTCTTCAAACACTCTTTATCTGGAGAAGCTTTACAGTGGCTTAAGAAGCTACCACCAAGATCTCTTACATCTTGGAGCGACATCAAAAACGCATTTTTGCGTAACTTCTTTGATGATGCGCGCGCTGAAGACTTAAGGAGGAAAATTGCCACATTCAACCAGGAGCCTGGAGAGTCATTCAAGGATACCTGGATCAGATTCAAGTCTTACCAGCGAGACTGTCCACACTATGTATTCAACAAGGTGCAACTGCTTTGCACTTTCTTCAGAGGCATCGCACTGAAATATCAGATGGCTCTGGACACTGCGAGTGAAGGCAACTTCACCACAAGGATCCTGAAGATGCTGTGAAGCTAATAGACAACCTAGCATCCAGCAACAGCACGAAGAACATTGTAAGAGCAAGATCTGCAGAGTTTCTTGGAAAGGAACAGATAAATGAGGTACAAGCTACACTTGACAATGTTCAGAAATTGCTAAACAAGCAAATCTGCTCAGTGGAGGATGCAGAAACTGATGAAGAAGAAGACTACATAGAAGCAGAAGTCAACTGGATCAGTGGAACTTGATTTCAGAGATCTGGAAACCAAGGAAGCGAAACTTCTCGGACGAGAGGCAACTTCAACAGCAGCAACCCCAACAACAACAGGAGTTATGGAAACTCATCTTACATGAAGCCACCCACACCAACCCGGAAGGAAAGCTAGAAGACATGCTCAGCAAAGTTCTTGAAAGCCAGCAGCGGTTAGAAGTGAACTTCAATGGAAAGATCGACGCTGTCTACACCACTTTGAACACAAAGCTTGATGCTTTGAGTACCCATGTGAAGAAACTAGAGACTCAGGTGATTCAGACAAAAGAGGCTGTTAAGAAGCATGAAGCTTTAGGAAAAGGGACTAGAGAAGAAACAACAGGCCACAACGTCAGTGCTATCATAGATGATGATTTTTGGAGAGTGGTTAAGCAAGAGAAGCTGCAAGAGGAGACTTCCAGATCGAAAGTTCCATGAGTATTGGCGGCAACCACTGGAATCGACCGATGTCGGGACATCCACATCGATCGATGTACCCCAACACCAATCGATCGATGAACCTAGAGAGCATCGACTGATGGATCTTGAAGAATCCACTCACGAGTGCAGCGCCGTGAAGATACTTACTCACGAGGAGTTCGCAGCAAAGCACCCACATCCGCCCAGCCCTTACAACATCGACCGATGGATCTTGAAGAATCCACTCACGAGTGCAACGCCGTGAAGATACTTACTCACGAGGAGTTCGCAGCAAAGCACCCACATCCGCCCAGCCCTTACAACATCGACCGATAGGCCTGAACAACCATCGACCGATTCGAACCTGTGCCATCGACCGATACATACATCCAACCATCGGGTAACAAATTCAAATGTACTTGATTTCGGTAATCTAATCCGGATGAGTTTGGTATTTTCAGGGATTCACAAGGTTTTGCAGCTCAATGGATGGGCGAACACTCCACATATCGAGAGGACATTGCGGGCGTCTTACAATTAGCCAGCGGATCCCACAACCTATTCCAGCAACAACGCTACGGACCAGACCACCATCATCAGCACCAGGAGGCAGACACAACAGCCGAGCAAAGGAAGATGAGGATAATCATCTCAACACGAAGGATCCAGATTTTCAGCGAAATCGATCGACACACTTACATGGTCATCGATCGATTCACTATTCAATCAGATCGAGGAGGAGTTTCCAGAAGGTGATTTGAAGTAAGCGAGTGGGAGAGCGACTACTACATCCCACCACATGCTGCAAATACTACTCACATTGAGGAGTATACTGATGATTACGAGGAGGAGAGCTATAGAGTGTCACAACCTTCCAGAAGATGAAGATCGACTTCTCCACCACAACCTCAGAATCCGACATCGATCGGCGGGGCCTTCTCCCCATCGATCGATACTACTACCTCGCATCATTCGACAACACAGTCGACAACAAGCGAGGCGGAGACTACTCAATCGGGAGCTGGGCAGCGACTACCAGTCTGAGCTTTGCGGTCGAGACCGCCACACCAACATACATCACCCAACCGAAGAAGTCTCATCGATCGACCGAAGGATAATGAAATCGATCGACACACTTACATGGTCATCGATCGATTCACTATTCAATAAGATCGAGGAGGAGTTTCCAGAAGGTGATTTGAAGTAAGCGAGTGGGAGAGCGACTACTACATCCCACCACATGCTGCAAATACTACTCACATTGAGGAGTATACTGATGATTACGAGGAGGAGAAAGCTATAGAGTGTCACAACCTTCCAGAAGATGAAGATCGACTTCTCCACCACAACCTCAGAATCCGCGACATCGATCGACACACTTACATGGTCATCGATCGATTCACTATTCAATCAGATCGAGGAGGAGTTTCCAGAAGGTGATTTGAAGTAAGCGAGTGGGAGAGCGACTACTACATCCCACCACATGCTGCAAATACTACTCACATTGAGGAGTATACTGATGATTACGAGGAGGAGAGCTATAGAGTGTCACAACCTTCCAGAAGATGAAGATCGACTTCTCCACCACAACCTCAGAATCCGACATCGATCGACACACTTACATGGTCATCGATCGATTCACTATTCAATAAGATCGAGGAGGAGTTTCCAGAAGGTGATTTGAAGTAAGCGAGTGGGAGAGCGACTACTACATCCCACCACATGCTGCAAATACTACTCACATTGAGGAGTATACTGATGATTACGAGGAGGAGAGCTATAGAGTGTCACAACCTTCCAGAAGATGAAGATCGACTTCTCCACCACAACCTCAGAATCCGCGACATCGATCGACAGTCCCACATGGTCATCGATCGATTCACTATTCAATCAGATCGAGGAGGAGTTTCCAGAAGGTGATTTGAAGTAAGCGAGTGGGAGAGCGACTACTACATCCCACCACATGCTGCAAATACTACTCACATTGAGGAGTATACTGATGATTACGAGGAGGAGAGCTATAGAGTGTCACAACCTTCCAGAAGATGAAGATCGACTTCTCCACCACAACCTCAGAATCCGACATCGATCGACAGTCCCACATGGTCATCGATCGATTCACTATTCAATAAGATCGAGGAGGAGTTTCCAGAAGGTGATTTGAAGTAAGCGAGTGGGAGAGCGACTACTACATCCCACCACATGCTGCAAATACTACTCACATTGAGGAGTATACTGATGATTACGAGGAGGAGAGCTATAGAGTGTCACAACCTTCCAGAAGATGAAGATCGACTTCTCCACCACAACCTCAGAATCCGACATCGATCGACAGTCCCACATGGTCATCGATCGATTCACTATTCAATCAGATCGAGGAGGAGTTTCCAGAAGGTGATTTGAAGTAAGCGAGTGGGAGAGCGACTACTACATCCCACCACATGCTGCAAATACTACTCACATTGAGGAGTATACTGATGATTACGAGGAGGAGAGCTATAGAGTGTCACAACCTTCCAGAAGATGAAGATCGACTTCTCCACCACAACCTCAGAATCCGCGACATCGATCGACAGTCCCACATGGTCATCGATCGATTCACTATTCAATCAGATCGAGGAGGAGTTTCGAAGGTGATTTGAAGTAAGCGAGTGGGAGAGCGACTACTACATCCCACCACATGCTGCAAATACTACTCACATTGAGGAGTATACTGATGATTACGAGGAGGAGAGCTATAGAGTGTCACAACCTTCCAGAAGATGAAGATCGACTTCTCCACCACAACCTCAGAATCCGACATCGATCGACAGTCCCACATGGTCATCGATCGATTCACTATTCAATCAGATCGAGGAGGAGTTTCGAAGGTGATTTGAAGTAAGCGAGTGGGAGAGCGACTACTACATCCCACCACATGCTGCAAATACTACTCACATTGAGGAGTATACTGATGATTACGAGGAGGAGAGCTATAGAGTGTCACAACCTTCCAGAAGATGAAGATCGACTTCTCCACCACAACCTCAGAATCCGCGACATCGATCGGCGAGCTCAACCTCACATCGATCGATCTGCGTGTATCACATCGATCGATAAGTCACGAATTGGAAGAGCCTTCGATATGGAGTTCAAAATTCTTTTGGGAGCAGAGAGATGAGTATGGGGTCTACAGAGGCGAAAGGGTTTGATAGAGGAATAGATGGTGGCGTCATCGAGTTTCTAAAGATGACATCAAGAAACTGCTTCAAAGAACTTCAATGGACGGCTCTTACATCTGTCTACGAGCACGCTAGTTCATTTACAAGAAGAGAATTGGTGCAAGAAACCTACACCAAAGGCGAGATCAGCGAGATGTTCACTGGTCTACTTGGAGAGCGCAAATGGGAAAAGCTCTCCATGGAAAAGAGTTTAGAGGAGGCCACAGACAAGCAGCGATGAGATGAACTGGATGTTCAGTGCAGACCAAGGATTACTCAAGAGGGTTCAACGTCTTGAGCTGGAACTTGAAGATCTTCATAGCGCCGCAGAACCATAGCCAGAAAAATTCAATATCGATCGACGGAGTAACATCCACATCGATCGAAATGAAGCCTGCACCATCGACCACTTACTCAAAACATGAGGTCGATGAGTCTCTTGGAGATATCTGGAAAGAACTGGGGAAATCAGAAGCTCGTCTCAGCAGCAAACTCACCAAAACATGTGAACCTATCTTCCACAACCTAGGGGATCTAAGCATCTGCACAGAAGAGATGAAGAGATCTATCCGCCTTATCAATGAGGCACATGCAGATATGAACCCCACGGCACCTTGCAATTCTTTTGGAGGATTGACTCGTCTGAAAGCAGCTGAGAGGAAAATTGCTGATATACACTTCTTAGTAGACAAAGAAGTAGAGGAACTCGCACTACGCATGGATACTATGCAGAAGGAGGCTGAGAAGTTCCAACGTCAACTCGATTATCAGGCTGCATCGATCAATGAGCTCAACCTCACATCGATCGATAGGTGATTGACTGAAATCGACGGCCAGATGAACCTCTTTGCCGAGAAGCTTCACGAGAATCTGCAAAAGCAAAAAATCGACCGATGAACAACATGTTGCATCGATCGATATACAGACTTCAGAGATCTGCACCAGAGCTGATTTGGATAAGTTAGCTGATGAAGTCTACACGGCAATCACAAGTGTGGATGATTCACAAGACAGACGTCTAGACCAGACGTATTTCCCGCTTATTAACGAGGTTGGAAGCATGGAATCTAGCATAGAAGGGATGCAGAAAGAAATCAAAGCCATTCGAGGCAGCTTGCGAGCAGACCTGCACCCTTAGCATCGATCGACGAGCTCAACCTCACATCGATCGATAGGTGATTGACTGAAATCGACGGCCAGATGAAGCTCTTTGCGAGAAGCTTCCGCGAGAATCTGCAAAAGCAAAAATCGACCGATGAACAACATGTTGCATCGATCGGCGAGCTCAACCTCACATCGATCGATAGGCGATTGACTGAAATCGGCGGCCAGATGAAGCTCTTTGCGAGAAGCTTCCGCGAGAATCTGCAAAAGCAAAAATCGACCGATGAACAACATGTTGCATCGATCGATAGGTGATTGACTGAAATCGGCGGCCAGATGAAGCTCTTTGCGAGAAGCTTCCGCGAGAATCTGCAAAAGCAAAAATCGACCGATGAACAACATGTTGCATCGATCGGCGAGCTCAACCTCACATCGATCGATAGGTGATTGACTGAAATCGGCGGCCAGATGAAGCTCTTTGCGAGAAGCTTCCGCGAGAATCTGCAAAAGCAAAAATCGACCGATGAACAACATGTTGCATCGATCGGCGAGCTCAACCTCACATCGATCGATAGGCGATTGACTGAAATCGGCGGCCAGATGAAGCTCTTTGCGAGAAGCTTCCGCGAGAATCTGCAAAAGCAAAAATCGACCGATGAACAACATGTTGCATCGATCGATAGGTGATTGACTGAAATCGGCGGCCAGATGAAGCTCTTTGCGAGAAGCTTCCGCGAGAATCTGCGAAGCAAAAATCGACCGACATGACACTGTCGATATCGATCGACATGAACCAAACAATAGCGATCGGCGAAGGCGACTCAACATCGATCGATCGCATCACGGTCAGGTATATCGCTCTAACTTTTTCGATATCAGTGTATTTTATTATTGCCTATGCCTTCACTGGACTGGTTATACACTGGAGATAGTGTATGATTTAAGTCTGGAGGATGATTACTGATGCTGTTTACCTTTTGATTTCATCTAAAAATGTTTTCAAAATGGTTTTTATTGAGTTAAGAAAGGGATAATGATAATTTAAATTTTCACTTTTTATCTAACCAATCTTTTAGGCACCATTCTTAGATTTGTTTATGCAGAATGTACTATAGATGCTAAAGTTGATCACCTATCAGCTATGACAACGCTTTCATTGATTGTCTGGAGGAACCAAAGCTGATTTCCAACCTAACCTGACATTCTTTGCTTGTCTTGGGGCTTGGTATACATGGGATCGGATGCTTCAAACAAGTCTAGAAGGTAAAGCCTTGTGTAGATAATTTTATCACCCTCTCTCTCTCATTTTTGAAATTAGATTTAATATTCAGTTAAAAATAAAAAAATAAAAATAAAAATTCAAAAATTAGCTTAAATTCATGTTCTAGGACTAGTTAGTTATTAATTAGGAAGGAATTCGAACAGGGCTTGGCGGTTACCCCCCTCAAGACTTGATTCATAAGAGTTCTATAGGTAAAGGGTTGAACAGGGCTTGGTGGTTACCCCTTCAAGACTTGCCATAATGAATCTAGGATATAGGTCAAAAGAAGTGAACAGGACTTGGTGGCTGCAACCATTAAGGCTTGATTCATGGAAGCCTGTCAATCTTGGTCAATGTCTTGCAAATGAAAGCAGACTTGACTAGGAGAGAAATAGTAGAGAGAGAGGATAGGAACTAATTTTTACCTGCAGGTCCAGATACTTGTTTGAGCAACCTTGCATCCTGTGATCGATACTTCCAAGGTAAAGCCTGCACTTTTACTTTTATGTACAGATTTGAAATCAGTAGAGGGGTTAGTCAGACATGATTTCTAAGTTGTTGGCTAGATGATCAAGGTTGTTTGATTAGAATATTGCATAATGTACTTCTATGATTGACAGCATCTTAGATGTAGTTTGCAGCAAAGTAGAGGTTATGATTCTAAGTTTGAATTTGATTTAGTCTCTGCTTTTCAAAACCTCTTTCATATATAAAGACTGCCTGTGTGTTTGCTTGAGGACAAGCAAAAGGTTAAGTCTGAGAGAGTTGATATACCATGGATTTTACCCGTTTTTACCCATGGTATATGATTGCTTTTACTACTGTTATCTATGTTTTGGAGTCTATTAGGTATGTTTTCAGGTTCAGAGGCATTTTGGAGAAAAGTGATGTTTTAGGTGCCTTTTTGGAGCTTAAAGAAGAGTTCACCCGTGATCAAGACAAGAGGTCGACACCAAGAGTTACACATCGATCGATGCACACTCTGTGCCATCGATCGACACACATTAGCCGAAGGACGATACATCGAGACAATAATCGATCGATGTACACACTGTACTATCGATCGATACTGTCAGCAAGATAGCTGACAACAAACACCATTTAGCATCTAAGTAATAGATGGTCTAAATAATGCGAGAGCTGATGGATTCATTTAATAATTGTTGAGCTCTGACATATCATGCAAGCAACTTGTTAGCCTTTATAGTATTTATAATCTTGAATTTCTGAATACCTACCCTGAATCTAACTACTTTTCTTTATTGTTTTAAAACCAAATCCTTTCAACTGTGTAATTTTACCATTACTCAGAAAACCTGCAATTTACTTTTAAACCATTTTCAACCTAGCATAGTCACTAACATTGCATCTTATTTGTACACTAGCTCTCTGTGGATTTGATCCCTAAGTACTACAACTGAACCTCTTATTTGAGAGAGTAAAGTCACTCCTTACGGTAATTTGAGTGATATCAACCAGATACTCTGGAAGATCTTGCCTTATACTATCTCTGAAGGTGCATTTAGCTGGTTCTGTCAGCTGGAGCCAAGATCTCTAACCTGCTGGGAGGACATAAAAAACGCCTTCCTAGGAAAAAATTGCAGCGAAGCTGTAGATCCTCGACATAAAAGGCTTGATTACATGCTGGACAAGATAATTGAAGATCGGGATAAAGGAATAATGACTAGTATCAGTCAGATTTTTAATTTTGTATACAGCGAGTAGAATGGAGATTTTGAAACCCGACCACTCATGTCAAGAAGCCAGACATTCCAGTTCAACAGTGATGAGGGTACGCAGAGGGATGAACTGGACACGAAAAAGCTGGTTAACCATAATACGGTAGAGGATGATGAGCAAGATGAATCTAGTGATCTGAGCTCAGAATCGATCGACAATAGCACTTTAGAGTTGATCGATGACTTCACAACAGAAACGATCGACACGGACTTTTGTCATCGATCAAAACCTCCTGAAATCCCTGATGCTATTGTTGTTTTAGAGAGGGCGACCTTGAGCTGAATCCTGCATATATCTCTCTTTTGGGTGAAAATCTCTTTCTTGGTCTTCCTCATGAAGATCCCATTAACTATCTCGAATCATTGAAGATCTAGCATCGACCATTAAATGCAATGGAGTCTCTAAGGACTACTACTTCTGCAAATTATTCTCATACTCTCTTGATGGAGGAGCAGTATGTTGGTTCAGGATGTTGCCACCAGGATCTGTTACTACTTGGAATGACATCACAAATGCTTTCCTCAACAACTTCCTATGTGATGCTGCAGCAAATCTAGAGATTGAGATAAGATCTATGCTGGAATATATGGTAGAGGATGACGAACAACATGGACATGGAGAGCCGATCGAGCAGAAGAAGTTGAGACTAGTGATCAGACCTCAACATCGATCGACACACATTAGCCGAAGGGCGATACATCGAGACAATAATCGATCGATGTACACACTGTACTATCGATCGATACTGTCAGCAAGATAGCTGACCGCAAACACCATTTAGCATCTAAGTAATAGATGGTCTAAATAATCGCGAGCTGATGGATTCATTTAATAATTGTTGAGCTCGACATATCATGCAAGCAACTTGTTAGCCTTTATAGTATTTATAATCTTGAATTTCTGAATACCTACCCTGAATCTAACTACTTTTCTTTATTGCTTTAAAACCAAATCCTTTCAACTGAGTAATCTTACCATTACTCAGCAAACCTGCAATTTACTTTTAAACCATTTTCAACCTAGCATAGTCACTAAGATTGCATCTTATTTGTACACTAGCTCTCGTGGATTCGATCCTAAGTACTACAACTGAACCTCTTATTTGAGAGTAAAGTCACTCCTTAGGGTAATTTGAGTGATATCAACCAGATACTCGGAAGATCTTGCCTTATACTATCTCTGAAGGTGCATTTAGCTGGTTCTGTCAGCTGGAGCCAAGATCTCTAACCTGCTGGGAGGACATAAAAAACGCCTTCCTAGGAAAAAATTGCAGCGAAGCTGTAGATCCTCGACATAAAAGGCTTGATTACATGCTGGACAAGATAATTGAAGATCGGGATAAAGGAATAATGACTAGTATCAGTCAGATTTTTAATTTTGTATACAGCGAGTAGAATGGAGATTTTGAAACCCCGACCACTCATGTCAAGAAGCCAGACATTCCAGTTCAACAGGCAGATGAGGGTACGCAGAGGGATGAACTGGACACAGAAAAAGCTGGTTAACCATAATACGGTAGAGGATGATGAGCAAGATGAATCTAGTGATCTGAGCTCAGAATCGATCGACAATAGCACTTTAGAGTTGATCGATGACTTCACAACAGAAACGATCGACACGGACTTTTGTCATCGATCAAAACCTCCTGAAATCCCTGATGCTATTGTTGTTTTAGAGAGGGACGACCTTGAGCTGAATCCTGCATATATCTCTCTTTTGGGTGAAAATCTCTTTCTTGGTCTTCCTCATGAAGATCCCATTAACTATCTCGAATCATTCGAAGATCTAGCATCGACCATTAAATGCAATGGAGTCTCTAAGGACTACTACTTCTGCAAATTATTCTCATACTCTCTTGATGGAGGAGCAGTATGTTGGTTCAGGATGTTGCCACCAGGATCTGTTACTACTTGGAATGACATCACAAATGCTTTCCTCAACAACTTCCTATGTGATGCTGCAGCAAATCTAGAGATTGAGATAAGATCTATGCTGGAATATATGGTAGAGGATGACGAACAACATGGACATGGAGAGCCGATCAGAGCAGAAGAAGTTGAGACTAGTGATCAGACCTCAACATCGATCGACACCAGCACCTCAGCAACAATCGACACAGAATTTTGTCATCGATCGATACCTCTCGAAATCCCTGAAAGATCGAGTTGTCCTCAGGACGATGAAGACTCGACACAAAAGAGCACTGATGTATCAAGCTGTTACCTTGCCCTAGATGTAGACAAAGAGATCACCATAGAAGATTTCTTGGAGGTAGAAGAGTTCTTAGAGCTAGAGGGAGGACAACAACTTGGAGATTTGGATTCGAGTGAAGAAGTAACTATGGAAAACTTCTTGGATCAGAACTCGGAGCAGAAGCTTGATGACGAACGGAACGCTAATAGGAAAGGTCTGGAAACTTCGTCAAAGACAGGCATCAATCGACACCAACGTGATGAGATCGATCGACACCCACCTTACATAATCAATCGACAACAACCATATCTCGTCGATCAACCCCCACCCGATTACATCGATCGATACTCATGTTTGGATGAACTGCCAGGATACATAGCTGAGCTGGAACAAGTTGAGGAAAGGATGTATACATCTATGGCCTCACACCTTGCTGTACCGAACATCTAAGACCACCTATATGCGCAAAAGAAGCTGTTAGGATTTGCAAAAGAGTGAAACCTATATGCGCAAAAGATGCTGTTGGGATTCGCAAAAGAGTTTAGAGGATACATGATCCTGTGAAGATTATGCTTCCATGCGATGTATTTGAAGCTGAATCTCCTATCCCACCAGATAAAGGTGCGCATCTGAGTTCTTACATTGAGGTATTGGATGATCATCAGCACATAGAAGCTTCTCAAAGAGGGTTGAGATGTAGAGGTGAAGTCGACAAAGGGTCAACAGAGGCAGCATCGATCGACACAGACCAGATACCGTCGATCAACACAGACCAGATACCGTCGATCGACACCGGTGAGACACCATCGATCGACGCTGGACGCGTATCAGAGCAGAAGGAGTTCAATGTGAATGGAAATCTTTTTGATGGAGGCACCACCACGCGTTCAGGCAAGTCTGGGGGAAAGAAGAGGAAGAATTGGAAGAACAGAAAAAGGATCAAGGGAGATCCTCAGTTATCATTGATTCTTCACTTCTCGGATGGTATCAGGAAATCAAGAGTGTGCAGCAGATGCTTCTCAAAACCATTTGCAAAGCTTCGAGCACTCCTTATTGCTGAGATGATAGACAAAGGAGAAGAGTCTACGGAGGAGGCTTTCACACAAAAATGATAAAGCTTCAGAGATAAACATTGAGACTTGGTTTGGAGCAAGTTCTCATTCTCATCCGGACTGCATCAGATCTCCAGAAGTCAAGCTAATGACTGAAAATAAACGCTGAGTGGGACGCAACCCACTGTTAGGTTTGTTTTAAATTTGGTTTTATTTTTATTTATTCCTGATTCTTTGTTTTCTAATGATTCCAGGTTAAAAAAAAAAAGTGAACAGTACCCGAGGTTACTGTAGCTGCGTTACTGTAGTAGAAGCACCGAACGACACTGTAGCATTAACATCGATCGACACTATAGCAAAGTTACTCTAGCAATGTTACTGTAGTAGTGTTACTGTAGCAGAAACACTGTTTATCGGAAAAAAAGATCTTATTTTCTTTTAGTACTTCTTATTTTTCTTGTTTCATTTCTATTAGGTAAAATGAAAAAATCCAACGAAGACAGTTTGCACAAGAATCGACGATGGCTAGCTAGCATCGATCGACAAAGCATCAGGAGTATCGATCGCCACTAAACTGTGTTTGTCGACACTCATATCAAAAGCAGGTATACCGTTTTTTCTTGTTAAATATTGTCCTTATGATTTATTTTCCCACCAATCTTAGATTGAATAACACTGGTGACAGTGTTGTTTAAATCTGGGGGAGGTTGTACTGATATTGTGTTATAGTTAGTGAAAAAAAAAACAGATCGGCAGGTAGACGATTGCTCAGCACATCGACCGATGAGACCAGCTCGATATCGTTCGACAGCACTTCAGCAACAACAATCTATTATCACTTCATTGTGTCGATCGACACTGACATCATCGGTCAGGTATATCGATTCTACTTGTTACATTGAGTACTTATGATTTATGTTCTCACCATAACTCCGACTTGATTTACACTGGGGACATTGTATAATTTAAGTCTGTGGGGATGTTTATTGATATTGGTATATTGTGAGTCTTAAAAAATGTTTTTCAAAAGTTTTTATTGAGTCAAGAAGGGGATGATGAACTTTTTCAATTTTTACTTGTTATCTAACCACTCTCTAGCACCATTCTTAGATTTCCTGACTACATAGTGTACTAGAGATACCAAAGTGGATCACCTGTCAACTATGACCACACTTGCTGAGAGTGTTTGAAGGAACCAAAGCTGACCTCCAACCTAATTTGACTATTACTGCTTGTCTTGGGGCTTGGTATACATTGGAACGGGTTCCTCCTGCAAGTCAGGAAGGTAAAAGTCTGTGTGTTTCTGGTTCCCTTCTCTCTCTCTTTTCAAGCACCCTAGATAAAAAAGATTGAGATGATTTCCTGGAAGATGCAGAGGGGTAGGAGTGTCTCATGTGCCCCCAGTATTCTAATTCAGAAGGGAAAGATCACACACTGTGGAAACGAGGGGTAAGAGTGTCTCCTGTGACTCTATTATTCGCTACACTTTGTCAAAATAAGACATACAAAAGTAGAAAAGTCAATAAGATAAACAAGATGGACTGTATCAGCATCAATGTTCATTGGAATTGAAACTATAAGGATACAGAGCAGAGAGAAAGAGGGAAGAAAGGGATCAGAGAAGACTATGTGTGTGTTCAGAAACTTGCTTGAGTAAGAACCGATGTGTCCCTTGATTGATACTCCCAAGGAAAAATCTACATTTTTATTTATGCAAAGAAATGAGGTTAGTAGAGGGGTTAGTCAAACAGGTTTGGCTAAGTTACTGGCTAGATGAATTTGGTTGCTAAGCTAGGATAGGGTATATAAAATACCTCTGAAGTTGAAATTGATTTGATGTGGCTTGCAACATTGTAGTGGTAATGATAGTGAGTTTAAAATTGTGTGAGTCCATGCTGTTTTCAAACCTCTTTCAGAGAGACTGTCTGTTTGTTTTGCTTGAGGACAAGCAAAAGGGTAAGTCTGGGGGAGTTGATATACCATGGATTTGACCCACTTTTACCCATGGTATATGAGTTTTTTAAGATATATATATATATTTTGGAGTCAATTTAGTTTATTTACAGGTTTAGATATGTTTTGGAGAAATATGGTTATTTTGATGTCTTTTGGAGTTCTTCGAAGTGCACAACTGCACAGACGCGTCAGATGTTTAGCTATGGATGGAGACTTTATTACCGTTAGATTGAGCCCATATTTTTACACAAGATAGAACTTTGAGTTAGCTTTCCAATTCCACCAGTTTGGGGTCAATCAGCATCCTGTAGCAGAAGTTATGCCCGTTTTACTGAAGAGTGGCCAGTCTGCCTCGCGAGAGGAAGCTGTCGAGGAGAGCAACGTGTGTCGATCGATGCAGCACTCTTTACATCAATTGACAGGAATTCCATAATGTGGGCCGAGTATAATTTATGACCGACTAAGGCCCAGAAATAACCACAAATTACCAATATGCCCCTGCACGACCTCAAATCCTATTTATGCTATTTCTAAGCCATTGTTGACGGCTACACTTTCTAAGTTTTATTCTATTGGTTGTTTTTAGTTAGGAGAGAAGGTAGGAAGTCCTATAAGAGTCCGTCTGGAACTCCTTTGGTTTCTTTATTGCTTTTATCTATTTTATATCTATTCATGTATGATTTATGTGACAAACTTCATGCTTGAATAGTCCACCTGTTAGGTTTAGGGTTCAAATAGGTTAAAGAGATTAGCCCAAATATATGATTTCTAAGTTGTGATATTCCTCGATAGATTGTTCTTAATGCTTTGTTCTAGAGTAATTAACTAGAATATTGAACTTAGGAACTTGTATGTTTGAGCATCCTTGAATAATACTGTCATGATCTATCTATTGAGCTAAGATTGCTAGAGTAAGGTGATTTTCTGATCTAGGAGCCTTAGTGGGCATTATTCAACCCGCGCATAAATTTTAACTAGAGCGCGTCGATCGATATCCGTACTGAACAATTGATCGACGGAGTGAAAGGTGTATCGATCGATATCCCTCCAGGATCATCGATCGACACTGCTATTGATCAAACACGCTTGTTTTGGTCATTAGATCTAGTTAATAGACTCGTCCAGAAACGCGAGAGCTGATTGACGTGTTGTTAAGTAGTTGTGATCTTTAATATCATGCATGCAACTGTTAGGCATCTGTAAGATTATAATCTCTGATTACCTGAATAGAAACCCTAAATCTAGCAACCATCCTTCCATCAAACAACTCTCGGTTACATAAAAACAACTATCTTTTTCGCCCCTGCAATTTACTATATTTATTGCTTTATAATTTATTTACTGTTTTAGTACATATTAGCCTAGTTTAATTATATAACTATTAGATCTAATTGGTTCCCTGGCTCCTTGTGGATTCGATCTCTAAGTACTACAACTGAACCTCTTATTTGAGAGAGTAAAGTCACTCTTTAAGGTAATTTAAGTGATATCAGGTTTTCTATGCAAATAAGTATGCAATGCAATGCATGAGACTCATGACAAATAGACAAAACATAAAACAATTTGAGATTGTAGATTCTCCCCCAAACTTACTTCACACAATCCCTTGTGTGAGAGTAAGCTCAACGAAGAGATCTAAGGGAAAGAAATAAACATGATAACCAGATATGTACAAGGTTGGAGTGACACTAGCTTGGAGCTGTTGGCTGAATTGGGTGGTAGAAGACCCCTGGCCTCAGATTTGCTCCACCTGGAGAGATAGGCTGATGCGGAGAGGTGAAGGCTGAATGTATCTAAGCTCTTTACCCATGTAGTGAAGACCTTCTTGCTAAACCGAATCACCATGATCATACTCATCATAGAACCAACACCTAAACTCATTCATCATAATCTCCTCAAAGGGTACCTTACTTGGATCATCAACAATGAGTTCTTTAGTAGAGAGCATATCAAAATGGTAGTCAAACGGTTTGTCCATAGGAGAGTCTTCTTGTTGCACCTCTTTGGGAGATTCGTCACTATGAATCATTTGATTCTCCTTAGACTGTTCATCTCTTGTTCCTTTATTGGAAGTAAGATTCACATGCATTTCCTCTGTGGTAGAGAACTCATCCATAACCAATGAGATTTCTCTTGTCTCCTCTATGCATTCAACAACCAAACCATCATCACATAGATCTTCAAAGACTCTTCCAACCAAGCTTACTTCTTCATCCTTGCTCTTTGTTGAATAACCAATGAATGCAATTGGTTCAACTTGCTCTTCATATCTTATCACAAGATTCTCATCTACCAAGCATCAAAGGACTAATTCAAGCTCATGTATAGAGTTTTCAGCTTCTTGTTGAAATTCATCCTTGATTTGAACATCCTCTTCAACATAGAGGAGATGGTATGTTCTTCACAAGTGTTGGTGTTGTAAAGGGGGGTGATGCTTTCTTTTTGATCTTCAATCATGTAAGAGATTTTGTTGTTGAAGACTCCACATGTGTTATAACTCCATCCAACCTTGAGATAAGAGCCTTGCCAATAACATCTATCTTGTTAGAGAGAGAACCAAGTTGCCTTTCAATCTCAATCCTTCCCCTTTTTTGATTCTCCAACAACTTCTCAAGCATGTTGGTGATGTTTTCTTCATTTGAGGCTTGAGAGAATGTAGCTTCTTGTTCTTCATACTCTATATCCCAAAGTCGGTATCTCTCACCATATCCATAATGGTCTCCATGACCAAATTCTCCATTTGGTTGGTACTCCAATGAGGTGGTTGGTTCATAAGCTCTTTCACAGGAAGTGGAGCTTCTAGATATCATCCTTTCTTGACTCTCCAAGATAGAATTGAACATTTATTCCAAGTCAAGAGACATGATCTTCTTCTCTTGTGAATGTACCTTGCAAAAGAACATTCACTTGAAAAGGGAATTAGTAACCAAAGAAAGCAAAATAAATCATAAGAAAATAAAGCTAAGAGTTTGATTGGAAGAACATTAGCATAAGCATTATGCTCGTGATTATCCAATCAACATTTATCACAAAAACATTTACAAGAGCATTTACAAGATACAAATGCTCTCCAAATGCTTTATACTCAATGCTCTCATATGGAGCTTTTGGTAGACCATTTGCAGTTAGAATATATAAAAATTTAAAAATAATTATATATAATTAATATATTTTATTTAATAATTTAAAATTTATGTTCATAATAAAAAAAATAAATTTATATTTTAAAAATAAAAGTTGTGATTAATTATTATAACTTTTTAAAATGAACAATATTTCACATTAAATATAATATAACTTATATAATTACACATATCATTCATTATTTTTAATAAAAGAATAAAATAATTTATATTTATATATTATATATTAGAAATTAATATCCATATTATTTATAAAAAATAATATATATGTCATATATTAATTTTCTGCTAATATTATATAAATCATTTACTGCTCTACCAATAGATAAGTAATGATAATTTATATATAAATTATATATAATTATTTTATTTTATTTAATTATATCAAATTTATTTTTATATCCAACAATAAATTTATATTTTAAAATAATATTTACATTTATTTTTTTTAAATAATATTTTACATTTAAAATGTAATTTAATTTTATAATTAAGATTCGTTATTTTTAATAAAAAAAATATTATTAATATTTATCATAATTTAATATATATATTATTTTAAAATAAATATATTATATAATAACTTTTACGATCATTTTAAAATTGTATACTACTACTGCTCTACCAATCACTTTATTAAATTTTTTAATGAGAGCATACATCTTCTACAACATACTGCTTCTACAGCATACTGCTTCTACAACATACTGCTACTGCTTCTTCATCTGCTGTACCAATCGAGGCCTAAGTCTCAATAAAATTTGAAATCCTAATGATAAATCTACTAGTTCCCTGAAAACAGCGCCAAATTGATTAGCTGCTTTTACACAGGTCAATTAACCTAATGTGCCAACAATACAACAACCGAATGGTATGTCACTGTAGCATTCTAGGATCGTATCTACAGAGAACTATAGATTTATACACCAAGAATACACAAACTTTCCTAATTTAAGGAAACAAGAGATATGGATAACTGTAACAAGCTAATATCCTAGAAATATAAACAAGGTGATCTCAAATCCAATCAATGAACAAACACAAGAATTAAACTTTCAATCAAATGCTAAGGTAGGATCCATGGGGTTAAGGTAATTGATCTAAGGTAATTTCTAAGACAATGTATTAAGGCTAATCAATCACAAGTTTCTATAGGTCGAGATCTCATTCAATGTAGATTAACCCACTCTCGTGGCAATAACCCCTATGCTAATAATGCATCAAACATCAATTGTCGTTGGCCTAATGCAATCTAGCATGCATTTATCACAAGTCTACTAATCATCTAGCAATCCTAATATCAAATCCCTTTTGTTATTCAAGCATTTTAACAAACACCTTTCGGGCATAAAATAGTTTAAGATCTAGATGAGATTTATCAAGTTTAATCTAGAATTTAGAGCACTTATCAAGCATAGAAACTTGTAGATCTACATTCTATCAGTCATTTCCTTATGCCTAGACACAATAATAAACAAGTTCTTTCTCAAGATACAAACTCTTTTGCAATAATCACCCAATACATCAAATCTCTTGGAGTGTAATGACTAAAGCAAACATGGAGAACAAGTCTAATAGCAATCCTAGCTCCTTTAGCAACAAATCTCTTTGGTAAAGCAAGCTAAAAGCATTGAAGAGTTGGTTCAGACATTTCATCGAACACCTCTCGGGTGTGAAAGCCTAGAGATCTATTTTAGTACGATCAAGACTAAAATAGCATTGAGAACCCTCAACAAGCAAAGAAAAGATAGATCTAGCACCTATCACCTTAGATCTTCAATCAATCACCCTAGATCTACCTAACCCATGGATCCAAATATGAGATTCAAGGCTAATCATGTTTGTGAGAAGGAGAAACAAGATATAAGATGAAGAACTTCCTTAGATTGATGAAAAGATTCAAGCTTTATAAAATGAGGTAAAGTGTTTCTAGAGAGAAAAAGAGACAAGACCCAACTTTGGGATACAAGAGTATTTATATGTCCTTGGAAAATGCTAAAAAGCACAAGTGAAAAGACTAAAATGGTCTTGGAAGCACTTAAAAATCGACCAAAACAAGGAAAAAGCGCCCTGGGTAGGGTCCTGGTCGAGACCCGCGCATTTCTACCCGCGCAGGTCATCCTGGGTCGTCTGCTGCTGGTCGCCCTACCACGACCTTTACCCAAGAGGTCGCCAACTCGCTCAAGACGGGTCGTCCTACCCGCGACCTTTCACCCGCGCTCGAACAAGGTTGATACGCCTCTAGTTAATTGATCATAACTCCTCCAATATAACTCCAAATGACTTGAAACCACTAACGTTGGAAAGCTAACTCAATTTCCTATGTCTTCCTAGAATATTAGAAACAGAAGAAATCTTTAAGGCCTCCGTCTATGTTCATCTTTCACTCCTTTTTGGATCACAATGCTCCCAAACACCTCCAATCACTCCAAGGCACACTCCAACACCTAATAAGGACAATGCAAGCAATATGGACTCTAAACAGGCCTAATTCCTAATCTACGCGATCATAATGCACAAGATATGAAGGCTAAAAACATGTAAATGTGCAAGATTTCAGCAAGCCGCGCTGAGCCATTTCTGAAATTGGGCCAAAAGGTAACCAGTCAAGATAAGCATGATCGAGATGAGAGACCCTCTCAAAGACCAGCCGGGATTCCGGGAACAGGAACCGGGGCAAATATCAGTACCGCTCAACTGAGAAGGCAGAAGGAATGGCAGTGTCCACGTGGCCTGACATCTCCCACCTCAACATATCGAGGCCGGAACTGATCAATGTTCTGAGGCAGATGGGCCAACAGATCAAGTGGCCTCAGAAGATGAAAGCGCCCGACTCCTTCCGGAACCCTGACCTTTGGTGCAACTTCCATAGTGAGCACGGTCAAAAAATGGAGGACTGCATCGCGCTGAAGATTAAGGTCAACGAGCTACTCAAGAAGGGACATCTCCGGGAATTCCTCTCGGACAGGACTAAAAACCATCTTAGCAAGGGAACTTTTGGATGGCCCACTGAAGCTGTCCCAGTCTCGCAACCTCGGGAGGATCAAATGATCCACGTCATATCCGGAGGCTCGGAGATAAGCGGTATAAGCCATGCAGCCGCCAGGAAGAGTACCCGGAACGCCAAGCACGGCCTAGCGACTGCAAAACCTAAGCGTCTGCTCCTGGGAACATATGAAATAAGTTTCCCGGCCAAGGAGCAGGAGAAGGTCCTAGCCCCACATCATGACGCCCTGGTCATATCGCTCACTGTAGCAAACTGTCTTGTGAAGAAGCTGCTGGTAGACAACGGGAGCTCGAGAAACATCATATTCCAGGCCGCTTACCAAGACCTGGGGCTGGAAGAATGTGCCCTAACACGAAAAGTAACCCCACTCGTGGGATTCAGTGGAGAGGTCAAGCAGACCACTGAAGAAGTCACTCTCCCGGTGTACATCAAAGGAATCAACATGTCGACCAAGTTCCTGGTAGTCGACTGCCTGTCATCCTACAACATGATTCTTAGACGACCCTGGATCCACGACATGGAAGCCGTCCCATCAACGCTGAACCAGATGGTGAAATTCCCCACACCATGGGGCATAAGAACAGTCAGGGTTGACCAAGAGAACTCCCGGTCCTATTATCAGACTACCCTAGAGGAAAAGACCAAGGTCTTAGAGTAATTAAAGAGTAAGCCTCCGACTCGGCATACTGAAGAGCCGAAGGTTGAAGAAATGGACAAGGTGCAATTGATTGAAGGGGACCAGACCCGATGCCTTAAGGTAGGCTCTAAGTTATCCGAAGGACTAAGAAGGAGGTTAATAGACTTCCTCAGGTTCAACCCCGACTGTTTCGTCCGGTCCCACGTCGACATGCCCGGGATTGACCCGGAAGTCATCATGCACAAGTTGCAAGTAGACCCTCATCATCAGCCAGTCAGGTAGAAACGGACGAAGTTCGCTCCCGAAAGGGAAGCGATCATCAACGAGGAGGTCAAGAACCTGCTCGACGCAGGATTCATCCGCGAAGTACAGTACCCGGAGTGGCTAGCCAACGGGGTGGTGGTTAAGAAAAAGAACGGAAAATGGAGAGTCTGTATAAACTTCACAGACCTCAACAAGTCATGTCTAAAGGACCCCTTTCCTCTACCTCACATCGACAAACTTGTCGACGACACAGCCGGGCACCAGCTAATGAGTTTCATGGATGCATTCTCCGGCTACAATTAGATACTAATGCATCCAGACGACCAGGAAAAGACATCTTTCATAACCTCTAGGGATATCTTTTGCTACAAGATCATGCCTTTCGGCCTAAAGAACGCCAGATCTACCTATCAGAGGCTGGTGAATATGATGTTTGCGGATCAAATTTGGCAGACCATGGAGGTCTATATTGACGACATGCTGGTAAAAACCCTGGAAGATCATATCTCACATCTGCAGCAAGCTTTCTTTACCCAGCGGATGTATAGCATGAAACTCAACCCAGCTAAATGCACATTCGAAATAAGTTCCGGAAAGTTCCTAGGATATATCAAGACCCACCGGGGCATCGAAGCTAATACAAAACAGATACGGGCCATCCAGTCCATTCCCTCCCACAGGAACGTCAAAGAAGTCGAAAGGCTAACGGGTAGAATGGCAGCCTAAAGCAGGTTCATCTCCAAGCTTTCTGACAAATCTCATGCCTTCTTCGATACTCTAAAGAACCCAAAAGACTTCCAATGGATGGAGAAGTGTGAATCCGCCCTGCACGAACTCAAGGCATATCTCACTACTCCTCCTCTCCTGTCAAAATCCTTGGCAAGCGAGGTATTACTGTTGTAACTTGCAGTCTCTTAACTTGCCGTGAGTGCCGTCCTGGTCTACTACGTGAGAAGAGCTCTCTTGGATGCAGAGACTCGCTACAGCCACCTCGGGAAGCTAGCTCTAGCCCTGATGATCGCTGCCACAAAACGAGGCCGTACTTTCAAGCTCATCCGGTCGTAGTTGTCACCTCTTTCCCCATCAAGCTGGTCCTTCATAAGCCTGAAGTCTCAGGACGCCTGGCTTAATGGGTGGTAGAGCTGGGGGCGTATGATGTAATATTTTGGCCGGCTACCGCTATAAAATCACAGGTCCTAGATGATTTTGTAGCTGAATTCTCGCCTACCTTTCTCCCGGCTCTGGAGCAAGAGGCACGCCTCCAAAGCAAGACGATGGATGAAGGAGAATGGACCCTGTACGTCGACGGGTCCAGTAACATCCGGGGAGCCGGAGTCGGGATAGTACTCACCTCACCAACAGGGAATATGGCATCGGCGCTGTAAGGTGAAATTTAAAGCAACCAACAACGAAAGCGAATACAAGGGCCTAATTGCGGGATTGACACTCGCCCACCAGATGGGCGCAGAGAATATCCAGGTCTCCAGCGATTCCCAGTTGATAATCAACCAGGTGAAAGGAGAATACCAGGGAAGGATGATATCTTGCATATTTACATGTTTTTAGCAATCATATCTTGTGCATTTTGATCATATAGATTAAGCATTAGGCATCTTTAGGTCCATATTGCATTCATAAGTCTATATCAGGTGTTTGAGTGTGCTAAGGAGTGATTTGAGGTGTTTGGGAGCTTTAAAACCCAAAAAGAAGTTAAGAATGAAGTGTGGCCAAGACAAGACAAAGCAAAAGTGAAGCTGGTCGAGTCCCCATTCGGGTTGGTACGTTGGAGGGGCCGCACGGGTTCTGGACGAGAGAAGATCGAGGGACATATCCGGTCCCAACCACCCGGGGTAAGCCACCCGCACGGGTTCACATACCCAACCTACCCACCCGGGTTGGTCGAGTTTCCTTCTTCCCGGGTACCAGCTCGCCCTGGTCGAATTCCATCATATTTTAAGGGCTTTTTGGTCATTTTCTTTGTTATTTTAAGGGCTTCCTTGCCTAGTATAAATACTCTTTGTATCCCAAAGTTCGGAAAAACTCTTTTTCTCTTAAGATCACATTTGGATCTTGAAGAAAGTTTGGATCTTGAATTCTTTTTCATCTTAATTCTCTTGTGTTTGCTGGATTATCTTGATCACTAATCATGTTTAGCATTGAATCATCCATGGTTATAGGGTTATCCATGTCTATTAGTGAGTAGACCTATCTTGGATTCATGGGTTAGGGAGACTAAGGGTGATTAGGTGTAGATCTAAGGTGTTTTAGTGTAAATCTATCATGTTCCTTGCTAGTAGAGTGCTTTTAATGCTATTTTAGAGTTGGCCTCTCTAAAGTTGAGCTCTATGCATTTCATGCCTGAAATGTGTTTGATGAAATGCCTGAACCAACTATCCTAAGCTTTTAACATTCTTTACCAAAGAGATTTGTTGTTAAAGGTGTTAATATGGCTATTAGACTTGATATTAATGATTGCTTAAATAATATTCAACCAAAGAGATTTGATGCTTGAGTTATCTTTGTGAATGAGCATTCATCTAGAGATAGAGCTTGTTTAGTATTGTGTTCTAGGCCTAAGGTTGATAGATTGATTGTATTGCTGCCACCTTTAGATTGAAACTTGATCACCCAAGGTCAATTCCCTTGTCCCATGAGTACTCTTCCTTCATATTGAAAGAAAGTTCACTCCTTTATTGCCTTTTTAGTATTGTCTTACTTTACAATCATCTTCACTCAATGGTTGCACTTAGATTAAGCATAGACTTGCATTCCCTTTGCATTGAACTCTCTTAGAATTGGTTCTACAATCTCTTATACTACAACATTTGATTAGGATCCTTGAAAACTCCAAACATAAAAAGACGAAAACATGATCCGATACCTAGCGATCGCTCAGCGCCTCCTCAAAAAATTCAGAAGCTATAAGCTTACGCAGATCCCTAGGGAATGGAATTTGCAACCCGACGCTCTGGAAAATCTAGGGTCCGCCTTCGATACCCAAAGCCATATGAGCATCCCCTTGCTGGTTCTCCAATGGCCAGCCACCCTGGAAGAGTCACCGTCTGAAGCAATATCCACAATCAAAGAAAGAGAAACATGGATGACTCCTATAGTTCGGTACCTAGAAAACGATATCCTCCCACAGGACCGTAACGAAAGCAGAAGGATCAAGAAAAATACGGCAAGGTATTGCATCTCCCAAGGAGTACTATACTGGAGATCCTTGTCTAGACCATATCTATGGTTTGTAATACCTCGAGAAGTTTCTAGGATCCTCGTGGAACTACACGAAGGAGACTGAGGATCCCACTCAAGCGGTAAAAGCCTAGTACTAAGGGCCAAGAGAGCAGGTTACTACTGGCCAACAATGACTGAGGATGCCAACAGGCCAGCCAAATACCGCGCCGAGTGCCAAAGACACGCACCGGTGTCCAAAATCCCTCCGGAAAACCTCAAATCCATAAGTTCCCTCTGGCCTTTCAGGAAGTAGGGCATGGATATAGTGGGAAAAATCCCAACTGCGCCGGGGCAAAGGTTTTCCTCCTGGTAGTAACTGACTATTTCTCCAAATGGGTCAAAGCAGAAGCACTCAGCCAGATAACTGATCTCCAGATCAGAAAGTTCTTGTAGACGAACGTGATCACGCTCTGTGGTGTCCCACAAAATATTGTCACCGACAACGGGCCACAGTTCACCAGTCACAACTTTACCTTCGCCACACCCAGACATCCTCAATCCAACGAAAAAGCCGAGTCCACACAAAACCTTAGTCAACATGCTAAAAAAACGCTTGGAGAGTTCTCATGGGAAGTGGGCCGAGCAACCACAAGGGGTCCTCTGGGCCTATAGGACTACTCCCAAGTCAGCGACACAAGAAACTCCCTATTCGCTAGTCTACAGGACAGAGGCTATAGTTCCCACAGAGATGCACGTAAGACAACCGTCTCCGGGTCCATCTCACATGAAGAGAATGACGAGCTGATGTCTCTAAGTCTCGACCTGCTCATCGAAAATAGAGAAGCTGCTCGACTTAGAAAATTGTCCTACCAGAAAGACGTCGCCCGAAGCTGCAACAAGAAAGTCAGGACCAGGACCTTCCAGCAAGGGGATTGGGTTCTACGACGAGTAGCAGACAACACCACAGAAAAGCAGCAGGGAAACTCGCCCTTGAGTGGGAAGGACCCTACAAGATAATCGAGGTGCGGGGAGCAAGAGCATACAGGCTCCAAGACAGCAAAGGTAAAATACAACCCAACTGCTGGAATGCCCAGTATCTCAAAGCTTATCATTTTTAATACGATCTCCGGATCCCTATATATATTGCTTACTATATACTATTTAAGCATTGTGGTTTTCTACTCCTATGTATGCTGCACGTCTACGGACAAGGCTTATATAATAAAATTGTTCCGACTATAAGAGTAGTAGAAAAGCCACCATAATTAAAGGGGCATACGAGCTGGATCAGGTCTCAAGAGACTTCTGATCCTGGCCAACCCTTACCAAACGTGGTACATCCACAAAACACAAACGGGTATGAGACTTAAGGCAGGAATGGGTCTGCGCAAACCTGAGTATGCTGTCAAAAATACCTGGAACCCCGGTATAGGCCTAGAGCCATAGATATATCGGGGGCCCCAAAAGTACGAAATGTGAAAAGTACCGGTATTAAAACGCCACGTGCTACATAATACAGGAGACACAAAGTACAAAAATTGAAAAAGTACTGTGACATACATGGAGTAATAAGTGCAAAAGTCCGGGAGCACAATAAAATCTCTGCTTATCCAGACGTGGAAACCAGCAAAGCCTGGTGACTAGATCACTACTCCAGGTAGATCCACACCAGCAGCCCCTAAGTCTGTTAGTGGTTTCCTGCAGAAGCAGCATGCAGCATTAGGAACTCGATAGTGGCCAGCTTCCGAGCGGCAGAATGCGAGTTCCGAACAGGTACCGGGAGCAGTCTTGCCTAGGAAGATGGAGTACGGTCCCTGCAAAACTAAATTCCGGGTTTACGAATACTGGGCACGAAACAATCTGAGGGTTACTAACAATAAAACCCCCGGGTTACTTCAAAAGAACCTACAGGTTCCTATTTGACCTACTGATCCTAAAACGGTGTCAGGAACTAGAACCTACGGGTTCCTATTTGACCTACGTGTCCAAATACAGTCGCAGGACCTTGAACCAACGGGTTCCTATCCGACCTATGGGTCCTAAAACGATCTCAGGGTCTGACGGGAACTTACCAGTTCACAGACAACCCTACAGGTCCTAAAAAGGTCTCCAGACCCAGAAACTATGGGTTCCACTTGGTCTCCGGATCCCATAAGATCTCAGAATCAAAAAAGAAAAAAAACTCAGAGTTCTCATGTGACCTCCGGGTCCCAGAATGATCTCAGGATCAGACAAGAACCTACGAGTTCACAGATGACCTACGGGTCCTAAAACGGTCTCAGGATGTGGAACCTGCAAGCTCCTACGTGACCTCCGGGTCCCATATATTAGAAAGAACCTACGGGTTCCCATTAGACCTACGGGTCTTTAGAAGTTCTTAGGATCTAAAAACCTATGGATTCCATACAATTCCAGAATCTAAATGGAGAATCTACGGGTTCCACGCGACCTCCGGGTCCTAAACGATCTCAGGATCTCAAAACAAACCTACGGGTTCCCAAGTTGTTGTACGGCCTCAGGATAAAAGGGTAATCTCCGGGTTGTAAGCCTGTCCTTTTTAGACCCCCGGGTTCTAAAGATCATCTTACAGCTTCTATAACATCCGAGTCTGGGTCAACCCTTAGAGGCTAGAAGCGCTTTCTGAATCCTGATGATGTTTACAAAGTCCCAGTCCGGACCAACCGCAGAATCCCAGCAAGTAAGCCTAAGGGCCGAACAAGATAAGAATCGATATCTCCAAGTTTCAAGGCCATAAATAGCCCCCCACGAAAGGAAAAAGAAGTCTACCCAAGAATAAAGAAGTTTATTTGATGGAAAAAAGAGTCTACGGCGCAGGATGGTTCAAGAAAAAGAATGCATTAAAAGGATAAAGCCGCAGAAAGCCATTGTTTCAAAACCAAAAGAGTACAAAGGATTCATCAGTCAAGTAAAGATTCAGCGAACACCAAAAAGAGGTAAAACAGAGTCATTCAAGGCAGTGGCCTCTCTGAAAATCAAGATCCAAAAACAGACCTCGGGGTACCAGCCCGGGCGGATCCTCTTAGATGCCGGTCGTTACATCCGAATAGAAGCAGATAGCGGCGATACTCCTCCGCTGGATTGATGTCTTGCATATTTTCATTGTTTTAGCTTTCTATTTTGTGCATTTTATCCCTTCTAGATTAGACATTAGGCATATATAGGTTCATTTTGCATTCATAAGTCTTTATCAGGTCTTGGAGTGTACTTTGGAGAATTTGAAGGTGTTTGGGGGTACTTTATTACAAAAAGGAAGGGTGAAAGATAGACATGGACGATGGCTTTAAAGAAGTCTTTCTGTGCTAAGATTTGGTGGGAACATGGCATTTTTAGTTAGCTTTCCATTGGGAGTGGTTTCAAACCATTTGAAGCCATATTGGAGGAGTTATGATTATTTGAGTGAAGGCATGTCAGTACACCCGGGTCAGCACACTCGGCTTGACCAACCCGCACGGAACGAAGGGATGATGCTGGATGATGAAGCACCCGGACGGACGTACGCGACCTCGATAGCCCGCACGGCCTGACCGCAGGAACAGACAGCACGTACGCGGCTTGGAGCACCCGGATGAAGCTACCAGCGTCGCGGCCTACCCGGCGTCCACACCGAGGAAGACGACCGCGACGCTCCGACAATGGAGAACGCCAGGATCAGGACGCGCCGATCACACCCGACCTCCTTCGCCCGCGTACCACTCCACTCAACCCCAGTACATTCGAGCAGGGCGACACCCGGCCTTGGCACGCTGCCTGAAGCACCCGCGACGGCCTGCACACCGACTGGAAGGACGCTGCCTGAAGCACCCGCGGCCTGCACACCGACTGGAAGGACGCTGCCTGAAGCACCCGCGGCCTGCTTGCTGCTGGACACGGACAGTACGCGGCCTAGAGAACCCGGGGAGGACAACCCGAGCAGTCGGACGAGCCGGACGAGAATCCTCATACGTGGGTGGCCATACCCGGCCTGATGGAAGCCTATCCGACCAGAGTATCCGAGCTTCTTCCTTTTGGAGCATTTTGATTGGCTTAGACCATTAATCTTCCAAGGGCTGTTTAGTCATTTTACTTTTATGTGTTTAGGGCTTTTAAGCCTACTATAAATACTCTCATTAACCCAAGTTTGGGACTTATGTTATTTATGATCTAAGAACAAAAACCTTTTGAGAAAAGCTTCATCTTTGATTTATTATCTCATCTCATCTTGTGTTCTTGATTGTTTATTTCATCTCCTTTCTTTCTCTATATGTTTAAGCTTGAATCTCTCATGGGTTTAAGAGTAAGCATGTGGATTAGTGAGTAGATCCATCTTAGATCCATGGGTTAGGGTGATGGAGAATGATTAAGTGTAGATCCAAGGTGTTTAGTGTTAGATCTATCATTTCCTTGCATTGATTTGGTGTTCTTAAAGCTATATTTGAGTTGGCCTCTCAAAGATAGAGTCATAGGCATTTCATGCCCGAAAGGTGTTCTATGAAATGCCTGAACCAACTCATCTATGCTTTTAGCTTTCTTTGCCTAAGAGATTAGTTGTCAAAGAAGCTAGGATTGCTATTAGACTCGTTCTCCATGTTTTCTTTGATCATTGCAGCCAAAGAGATTTGGTGTACTTGGGTGTTCATTGCAAAAGAGCATCCATCTAGAGATAGAGCTTGCTTAGTTTTGTTGTCTAGGCATAAGGAATTAGATTGATTGATAAAGTTAGCATCTTGGATTGAATCTTAATCATTTGATATCAAGTCCCTACACCCATAGGTCTCATTCTCCTCATAAGAAAGAAAGTTTTACTTTTTGTTGCACTTTACTTATTGTCTTAGTTTAATCATCAACCTCTTTAATGATTGCATTTAGATTAAGCATAGACTTGCATTCCCTCTGTTTCATGGTCACTTAGGACTGGTTCGACAATCTTATATACTACTTCATTTGATTAGAACCTTAGAAAAGTTCTTTCATCAAATTGGCGCCGTTGCCAAATTCTAAGTTGATTGTGACATTGATTCTCCTTTTGCATCTTCCTTTGATTTTCAGGTGTATGAACACAAGAAGCAGGGGTGCAACTAACCTGGTTCCCACTGTTGAAGAGATAGCTACACTTGAGAGGGAAATAGCAAGAAGGAGAAGAGAAGAAGAGCAACAGGCTCACATTCAAAGGTTGGGGTTTGAGATGGATGATCACCAGCATCAACCCCAAGATGGCAATGGTCAGGAGCTGACAACCTTAGACCACAGCCAGCAACAACAACACCCACAGCGCCAGCAACAACAACACCCACAGCGGCCAGCTAGAGCCATTGTCACATATGACCGTCCTCACATTCATGGCAACAGAACGGGCATCCGCGCACCAGCTGTGGAAGCTAACAACTTTGAGATCAAGTCAGGCTTGTTGAGTGTGATTGAGAACAACAAGTACCATGGCTTGGATGTAGAAGACCCATTTGATCACTTGGACAAGTTTGGTAGCTATTGTGGCTTGTCCAAGACCAATGGTGTGTCAGAAGATGCCTTCAAGCTCAAGTTGTTTCCATTCTCTCTAGGAGACAAGGCACGCCAATGGGAGAAATCTCTACCTAGTGACTCCATCACTACTTGGGATGATTGTAAGAAGGCCTTCTTGGAGAAATTCTTCTCCACATCAAGGACAGCCAAGCTGAGGAATGAGATCTCTAGTTTGCAGCAGAAGAACTTGGAAAGCTTTAGTGAAGCATGGGAAAGGTTCAAGGGGTATAAAGCTAAGTGCCCACACCATGGCTTCTCAAAGGAGAGTTTGCTGAGCACATTCTATAGAGGTGCCCCTCCTGAGTTTAGAGCAAGATTGGATACAGCAAGCAATGGTTTCTTCCTGGGCAGGTCTGAAGAAGATGCTGAGGAGCTGGTGGACAACATGGTGAAGAGTGATTCAGTTTACAGTGGAGAACATGACAAAGCTGATAGAACAACCAGAGTTGATGATAACCAGACCAAGAAGGAAATCAAATCCTTGCAAGAGAAGATAGACTTGCTGATTGCTAACCAAGCCATACAAGAGCAGGTCAACTTTGTGGGTGGTCCAAGTCAGGAAAATCCTCCTAAGGTTAATGAAGTTGAAGGGTTAGAAGGGCAAGAAGAGCTTTGCTACATCAACAACAATGGTTCTTTGTACAGGAAGGAGCCTAACTTTCAGTACAACAACTACCAGCAAAGGTCTTATCCCAACAACCAGCAAGGAGGCTATCAACCAAAGCAAAACACTCAGCAAGGAAGCTACCAGCCTAGGCAGAATCCTCCTCCTGGCTTTAAAAACCATGGCAATCAATCTACTCAAGCTCAAGGTAGCTCCTCCCAAGCTAAACCTCCAGATTCATCTATGGAATCTATGTTCAAACAACTATTGGAAGGTCAAGCTAGGGCAGCCAAAGACATTGGCCATGAGTTCAAGACTGTCCACTCCAAGATTGACAGCAGCTACACTGAGCTAAACAACAAGATTAGAGCTTTGGAGAATCAGTTTGCTTCTATGAACTCTCAGCCAAGTCGCCAACAAGGAACATTACCAGTAAAGGCTGAGCAAAACCCCAAAGAACCAATGAAGGCAATCACTTTGAGAAGTGGTAGAGAGCTACCTCCAAGAACTCTCCCCAAGGATGGTGAGACACTAAGTGGGGGGGGTGGCTATCAACATTGATGATGATGTTGTGATTGTGGATGAGAAAGTTGATGAGGAGATTCTAGAAAAGATTGTTGAAGCTATGGGTAAAGGAAAGGTTGGAGAAGAGAAGAAAACACCAAAGCATGGTGAAGTAGCCACTCCAACAAAAGAGTCTTCTTTTGTTCCTCCTCCCTATGAACCTAAGCTGCCATTTCCTGGAAGATTCTAAGAAGCAACTTTTGGAGAAGTACAAAGCACTCTTTGAGAAGCAAATGAGTGAAGTTCAAGTCACAATGCCAATCATTGATGCCTTCATGCTTGTCCCTCAATACTGCAAGTTCTTGAAGGATGCTGTGGCTGCCAAGAAGAAGGAAATGGAAGGCATGATGGTTCTTACTCATGAGTGCAGTGCCATCATCCAGAGATTGACAATCCCTAAGAAGCTAGAGGATCCAGGCTGCTTTACCCTACCTTGTGCCATTGGCCCTTTGATGTTTGAGAGATGTCTATGTGATTTGGGAGCTAGTGTCAGTCTCATGCCTCTATCTGTTGCCAAGAAGCTTGGGTTCAGCCAATACAAGAAGTGCAAACTCTCTTTGGTGCTTGCTGACCGCTCAGTCAAATTCCCCATTGGTATCCTTGAAGACCTCCCTGTAATGGTGGGAAATTGTGAAATTCCCACTGACTTTGTTGTTCTTGAGATGGATGAAGAAGCTAGAGACCCCTTGATCCTTGGAAGGCCATTATTAGCCACAGCAGGAGCCCTTATCAATGTGAAGGAAGGCAAGATTGATCTCCATTTGGGGAAAGAGCACACTCTCCATTTTGATGTCAATGAGGTAATGAAGAGGTCAACTGTGCAAGGCCGAGTGTTTTACATAGAGGAGATGGAAGCTCTTGCTGATGAGCTCCTTGAGGAATTGGCACTAGGAGAGTTGACAATAGAGGACCCTTTGCAGCATGCTTTGACAGTGGATAAAGAGGTCCAAGTGGTTGAGAACAAAGAGAGTGATGCTATTGCAGCCATGCTGGATTCTCGAAAGAGGATTGTTGATAGAGGCCAGTATGAGGAGCTCAAACAAGAGGTGCACCAAGCTGTTTCAGCCACTCAACAAGAGGACACCCAACAAGATGACTGGAGTGAGCTCAAGGCACCAAAAGTGGAGCTAAAACCTCTTCCCCATGGTGTAAGGTACGTATTTCTAGGCCCTAATGAGTCATATCCTGTCATTGTGAGTAGTGAACTTACTGAACTTGAGCTTTCTCAACTTTTAAATGCACTTAAAAAGTTTAGAAAGGCAATTGGATACTCACTAGATGATATTAAGGGGATATCACCTTCTTTGTGCATGCATAGGATACATCTAAAGGATGAATCAATGACTTCTATAAAGCATCAAAGAAGGTTGAATCCTAACCTGAAGGATGTTGTAAAGAAGGAGATTCTTAAGCTCTTAGATGCTGGTGTTATCTACCCTATTTCAGATTCTAAATGGGTATCTCCTGTGCATGTAGTTCCAAAGAAAGGTGGTATCACTGTGGTTAAAAATGACAAGGATGAATTGATACCAACTAGAACCATAACTGGCCATAGGATGTGTATTGATTATAGAAAGCTCAACTCTGCCTCTAGAAAGGATCATTTTCCATTGCCATTCATTGATCAAATGCTTGAGAGACTTGCAAACCATCCTTTCTATTGCTTTCTTGATGGGTATTCAGGGTTCTTCCAAATCCCCATACATCCCAATGATCAAGAGAAGACAACATTCATATGCCCCTATGGCACCTTTGCTTATCGAAGGATGCCATTTGGGTTATGTAATGCTCCAGCAACCTTTCAAAGGTGCATGATGTCTATCTTCTCGGATCTCATTGAGGATATAGTGGAGGTATTCATGGATGATTTCTCTGTCTACGGATCTTCGTTTTCTGCTTGTTTGTCCAACTTGTGCAGGGTCCTACAGAGATGTGAAGACACCAACCTAGTGCTGAATTGGGAGAAGTGTCATTTCATGGTCAAAGAGGGGATTATGCTTGGACACAAGATTTCAGTAAAGGGCATTGAAGTGGACAAGGCTAAGATTGAGGTGATGGTCAGCTTGCCACCACCAAAGACAGTGAAAGACATCAGGAGCTTCCTTGGCCATGCTGGGTTCTATAGAAGATTCATCAAGGACTTCTCAAAGATTGCTAGACCAATGACCAAGTTGCTGTGCAAAGAGGCTGCTTTCAGCTTTGATGAAGATTGTCTTGAGGCTTTCAAGAAGATAAAGGGTGACCTTGTTAGTGCTCCCATTGTTCAGCCACCTGATTGGGACCTCCCCTTTGAGATAATGTGTGATGCTAGTGATTTTGCTGTTGGGGCTGTCCTGGGGCAGAAGAAGGATGGCAAAACTCATGTGATTTATTATGCTAGCCAAACCCTGAATGATGCACGATGAGGTATGCCACAACAGAGAAAGAGATGCTGGCCATTGTCTTTGCTTTTGAAAAATTCAGAAGCTACCTGGTGGGTTCCAAGGTCATTGTGTATACTGATCATGCAGCTTTGAGACACCTCCTAGCAAAGAAGGATGCCAAGCCAAGACTACTAAGGTGGATCCTTTTGCTTCAAGAGTTTGACTTGGAGATTAGAGACAACCCAGGAATTGAGAATGGAGTTGCTGATCACTTGTCCAGGTTGAGAATTGAAGGTGGAATCCCTATTGATGAGGGCCTCAGAGAAGAGCATGTCATGGCCATCATGTCAGTGGTAGCAGTCATTGAGACTGGAAAAAAGATTGAAGAGGTTAAGGCAGCTGAAGAGAAGGGACCTTGGTATGCTGATTTGGTTAACTACTTAGCCACTGGAAAGGAACCATTGGGGCTTGCAGGGTATGAGAAGAAGAAGTTCTACAAAGATTTGAAGAGATACTATTGGGATGAACCATACCTCTACACCCTATGCAAGGATCAGATTTATAGAAGAGTAGTGGCTGAAGAAGAAGTTGAAGGAATCCTCTCACATTGCCATGGATCTTCCTATGGAGGCCATTTTGCTCCATTCAAGACTGTCTCAAAGGTGCTACAAGCTGGATTTTGGTGGCCACACATGTTCAGGGACTCACAAGACTTCATTTCAAGATGTGACTCTTGCCAAAGGAGTGGGAACATTACTAAAAGGAATGAGATACCTCAAAACCCAATCCTTGAAGTGGAAGTGTTTGATGTTTGGGGGATTGATTTCATGGGACCCTTCCCTTCTTCTTATGGCAACAAATACATCTTGGTGGCTGTGGACTATGTATCAAAGTGGATGGAAGCAATAGCAAGTCCTACAAATGATTCAAGAGTAGTGGTCAAAATGTTCAAGAGCACTATTTTCCCAAGGTTTGGAGTTCCAAGAGTGGTCATAAGTGATGGAGGTTCACACTTCATCAACAAGGTATTTGAGAGTCTTCTCAAGAGGAATGGAGTGAAACACAAGGTTGCAACACCCTATCACCCTCAAACAAGTGGCCAAGTGGAGGTCTCCAACAAGCAAATCAAGTGGATCTTGGAGAAGGTTGTAGGAACCAAGAGGAAGGATTGGTCAGCCAAGCTTGATGATGCTCTTTGGACATATAGAACAACATTCAAGACTCCTCTAGGCACCACTCCCTTCAACCTTGTCTATGGAAAGTCTTGCCACCTGCCAGTTGAGCTTGAATACAAGGCATTGTGGGCTGTGAAGCTTCTAAACTTCGACATCAAGGATGCAAAGGAGAAGAGACTTCTTCAACTCAATGAACTGGATGAGATAAGGATGGATGCCTTTGAGAACTCAAGGATATACAAGGAAAAGACTAAGGCTTTCCATGACAGGCACATCCTCAAGAGAGAGTTCAAGGCAGGAGATCAAGTGCTTCTTTACAATTCTAGACTGAAGTTGTTTCCAGGAAAGTTAAAGTCAAGGTGGTCCGGTCCATTTGTGATCAAAGAAGTGAGACCTTATGGAGCCATTGTGCTTTGGGATAAGCAGGGTAATGACTTCACAGTGAATGGCCAGAGACTCAAAGAATACATGGCTACAGTACCAAAGGAGGATGGGATATCAACCCCACTCTCTGATGCTCCCCTTGCCTAACCTCAAAGGAGGCAAAGTCAAGCTAGTGACTTTAAACAAGCTCACTTGGGAGGAAGTCCCATGGTTATCCTTGTACATATTGCATTAGGATTTTTTTTTTATTTTTCAAGCAGCAAGTCCTTTGAATTATGATGGGGCCAGTTGGGAGCTTGAGAATGAATTAACTGAGGTTATGAGATGGAGGAGACACTAAAAGAAGTGGGTTGGTTCAGCGATCAAGAGAAAAAAGAGGTGAAAATCTGACCTTGAGGTTTGGACGGACACACCCGGGTGGTGTTACTCGGGACAAGGTATCCGCACGGTTGGATTGATCAGAACGGACGGACACACCCGGGTGGTGTTACTCGGGACAAGGTATCCGCACGGTTGGATTGATCAGAACGGACGGACACACCGGTGGTGTTACTCGGGACAAGGTATCCGCACGGTTGGATTGATCAGAACGGACGGACACACCCGGTGGTGATACCGGGACAAGGCACCCGCACGGTTGGATTGATCAGAACGGACGGACACACCGGTGGTGTTACTCGGGACAAGGTATCCGCACGGTTGGATTGATCAGAACGGACGGACACACCCGGTGGTGTTACTCGGGACAAGGTATCCGCACGGTTGGATTGATCAGAACGGACGGACACACCGGGTGGTGTTACTCGGGACAAGGTATCCGCACGGTTGGATTGATCAGAACGGACGGACACACCCGGTGGTGTTACTCGGGACAAGGTATCCGCACGGTTGGATTGATCAGAACGGACGGACACACCCGGTGGTGTTACTCGGGACAAGGTATCCGCACGGTTGGATTGATCAGAACGGACGGACACACCCGGTGGTGTTACTCGGGACAAGGTATCCGCACGGTTGGATTGATCAGAACGGACGGACACACCCGGTGGTGTTACTCGGGACAAGGTATCCGCACGGTTGGATTGATCAGAACGGACGGACACACCCGGTGGTGTTACTCGGGACAAGGTATCCGCACGGTTGGATTGATCAGAACGGACGGACACACCCGGTGGTGTTACTCGGGACAAGGTATCCGCACGGTTGGATTGATCAGAACGGACGGACACACCGGTGGTGTTACTCGGGACAAGGTATCCGCACGGTTGGATTGATCAGAACGGACGGACACACCGGTGGTGTTACTCGGGACAAGGTATCCGCACGGTTGGATTGATCAGAACGGACGGACACACCGGTGGTGTTACTCGGGACAAGGTATCCGCACGGTTGGATTGATCAGAACGGACGGACACACCGGTGGTGTTACTCGGGACAAGGTATCCGCACGGTTGGATTGATCAGAACGGACGGACACACCGGTGGTGTTACTCGGGACAAGGTATCCGCACGGTTGGATTGATCAGAACGGACGGACACACCGGTGGTGTTACTCGGGACAAGGTATCCGCACGGTTGGATTGATCAGAACGGACGGACACACCGGTGGTGTTACTCGGGACAAGGTATCCGCACGGTTGGATTGATCAGAACGGACGGACACACCGGTGGTGTTACTCGGGACAAGGTATCCGCACGGTTGGATTGATCAGAACGGACGGACACACCGGTGGTGTTACTCGGGACAAGGTATCCGCACGGTTGGATTGATCAGAACGGACGGACACACCGGTGGTGTTACTCGGGACAAGGTATCCGCACGGTTGGATTGATCAGAACGGACGGACACACCGGTGGTGTTACTCGGGACAAGGTATCCGCACGGTTGGATTGATCAGAACGGACGGACACACCGGTGGTGTTACTCGGGACAAGGTATCCGCACGGTTGGATTGATCAGAACGGACGGACACACCGGTGGTGTTACTCGGGACAAGGTATCCGCACGGTTGGATTGATCAGAACGGACGGACACACCGGGTGGTGTTACTCGGGACAAGGTATCCGCACGGTTGGATTGATCAGAACGGACGGACACACCGGTGGTGTTACTCGGGACAAGGTATCCGCACGGTTGGATTGATCAGAACGGACGGACACACCGGTGGTGTTACTCGGGACAAGGTATCCGCACGGTTGGATTGATCAGAACGGACGGACACACCGGTGGTGTTACTCGGGACAAGGTATCCGCACGGTTGGATTGATCAGAACGGACGGACACACCGGTGGTGTTACTCGGGACAAGGTATCCGCACGGTTGGATTGATCAGAACGGACGGACACACCGGTGGTGTTACTCGGGACAAGGTATCCGCACGGTTGGATTGATCAGAACGGACGGACACACCGGTGGTGTTACTCGGGACAAGGTATCCGCACGGTTGGATTGATCAGAACGGACGGACACACCGGTGGTGTTACTCGGGACAAGGTATCCGCACGGTTGGATTGATCAGAACGGACGGACACACCGGGTGGTGTTACTCGGGACAAGGTATCCGCACGGTTGGATTGATCAGAACGGACGGACACACCGGTGGTGTTACTCGGGACAAGGTATCCGCACGGTTGGATTGATCAGAACGGACGGACACACCGGTGGTGTTACTCGGGACAAGGTATCCGCACGGTTGGATTGATCAGAACGGACGGACACACCGGTGGTGTTACTCGGGACAAGGTATCCGCACGGTTGGATTGATCAGAACGGACGGACACACCGGGTGGTGTTACTCGGGACAAGGTATCCGCACGGTTGGATTGATCAGAACGGACGGACACACCGGTGGTGTTACTCGGGACAAGGTATCCGCACGGTTGGATTGATCAGAACGGACGGACACACCGGGTGGTGTTACTCGGGACAAGGTATCCGCACGGTTGGATTGATCAGAACGGACGGACACACCGGTGGTGTTACTCGGGACAAGGTATCCGCACGGTTGGATTGATCAGAACGGACGGACACACCGGTGGTGTTACTCGGGACAAGGTATCCGCACGGTTGGATTGATCAGAACGGACGGACACACCGGTGGTGTTACTCGGGACAAGGTATCCGCACGGTTGGATTGATCAGAACGGACGGACACACCGGGTGGTGTTACTCGGGACAAGGTATCCGCACGGTTGGATTGATCAGAACGGACGGACACACCGGTGGTGTTACTCGGGACAAGGTATCCGCACGGTTGGATTGATCAGAACGGACGGACACACCGGTGGTGTTACTCGGGACAAGGTATCCGCACGGTTGGATTGATCAGAACGGACGGACACACCGGGTGGTGTTACTCGGGACAAGGTATCCGCACGGTTGGATTGATCAGAACGGACGGACACACCGGTGGTGTTACTCGGGACAAGGTATCCGCACGGTTGGATTGATCAGAACGGACGGACACACCGGTGGTGTTACTCGGGACAAGGTATCCGCACGGTTGGATTGATCAGAACGGACGGACACACCGGTGGTGTTACTCGGGACAAGGTATCCGCACGGTTGGATTGATCAGAACGGACGGACACACCGGTGGTGTTACTCGGGACAAGGTATCCGCACGGTTGGATTGATCAGAACGGACGGACACACCGGTGGTGTTACTCGGGACAAGGTATCCGCACGGTTGGATTGATCAGAACGGACGGACACACCGGTGGTGTTACTCGGGACAAGTTATATATCATGCTGGGTAGTTGATTTCATGGTGGAATTGAGATTAATTTGAACTTTGGCAAATTAGGGTTCATGAGATTTGGGGGTTTTTGAAAAGGCTCTTACTTTTGGTTGATTATGGTCTAGATTGATTGGAATTGATGTTCTAAAGCTTGTTTAGCATTCAATTTCAACTTGCTTGATTCTCTTGCTTGGAAATAGGCTAGATTAGGTTCCCTTGTTCATAAAAAAAAAAATAAAAAAAAATATTGAATTTTGTGAACTTGGGAGCTTGATTGCTTTAATAGTCTTGCTAGGTTGCTGGTTTTAGACTAGGTTTGCAAGTGTTCATTCAAGCGCCTATCTTTTCCAAACAATTCTTTCTTCCTTGTGCTTAATCTTGTCCAAAGTCTTGATACTTTTCAGGTTCAAATGGGAAGGAAAGATGAGAAATTGATTGCACAAGAGAAGGCCGAGGCTGCTGAGAAAGAGACTGCTAGGTTTGGAAAAAAATTAGGCTCCATGCCTGAATCTGAGGAGGAACGTAGGCAACAAGCTTTGGATATGTTGAGAAAGAAAGCACAAGCCAAGAAGGTTGGAAAAAGAATGGTTGATGGGGCAAACAAGCAACCCAAGAATGAAGGAAAAAGGATGGCAGGTGATGAGAAAGGAACTTCTGGTGCCAACAAGCAATCTCAAAGGGATGGAAAAAGAGTGGTTGATGTTGATCAAAAGACTACCAAGGAGGATGGCAAGAGGTTGACTAGTGATGAGAAAGTGCTTGATGATGCTTACAAGAAGGCCAAGAAGGATGGAGAGAGAGTGGCTGTTGGTGATCATAAGAACACTCCTTCAAAGAAAGCTAGAGCTCCAAGATCTCACAGTATGGGACCTCTTGTTTTGGAGAAGAACACAACGAAGGATGCTGAGAAACCCACTCCTCCCACCAAGATCAGAATCAAGGCACCAAACCCAAAGACATTGGCACCTCCACCCTTGGAGCCAGTAGATGCAACTGTTGAAGAAGCATCCTCTCCAAATGGAAGTGTGGCTGAGCAAGAAACTTTCGAAAAGTTAGGGTTCAACCCTCATAGAGATCGACAAAAGAAGCCCACTGAAGTTGAACTATTGGAGCAGACGAGGCAAGGAGTATCTTGGCCTCTAACCAGATTTGCTGATGTGAGGCTAATGAGGGAGCTAGAAATTGACCAAGACATGAAGGATTTGCTTGCTCTCGTGAACATGGACAGCTTCTATTCCATGGCTCACCCAACATATAAAGAGGTCTCTTGCCATTTCATGGCATCCTTGGAGGTCACATTCCACTCCTCTTTACATGAGGAACAAGGGTGGGGAAGAATCAGTTTCAAGATTGATGAGAAGCCTTATTTCATGACCTTTACTGAGATTGGAGAGGTGCTAGGCCTCAAGGATTTGAAGGAGTCTTCTTTGCCTAAGCTGAAAGGGCTTCCTAAAGGAAAGACCCTTCCCCACTTCACTTACAAGTTCTTATCCGGCAAGGATAGAGTGTCCAGCAGAGACAAGAATACTTCTATCAGGCATCCATCAGTCCGCTACCTCCATAGGCTGATTGTCCACACCATCTACCCAAGGAAAGAGCCAAGCAACGTGAATGGAGAAGACTTGAACCTCATGCACCAAGCCATCCAACACTTTGCCTTACCTCCTCACCTACCTGAAGTCCCCAGTGATTTCTACGCTGAGTTTGGTATGGTTGGATACTTTGTGAGGCGCCTCATGTACTACAAGGATTATGCTTGGACAAACAGGGATCCAGAGGCTCAGATTGGAATAGGCGGCTTGATCACACCTTTGCTTGAGCACCAGGGTATTACCTTGGGAGATGATGCACCCTCTTTCATTGATCTCACCTACTTGAAGTCAGCTCATTACTTCTCTGGAAGATACAATGGGAAGTGTGTTTACTCGTACTTGAGAGGTTCCACCACAGTTGAGCTGCTTCTCCCTAACTATGAGCTCACTTCATTGAGCACACCAGGGACTATAAGTTTTGATATCAGTGAGCAGCACCTCCTAGGTAGTCATGGGACTCTAGGCCCTATGGTATTGCATATAAACGAGAAAGCAGCAGCAAAGGCAGCTAAGTTTGATCAGGGATATTCCAGCAGAGCCACAGCCCATCTCTTTGGTCCTCCTCGCTATAAGTTTGAGCAATGCACCAGTGCCCTGCCTATTGGTCCCATTCGCCAAGATCATGACCAGATTAGCTCATTACAAAGGTGGAACAGAGCTCAAGATAGGACTATCTACAAGCTCACCAAGAAGTGCAAGGAGTTGAGGAAAACTGTGAAGAGACAAGCTCAAGCTTCAGCTCAGTTCATGAGAAAGGTTGCTGATGTTCTGACTAGGGGAGCTGTAGCAGGCTGCAAGGCTGAGGATTTCGATCTTGATGCTCTCCTTGCGCCCCTTCCCCTACCCGTTCTTGACCCCAATGCGCCTCAAACAGAGAAGCAAACCCTCCGTAGCTTGAGGAACCCTTACATCGCCCCATCCGCGTCCGGAAACAAGTCACCAAGCCTAAGCACCACTGCTGACGAAGAAGACTCTGAGGGTGAGGCATCAGCCTCTTCCCATGCTCCATGAGGTACTCCATTTCCTGATCATTGTATATACCATTCATCTTTGCATTTTGATTTCTTTTATTTATTTTAGGCCCTTCTCTACATTTAACAAACACAGAGACTGTGTGAATTAAGTGTGGGGGAGGTGTCAAGTTGCTAATAGTCTTATGTTTTATGTCATTTCCATGCACTTGTAGATAGTTATTGCATAGAAAAAACCAAAAAAATTTGAAAAATTTGAAAAACACAAAAAGAATCATGTAGTTGCATTAAGATTGAGTCTAGATCATTCACTTGCATAAAAAACAAAAAGAAAAAAAAAATTCATCATATAGGTTGCATCATGCATAAGGGGACAAGGATGATAGTTGCCTTGTAAAGATGCTCATGCTAAGTTCTTAAAGTGATAACCTTCATAATCATAGCAAGTAGCTTGAGCAATCTTAAGATAGCTTGTAAACTTTGTGCCTTGAAGTCTCTTCCTAAAGCTTATTTGATTGATTGATGCTCTCTCTTTGAAACTTGCTCCTGTCATATTTAGACTCTAAGTCTCTTGCTCATGGTCCCTTGTGTACTAAGTCATGGATAGAACACTTGAGTTGTCCCTCCCATTCTTTGCCTATCTTTTTGGACAAGCTCAAGTGGCACTCCACACCCTAAAACCCTTACCTCCTTTCAAGCCTTCATTATTTGTTGAGTGAGGCCTTCTTTGGAAAGCTTTACATGTGCATAATGTTGAGAGTATTGGGAACGACAATGCTTGGTCTCCATTTTAGCTAGATTAGACACTCATAATGTCTAGCTTCTAGGATGGGGGTGAGTGTTGTATGGTGTGATCTTGGGAAAGTGAAAGGTTTATGAAAGAAAAGGTTGACTCATGGGACTCTAAAGTTATAAGTGATTAAGTCTAGAAGGGATAAGAGAAATGAAAGATTGTAAGCTCTAACTTAGTAAATAAGTCTTGGCCCCCATATATGTAAAAAAAAAAAAAAAAAGAAGTGAAAAAGAATAATGGAAAGGGGGCTAGCAATCTTTAGAAAGAGCTGAAAAAGAGTTTAAAATGTGAAAAATCCCTTTTTGACTTCATTAAGAAAGAGTTTCAAATGAGAAAATATCTTGAGTATTTGGGGGAAAACTTTGGGTGAGAGATGTGAGTGGTATTTTGGCATTGGGAATAAGGATGTAACTTATGTATTTAGGGAAAGGGTAGAACAATGGAGATTGAGCATTGTATGCATGAGTTGATCCCTTTCTTAGATATATTATGTGCAATGTCAAGGCTACTTGTTTTGAGAGTGAACCACCATTTGAAAGATCCCTTTGAACCTCTTGTTTCACTTGCATAAAACCCTCTTCCACCAAACCAAAAACTTGGACCATTTGACCATTTGCAAGATTTCTATTGAGTTTGCTTAATGATTGTAAGAGAGCAACTGGATTAGTGGATTGTGGATTCATGATGAGTAAGTGTAGGGATCAAAAGAGTTGAGATAGGCCTTGAGAAGTTAGAGTTGGATTGAGTTTTTTGCTCTAGCTAGTTGGTATGATTATGCAAGGTTATTAAGTTGAGAACTAAGAAGAGCATTCTTTTGGCTATGAGTCCCCTCCTTCAAACCTCTCCTCCTTAGTCCTTGCTAGTTTACTTGTGGACAAGTAAAGGACTAGTGTGGGGGAGTTGATGTCTTGCATATTTTCATTGTTTTAGCTTTCCATTTTGTGCATTTTATCCCTTCTAGATTAGACATTAGGCATATATAGGTTCATTTTGCATTCATAAGTCTTTATCAGGTCTTGGAGTGTACTTTGGAAAATTTGAAGGTGTTTGGGGGTACTTTATTACAAAAAGGAAGGGTGAAAGATAGACATGGACGATGGCCATAAAGAAGTCTTTCTGTGCTAAGATTTGGTGGGAACATGGCATTTTGAGTTAGCTTTCCATTGGGAGTGGTTTCAAACCATTTGAAGCCATATTGGAGGAGTTATGATTATTTGAGTGAAGGCATGTCAGTACACCCGGGTCAGCACACTCGGCTTGACCAACCCGCACGGAACGAAGGGATGATGCTGGACGATGAAGCACCCGGACAGACATACGCGACCTCGATAGCCCGCACGGCCTGACCGCAGGAACAGACAGAACGTACGCGGCTTGGAGCACCCGGAAGAAGCTACCTGCGTGCGAGCCTACCCGAGCGTCCACACCCGAGGAAGACGACCCGCACGTTCCGACAATGGAGAACGCCCAGAATCAGGACGCGGCCGATCACACCCGACCTCCTTTGCCCGCGTACCACTCCACTCAACCCCAGTACATTCGAGCAGGACGACACCCGGCCTTGGCACACGCGGCCTGAAGCACCCGCACGGCCTGCACACCCGACTGGAAGGACGCGGCCTGAAGCACCCGCACGGCCTGCACACCCGACTGGAAGGACGTGGCCTGAAGCACCCGCACGGCCTGCTTGCTGCTGGACACGGACAGTACGCGGCCTAGAGCACCCGGGGAGGACAACCCGAGCAGTCGGACGAGCCGGACGAGAATCCTCATACGCGGGTGGCCATACCCGGCCTGATGGAAGCCTATCCGACCAGGGTATCCGAGCTTCTTCCTTTTGGAGCATTTTGATTGGCTTAGACCATTAATCTTCCAAGGGCTGTTTAGTCATTTTACTTTTATGTGTTTAGGGCTTTTAAGCCTACTATAAATACTCTCATTAACCCAAGTTTGGGACCTATGTTATTTATGATCTAAGAACAAAAACCTTTTGAGAAAAGTTTCATCTTTGATTTATTATCTCATCTCATCTTGTGTTCTTGATTGTTTATTTCATCTCCTTTCTTTCTCTATATGTTTAAGCTTGAATCTCTCATGGGTTTAAGAGTAAGAATGTGGATTAGTGAGTAGATCCATCTTAGATCCATGGGTTAGGGTGATGGAGAATGATTAAGTGTAGATCCAAGGTGTTTAGTGTTAGATCTATCATTTCCTTGCATTGATTTGGTGTTCTTAAAGCTATATTTGAGTTGGCCTCTCAAAGATAGAGTCATAGGCATTTCATGCCCGAAAGGTGTTCTATGAAATGCCTGAACCAACTCATCTATGCTTTTAGCTTGCTTTGCCTAAGAGATTAGTTGTCAAAGAAGCTAGGATTGCTATTAGACTCGTTCTCCATGTTTGCTTTGATCATTGCAGCCAAAGAGATTTGGTGTACTTGGGTGTTCATTTCAAAAGAGCATCCATCTAGAGATAGGGCTTGCTTAGTTTTGTTGTCTAGGCATAAGGAATTAGATTGATTGATAAAGTTAGCATCTTGGATTGAATCTTAATCATTTGATATCAAGTCCCTACACCCATGGGTCTCATTCTCCTCATAAGAAAGAAAGTTTTACTTTTTGTTGCACTTTACTTATTGTCTTAGTTTAATCATCAACCTCTTTAATGATTGCATTTAGATTAAGCATAGACTTGCATTCCCTCTGTTTCATGGTCACTTAGGACTGGTTCGACAATCTTATATACTACTTCATTTGATTAGAACCTTAGAAAAGTTCGTTCATCATGGATCCCAGTGGTCGATCCTTTTCTCCAGCCATTCTCTCATGAGCTCCCACCTAGCAAATACCCTCACACGTTGAATCAAGAGATCACGCTGCGCCATCATGTCTTGTACCTGAGTACGAAGGAAGAGCACCTCGCCAAGCAGCCTTCGGTGAACTCTGGCCTCCAAGTCTTGATTAGGAGGGGCCTCAGCGTCACCTGACGAACTGGTAGAAAAACTGGTAGCCCTTGAAGCCGTCCTGGCCAGCCGTGGTGGGGGAACATAAAAAGGGCGCCTCTTTCGCGTCTTGCCCTTCTGATACTCATCATAAACAGCAGACACCAAGAGCCTCACGACATTCCCTGAAAAGGTAAAAAGTAAGAAGACGGAATCTTAGCAAACAAAATTCCAGAATCACAGGCCTACCCCAGACGCGGCTACGACACAGGGCCTCCTTGCTCGTCAGAAAAGCCACCCTCGGAAACGTCGAGGAATTTCCATTGCCAGCTTTACAACTGCCTCCCCACTGAAGGATACCGGACGAGACACGTCTAGCAGTAAAGTAAGATCGTAGGAAATAGGAGCCCACAGAATACAAAAGAAAGGGAAAGGAAACAGAGTTACCAACAGTATACCATAACGTAGGATAACTGAGCGGCCCCGAGACTTTAACGAACACGTATCGCATGTCCCATCATCCCCAAAGGGGTAGTTACCCTTAAGACCCCTTGAAGGCTCTTCAACCAGGGGAGCACTGTCATGAGAGTGGAGATGATAAAACCCCGGCCTGCTCGCCAAAGGAGAGAAGTAGTAGAGATACAGGACCTCGTGCACTCCGATAGAAAAACCATGGAATTCCCCAAGCACTTGGATAGCCATCAGAGTCCTCCACGTAAGAGGGGTAAGCTGAGAAGGACAGAAGCCAAAATACAAGGACACCTCGGCAACAAGAGAAGGTATGATACCCTGAAAACCAGCCTCCAGATACGCCTCAAAAACGGCTACTTTGTTTTCCCCTCCATCGGGAACACGCTCATATTCAGAGGAGCATTTTATCCCCACCGAAGGAAGGATTCCGTATTTCTTCCGGATCTCCATTAGGCCCTCTTCCTGGATCTCAGAACGAAAACCATCGTCAAGAAAGTAAGACCAGTGATTCTTCAAATGCGCAATAACAAAACAATAATAGATGAAGAATAATCATTAAACAGAGTAAGGTGCAACTGCAGGAACAGATCGGCTCATATGGCTATGTCCGATGATCCGCAGTCCACACATGTTACCTTATCAAGGGCGATCATGCTCCTCCACGGCACGCTTCCCTCAGGTGTTATCACATACCTTTATTATTTTTAAGATCCATTCATGGGTCTCACCCATCATCTCTTCCATGGAACTTCCATGAAGCCAGTTTCTGCACTGCATCCGCCTTCAAGGCTGTTCATGCCATTGAGAGTGGAGTCCGACCTTCTCTCTTCTCTCCTGGACATTTGTGTGTGATCTCAAGACATAGAGGAATCCTAGGACGTGATCATCCATGATCAAACACAATCAAAGGGTTGTTCACAACTTCCCCTTTAATTGTCCACAAAACTGCCTCTTTGTTGCCTTCACACCAATCTCGGTATTGGATTGTTCAATCCGATCATACCTTACTTTTTCTTTGTTTTTCTTTGTGTTTCAGGGTGTGGGAAGAAGCCATGGCGTGCCTGAAAAGGCACGGACTTGCCTTCCTTTATAGAAGAAGGGGTAATTACCTTTCCAAAGATTGCACCATTTCAGTATTAATTATGTCCATTAATTAAATCAATGGTACATATCACATCCTTTCGCCTATGGTAGTTACCAGACATCCTTGACAGGCCTAACTGCTCCTAGACACATGAAAAACAAGCTTGGGCGATCATAACTTCTCCCCTAATCACCTGGGCGAGCGGTTACCAAAAGATAAATCAAAAGGGGCGTTTTTCCCCTTTCTTCCCAAAACCGTCGCCCATAACCGTCTGTAACTGCTCCTTGGCAGTTACTTCCTTTTTTAAAAAAATAACTACTGAGCCTATGCTAAACTCCTGGTTCGATCTATAATTCACCTGATACAACCATCACACATGGACCACCGGCTCGGTCCGTAACCGCTTGGACCCGACCACACTGATTCGGACCGGAACACTCCGTACACTTGTTTCCATCGTATCCTGCTTAAGTCTCAGATGTTCAAAGTCCTAAACCTTCATTTTGGACCATGATACGCTTGTCTTAAGGCCTTACGACCTGACTGCACCATGGTTCGTCCGGACGATCCTATCTAGGATCGGGGACATGACAACAGTGGTGAAGAATGACAAAGATGAACTTATTCCTATGAGGACTGTTACTGAGCACAGGATGTGCATAGATTACATGAAGCTCAATGCTGCTACAAGAAAAGATCATTTTCCTCTACCCTTCAAAGATCAGATGTTAGAAAGGCTTTCAAATCACAAGTACTACTGCTTTCTAGATGGGTATTCAGAATTTTTTCAGATTTCTATCCATCCGGACGACCAAGAAAAGACCACATTTACTTGTCCATATGGTACTTTCGCATACCGCAGGATGCCCTTTGGGCTTTGCAATGCTCCTGCTACCTTCTAGAGATGTATGATGTATATCTTCTTATATATGATTGAGGATTTCATGGAAGTCTTTATGGATGATTTCTCGGTGTATGGATCCAATTTTACATCATGCCTTAACAACTTATGCAAAGTATTAGCAAGATGTGAGGAGAAGAATCTTGTCCTAAATTGGGAGAAGTGCCACTTTATGGTCAATGATGAAATTGTTCTGGGGCACAAGGTTTCAGCTGCCAGTATAGAAGTACTCACGGAATTGAGTCATTATCGTCACGGCAATGATGGAATTGTTCCTCGTGAGTCATTTATTCTCACGGCATTGCACGAAGCACTCGACTCTGCTGATGGCGTCGATCGATGCTTGTCAAAGCTCATCGATCGACTCGGTGTAAAGTTAATCGATTGATGGTCACTCGTCGACTTCGGTCGACACCAATGTGACCCGCCGAAACTCATGGAGCTTTCAATCTCGAAATCTCCTTCCTGCAGCTTCCCATGCTTCACCACTTGCCAGAAACCATCCTCCATGATTGCATTCACGTGGTGCTTTGTTGCTTCCTCACCTATACCCGTTATTAAGGCTTCTTGCTTCTTAACAGCTTCTTCTGTCTGAACTACCTGAGTCCTAACTTCTTCACATGAGTTCTCAAAGCTTCAAACGTTTTATTCAGGTTGGTGTAGACAACATCAATCTTTCCATTGAAATCCACTGTTAGCTTCTGCTGACCTTCAAGAACCTGGTCAAGCATTGCTTCTATCTTGCTCTCCTGAGTTGGTGACGGTGGATTCTGGTAAGATGAGTTTCTATAACTCCTGTTATTGTTAAAATTGCTCCTGTAGTTGTTGTTGAAGGGTTTCTGTGAACTCTTGTTGAAGTTACTTCTTTGTCCAAAGAAGTTTCTGTTTCCTCCCTGGTTTCCAGACCTCTGAAATCCAGTTCCACTGATGAAGTTCACATCCTCTTCTATGTTATCATCCTTTGCGTCTACAGCTTCTGCATCCTTTGCCGAGCAAACTTGCTTCCTTAGGAGCCTATGAACACTGTCCAGCTTTGCTTCCACCTCATCCATCTGCTCCTTCCCAAGGAATGCTGCAGATTTCCCTCTTTCGAAATCAATGTTCTTGGTGCTGTTACTGGATGCCAAGTTTTCTATAAGTCTCACAGCTTCCTCTGGATTTCTGGTGTTGAAGTTGCCTTAACTAGCTGTGTCCAGAGCCATCAGATATTGTAGGGCGATGCCTCTGAAGAAAGTGTCGAGTAGCTACACTTGGTTGAATCCATGGTGTGGACAATCTCGCTGGTAGGACTTTAATCTGATACAAGAGTTCTTAAATGACTCTCCATGCTCCTGAGTAAATGTAGCAATCTTGCTCCTCAAATCTTCAGCGCGCGCGTCATCAAAGAAGTTACGCAGGAAGGCGTTCTTGATGCCGGTCCGGGATGTAAGAGATCTTCTTAGTAGCTGCTTAAGCCACTGCGAAGCTTCTCCAACAAGAGAGTACTTGAAGAGCTTGCAGAGATGGTAGTCCTCAGGGACTTCATTGGCTTTGATAGTAGATATGAGATCCTCAAACCTCTCTAAATGGTCCATAGGATGCTCGTGGGATAACCCACAGTAGGGAGTCTGTCCCACAAGTGTTCAGTACCGCGGTTTCAACTCGAAATAACCTCTCTGAATAGCTGGAGGGAAAATAGCTGATCGGTTGGCGTAGAACTAGTCTGGACGGTTGTAATCAGCAAACTTTCTTGTTCGAGCATCCCCGTCTACAGGATGAGCAGCTCTTGTAGCTACAGCATCAGGCTCAAGGATCACATTCCCTTGAGAATCTAACTTTTGACCTCCTGCATTACGCAGGTGGCCTTCCAGATCACGCAAGTCCCCATTCTCCTCCTGTCTGAGAATCAGTGTCGCAACCATGTCCCACAGCTGAGTATCGATTAACATACGAAGTGCGGTATCAATCGATGTTGGATGAAGGATGTCGGTTGACTGAAGAGTAGTATCGGTCGACGGTGATGAGCGAGTATCGGTCGACGAAGAAGGTGTCTCGGTCGACATTGGTATGCGTGTGTCGATCAATGAGCTGAAGTTGATGTCGATTGATGCGGATCGAGCGTTCCAAACTTGCAGGATCTTCGAGAATTGCAGCTGAGTTTCCTTGTTGTTTCGGTACTGCTGGGCATGCACCTGAAAAGACAAGAAAAGATTTTTGTCAGTAAGAAATTTAAAAGAAATAACCTAGACCTAATCAGATTAAATATAATGGCTATCAAAGCTCCCCGGCAGCTGCGCTAAATTTGTATCTCACTCAAATTACCCGAAGGAGTGAATTACTCTCACAAATAAGAGGTTCAGTTGTAGTACTTAAGGATCGAATTCACAGGGAGCTAGGAAACACAAAAGATCTAATCCTTAGTGACTAAGATAGGTTGATTATGATTAACTATAAATTACAGGTTTGAGCAAGGCAGTTGCTTGTTTGGTTTGATTTAGGGTTTTGAAAATTAAAGAAAGTATCTAGACTTATAGTTTCTATTCATGTGATCAGGATTATAATCCTATGGATGCCTAACAAGTTGCATGCATGATATTAAAGAGCTCAATAGCTTTTTGACAAATCAATCAGCGTTAGCTTTCTAGATTTGTCTAATGACTATATCTAATGATCTCACCAGTTGGTTTGATCACTTAAAAAGTGTCGATTGATGACTCTATAGGATTATCTATCGAAACACCTTTCGCTCTGTCGATCGATTATTCTGTAGGAATATCGATTGACGCACTTCCAGCAAGCTTTATGCGTGGGTTGAATGAATGCTCACGAAGACTGTTAGATCAACTTCCGCCTTTCTCTAACAATCTTAGCTTGAATAGGATGGATTCAGGATGAAGTCAAGTTAACAAGCAATCATAATTTAAGGTTCCCGTTAGCTATTCTAGAACACAAGCTTTAAGAACATCCAAACAATGAATATCACAACTTAGCAATCTATAGTTGGGGCTAATCCCTCACAACCTATTTGTAACCCTTAATCAAACAATGGAACTACTCAGACATGGCCAAGCAATTCATAGCAACAAGGTTGAAGAAGAATTTCATAGATAGAGATAAATAGAGAAACAAATAATGGAGTTCCAATCACAAATCTCTTTGGATATTCTCTCCAAATCTAAGAATATCTAAACCCTTAAAACATTAGAATAGAATAGATTTAAGAAAGCATAGAATGATTTGCCTTAAACACATAGGCAAGCTATAAATATTGAGAACATTAGGTTAAAAAACTCGTCAGGAGAAATCTTGTAATTTGGTGAAGACTTGGATTTAAAGTTGGCTGGAACAATTCTGTCTTCCGCGCAACTCGGTATCAATCGATGTCACAGGATGTGCATCGGTCGATTATAATCTTGATACATCGAACTCTCTGAATACTGATGTCGATCGATGGCACAGAGTGTGCACCGATCGATTGATGTCTCTGAATATCGACCTCTGGTCTGGTTTGATGGTCAGCTTGGATGAAATCTCTACTAAGCTCCAAAATGCTCCAAAATCATCAATTTACTCCAAAATGCTTCTGAACCTGAAAACATACCTAATAGACTCCAAAACATGATATATATATATATATATTAAAACACCTATATACCATGGGTAAAAACTTGTCAAATCCATGGTATATCAACATTCATTGTATTGTTGGGGTAAAAATCGACATCCTTTGCTGAGCAAACTTGCTTCCTTAGCAGCCTATGAAGAATGTCCAGCTTTGCTTCCACCTCGTCCATCTGCTCCTTCCCAAGGAATGCTGCAGATTTCCCTCTTTCGAAATCAATGTTCTTGGTGCTGTTACTGGATGCCAAGTTTTTTATTAGTCTCACAGCTTCCTCTGGATTTCTGGTGTTGAAGTTGCCTTAACTAGCTGTGTCCCGAGCCATCTGATATTGTAGAGCGATGCCTCTGAAGAAAGTGTTGAGCAGCTGCACTTGGTTGAATCCATGGTGTGGACAATCTCGCTGGTAGGCCTTTAATATGATACAAGAGTTCTTGAATGATTCTCCGGCTCGAGTAAATGTAGCAATCTTGCTCCTCAATTCTTCAGCGTCTTGGCGTCATCTAAGAAGTTGGGAAGAAGCGTTCTTGATGCCGGTCCGGGATGTAAGAGATCTTCGTAGTAGCTGCTTAAGCCACTGCGAAGCTTCTCAACAAGAGAGTACTTGATGAGCTTGCGAGAAGGTAGTCCTCGAGGACACCATTGGCTTTGATAGTAGATATGAGATCCTCGAACCTCTCTAGATGGTCCATAGGATGCTCGTGGGATAACCCACAGTAGGAGTCTGTCCCACGAGTGTGTAGTACTGCGGCTTCAACTTCGAAATCGCCTCTCTGAATAGATGGAGGGCAAATAGCTGATCGGTTGGCGTAGAACTGGTCTAGTAATCAGCCAACTTTCTTGTTCGAGCAGCCCCGTCTACAGGTTGAGCAGCTCCTGTAGCTACAAAATCAGGCTCAGGGATCACATTCCCTTGAGCATCTAACTTTTGACCTACTGCATTACGCGGTGACCTTCCAGATCACGCAGGTCCCCATTCTCGTCCTGCGAGAATCAGTGTCGCAACCATGTCTCTGGCTGAGAATCAATCAACGTCGAACTGCGGTATCAATCGATGTTGGATGAAGGATGTCGGTTGACTGAAGAAGAGTATCGGTCGACGGTGATGAGCGAGTATCGGTGGACGAAGAAAATGTCTCGATTGACAGTGGTATGCGTGTGTCGATCGATGAGCTGAAGTTGATGTCGATCGATGCGGATCGAACGTTCCAAACTTGCAGGATCTTCTGAGAATAGCAGCTGAGTTTCCTTGTTGCTTCTGATACTGCTGGGCATGTACCTGAAAAGACAAGAAAAGATTTTTATCAGTAAGCGGTTTAAAAGAAATAACCTAGACCTAATAAGATTAAATATAATGGCTATCAAAGCTCCCCGGCAACTGCGCTAAATTTGTATCTCACTCAAATTACCCGAAGGAGTGAATTACATTCACAAATAAGAGGTGCAGTTGTAGTACTTAGGGATCGAATTCACAGGGAGCTAGGAAACACAAAAGATCTAATCCTTAGTGACTAAGCTAGGTTGATTATGATTAACTATAAATTTCAGGTTTGAGCAAGGCAGTTGCTCGTTTGGTTTGATTTAGGGTTTTGACAATTAAAGAAAGTATCTAGACTTATAGTTTATATTCATGTGATCAGGATTATAATCCTATGGATGCCTAACAAGTTGCATGCATGATATTAAAGAGCTCAACAGCTTATGAACAAATCAATCAGCGTTAGCTTTCTAGATTCGTCTAATGACTATATCTAATGATCTCACCAGTTGGTTTGATCAATTAAAAAGTGTCGATCGATGACTCTATAGGATTATCTATCGAAAACCTTTCGCTCCGTCGATCGATTATTCTGTAGGAATATCGATTGACGCGCTTTCAGCAAGCTTTATGTGTGGGTTGAAGGAATGCTCACGAAGACTGTCTGATCAACTTCCGCCTTTCTCTAACAATCTTAGCTTGAATAGGATGGATTCAGGATGAAGTCAATTTAACAAGAAATCCTAAGTCAAGGTTCCCGTTAGCTATTCTAAAACACAAGCTTTAAGAACATCCAAACAATGAATATCACAACTTAGCAATCTGTAGTTGGGGCTAATCCCTCACTATTTGTAACCCTAAATCTAACAATGGAACTAATCAGACATGGCCAAGCAATTCATAGCAACAAGGTAGAAGAAGAATTTCGTAGATAGATAAATAGGGAAACAAATAATGGAGTTCCAATCACAAATCTCTTTGGATATTTTCTACAACTCTAAGAATATCTAAAACCTTAGAACAATAGAATAGAATAGAACAAAGAAAGCATAGCATGATTTGCCTTAAACACATAGTCAAGCTATAAATATTGAGAACATTAGGTTAAAAAACTCGTCAGGAGAAATCTTGTAATTTGGTAAAGACTTGGATTTAAAGTCGGCTGGAACCATTCTGTCTTCTGCGACTTCGGTATCGATCGATGTCACAGGATGTGCATCGGTCGATTAAAATCTTGATACATCGACCTCTCTGAATACTGATGTCGATCGATGGCACAGAGTGTGCAACGATCGATTGATGTCTCTGAATATCGACCTCTGGTCTGGTTTGATGGTCAGCTTGGATAAAATCTCTACTAAGCTCCAAAATGCTCCAAAATCATCACTTTACTCCAAAATGCTTCTGAACCTGAAAACATACCTAATAGACTCCAACACATGATATATATTTATATATATATATATATATATTAAGACACCTATATACCATGGGTAAGCGGGTCAAATCCATGGTATATCAACATTCATCGTATTGTTGGGGTCAAAATCGACATCCTTTGCTGAGCAAACTTGCTTCCCTAGCAGCCTATGAACACTGTCCAGCTTTGCTTCCACCTCATCCATCTGCTCCTTCCCAAGGAATGCTGCAGATTTCCCTACTTCGAAATCAATGTTCTTGGTGCTGTTACTGGATGCCAAGTTTTCTATAAGTCTCACAGCTTCCTCTGGATTTCTGGTGTTGAAGTTGCCTTAACTAGCTGTGTCCAGAGCCATCTGATATTGTAGGGAGATGCCTCTGAAGAAAGTTTGAGTAGCTGCACTTGGTTGAATCCATGGTGTGGACAATCTCGCTGGTAGGACTTTAATCTGATACAAGAGTTCTTAAATGACTCTCCATGCTCCTGAGTAAATGTAGCAATCTTGCTCCTCAAATCTTCAGCGTCATCAAAGAATTCGCGGGAAGGCGTTCTTGATGCCGGTCCGGATGTAAGAGATCTTCTTAGTAGCTGCTTAAGCCACTGCGAAGCTTCTCCAACAAGAGAGTACTTGAAGAGCTTGCAGAGATGGTAGTCCTCGGGGACTTCATTGGCTTTGATAGTAGATATGAGATCCTCAAACCTCTCTAAATGGTCCATAGGATGCTCGTGGGATAACCCACGAGGAGTCTGTCCCACAAGTGTTCAGTACCGCGGTTTCAACTTCGAAATAACCTCTCGAATAGCTGGAGGAAAATAGCTGATGGGTTGGCGTAGAACTGGTCTGGGCGGTTGTAATCAGCAAACTTTCTTGTTCGAGCATCCCCGTCTACGGGATGAGCAGCTCTTGTAGCTACAGCATCAGGCTCAAGGATCACATTCCCTTGAGAATCTAACTTTTGACCTCTGCATTACGCGGGTGGCCTTCAGATCACGCGGTCCCCATTCGTCTGTCGAGAATCAGTGTCGCAACCATGTCCCACAGCTGAGTATCGATTAACATACAGTCGCGGTATCAATCGATGTTGGATGAAGGATGTCGGTTGACTGAAGAGTAGTATCGGTCGACGGTGATGAGCGAGTATCGGTCGACGAAGAAGGTGTCTCGGTCGACATTGGTATGCGTGTGTCGATCAATGAGCTGAAGTTGATGTCGATTGATGCGGATCGAACGTTCCAAACTTGCAGGATCTTCTGAGAATTGCAGCTGAGTTTCCTTGTTGTTTCTGGTACTGCTGGGCATGCACCTGAAAAGACAAGAAAAGATTTTTGTCAGTAAGAAATTTAAAAGAAATAACCTAGACCTAATCAGATTAAATATAATGGCTATCAAAGCTCCCGGCAGCTGCTAAATTTGTATCTCACTCAAATTACCCGAAGGAGTGAATTACTCTCACAAATAAGAGGTTCGGTTGTAGTACTTAAGGATCGAATTCACAGGGAGCTAGGAAACACAAAAGATCTAATCCTTAGTGACTAAGATAGGTTGATTATGATTAACTATAAATTACAGGTTTGAGCAAGGCAGTTGCTTGTTTGGTTTGATTTAGGGTTTTGAAAATTAAAGAAAGTATCTAGACTTATAGTTTCTATTCATGTGATCAGGATTATAATCCTATGGATGCCTAACAAGTTGCATGCATGATATTAAAGAGCTCAATAGCTTTTGACAAATCAATCAGCGTTAGCTTTCTAGATTTGTCTAATGACTATATCTAATGATCTCACCAGTTGGTTTGATCACTTAAAAGTGTCGATTGATGACTCTATAGGATTATCTATCGAAACACCTTTCGCTCGTCGATCGATTATTCGTAGGAATATCGATTGGCCTTCCAGCAAGCTTTATCGTGGGTTGAATGAATGCTCACGAAGACTGTTAGATCAACTTCCGCCTTTCTCTAACAATCTTAGCTTGAATAGGATGGATTCAGGATGAAGTCAAGTTAACAAGCAATCATAATTTAAGGTTCCCGTTAGCTATTCTAGAACACAAGCTTTAAGAACATCCAAACAATGAATATCACAACTTAGCAATCTATAGTTGGGGCTAATCCCTCACAACCTATTTGTAACCCTTAATCAAACAATGGAACTACTCAGACATGGCCAAGCAATTCATAGCAACAAGGTTGAAGAAGAATTTCATAGATAGAGATAAATAGAGAAACAAATAATGGAGTTCCAATCACAAATCTCTTTGGATATTCTCTCCAAATCTAAGAATATCTAAACCCTTAAAACATTAGAATAGAATAGATTTAAGAAAGCATAGAATGATTTGCCTTAAACACATAGGCAAGCTATAAATATTGAGAACATTAGGTTAAAAACTTCGTCGGAGAAATCTTGTAATTTGGTGAAGACTTGGATTTAAAGTTGGCTGGAACAATTCGTCTTCAGCGCCTTCGGTATCAATCGATGTCACAGGATGTGCATCGGTCGATTATAATCTTGATACATCGAACTCTCTGAATACTGATGTCGATCGATGGCACAGAGTGTGCACCGATCGATTGATGTCTCTGAATATCGACCTCTGGTCTGGTTTGATGGTCAGCTTGGATGAAATCTCTACTAAGCTCCAAAATGCTCCAAAATCATCAATTTACTCCAAAATGCTTCTGAACCTGAAAACATACCTAATAGACTCCAAAACATGATATATATATATATATATTAAAACACCTATATACCATGGGTAAAAACTTGTCAAATCCATGGTATATCAACATTCATTGTATTGTTGGGGTAAAAATCGACATCCTTTGCTGAGCAAACTTGCTTCCTTAGCAGCCTATGAAGAATGTCCAGCTTTGCTTCCACCTCGTCCATCTGCTCCTTCCCAAGGAATGCTGCAGATTTCCCTCTTTCGAAATCAATGTTCTTGGTGCTGTTACTGGATGCCAAGTTTTTTATTAGTCTCACAGCTTCCTCTGGATTTCTGGTGTTGAAGTTGCCTTAACTAGCTGTGTCCCGAGCCATCTGATATTGTAGAGCGATGCCTCTGAAGAAAGTGTTGAGCAGCTGCACTTGGTTGAATCCATGGTGTGGACAATCTCGCTGGTAGGCCTTTAATATGATACAAGAGTTCTTGAATGATTCTCCAGGCTCCTGAGTAAATGTAGCAATCTTGCTCCTCAATTCTTCAGCGTGCGCGTCATCTAAGAAGTTACGCAGGAAGGCGTTCTTGATGCCGGTCCGGGATGTAAGAGATCTTCGTAGTAGCTGCTTAAGCCACTGCGAAGCTTCTCCAGCAAGAGAGTACTTGATGAGCTTGCAGAGAAGGTAGTCCTCAGGGACACCATTGGCTTTGATAGTAGATATGAGATCCTCGAACCTCTCTAGATGGTCCATAGGATGCTCGTGGGATAACCCACAGTAGGGAGTCTGTCCCACGAGTGTGTAGTACTGCGGCTTCAACTCGAAATCGCCTCTCTGAATAGATGGAGGGCAAATAGCTGATCGGTTGGCGTAGAACTGGTCTAGTAATCAGCCAACTTTCTTGTTCGAGCAGCCCCGTCTACAGGTTGAGCAGCTCCTGTAGCTACAAAATCAGGCTCAGGGATCACATTCCCTTGAGCATCTAACTTTTGACCTACTGCATTACGCAGGTGACCTTCCAGATCACGCAGGTCCCCATTCTCGTCCTGTCTGAGAATCAGTGTCGCAACCATGTCTCGCGGCTGAGAATCAATCAACGTACGAACTGCGGTATCAATCGATGTTGGATGAAGGATGTCGGTTGACTGAAGAAGAGTATCGGTCGACGGTGATGAGCGAGTATCGGTGGACGAAGAAAATGTCTCGATTGACAGTGGTATGCGTGTGTCGATCGATGAGCTGAAGTTGATGTCGATCGATGCGGATCGAACGTTCCAAACTTGCGGGATCTTCGAGAATAGCAGCTGAGTTTCCTTGTTGCTTCGATACTGCTGGGCATGTACCTGAAAAGACAAGAAAAGATTTTTATCGATGGCGGTTTAAAAGAAATAACCTAGACCTAATAAGATTAAATATAATGGCTATCAAAGCTCCCCGGCAACTGCGCTAAATTTGTATCTCACTCAAATTACCCGAAGGAGTGAATTACATTCACAAATAAGAGGTGCAGTTGTAGTACTTAGGGATCGAATTCACAGGGAGCTAGGAAACACAAAAGATCTAATCCTTAGTGACTAAGCTAGGTTGATTATGATTAACTATAAATTTCAGGTTTGAGCAAGGCAGTTGCTCGTTTGGTTTGATTTAGGGTTTTGACAATTAAAGAAAGTATCTAGACTTATAGTTTATATTCATGTGATCAGGATTATAATCCTATGGATGCCTAACAAGTTGCATGCATGATATTAAAGAGCTCAACAGCTTATGAACAAATCAATCAGCGTTAGCTTTCTAGATTAGATCTAATGACTATATCTAATGATCTCACCAGTTGGTTTGATCAATTAAAAGTGTCGATCGATGACTCTATAGGATTATCTATCGAAAACCTTTCGCTCCGTCGATCGATTATTCTGTAGGAATATCGATTGGCGCTTTCAACAAGCTTTATGTGTGGGTTGAAGGAATGCTCGAAGACTGTCTGATCAACTTCGCCTTTCTCTAACAATCTTAGCTTGAATAGGATGGATTCAGGATGAAGTCAATTTAACAAGAAATCCTAAGTCAAGGTTCCCGTTAGCTATTCTAAAACACAAGCTTTAAGAACATCCAAACAATGAATATCACAACTTAGCAATCTGTAGTTGGGGCTAATCCCTCACTATTTGTAACCCTAAATCTAACAATGGAACTAATCAGACATGGCCAAGCAATTCATAGCAACAAGGTAGAAGAAGAATTTCGTAGATAGATAAATAGGGAAACAAATAATGGAGTTCCAATCACAAATCTCTTTGGATATTTTCTACAACTCTAAGAATATCTAAAACCTTAGAACAATAGAATAGAATAGAACAAAGAAAGCATAGCATGATTTGCCTTAAACACATAGTCAAGCTATAAATATTGAGAACATTAGGTTAAAAAACTCGTCAGGAGAAATCTTGTAATTTGGTAAAGACTTGGATTTAAAGTCGGCTGGAACCATTCTGTCTTCTGCGCGACTCGGTATCGATCGATGTCACAGGATGTGCATCGGTCGATTAAAATCTTGATACATCGACCTCTCTGAATACTGATGTCGTCGATGGCACAGAGTGTGCAACGATCGATTGATGTCTCGAATATCGACCTCTGGTCTGGTTTGATGGTCAGCTTGGATAAAATCTCTACTAAGCTCCAAAATGCTCCAAAATCATCACTTTACTCCAAAATGCTTCTGAACCTGAAAACATACCTAATAGACTCCAACACATGATATATATTTATATATATATATATATATATTAAGACACCTATATACCATGGGTAAAAACGGGTCAAATCCATGGTATATCAACATTCATCGTATTGTTGGGGTCAAAATCGACATCCTTTGCTGAGCAAACTTGCTTCCCTAGCAGCCTATGAACACTGTCCAGCTTTGCTTCCACCTCGTCCATCTGCTCCTTCCCAAGGAATGCTGCAGATTTCCCTATTTCGAAATCAATGTTCTTGGTGCTGTTACTGGATGCCAAGTTTTCTATAAGTCTCACAGCTTCCTCTGGATTTCTGGTGTTGAAGTTGCCTTAACTAGCTGTGTCCAGAGCCATCTGATATTGTAGGGAGATGCCTCTGAAGAAAGTTTCGAGTAGCTGCACTTGGTTGAATCCATGGTGTGGACAATCTCCCTGGTAGGACTTTAATCTGATACAAGAGTTCTTGAATTATTCTCCAGGCTCCTTAGGAAATGTAGCAATCTTGCTCCTCAATTCTTCAGCGCGCGCGTCATCAAAGAATTTACGCAGGAAGGTGTTCTTGATGCCGGTCCGGGATGTAAGAGATCTTCCTAGTAGCTGCTTAAGCCACTGCGAAGCTTGTCCAGCAAGAGAGTACTTGATGAGCTTGCAGAGAAGGTAGTCCTCAAGGACTCCATTGGCTTTGATAGTAGATATGAGATCCTCGAACCTCTCTAGATGGTTCATAGGATGCTCGTGGGATAACCCATAGTAGGGAGTCTGTCCCACGAGTGTGTAGTACTGCGGCTTCAACTCGAAATCGCCTCTCTGAATAGCTGGAGGGAAAATAGCTGATCGGTTGGCGTAGAACTGGTCTGGACGGTTGTAATCACCCAACTTTCTTGTTCGAGCAGCCCCGTCAACAGGTTGAGCAGCTCCTGTAGCTACAGCATCAGGCTCAGGGATCACATTCCCTTGAGCATCTAACTTTTGACCTACTGCATTACGCAGGTGACCTTCCAGATCACGCAGGTCCCCATTCTTGTCCTGTCTGAGAATCAGTGTTGCAACCGTGTCTCGCGGCTGAGTATCGATCAACGTACGAACTGCGGTATCAATCGATGTTGGATGAAGGAAATCGGTTGACTGAAGAAGAGTATCGGTCGACGGTGATGAGCGAGTATCGGTCGACGAAGAAGGTGTCTCGGTCGACAGTGGTATGCGTGTGTCGATCGATGAGCTGAAGTTGATGTCGATCGATGCGGATCGAACGTTCCAAACTTGCAGGATCTTCTGAGAATGGCAGCTGAGTTTCCTTGTTGCTTCTGATACTGCTGGGCATGAACCTGAAAAGACAAGAAAAGATTTTTGTCGATAAGCGGTTTAAAAGAAATAACCTAGACATAATCAGATTAAATATAAAGGCTATCAAAGCTCCCCGGCAACTGCGCTAAATTTGTATCTTACTCAAATTATCCGAAGGAGTGAATTACTCTCACAAATAAGAGGTTCATTTGTAGTACTTAGGGATCGAATTCACAGGGAGCTAGGAAACACAAAATATCTAATCCTTAGTGACTAAGCTAGGTTTATTATGATTAACTATAAATTGGAGGTTTGAGCAAGGCAGTTGCTCGTTTGGTTTGATTTAGGGTTTTGACAATTAAAGAAAGTATCTAGACTTATAGTTTCTATTCATGTGATCAGGATTATAATCCTATGGATGCCTAACAAGTTGCATGCATGATATTAAAGAGCTCAACAGCTTATGAACAAATCAATCAGCGTTAGCTTTCTAGATTCGTCTAATGACTATATCTAATGATCTCACCAGTTGGTTTGATCAATTAAAAAGTGTCGATTGATGACTCTATAGGATTATCTATCGAAACACCTTTCGCTCCGTCGATCGATTATTCTGTACGCGCTTCCAGCAAGCTTTATGCGTGGGTTGAATGAATGCTCACGAAGACTGTTAGATCAACTTCCGCCTTTCTCTAACAATCTTAGCTTGAATAGGATGGATTCAGGATGAAGTCAAGTTAACAAGCAATCCTAAGTCAAGGTTCCCGTTAGCTATCCTAGAACAAGCTTTAAAAACATCCAAACAATGAATATCACAACTTAGCAATCTATAGTTGGGGCTAATCCCTCACAACCTATTTGTAACCCTAAATCTAACAATGGAACTACTCAGACATGGCCAAGCAATTCATAGCAACAAGGTAGAAGAAGAATTTCATAGATAGCGATAAATAGAGAAACAAATAATGGAGTTCCAATCACAAATCTCTTTGGATATTCTCTCCAACTCTAAGAATATCTAAAACCTTAAAACAATAGAATAGAATAGATTTAAGAAAGCATAGCATGATTTGCCTTAAAAAACTCGTCAGTAGAAATCTTGTAATTTGGTGAAGAATTCAGGCCCAATCAGGCTATGACGGTTTATCCGATTTCCCGAACATCGGATAAACATCAAGTCACCGAAAAATAGGGGAAAACTCGAGGATAATTACAAAGATCGATGAAAATGGAATACTTCATGAAGAGATAAACTTGGGCCCAAAGGCGAGATCCATCATCCTAAGGCAAACCGACCTAGGAGTGGGTATATAAGGAGAGCAAGAGCAGAGGAGAAGAGGATCCGAAAATCCTAGATTGGAGACCTAGAGAGCTCCTGTTAGCTGATAGAACTTAGAATTTAGGCGGTTAGACTAGCAAGGCAGGCCCTAGAACGTCTGGTCGCCTCCTGCTCGCAAATCTCCGCTCCTCTCGGAAGGATCGGACAATTCTTTTACTTCAGAGCTCCGCACATAGAAACCCTAGGCATTATCTTCGAAATGCCTGTTTCTATGACAAACGCTCATACTAGACGAACCCGCCCAGACGGTTCGATCTCTTGTTCAATTCTTTCTAAACTGAACTACGTCCGACTTGATCCTCGAATGGGGTACGTAGGCAGCCTTTCTTAAGGTCCAGTCCCAAATCTTAACAAAACCTTTTTCCCATTTATTCGGTCACTTGTCGTTGGCTGTCGCAGAGAATCCAGACCTTCAGGGAAAGTCGGGTTAACTTGGTGATGCACCCTAGGAAACGCTACTCGACCGGTAAGGGGGATATGAACTCCGAAAGGACAACTGATGGTTTGAATGACGACACAATGGGTTGCGGAAGGCCCAATGTTACTGCCAAGGTGTCTGATCAACGCCTGATATGACTCACAGGTCCGTTGAGGATCTCGATCTGTTGCCGGATGTGACGCACCGGTCCAACGATAAAGAGTGTGTAACTTGGAGCTAACCACACCAAGAAACGAAATGAGGTGTTCTTGACAAAGAACAGAGAGAAAAACTCATAAAAAAAAAGGAAAACAATCTGATTATTTCGTGGGTTGTGATTACATATTTATACTACAATGAGTCAAAGAGAGACTTAATAGTTTTTGTGGAAAATCACACCTAGAAAATGAAAACAAAAACTAGAAAATATTAAAGAGAGTCAAAGACTCTTGATTTCCAGATCTGGACAAAATGGACTCTTCAGCTGATGTCCAGGTTCATTTTGGTCGTGTAGGTCCATGCTGGGAAGGACAAGGACACACGCGGGACGATCCACACAGCCCGAATTCGCGAGAACTGAAGATCACCTGATTTGTAAATTGCATAACTCCCACATCTGAACTCCTTTTGATCTGATTCTTCTTCGGGTAGTTTCATAATTAAGTTGAGAACATTATGCAAGAAGTTTCACGCGAAGAAACATCATGGTTTAGAAGATATGCTTCAAACAGTGAATGTGTGTCTGTTTTGGTTCTCGGGTGGTTGGGTGGTCGAACCAACTCAGAAGATTGAACCAACTTGCTCAGCTTGTCCAAGTGAGTGTCAGTCCTTCTCAGCTCGTCCAGGATAGTGTCAGTCCAGCTCACTAGATTATTCAGCTCGATCAGCTCGATCTGGGGCACATCATACTCTCCCTCTTCAAAAGGATTTGTCCTCAAATCCATTTTATCTGATTCAAAAGAAAATGAGTCAGACAAAAAGAATTTTAAAAACATGTAAAGTTTAATGAACGATAAATTTTTATAGAAACTTCCTGAATGTATAGATTTATCTCCAGGTCGCCAATGTCGGATTTGAAGCTGACTGAATCGGTTAGCTTTCAATTGAGGCAAGTGTAGAACTGGTTTGACCGGTTTTGAAAAATAGATCATAACTTCATAATTTCGTGGCCATTTCTCCTGATATTGGTCTTTCTGGAAAGCTGTGAGATCCATCTGGAATCCTATGATCGGTTTCGGCTCAGGCCGTTTCTTTCCTGGGCCTAAATCTCCTTGGGAAATCTGGTACTTGCGGATAGGTGGACTGGAGATCCTCCGGTTTGGAAAATTCATAACTCCTTCATCCGCAAAGCTTTTCATGTGATTCCAGGCCTCAGTGAATCCTTGGTGAGTTGGCCTTCCAGGAAAATTGGATTCATGATAAAAGACCTTCTGAAAGTCGAGATACTCTCCTTGAACTGAACCTCTGTCGCTGGCATCTCCAAGGTAGCCAGGTTGGACAACAATGCAGCTCCAAATCTCAGGCTTTTGGTCAAGGTCAATTCTTTCATTCCTCAGAGGCTGAACCTGTCTTTCCTGGATACTCAAAACAGAAACTAAAATACCAGGATCATATGTGCAAGACAAGTACTTGTTCAACTCAAAAATCAAGGTTTCGTTTTCATGAACAAGTAGCACAAATTTCAGCTGATCAAGATGCACATCAAAGTAGACATTATAGACCAGAATGGTGTCAAGGCATGCAGCAACATTATTCATTTTCAGAACATGCTTATCCTTCTCAACATCTGAACACACAAGCTTAAGTTCAGATTGACAATCAAATATCAAAGACTCAGGATGTTTTTCAAAGAAAGTGTTGTAGACAACAATATCATCAAGGCTCAAGACAACACAATTATCACGAAATGATCTTAGAAGATGCCAAATTTTATCAGTTTTAGAACACACAAGATCAGGCTGCAAAACAGAATCACAAAAATCAAGATCACAAAAATCAATTTTAGTTTCAAGTGATTTCTGTTCCAGCATCTTTTTAATTAAGAAATCGTCCAATGCACAAGAGGATGGAAACAAATCATCAGTGATCAGTGCATGTCTAGAAGAACTCAGATCAAAGCCAATGCCTTTCAAAACAAATGAATCAAACGGTTTTGTAGCACAAGAATCAGTTTGTTGCAAATCAAGATCTAATGAGTTTTCAAGATGATCAAATTTTTTGCTGCATTTTAAGAACTGATCAAAACTCAAAATTAATACAGAATTGATGCCATTGCCTTTTTGAAAACATTTTTGATCAAGAATTTTCTCAGGTTTAAACATTTTAAAAGAATTAATCATGTTTTCAAAAACAGATTTTGAAACACAAAACTCTTTCATTTCGTCAAGACCAAAACGAATTACATCATGAGAACTGACCTTCACAAACATATCAGGCAGAGAATTAGGCAAAGAAAGTTTCTCACAGTGCTCTTGAAGATCAGGAGACAAAGGGGCAGGAGATGTGCCGGGATCAAAGCATAGATGACTTTCCATAGCGATGGATGAGATGCTTGTTGCTTCTTCATCAAAGACTGGACCCAGTTCGTCTTCCTCATCAAAGATGGGACCTAGATCATCATCCGAGGGTCTCCTAGTGTCAAGACGTGGTCCTTGTTGTGGGTAATCCAATGGCTCTTCCTCAAAAACCTGTGAAACTAGAACAAGACTACTCGGATGCTCCGGTTCAAAACAGGTTAGTCCATTAGTCTCTTCATTATCAATATCAATCATAAGATCAGGTTTTGGAGAAGGAAGATCACATTCATCCTCACAAGTGATCAAACTTTCCATCAGCTCTTCATCATACTCATCAAAAATAGGTAAAGAATCTGAAAAATCTTTTAGATCTTCAAGGTTAGTTTCAGATTTACCTTTAGGTTTTTCACTGATGAACAATGAGGGCTCAGCTACAGGTGCACGTGTGGATGTGATCTTCTTGTGGCTCTTGCCGACGTCCTTGAGTGTTTTCACCACTTCCTCCACAAGGTTGTCACAAAACTCTTGGACATTAAACTGAAAAGGTTGCCTCTTTGGATCAACCACATCTCTAGATGATCTAGACTGCTCTCTACATCTTTGGTTTGACTTTCCCTGCACACTAACAAACTCATCAAAATTATTCAAAGGATATTTAAATGGAGTTTGAGAGATAGAATGTCGTGGGGGCTTCTCCTTGCTACTTCTCTTTTGAAGACCAAACATCATAACCTGAAAATCTCAACACAAAAGTTAGTAGATAAAAATCCTCACTCTCTCAAGTGTTTGATCCTCACCCACACACGTGTTTCACTCAGATTTTTATGGTAATCACACAAGAGTTTCTTCTCAAAGTTCTAAGAGAACAGATCAAGGAATCCCAATGGGTAGATCCAAGCAAAACAAAAGGGTTTTTGGTGTAAGAGAGAAAGATAAGAGATTTATGGTTTTGGAATCCGCCTTAACCATCTCAAAGACTGGATTTCTCCTCAGCCAGCAGGCTTACTCTTCCACCACCAATCCACAAATCAATCTCTTTTTGAATCTTTTTTTTTATATACTTTTTTTTATATACTTTTTTTTTCTTTTCTTTTTTTTTTAATGTGGATGGTAATGAGGGGCCCGGATTCAAGATAGAAAGAAGAAGAAGTGTTTAGAAGAAATGGAAAGATGAGAAGATGGAATGATAATAGAGTTACCGGAAGAGTGGCTCTGATACCACTTGATGCACCCTAGGAAACGCTACTCGACCGGTAAGGGGGATATGAACTCCGAAAGGAGAACTGATGGTTTGAATGACGACACAATGGGTTGCGGAAGGCCCAATGATACTGCCAAGGTGTCTGATCAACACCTGATATGACTCACAGGTCTGTTAAGGATCTCGATCTGTTGCCGGGTGTGACGCACCGGTCCAACGAGAAAGAGTGTGTAACTTGGAGCTAACCACACCAAGAAACGAAATGAAGTGTTCTTGACAAAAAACAGAGAGAAAAACTCATAAAAAAAGGAAAACAATCTGATTATTTCGTGGGTTGTGATTACATATTTATACTACAATGAGTCAAAGAGAGACTTAATAGTTTTTGTGGAAAATCACACCTAGAAAATGAAAACAAAGACTAGAAAATATTAAAGAGAGTCAAAGACTCTTGATTTCCAGATCTGGACAAAATGGACACTTCAGCTGATGTCCAGGTTCATTTTGGTCGTGTAGGTCCATGCTGGGAAGGACAAGGACACACGCGGGACGATCCACACAGCCCGAATTCGCGAGAACTGAAGATCACCTGATTTGTAAATTGCATAACTCCCACATCTGAACTCCTTTTGATCTGATTCTTCTTCGGGTAGTTTCATAATTAAGTTGAGAACATTATCCAAGAAGTCTCACGCGAAGAAACATCATGGTTTAGAAGATATGATTCAAATAGTGAATGTGTGTCTGTTTTGGTTCTCGGGTGGTTGGGTGGTCGAACCAACTCAGAAGATTGAACCAACTTGCTCAGCTTGTCCAAGTGAGTGTCAGTCCTGCTCAGCTCGTCCAGGATAGTGTCAGTCCAGCTCACTAGATTATTCAGCTCGATCAGCTCGATCTGGGGCACATCATCCGGTCGGCATCGGCGAAGCCGGGCGCCGGCGCCGGGCCAGCACGGGCGAAGCCGGGCGCCGGCGCCGGGCCAGCACGGGCGAAGCCGGGCGCTCGGGCCAGCACAGGCTAGCCGGGCGCCCGGCGCCCTGCCCAGCAGGCGAGCCGGCGCCGGGCCAGCATCGGCGAAGCCGGGCGCTCGGGCCAGCAGGCGAGCCGGCGCCGGGCCAGCACGGGCGAAGCCGGGCGCCGGCGCCGGGCCAGCAGGCGAGCCGGCGCCGGGCCAGCACGGGCGAAGCCGGGCGCCGGCGCCGGGCCAGCACGGGCGAAGCCGGGCGCCGGCGCCGGGCCAGCACGGGCGAAGCCGGGCGCCGGCGCCCGGCGCCAGACCGTGGCCGCTCCTGCTGGTGTTCGGGACCACGATGCGATCATCCCCTCCGGCGTTTCGTTGAATAACTAGTTTTTCTTGGTTTTATTCGTCACTTGATCCCTTCCGAGGACTTTCGAGTGTTGATTGCGTCTTTGACCGATTTTGACCCCAACACTCATGCACACAATGCTCAATCTCCATTGTTCTACCCTTCTCCCAAACATAAACATGGAATACTCTTATCTACAATGCCAAACCCAACTCACATCACTCACCCAAATGCTTCCCAAGAACTCAAGGCACTTTTTCTCATATAGAACTCTATCTTTTTGATGTCTAATAAGGGATTTTCATACTTTTTAAAACCCTCTCTAGCTCTCTTTTAACTTGCTAGCCCCCTTTCTTATTTTTAAATTTTTATTTTTATTTTTTTCTTTTTCTTCTTTCTTTTTTTTTTCTTTTTCTTTTTTTTTATTGGGGGGGGGGCAAGACTTTCACTTTAAACAAGAGCTAGAGAGTTATTTTTTATCCCAGAAAGACTAAGACATTGAGCTCTACGAGTTCATTCATTCATTTCACAACCTTTTCAAAACTTCCAAATAAAACTTTTCAACACTCACCTCCCAATCCTATGAGCTAGACAATAGAGTGTCTAATCTAGCAAGAATGGAGACTAAGCATTGTCATTCCCAATACTCTCAAGATTATGCGCATGTAAGACTTTCAGAAAAAGGCCTCACTCATCAAAATAATATAGGCTTGAAAGGAAGGAAGGGTTAATGGGAGTGGAGTACCACTTGAGTTTGTCAAAAAGATTGGCAAATAATGGGAAAGACAACTCAAGTGTTCTATCTATGACTCAGTACACAAGGGACCATGGGAAAGAGACCTAGAGTCTAAATAAGACAGCAGTAAACTTCAAAGAGAGAGCATCAATCAATCAAATGAGCTTTAAGAAGAGTTTTCAAGGCTCGAAGTTTACAAGCTATCCTAAGGTTTCTCAAGCTACTTACCATGATTATAAAGGTTATAACTTTAAGAACCTAGCATGAGCATCTTTACAAGGTAACTATCATCCCTGTCCCCTTATGCATGATGCAACCTATATGATGATATACTTTTTTTTTATGCAAGTGAATGATCTAGACTCAAGCCTAATGCAACTACATGATTCTTTTTGTGCTTTTCAAAATTTTCAAGTTTTTATGGCCTTTCTATGCAATAACTATCTACAAATGCATGTTTATGACATAAAACACAAGATGATTAGCAACTTGGCACCTCCCCCACACTTAATTCACACAGTCCCTATGTTTGTTAAATGTAGAGAAGGGCCCAAAAGAGGAAAAATCTAAATGCAAAAATAAATGGTATATACAATGGTAAGATTTTGGAGTACCTCTATGGAGCGTGTGATGAGGCTGATGCCTCACCCTCAGAATCATCTTCCTCATCAGTAGTGTTTAGAGAAGGAGACTTGTTCCCGGACTCGGATGGGAGGATGTATGGGTTTCTCAAGCGGCGGAGAGCTTGCTTCTTGGTCTGTGGCGCAGAAGGATCATGAAGTGGCTGAGGAGGAGGTGCAAGGAAAGCATCAAGATCGAAGTCCTCAGCCATGCAACCAGCTACAGCTCCTCTAGTCAGAACATCAGCCACTTTCCTCATAAACTGAGCTGAAGCTTCAGCTTGTCTCTTCACAGTTCTTCTCAGCTCTTTGCACTTGTTGGTGAGCTTGAAGATAGTTCTATCCTGAGCTCTGTTCCACCTCTGAAGAGTGCTAATTTGGTCATGAGCCTGGCGAATGGGACCAAGAGGCAAAGCACTGGTGCACTGGCCGAATTTGTAACGAGGAGGACCAAAGAGATGTGCAGTGGCTCTGCTAGTGTATCCCTGATCATAAGCCTCCACCTTGCGTGCTGCCTTTTCACCCTTGGGAAGAGCCATAGGGCCTAGGGCGCCATGAGGTCCAAGTAAGTGCTTCTCACTGATATCATATCTAATGGCTCCTGGAGTGCTCAAGGTAGTGAGGGGATAGTTGGGAAGGATCAGCTCATCTTTTTGGGCACCTCTCAAATAGGAGTAAACACACTTCCCATTAAACCTTCCAGAGAGATAGTTAGCTGACTTCAAGTATTGTAGATCCAAGAAAATGGGGCCAGCTGCATCCTTTCCCAAACTTATCCCCATGTGAGCAAGCAATGGTGTTATCAAGCCACCAATTCCAATCTGAGCTTCAGGGTCTCTGTTTGTCCAGCTCCAAGCCTTGTAGTACATGAGGCGCTTCACAAAGAATCCCACTATGCCAAAATCCTTGTAGAAGTCACTGGAAACCAAAGGGAGATGAGGCTGTAAAGCATAGTGCTGGACAGCTTGGTGCAGAAATTTCACTTCATCTCCAAAGACTGTTCCTACTTCTTTCCTTGGGAACAAGGTATGCACAAGCAATCTATGGAGATAGCGCACTGAAGGGTGTCGAATGGAGGCATTCTTGTCGCGGTTGGCACTCCTAGTCTTGCCTGATAACAGATTCCAAGTAAGGTGTGTGATGTTCATCTCCCTCTTCACCTTGGCAAGCTTTGGAAAGGATGGCTCTTTTTGGTCTTGAAAGCCAAGCACTTCCTCAATCTCCTTGAATTTCATTAAGTAGGCTCGCCCATCAATCTTGAAATGTATGTTTCCCCATCCTTGCTCCACATTCTTGGAAGTGTGAAAGTGGCTTCCAGAGATGCCAAGAATTGGCAAGAGACTTCTTTGTAAGTGGGATAAGCCATGGTGTAGAAACTGCCCATACTCATGTGACCTAGCATCTCCTGGATGTCATCTTCAATCGACAACTCCTTTAGGGCCATCCTATGAACAAATCTGGTTGGAGGCCAAGAGACACCTTTTCTCATTTGCTCTAACAGCTCCTCTTCAGTGAGTGTCTTCTGCCTGTCTCTGTTATCATTGAAGGACTTTGTTGAGTTAGGATCATGCTCAGCTTCACTGCCCTCAGGAGAAGGTTCCTCTTCAGCACATGCATCCTCTTGCTCCAAGGGAGGAGGTGCCACAATCTTTCTTGGTGCCTTGGCTTTTGATATACCATGGATTTTACCCGTTTTTACTCATGGTATATGAGTGTTTTTACTACTATTATCTATGTTTTGGAGTCTATTAGGTATGTTTTCAGGTTCAGGAGCATTTTGGAGAAAAGTGATGATTTAGGTGCCTATTTGGAGCTTAAAGAAGAGTTCACCCGTGATCAAGACCAGAGGTCGACATGCAGAGTTACACATCGATCGATGCACACTCTGTGCAATCGATCGACACACATTATCCGAAGGACGATACATCGAGACAATAATCAATCCATTACACCCTGTACTATCGATCGATGCTGAGGCGGCAGAAAGACAAGTTGGACCTGGCCGAACTTGAAGCCCAAGACATCACATATTAAAAGATTGCCCCTGACGATTTTTTTAACCTAATGAGCACATATTTATATGTGCCTAAGTGTTTTGGTAGAGATATAAGTTACAAGTTTTTAATAGTTTAAGTCTTTATAAGTTTTTAGAGGGTTCTACCTCCATCTTCTTCTACTCATTTCTTTTACTGTTTTCATTACTTTGCAAGTTCTCAATAAAGTTGTATTCAGTTCTTTATCTGCTCTTCTTAACAAATGTTATAGGATTCTAGATGTAGAGGAAAGATCCAAAGAGATTTGTGATTGGGACCTAAGTGTTCACCCTCTAATAGATCTATGAATTCCTATTATTACCTTGTTGCTATGAACTACTTAGCCATGTCTGAGTAGATTCATTTGTTAGATTTAGGGTTTAAATAGGATATGAGGGATTAGCCCCAGCCTATATCTGCTATAGTTGTGATATTTATTGTTAGGATTGTTCACTAATGCTTTTCTAGCTTAGCTACCTAGAACATGAACTTGGATTGCATTGTTCATTACATGCAACTCCTGACAACATCCTAAACATGCTCTGACCCTCTTGAGATATGCGAAAGCTGATCTAAGATCATGGTGAGCATTGTATCAACTCGCGCATAAAGCTTGCTTAGAGCCGTATCGATCGATACTCCTATAGAGTAATCGATCGACGTAGCTAGAGGTGTATCGGTCGATATTCCTATCGAAACATCGATCGATACTATCGGCGAATTGCCGAACCGCAAACACCATTTAGCATCTAAGTAATAGATGGTCTAAATAATCACGAGCTGATGGATTCATTTAATAAGTGTTGAGCTCTGACATATCATGCAAGCAACTTGTTAGCATTTATAGTATTTATAATCCTAAATTCCTGAATACCTACCCTGAATCTAACTTCTTTTCTTTATTGTCTTAAAACCAAATCCTTTCAACTGAGTAATCTTTACCATTGCTCAACAACCTACAATTTACTTTAAACCATTTTCAACCTAGCATAGTCACTAAGATTGCATCTTATTTGTACACTAGCTCTCTGTGGATTCGATCCCTAAGTACTACAACTGAACCTCTTATTTGAGAGAGTAAAGTCACTCCTTACGGTAATTTGAGTGATATCAACTTTGGCGCCGTTTCCGGGGAGCTTTGATACAATAGGATTTAATCTGATTAGGTCTAGGTTATTTTTACTTTAATTTGTTTTCGACACAAAATTTTTCTTGTCTTTTCGGTACATGCCCAGCAGTACGGAAGCAACAAGGAATCTCAACTTTTTTTCAGAAGACCCTGCTAGCTTGGAACGTTCAATCCGAAAGGAAATCCGTTCCGCATCGATCGACATCAACAACTGTCTGTCGACCGATACCGACGCACCCCTGCCGACCAAGACACCGTCTTCGTCTACCGATACTCGCATCTTCCTGTCGACCAACACTACTTCACCGTCGACCGACACCTTTCATCCGACATCGATCGATACACCTATTTGTGTATCGATCGATACTGTTCCGCGAGTCATGGTTGCGCCTATTATTCTCATACAAGATGAGAATGGAGACTTGCGTGACCAAGAAGGTCACCTTCGTAATGAAGCAGGTCAGAAACTCAATGCTCAGAATGACGTAATGCCTGAGCCAGAAACTGCACCTACAGGAGCTGTTCAACCTGTAGAAGAGGCTGCTCGAACACTAGCTGACTACAACCGTCCAGATCAGTTTTACACCAACAGATCAGCCATTCGTCCCCCTGCTATTCAGAGAGGCGATTTCGAGCTCAAGCCGCAGTACTACACCCTTGTGGGACAGACACCCTACTGTGGGCTGTCCAATGAGCATCCCATGCACCATTTGGAGAGGTTCGAGGATCTCATATCTGCTATCAAAGCCAATGGAGTCCCCGTGGACTACCTTCTCTGTAAACTTTTCAAACACTCTTCATCTGGAGAAGCTTTACAGTGGCTTAAGCAGCTACAACCAGGATCCCTTACATCCTGGAGCGACATCAAAAACACATTTTTGCGTAACTTCTTTGATGATGCGCGCGCTGAAGACTTAAGGAGGAAAATTGCCACATTTAACCAGGAGCCTGGAGAATCATTCAAGGATACCTGGATCAGATTCAAGTCTTACCAGCGAGATTTTCCACACCATGGATTCAACAAGGTGCAACTGCTCTGCACTTTCTTCAAAGGCATCGCGCTGAAATATCAGATGCCTCTGGACACTGCGAGTGAAGGCAACTTCACCACAAGGAATCCTGAAGATGCTGTGAAGCTAATAGACAACCTAGCATCCAGCAACAGCACGAAGAACATTGTAAGAGCAAGATCTGCAGAGTTCCTTGGAAAGGAACAGATAAATGGAAACTCATCTTACATGAAGCCACCCACACCAACCCCAGAAGGAAAGCTAGAAGACATGCTCAGCAAAGTTCTTGAAAGCCCGCAGCAGTTAGAGGTGAACTTCAATGGAAAGATCGACGCCGTCTACACCACTTTGAACACAAAGCTTGATGCTTTGAGTACTCATGTGAAGAAACTAGAGGCTCAGGTGATTCAGATAGGCGAAGCTGTTAAGAAGCAGGAAGCCTTAGGAAAAGGGACTAGAGAAGAAGCAACAGGCCACAACGTTAATGCTATCATAGAAGATGATTTTTGGAGAGTGGTGAAGCAAGAGAAGCTGCAAAAGGGAGACTTCCAGATCGAAAGTTCCATGAGTATTGGCGGAAACCACTGGTATCGACCGATGTCTGGACATGAACATCGATCGATGTACGCCAACACCGATCGATCGATGGACTCCGAAGAGCATCGACCGATGGACCCTGAAAAATCCACTCACGAGTGCAACGCCGTAAAGATACTTACTCACGAGGAGTTCGCAGCAAAGCACCCACATCCCCCCAGCCCTTACAGCATCGATCGACTTGACAGACGTCCCATCGATCGACCAGAGGATAAGGAAATCGATCGTCATAGTCCAGCACCTGTCGATCGATATTCAGTTATCACACGCCGAGTGCAACTTCCCAAGATAGATGTTGCACGACTTAATGCACTCCGGGAGCAATCTAAGCCTTCCAGAAACCCACCAACCGCCATAATGAAGAAGCCCACGGATATCATTGATCCAATGGAGATAGAAAAGGAGAAAGATGGCAGAGTTCTCAGAAAAAGGAAAGAGAAGGTTCCTAAACACCTTAAAAGAGGAGTTAATGAGAAAGAGTTGGCAAGTTTCAGAAAGAGAGTTCTAAGAATACCTACAGGGAAACCCTTTGAAGAAGCCTACTTTTCACACAGATTGTGGATGTTTTTCAGAGAAACTAAGGAGACAGAAGAAGACATCAGGAGGATGTTCAACCAAGTCACAGAAAGTATGAAGAAGAGGATCAAACTTGAGAAGAAGGGTGATCTAGGGAAGTTCATTGTTCCTTTCTCAATCCATGGGATCAACTTCCCACGTGCCCTATGTGACACAGGATCTGGAGTTAGCATCCTACCCAAGGTGATAGCAGACCATCTAGGTCTGAAGATAGAGCCTACTGAAGAATCGTTCATCTTTGTTGATTGTTCTCAGCAGAACTCTGGAGGAATTGTGAGAAACCTTGAGGTTACCATAGGAGAAGCCCTAATACCAGTAGACTTCCATGTCTTGGACGTCAAGATAACCCTACCTACTTCTTTGCTACTTGGAAGAGCCTTCCTAGCCACAGTTGGAGCGGTCTGCAACCTTCAGACAAACAAACTGTGCCTAACCGTGATCAATCCTATAGTCTACTATGATCCGGTATGAGTCATCAAGGTTCCTAAGAAGATCCAAGACGGCTCAGGCCTTGTAGCTGTTTTCTATTGTGGAGATGAATACGATTCACAAGACGCATACGAGACAGAGACCGCAGAATCGATCGATAGCAGCACTGTCTCATCGATCTACTCTAGTGACCTGACATCGATCGACACACTTACATGGTCATCGATCGATTCACTATTCAGCCAGATCGAGGAGGAGTTTCCAGATGGTGACTTCGAAGTAAACGAGTGGGAGAACGACTACTACATCCCACCACATGCTGCAAATACTACTCAAATTGAGGAGTATACTGATGATTACACGGAGGAGAGAGCTATAGAATGTCATAACCTTCCAGAAGATGAACATCGACTTCTCCACCACAACCTCAGAATCACGACATCGATCGACAGGGCCTTCTCCCCATCGATCGATACTACTTGCCTCGCATCATTCGACAACACAGTCAACAACAAGCGAGACGGAGACTACTCAATCGGGAGCTGGGCAAGCGATTACCAGCACGAGAGCTTCGCGGTCGAGACCGCAACGCCAACATACATCATCCAACCCGAAGAAGTCTCATCGATCGACATGGCACCTGCACAATCGACCGATAGGCCTGAACAACCATCGACCGATCCCATTCCTGTGCCATCGAACGATACATGCATCAAACCATCCCAGGTAACAAATTCAAATGTACTTGATTTCGGTAATCTAATCCCGGATGAGTTTGGTATTTTCAGGGATTCACAAGGTTTTGCACGCTAAATGGATGGACGAACACGCCACATATCCAGAGAAGATATTGCAGACATCCTACAGTTAGCCAACGGATCCCAAAACCTATTCCAGCAGCAACGCTACGGACCAGACCACCATCATCAGCACCAGGAGGCAGACACAACAACCGAGCCAAAGGAAGCTGAGGATAATCATCTCAACACGAAGGATCCAGATTTCCAACGTAAATCGATCGATACTGAGTGTATGACATCGATCGATAGGTGTCCTGAATTCGGAAAGAGAGCCTTTCGATATGGAGTTCGAAAATTCTTTTGGGAGCAGAGAGATGAGTATGGGGTCTACAGAGACGAGAAAGGGTTTGGTAGAGGAATAGATGGTGACGTCATCAGAGTTTCTTAAGACGACATCAAGAAACTACTTCAAAGAACTTCAATGGTCGAACGCTCTTACATCTGTTTACCAGAGCACGCTAGTTCGTTTACAAGAAGAGAATTGGGGCAAGAAACCTACACCAAAGACGAGATCAACGAGATGTTCACTGGTCTACTTGGAGACCGCAAATGGGAAAAGCTCTCCATGGAAAAGAGTTTAGAGGAGGCCACAGACAAGCTTCGCAGTGAGATGAACTGGATGTTCAGTGCAGACCAGGCATTACTTAAGAAGGTTAAACGTCTTGAGCTGAAACTTGAAGATCTTCGCAACACACAGAACCATGCCCAGAAAAGTTCAATATCGATCGACGGAGTAACATCCACATCGATCGATATGAAGCCTGCACCATCGACCACTTACTCAAAACATGAGGTTGATGAGTCTCTTGGAGATATCTGGAAGGAACTGAAGAAAGCAGAAGCTCGTCTCAGCAGCAAACTCACCAAGACCTGTGACCCTATCTTTCACAACCTAAGGGATTTAAGCATCTGCACCGAAGAGATGAAGAGATTTATCCGCCTTATCAATGAGGTACATGCAGATATGAACCCCGCGGCACCTTGCAATCCTTTTGGAGGATTAACTCGCCTGAAAGCAGCTGAGAGGAAAATTGCTGATATACACTTCTTAGTAGACAAAGAAGTGGAGGAACTCGCACTACGCATGGATACTATGCAGCAGGAGGCTGAGAAGTTCCAACGTCAACTCGATTATCAGGCTGCATCGATTGCATCGATCTACGAGCTCAACCTCACATCGATCGATAGGCGACTGACCGAAATCGACGCCCAGATGAAGCTCTTTGCCGAGAAGCTTCACGAGAATCTGCAGAAGCAAAAATCGACCAATGAACAACATGTAGCATCGATCGATATACAGATTTCAGAAATCTGCACCAGAGCTGACTTGGATAAGTTAGCTGATGAAGTCTACACGGCAATTACATGGGTGGATGATTCACAAGACAGACATCTACAGCAGACGTATTTCCCGCTAATCAACGAGGTAGGCAGCATGGAATCTAGCATAGAAGGGATGCAGAAAGAAATCAAATCCATTCAAAGGCAGCTTGCGAGCAGACCTGCACCCTTAGCATCGATCGACAGAAGAGCCAGCGCATCGACCGACGGACCTCAACAGCCATCGACCGACAATTCAACCAACCAATCGATCGATCCCAGCTCCATCCACGACAAAATGATCCAACGCCTTAATTCAATGCAAGCGGAGCTCAGTGATCTTTCAGAACATGCCTACGAGAAATTAGGATGGCACGAGCTCAGCAATAAAGGTCATGAAGAAAGGATTCAAAGGATCAATGATGAGTTGATTGAGATAAAGAAGAAACGAACCAGAGAATATGAAGCCACAAGAAACCTATTTGACACATGGTTCAGTGAGAAGAAAGATACAGAGGATACTTGTTTCCAAACAAGTACCTGGACTTCATCTAAGTAGCTCATTCCATCTAAAGTCAAGTTAGATGACTATAATCAAAGCGTTGAGTGGGAGGCAACCCACTGTTAGGTTACTTTTTATTTCATTTTTATCTTTAGGATTTTTTTTCGTATTTGTTTTTCTTTGCAGTTACGATTAGACGATTACCACTGAAATCGACCGACAATACACTGTCGATATCGATCGACATGCACCAAACAATAGCGATCGACGAAGGCGACTCAACATCGATCGATACGCATCACGGTCAGGTATATCGCTCTAAATTTTTCGATATCAGTATTTTATTTTTGCCTATGCCTTCACTGGACTGGTTATACACTGAGGACAGTGTATGATTTAAGCCTGGGGGGATGATTACTGATGCTGTTTACCTTTTGACTTCATCTAAAAATGTTTTCAAAATGGTTTTTATTGAGTCAAGAAAGGGATAATGATAATTTAAATTTTCACTTTTTATCTAACCAATCTTTTAGGCACCATTCTTAGATTTTTTGATGCAGAATGTACTATAGATGCTAAAGTTGATCACCTATCAGCTATGACAACGCTTTCATTGATTGTCTGGAGGAACCAAAGCTGATTTCCAACCTAACCTGACATTCTTTGCTTGTCTTGGGGCTTGGTATACATGGGATCGGATGCTTCAAACAAGTCTGGAAGGTAAAGCCTTGTGTAGATAGTTTTATCACCCTCTCTCTCTCATTTTCGAAATAAGATTTAATTTTATTAAGTTCAAAAAAAAAATCGAAAATTAGCTTAATTATATGTTCTAGGACTAGTTAGTTATTACTTAGGAAGGAATTCGAACAGGGCTTGGCGGTTTCCCCCCTCAAGACTTGATTCATAGGAGTTCTATAGGTAAAGGATTCGAACAGGACTTGGTGGTTACCCCCTTCAAGACTTGCTTCGCAATGAATCCTAGGATATAGGTCAAAAAGAAGTGAACATGACTTGGTGGCTGCAACTATTAAGGCTTGATTCATGGAAGCCTGTCCAATCTTGGTCAATGACTTGCAAATGAAAGCAGACTTGAATAGGAGAGAAATAATAGAGAGAGAGAGGATAGGAACTAATTTTTATCTGCAAGTCCAGATACTTGTTTGAGCAACCTTGCATCCTGTGATCGATACTCCCAAGGTAAAGCCTGCACTTTTATTTTTATGTACAGAAATGAAATCAGTAGAGGGGTTGATCAGACATGATTGCTAAGTTGTTGGCTAGATGATCAAGGTTGTTTAACTAGAATATTGCATAATGTGCTTCTGTGATTGACAGATTCTTAGATGTGGTTTGCAACAAAGTAAAGGTTATGATTCTAAGTTTGAATTTGATTTAGTCCCTGCTTTTTAAACCTCTTTCATAAAGACTGCCTATGTCTTTGTTTGAGGACAAGCAAAAGGTTAAGTCTGGGGGAGTTGATATACCATGGATTTTACCCGTTTTTACCCATGGTATATGAGTGTTTTTACTACCATTATCTATGTTTTGGAGTCTATTAGGTATGTTTTCAGGTTCGGGAGAATTTTGAAGAAAAGTGATGTTTTAGGTGCCTTTTTGGAGCTTAAAGAAGAGTTCACCCGTGATCAAGACCAGAGGTCGACATCCAGAGTTACACATCGATTGATGCACACTCTGTGCAATCGATCAACACACGTTAGCCGAAGGACGATACATCGAGACCATAATCGATCGATGTACACCCTGTACTATCGATCGATACTGAGGCGGCAGAAAGACAAGTTGGACCTGGCCGAACTTGAAGCCCAAGACTTCACATATTACAAGATTGCCCCTGACGATTTTTTTAACCGAATGAACTCATATTTATATGTGCCTAAGTGTTTTGGCAGAGATATAAGTTACAAGTTTTTAATAGTTTAAGTCTTTATAAGTTTTTAGAGGGTTCTACCACCATCTTCTTCTACTCATTTCTTTTACTGTTTTCATTACTTTGCAAGTTCTTAATAAAGTTCTATTCAGTTCTTTATTTGTTCTTCTTAACAAAGGTTATAGGATTCTAGATCTAGAGGAGAGATCCAAAGAGATTTGTGATTGGGACCTAAGTGTTCACCCTCTAATAGATCTATGAATTCCTATTATTACCTAGTTGCTATGAACAACTTAGCCATGTCTGAGTAGATTCATTTGTTAGATTTAGGGTTTAAATAGGGTATGAGGGATTAGCCCCAGCCTATATCTGCTATAGTTGTGATATTTATTGTTAGGATTGTTCACTAATGCTTTTCTAGCTTAGCTACCTAGAACATGTACTTGGATTGCATTGTTCATTACATGCAACTCCTGACAACATCCTAAACATGCTATGACCCTCTTGAGATATGCGAAAGCTGATCTAAGATCATGGTGAGCATTGTATCAACTCGCGCATAAAGCTTGCTTAGAGCCGTATCGATCGATACTCCTATAGAGTAATCGATTGACGTAGCTAGAGGTGTATCGGTTGATATTCCTATCGAAACATCGATCGATACTATCGGCAGAATAGCCGACCGCAAACACCATTTAGCATCTAAGTAATAGATGGTCTAAATAATGTGAGAGCTGATGGATTCATTTAATAAGTGTTGAGCTCTAACATATAATGCAAGCAACTTGTTAGCATTTATAGTATTTATAATCCTGAATTCCTGAATACCTACCCTGAATCTAACTTCTTTTCTTTATTGTCTTAAAACCAAATCCTTTCAACTGAGTAATCTTACCATTACTCAACAACCTGCAATTTTCTTTAAACCATTTTCAACCCAGCATAGTCACTAAGATTGCATCTTATTTGTACACTAGCTCTCTGTGGATTCGATCCCTAAGTACTACAACTGAACCTCTTATTTGAGAGAGTAAAGTCACTCCTTAGGGTAATTTGAGTGATATCAGCTTTTGATGTGGGAGCTGGTTCATTAGCACCTCTTTTGGTGCCTTTTTCCAAAACTAAAGCTCCCAACCTGGTGCTCTTAGGTGCTCTTGCTCTCTTGGGAGGGGCTTGCTTGTGAGCAATGTCAGCCACACTCTGATCAACATCAACTCTCTTGCCATCTCTCTTGGCCTGTGCTTTCTTTCTTAGCATTGCCAAAGCTTGCTTCCTAGGCTCCTCCTCTGATTCAGGCATGGAGCCTAGTTCTTTCCCAAACTGAGCAGTCACTCTCTTTGTAGCCTGTTCTTTCTCTTCTTCCATTTGAGCTTCACTTTTTCTCACCATTGTACCTGAAAATTCAATCCTTGGAAAAAGAGTGAGCTCAAGAAAGAGAGAAACATGATCAAACAAAAACTAGCTCTAACAAGATCATTAATCTCAACAGGAGCTAGCACAATGCAATCATGAAGGCAAGCAAGACAAGCAATAGCTAAGAATGAAGCTCTCATGCTCATAAAATATATACATTTTTTTATTTTTTATTTTTATTTTTTATGAACACAAGAACTTCAAATTAGCAATAATCAAGATTAACTAGAGCTCAGCTTGAAATTGGAACCAAATCAACCTCTAAAACAACTTATCTAACAAATCTAGCCCACTATCAATCCTAATTAAGCTAAATTTGAAAAAACCCCAATCTCATGAACCCTAATTTCTAAAAGTTCAAATTAAACTCAATGCCACCATAAAATCAACTACCCAGCATGATATATGAGCCTTCCCTAGTCTATTTCACAAGAATCTAGCAAGAAAATGGCCAAATTTCAAGTTCAAAATTTTAAGGTTCATGAGCATTACGAGTTTGAAATTAAAGAAACCATAACTTGCTTTGGATGAAGGATAAAGATGAAAAGATTCAAGGAATTAGACTAAGAAGATGAAGACTTGGATGTGGGAAAAAGAATGGAGTGATTTGGTGGAGATTTGAGTGAGATATGAGGTTTTGTTTTGGTTCATGGAGGCTAGAGAGGTTTTGAGATTTGGGAAGATGGTGAAGTGAGGAGAGAGACACGATTTCTAGGTATTAGGAGGGTCTGGGTCGGGTTGGAATGTGGGCGGTTGGGTCCGGGTCGAGAAATAGGGAAGAAAGCACGTACCTTCGGTTGGCCGGGTCAGAACGCGGGTCGGGACGCGGGTGAGTGGGTGATCCGCATGTTTTCTCTTGGGCGTCCGTACGGTGCTTCCCGCGCATACGTCCCGCGCATATGTCCCGCGCGTCCGGCTTAGCTTCTGCGTACTGGCGTCCCGTGCGGCTCACACGTCCCGCGCATAATCATCCGCGCGTCTGGTCTTCGAGCAAGCTTCTAGTTCCCGTGTGGCTTACATGTCCCGCGCGTATGCATCCGCGCATATTGCCTCCTATCTGTCCGTTCGTTCCCACCCGGTACAGCCGACCCTCGCGTACGTCCCGCGCAGTTCATGTCCTGATCAGAACGGCCATCCGAGCGGGTTGCATAGGCCGCGCGTATCCGACCGTGCGTTCTTTCACCTTGGGCTGTCCGGAACTCCTTGTCTTGCTTTCCATCTCATTTTAAAGCTTCATGCACACCATCTCGATCCCACTGATCTCCCATCATCCAAAAGCCTTGAAAAGTAAATCCTATAGCAATATTTACAAGGATAACCATGGGATTTCCTCCCAAGTGAGCTTGTTTAAAGTCACTAGCTTGACTTTGCCTCCTTTGAGGTTAGGCATGGGAAGGATCAGAGAGTGGGGTTGATGTCACAATCTCCTTTGGTGTAGTGGCCATGTACTGCTTGACCCTCTGTCCATTCACTGTGAAATCTCCTCCTTCCTTGTTCCAAAGCACAATAGCTCCATAAGGCTTCACCTCCTTGATCACAAATGGACCAGACCATTTTGACTTGAGCTTCCCTGGAAATAACTTCAGTCTAGAGTTATAGAGAAGAACTTGATCTCCAGCCTTGAACTCTATCTTGAGGATGTACTTGTCATGAAAGGCCTTGGTCTTTTCCTTGTAGATCCTTGAGTTCTCAAAGGCATCCATCCTTATCTCATCTAGTTCATTGAGTTGAAGAAGCCTCTTTTCCTTGGCACTCTTGATGTCAAAGTTCAGTAACTTTACAACCCATAGTGCCTTGTACTCAAGCTCTACTGGTAAGAGGCAGGCCTTCCCATACAGAAGGTTGAAAGGTGTGGTACCCAAGGGAGTCTTGTAAGCTGTCCTGTAGGCCCAAAGTGCATCATCAAGCTTATCTGACCAATCCTTCCTCTTAGACCCAACTATCTTCTCTAGAATGCCCTTGATTTCCCTGTTGGAGATCTCAACTTGGCCACTGGTTTGTGGGTGGTAAGGTGTTACCACCTTATGCTTCACTCCCTTATTCTTTAGAAGCCCTTCAAACACCTTATTAATTAAGTGTGAGCCTCCATCACTTATGACCACGCTTGGAACTCCAAATCTTGGAAAAATTATGCTCTTGAACATCTTTATCACCACTCTTGAGTCATTTGTAGGACTAGCCATTGCTTCAACCCATTTGGAGACATAGTCAACAGCCACCAAGATGTACATGTTACCATAGGAAGAAGGAAAAGGTCCCATGAAGTCTATCCCCCATACATCAAACACTTCCACCTTAAGAATTGGATTTTGAGTCATCTCATTTTTCTTGGTGATGTTCCCTCTCCTTTGACAAGAATCACAGTTGGAAACGAAGTCTTGTGTGTCCTTGAACATGTGTGACCACAAAAATCCAGCTTGTAGCACCTTTGAGACAGTCTTGAAGGTAGCAAAGTGGCCTCCATATGAAGATCCATGGCAATGTGTAAGGATCCCTTCAATTTCTTCATCAGCCACCACTCTTTTATAGATCTGATCCTTGCAAAGAGTGTAGAAGTATGGCTCATCCCAATAGTATCTCTTCAAATCTCCGTAGAACTTCTTCTTCTCATACCCCGCAAGATCCAATGGCTCCTTCCCAGTAGCTAAGTAGTTAACCAAATCAGCATACCAAGGCCCCTTCTCTTCAGCTGCCTTGACCTCTTCGATCTTCTTTCCAGTCTCAATAACTGCTACCACTGACATGATTGCCATGACCTTCTCCTGTCTAAGTCCTTCATCAATAGGGATGCCACCCTCAGTTCTCAATCAGCTATACCATTTTCAATTCCTGGCTTGTCCCTGATCTCAAGATCAAATCTTGAAGTAGTAGGATCCATCTCAAAAGTCTTGGTTTTGCATCCTTCTTTGCTAGAAGATGTCTCAAAGCTGCATGGTCTGTGTACACAATGACTTTGGAACCCACAAGGTAAATTCTGAACTTCTCTAAGGCAAAGACAATGGCCAGCATCTCTTTCTCAGTTGTTGCATACTTCATTTGTGTATCATTCAAGGTTTGGCTTGCATAATAGATCACATGAGTCTTGCCATCCTTCTTCTGCCCCAAAACAGCTCCAACAGCAAATTCACTAGCATCACACATTATCTCAAAGGGAAGATCCCAATCAGGTGGCTGGACAATGGGAACACTAACAAGTTCACCCTTTATCTTCTTGAAGGCTTCAAGACATTCTACATCAAAGCTGAAAGTGGCCTCCTTGCACAGCAACTTGGTCATTGGCCTAGCAATCTTTGAGATGTCCTTGATGAATCTTCTATAGAACCCAGCATGGCCAAAAAGCTCCTGATGTCCTTCACTGTCTTTGGTGGAGGCAAACTAACCATCACTTCAATCTTAGCCTTGTCCACCTCAATCCCCTTTTCGGAAATCTTGTGCCCAAGCACAATCCCTTCTTTGACCATGAAGTGACACTTCTCCCAATTCAGCACAAGGTTTGTGTCTTCACATCTCTGTAGGACCCTGCACAAGTTGGACAAACAAGCAGAAAACGAAGATCCGTAGACAGAGAAATCATCCATGAATACCTCCACTATATCCTCAATGAGATCCGAGAAGATTGACATCATGCACCTTTGAAAGGTTGCTGGAACATTACATAACCCAAATGGCATCCTTCGATAAGCAAAGGTGCCATAGGAGCATGTGAATGTTGTCTTCTCTTGATCATTGGGATGTATGGGGATCTGGAAGAACCCTGAATACCCATCAAGAAAGCAATAGAAAGGATGGTTTGCAAGTCTCTTAAGCATCTGATCAATAAATGGCAATGGAAAATGATCCTTTCAAGATGCAGAGTTGAGTTTTCTATAATCAATACACATCCTATGGCTAGTGATGATTCTAGTTGGTATCAATTCATCCTTGTCATTTTTAACCACAGTGATACCACCTCTCTTTGAGACAACATGCACAGGAGATACCCATTTAGAATCTGAAATATGATAGATAACACCAGCATCTAAGAGTTTAAGAATCTCCTTCTTTAGAACATCCTTCAGGTTAGGATTTAACCTTCTTTGATGCTCTATATAAGTCATTGATTCATCCTCAAGATGTATCCTATGCATGCACAAAGAAGGTGATATCCCCTTAATATCATCTAGTGAGTATCCAATTGCTTTTTTAAACTTTTTAAGTGCATTTAAAAGTTGAGAAAGCTCAAGTTCAGTAAGTTCGCTACTCACAGTGACAAGGTATGTCTCATTAGGGCCTAGAAATGCGTACCTTACACCATGGGGAAGAGGTTTGAGCTCACTCCAATCATCTTGTTGCATGTCCTCTTGTTGAGTGGCTGAAGCAGCTTGGTGAACCTCATGTGTAAGCTCCTCGTACCGGGCTTCACCATCAATCTTCTTATGAGAATCCAGCATTCTCACATAAGCATCACTCTCCTTGTTATCAACCACTTGGACTTCTTTATCCATTGTTAAAGCATGTTGCAAATGGTCCTTAATGGCCAACTCTTCAAGTGCCAACTCTTCAAAAAGCTCATCAGCCAGAGCTTCCATCTCTTCAATGTAAAACACTTGGCCTTGCACAGTTGACTTCTTCATCACTTCTTTGATGTCAAAGTGGAGAGTGTGCTCCTTTCCCCAAATGAAGATCAATCTTGCCTTCCTTCACATTGATAATGGCTCCTGTTGTGGCTAGGAATGGTCTTCCAGGGATCAAGGGATCTTTAGCTTCCTCATCCATTTCAAGCACAACAAAGTCTGTTGGAATCTCACAATTTCCAACCATCACAGGGAGGTCTTCCAAGATATCAATGGGAAACTTAACAGAGCGATCAGCAAGCACCAAGGAGAGTCTACACTTTTTGTATTGGCTTAATGCAAGCTTCTTGGCAACAGATAAGGGCATGAGGCTGACACTAGCTCCCAAGTCGCATAAACACTTCTCAAACATCAAAGGACCAATGGTGCAAGGTAGAGTAAAGCTTTCTGGATCCTCTAGCTTCTTAGGGATGGTCAATCTCTGGATAATGGCACTGCACTCATGAGTAAGGATAATCATACCCTCCATCTCTTTCTTCTTTGCAGCTACAGCATCGTTCAAGAACTTGCTGTATTGAGGGACTAGCATGAAAGCATCAATGATGGGCATTGTGACCTGAACTTCACTCATCTGCTTCTCAAAGAGTGCCTTGTATTTCTCCAATAGCTGCTTCTTGAACCTTCCAAGAAATGGTAGCTTAGGCTCATAAGGAGGAGGGACAAAAGAAGATCCTTTTGCTGGAGTAACAACTTCACCATGTTTCACTGTCCTCTTCTCTTCTCCAACCTTTCCTTTACCCTTAGCTTCAATAATTTTTTTCAGAATCTCATCATCAACCTTCTCATCTACAATCACAACTTCATCATCAATGTTGATGGCCACCCCCCACCTTGTTTCTCACCATCTTTGGGGAGAACTCTTGGAGGTAACTCTCTACCACTTCTCAAGGTGATTGCTTTCATTGGCTCCTTGGGGTTTTGCTCGGCCTTCCCAGGTAGTGTTCCTTGTTGGCGACTTGGCTGAGAGTTCATAGAAGCAAACTGGCTCTCCAAAGCTCTTATCTTGTTGTTTAACTCAGTATAGCTACTATTAATCTTGGAGTGAACAGTCTTGAACTCATGGCCAATGTCCTTTGCTGTTCTAGACTGAGCTTCCAATATTTGCTTGAACATAGCTTCCATACTTGAATCCGGAGCTTTAGCTTGAGAAGAGCTGCCTTGAGCTTGAGTAGACTGATTGCCTTGACTGCTGAAACCAGGAGGGGTGTTTTGCCTAGGCTGATAGTTCCCTTGCTAAGTGTTTTGCTTGGACTAATAGCCTCCTTGCTGGTTGTTAGGATAAGACCTCTGCTGGTAGTTGTTGTACTGAAAGTTAGGTTCCTTCCTGTACCATGTACCATTGTTGTTGATGAAGCATAACTCTTCTTGGCCTTCCAAACCATCAACCTCATTAACCTTAGGAGGAGCCTCTTGACTAGGACCACCCACAAAGTTCATCTGCTCCTGATTGGCTTGGTTAGGAAGAAGCAAATCCATCTTCTCCTGCAAGGATTTGATCTCCTTTTTTGTCTGGTTGTCATCAGCTCTGGTGGCTCTATCAGCTCTGTTGTGCTCTCCACTGTAAACTGAGTCACTCTTCACTATGTTGTCAACCAGCTCCTCAGCATCTTCTTCAGATCTGCCCAGGAAGAATCCATTGCTGGCTGTATCCAATCTGGCTCTGTACTTAGGAATAGCACCTCTGTAGAATGTGCTCAGCAAGCTCTCCTTTGAGAAGCCATGGTGGGGGCATTGAGCCTTGTAGCTTTTGAACCTCTCCATGCTTCACTAAATCTTTCCAAATTCTTCTGCTGGAAGTTAGAGATCTCATTTCTCAACTTGGCTGTCCTTGATGTAGAGCAGAACTTCTCCAAGAAGGCTTTCTTGCAATCATCCCAAGTGGTGATGGAGTCACTGGGGAGAGACTTCTCCCATTGGCGTGCCTTTGCCCCTAGAGAGAAAGGAAACAGCTTAAGCTTGAAAGTATCTTCGGACACACCATTGGTTTTGGACAAGCCACAATAGCTATCAAACTTGTCCAACTGATCAAATGGGTCTTCTACAGCCAGGCCATGGTTTTTGTTGTTCTCAATCACATTCAACAACCCTGGCTTGATCTCAAAGTTGTTAGCTTCCACAGCTGGGGCTCGGATGCCCGTCCTATGACCATGAATGTGAGTACGGTCATAGGTACTAATAGCTCGAGCTGGCCACTGTGGGTGTTGTTGTTGGCGCTGTGGTCGAAGGTTGTCAGCTCCTTGACCATTTCCATCTTGAGAAACTCTGTCTTGAGGTTGATACTGGTGTTCATCCATCTGAAACCCCAACCTCTGAATATGAGCATGTTGCTCTTCTTCTCTTCTCCTTCTTGCTATGTCCCTCTCAAGTTTAGCTATCTCTTCAACATTGGGAATTGTTGCACCCCTGCTTCTTGTGTTCATACACCTGAAATGCAAAGGGAAAAAGGAGAATCAATATCAGAAGAAAAGAAAAATGATTTAGTCTCAAGCAAATGACTAAATCCCAATGTCACAATCAACTAAGAATTTGGCAACGGCGTCAATTTGATGATATGAGTTTTCAAGGTTCCTAATCAAATGTCATAGAATAAAAGATGTCAAACCAGTTCTAAGTGATCACAAAGCAAAGGGAATGCAAGCCTATGCTTAATCTAAATGCAACCATTAAGAAAGATGATTATTAAACTAAGACAATATTTAAATGCAATAAAAGACGAAACTTTCTTTCAATATGAGGAGATGAGACCCATGGGTATAGGGACTTGATCTTAAGTGATTAAGGTTCAATCCAAGATGTCAACTTTTCAATCAATCTAATTCCTTATGCCTAGACACTATGCTTGAACAAACTCTATCCCTAGATGAATGCTCTTTTGCAATAATCACCCAAGTACATCAAATCCCTTTGACTGTAATGATCAATGCAAACATTAAGAATAAGTCTAATAGCAATCCTATCTTCTTTAACAACTAATCCCTTAGGTAAAGCAAGCTAAAAGCATAGATGAGTTGGTTCAGGCATTTCATAGAACACCTTCCGGGCATGAAATGCCTATAGCTCTATTTTTGAGAGGCCAGCTAAAATATAGCATTAAGAACACCAAATCATGCAAGGAAAGGATATATCTTACACTAAACACCTTGGATCTACACTTAATCACTCTCAATCACCCTAACCCATGAATCTTAAATGGATCCACTCACTAATCCACATGCTTACTCTTAAACCCATGAGAGATTCAAGCTTAAACATGCAGAGAAAGAAAGAAGATGAAATCAAACACTCAAGAACACAAAGATGAGAAGAGATTATGATTCAAGATAAAGCTTTTTACTCAAAGGTTTGTGTTCTTAGAGAGAAAATAACATAAATCTCAAATTAGGGATAACAAGGGTACTTATACTTGGCTTAAAAGCCCTAAAAACATCATAAAAATTGACTAAAAGGTCCTTGGAAGCAATTAGGTCTCGACCAATAGGAAATCAGGGTGAAAAAAAGCTCAGGGCCAGGTTGGACGGTCCGGCCCGGGCATGTCCGACCCGCGCAGGACCATCCGGTCCGTTCCTCGTCCCGCGCGGGTGTGCTGACCCGGCGTCCCATCCAGCGCACATCCGTCCGTCCAGCTCTCCATATGCGGGTGAACAAGACCGAGCACGTCCATCCGTCTGGTCCGGCCGAGTCAAACCGAAGCAATCTTTTCCCGCACTAGGCCAAACTCCTTTTTTATCTCATTCTTGCATCAAAACCACTCTCAACACCTTCTTGTACTCCATGGGACACTCCAATACCTGATAAGGACTTATGAATGCAAAATAGATCCTAAAATGCCTAAGATCTGGCTTACGTGATCAAAAATGCATAAAATGGGATGCTAAATCAATGAAAATATGCAAGACATCAGTGCCTAGGGTAAGCATAATCACCCATTACAGAGCCCAACATGAGATCACCCCCCAGATACTCCAGCTACCAAGAGCTAACTTCGGAGACATCTGCAAGGGCTGGGCCATAAAGCCAACCCTGGCCGCACCCAGGTATCATCGACAAAAGATGATGCAAGGAACTCCTCGTATCTCAGCCTACAAACGACAAGAGTACTACAACAGCAAAAATGGAAGAACAGCCAACTCGGGGCCCAGCTCCTTAAAAAAGAACAATGATCCGAAAACATCAAGTCTCCGTCTGATCAACAATGGAAGGAGAGCCGAACGATTCAGAACATGGTCTGTAATACCCCTGATTTAGGGTATGAAGTCAACGCAAGTCAACGGGCTCAGATCAAGCCAGACTTGTATGGAGAAGCTATTAGAAGACAGGAATAGAGGTTCACTCGAGGAATTTTGAAGAGTGGTCGAGTAGAAACAAGACTTGGCCAAGGAGACAGAACCGAAGCTTTGAAGTGGCCAATGCCGAGCATGGCGAAATTCAGAAATGTACAAGTCAAGTGGGACTCAATCTCAATCATCATTATGGGATAAAATAAGACTTTTGGTCGAGTCAGAATGAAGTTGGAACGAGCCAAAGTGAAGGTAGTCGAAAGAGCTTCCAGAGATGGCCGAGACAGTGGTTTGGCATCGGGCAAAGGACGAAGAAGACTATTTTGATTCCAAGAGCTTGGAGATCAATCTAGGGTCAACCTAGGAGCCATATTGAGGTTTTTGAATACACTCAAGGTAGTTTGGTCAAGCCAAAACCAGAAGAATACCAGGATGGTCCGGAAGAAGGCCGTTTTGGCCGATATGGTCATAATGAGCTAACCAAGAGCTAAGGAAGCCAAATCAAGATGGACAAACATGGTCAAGGATCTTAGAAGATAATTTTGTAAAATTCCTACACTTTTGGAAGTGGTCAACCCAAGAGTCAAAGTCAACAAAAGTCCAAGGAGAGAGAAAGTACCTTATTGGTCCACATAAGCTATCCAGGCATCCAATGGGAGTGTGCCACGTGGAGGGGACCAATTTCCATAATTTCTGGAGGTGATACAGGATAAATTAAGGAGTCTTTTGGTGAAGGAATCATGAGAAAAAGATATCTAGAGAGGGAGAGAACATGAGGATACTTTTTGTACCCATAATGGGTTACAAACGGGTTTGGGAACTTTGGGTCAAGGAATTTGATTTCTACCTTAAAACCACGACATATAGAGTTTATTTGGAGTCCAGAGAGTGCATTGGAGTGGGCTGGATCACCAAGGATTAGAGTTTGAAGGTTGAAGACCCAAGAGTGCCAAAAGGGCTTAATTTTGCTGTTTAATGATTAAGGAGAAGGGAGTGTGGAAACATGTCAGGCACGGGAATGGACATGAATTGGCTCTTCTACAGCACATGGAGGTCTAGGAAAACTGAGGGAGCAAGCCTAAGACCTAGAGTTGGTATGTGTTCTTCATTGAAGCCATTTTGAGGCTAAAAAGTGATGTGGTGGCAAGTTACCTTCGGGAGCAAGTTTGGAGCTGAGATTTCTTATACTGAAAGAGACCAGGAGGGTGGTATTTCATCTAGAAGATGAGACGTGGAGGAAAAAATTCAGTGCACTTTCCCTCCTGCATGGATTTTGGTAATAAAATGTGGACAAGTGTTCACTCAAGAAGGATGTGTTCACACTTCATTCTCTGGCTATAAATAGGACCCTTAGGCTTCATTTTTAAAGTTTTAAGCACCCCTGGGCTCTCTCTCTCTCTCAGACGATCTTATGGTTGCTTCTTGAGAGAGAAAGTTGCCAAAAACCGATAGATTTTTGATTAAGTGAGCGAGGTGAGTTAGAGGCTTTGTGCGTGTGTTATCCCAGCTTTAGGAGACCTTGTGGTGTGCTAGGAGAGGTGGTAAGGTTTTAGTTTTGTCGTTTAAAGGTTCCTTACCCTCTTAGCCCATTTAACCTCTTTTGATCGGTTTTGGTGTAACCTTAGATCTTGAGCTTTTGGAGCTTCTTTCTGGTGTGTGAAGACCTAGGTGGGTTCCCTGTGTGTGTGTGTTTGTTGGGTGTGAATAACCGTTTGTGGTTGCAGGTGGAGAGCTTAGATCGTGGCGATCTTGAAGCTAAACCGCTTTTGCGGTTTGTATGTGTTTGTGTGGGGTGTTGGTAAACCCCACACATGAGTGTTTTGATATGTTTAAAGCATTGTGAGTTAGGTTGCTAGAATTGGGTGCTAGAATTGGGTGCTAGAATTGGGTGCTAGAATTGGGTGCTAGAATTGGGTGCTAGAATTGGGTGCTAGAATTGGGTGCTAGAATTGGGTGCTAGAATTGGGTGCTAGAATTGGGTGCTAGAATTGGGTGCTAGAATTGGGTGCTAGAATTGGGTGCTAGAATTGGGTGCTAGAATTGGGTGCTAGAATTGGGTGCTAGAATTGGGTGCTAGAATTGGGTGCTAGAATTGGGTGCTAGAATTGGGTGCTAGAATTGGGTGCTAGAATTGGGTGCTAGAATTGGGTGCTAGAATTGGGTGCTAGAATTGGGTGCTAGAATTGGGTGCTAGAATTGGGTGCTAGAATTGGGTGCTAGAATTGGGTGCTAGAATTGGGTGCTAGAATTGGGTGCTAGAATTGGGTGCTAGAATTGGGTGCTAGAATTGGGTGCTAGAATTGGGTGCTAGAATTGGGTGCTAGAATTGGGTGCTAGAATTGGGTGCTAGAATTGGGTGCTAGAATTGGGTGCTAGAATTGGGTGCTAGAATTGGGTGCTAGAATTGGGTGCTAGAATTGGGTGCTAGAATTGGGTGCTAGAATTGGGTGCTAGAATTGGGTGCTAGAATTGGGTGCTAGAATTGGGTGCTAGAATTGGGTGCTAGAATTGGGTGCTAGAATTGGGTGCTAGAATTGGGTGCTAGAATTGGGTGCTAGAATTGGGTGCTAGAATTGGGTGCTAGAATTGGGTGCTAGAATTGGGTGCTAGAATTGGGTGCTAGAATTGGGTGCTAGAATTGGGTGCTAGAATTGGGTGCTAGAATTGGGTGCTAGAATTGGGTGCTAGAATTGGGTGCTAGAATTGGGTGCTAGAATTGGGTGCTAGAATTGGGTGCTAGAATTGGGTGCTAGAATTGGGTGCTAGAATTGGGTGCTAGAATTGGGTGCTAGAATTGGGTGCTAGAATTGGGTGCTAGAATTGGGTGCTAGAATTGGGTGCTAGAATTGGGTGCTAGAATTGGGTGCTAGAATTGGGTGCTAGAATTGGGTGCTAGAATTGGGTGCTAGAATTGGGTGCTAGAATTGGGTGCTAGAATTGGGTGCTAGAATTGGGTGCTAGAATTGGGTGCTAGAATTGGGTGCTAGAATTGGGTGCTAGAATTGGGTGCTAGAATTGGGTGCTAGAATTGGGTGCTAGAATTGGGTGCTAGAATTGGGTGCTAGAATTGGGTGCTAGAATTGGGTGCTAGAATTGGGTGCTAGAATTGGGTGCTAGAATTGGGTGCTAGAATTGGGTGCTAGAATTGGGTGCTAGAATTGGGTGCTAGAATTGGGTGCTAGAATTGGGTGCTAGAATTGGGTGCTAGAATTGGGTGCTAGAATTGGGTGCATGAGATGTGAGTGAGACTCTCTCATGTCGACTCATATGCATTGTGTGTGAGGTGCATTGCATGGCATGTAGTAATGTATTATGATTAGACCAGGGTGGGTCTAGTTCTGGGGTGTATAGAGATGAGGGTGTTACTCTCTCTATTGCCGGGTTAAGTTTAGTGAGTCACTCGCTTAGGTTGTTTTGTGTGTCTAGACCGCGTGTGCATGGAGGTTTGAGGCCGAGCTCCATCATGTTTGTGTGTGTGTGTAGCCGGGTCTAGACTAGTGTGTGAGAGCGAGTGAGTGTGAGGTGCATTTGGTCTAGGATGCAATGCGTGTTGGTTAGAGGCAGAGCTCCCTCACGCTAGTGTTTTGAGTTGCATCTAGACTAGTTTGCGCGGACCTTGGAGTGAGATCAGGGGATGGACCTGATTCTCCAGTGGTGGAGTTAGCCGCCCCTCCATTGCTTGTCAAAGGAAAGTGGGTAGCGCCCGTGGACGAAGCACTACAGGACGCTGCGGCCCGGGTGAGATTGGGAGTGAACCAATTCCCGGTGATTCCGATCATGTGACTTGTGTGTTTATGGTCGGACGTGTGGGAGGGGGCAGGGCTACTCCAAAGAGTGAAAGGCCTTTGTGTTTTATTTTTTTAGAGTTGCGTCTAGGCGTCTAGTCTAGGCTTGGACGGGTGTGCGTCTAGTGTTTTTGTCTTGGGGAGGAGACTTGGGGTGTAACTTGGGGCATTGATGCTGCATGGTTGCATCTTTGGTACATTGTAGTTGCACGTTTATTTTCTAGCATAGCATTGCATTGTTGCTTGTTTGTTTGGGGCAAGGCTTGGGGGATTTTTTTGTTGTTTTGTTTGGGAGCCCGCTGAGTAATTTTATGATTACTCACTCCCCCTTGTTGTGCATTTCAGGTAACCGTAGAGGGTCGAGCGTTAGCGGGGTCGGAGGACGGTGCCAGGCGTAGTTTTCTGTTGTTGTTTGCAAGGAGCAAGGATGTTGCTGTTTTCTGTTGTTTTGTTTTTCATGGGTACCTGTTTGACTCGTGTTTTATTTCGTTTCCGCTGTTATGTTTCGAGGACATTAGTCGAGTTCCCAAACTTTGTGAAATAAATAAAATTATGTTTCTTTATTAATAAAATCCCGTTATAGCTGATATTGAGTTTTGTCGAACTTACACAACTCCCAAGGTCAGCCCGTCCGGCCCTACAGGCCGAAGAGGTGCTGTCTCGGTGGTCGGACTGGTGAGACTTTGAATTTGTTTCAAGTCTTGGTCGGATCGGCTGCGGTTCGCCACCCTTGTGGCGCTTCGAAGTGGATTAAGGTTAGTCGGCCTAGGGCGGTTCGAAGTGTTACAAATGGTGGTATCAGAGCATGGTTGTATGATCATGCTTTCGTTCATGGGTTTTCAAAATGTTTTATCGAGTCAAAAGGAGTCGCAAACAACATCACTAGGGAACTGGCACGTCCTCTGCTTAGGACTAGGTATGTTAGAATAGTCTTTGGGAATTTAGGACCTTACCTTGTGCTTGTGTTGCAGTTTCTGGTGTTGGCAGTCGACAGGGTGGAGGCAGGCCGAGGATGAGGAATGTGGTACGGTTGATGATTGTTGGGCAGTCATCTGGTACGGCTGGGTATGATGGATCGAGTGAGTCCAGCTCGTCGACTGATTCCAGCGAAACCGAGTCTGATTCTAACTTTGAAGATGAGAATGTGGTTGAGAGCAGTGAGAGCTCGCACGAGACCGGGTCGTCTGAATTTGAAGAAGCTGAAGTACTTGAGGAAATTAAAGAAGAGTCCGATCATCTGGAGCACATGAACATTTTCCAAGGCGTGGGAGTCAATCCGCAAGCATCATCAGACTCAGTCAACTTCCAGTACGGCTATGGCAATGAATATTTGGCAGCAATGGAGATCAGTTCATCAGATGTGGAGATCATTGAACCACCACCACCAGAAGTCATTGAGATCTCATCAGACAGCACGGTGGCCGTTAACATTATCGACGTTAGCTCACGAGAGACTAGTCCATGGATCGCAATGCCAGCTTGGAGTCCAGCATTTTCACTTGGAGGATCTCTTGACTTCAGCATGGAAAGTATTGGACAATCCTTTGATCCATACTACGAGTATCATTACTCGCCAATGCCAATGGAGTCGTCACCAACCAATCAAGAAGCTGGAACAGAAGCAGTAGGAGTGGACATGGAAGTTCAGCAAGAAATTAGAAGAGAAGGTCAGATGATCGAAGGTACTCAGAACGGAACGACCAGAACAAGTGGAACTCTAGGAAGACGAATGGAAAATGGAAGTACCAGTGGAGGACCAGCATCAAATGTTAGAGAATGCAACGTGTGTGGAGAAAGTGACCATCATGCTCGGGCATGCACTAGGATCAGGAGTCAGCCAGACTTGATTGCATATCTGATCTGCAGATCGTGTGAAACTCCAGGACACTTCGACGCAGATTGCCCAATGACCAGCGTGACCAGAGCCGTACCCATCACCGTCGTTCCTCCTACCAGCCCTGCTCGATCAACCTCATCTGCAACAGGAGGATCAAACCGTAGAAACCTTGACCTTTCTAGGAGCCTTGATGATGGAGCCCGTGGGGGCTAAGGTAAGTGGGTTCTGATCCTTCTCTTGCATGTGTTGCTGTTGTAATTTTGCATAGTGTTGTTGCATGCTTTAGAGTTGCTAAGTGCTTGTAGTCTAGATGCTGTGTGTGTGTTGCATTGCGGTTTGAGTCTGAGATCCCTCATGCTTATTTTGAGTTGTGTGCATCTAGACTAGAAATTGTAGTATTGCATTGTGGTCTTGTGCGTGCAACCTTGTTATGTGAAGTGTTGTGGACGGTGTGTCCGGGAAGCAAGTGAAGTCTAGTGTGTAGACCTTGCTAGGGTGTGGTAGTTGAACCTCCTTTAGGGATTCTGGTTGTGATTAGAATGTGTGAACCCTAGAGTTTAGGTAACCGACCCTTATTTATAGCCATTGATGTGTTGAGAATGAGTGTGGTGTCGGAAGGACACGAACCATGTCATGAGTGTTCGAAAAGCTTGTGTGTGCGACTGGAACCAGAGGCGACCGTGGTGAAGACCAGCAGTGAGTGTGCACGGGTCCAGAGTTGTCAGTGAGAGGGTTCAGAGTCATCAGAGGTGTGCGGACACGGAATGATGGATATGGTGGATCAAGAATCAGAGACGGCATTGATGGAAGTTAGTGAAGCATGGCAAAGGCTCTGAGTCATCAATATGTACTCATCCAAGGCGTGTTGTAAAGAGCCAGAATAAATGGTCGTATTTGAGTTTGAGGAATTCAAGAAGCGTTGGAGGCATCAGTAGGTGCAAATGGTGGAGTTCCCAATGATGGTAATGCGGGAGGTGAAAAGACCTGAGCATATCCAAGTAAGTGGTATTTGGAGGTATCCTAGAAAGGCATGGAGTGCTTAAGGCATATGGTGGTATCTCGGAAGGATATGTAACCAAATTGAAGTGTAGCGCCCAAGTATCCAGCGGAGAGGGTCAAGTAGATAATCAAGACTGGAGCAATTGAACGAAGAGTCCAAGAAAGTATGAAGCTTGAGCATGAATTTGATGTCTACATTGTGAACAAGACCGAGTTGTTTCCAAGGAGGGGAGACGTTGGTTAGAATCATGGTGCTTAGCCACATGGAGATTCAAGAGCATGGGACAGATATATGGTGATATCATGCTGTTAGTGATATACCATGGATTTTACCCGTTTTTACCCATGGTATATGAGTGTTTTTACTACTATTATCTAAGTTTTGGAGTCTATTAGGTATGTTTTCAGGTTCAGGAGCATTTTGGAGAAAAGTGATGTTTTAGGTGCCTTTTTGGAGCTTAAAGAAGAGTTCACCCGAGATCAAGACCAGAGGTCGACACCAGAGTTACACATCGATCGATGCACACTCTGTGCAATCGATCGACAAACATTAACCGAAGATCGATACATCGAGACTATAATCAATCGATGTACACTCTGTACTATCGATCGATACTGAGGCGGCAGAAAGACAAGTTGGACCTGGCCGAACTTGAAGCCCAAGATATCACATTTTACAAGAATGCCCCTGACGAGTTTTTTAACCTAATGAACTCATATTTATATGTGCCTAAGTGTTTTGGCAAAGATTTAGTTTTTAAGAGTTGTTTAAGTTCTAAAAGAGTTTCTTCTTCTTCTACTCATTTCTTTTACTGTTTTCATTACTTTGCAACTTCTCAATAAAGTTCTATTCAGTTTTTTATTTGTTAACAAAGGTTATAGAATTCTAGACCTAGAGGGGAGATCCAAAGATATTTGTGATTGGAACCTAAGTGTTCACCCTCTAATAGGTCTATGAACTTCTATTATTACCTTGTTGCTATGAACTACTTAGCCATGTCTGAGTAGATTCATTTGTTAGATTTAGGGTTTAAATAGGATATGAGGGATTAGCCCCAACCTATAATTGCTATAGTTGTGATATTTATTGTTAGGATTGTTCACTAATGCTTTTTCTAGCTTAGCTACCTAGAACATGAACTTGGATTGCATTGTTCATTACATGCAATACGACAACATCCTAAACATGCTATTACCCTCTTGAGATATCGCAGCTGATCTAAGATCATGGTGAGCATTGTATCAACTTCGGCATAAAGCTTGCTTAGAGCGTATCGATCGATACTCCTATAGAGTAATCGATCGACGTAGCTAGAGGTGTATCGGTCGATAATCCTATCGAACTATCGAGCGATACCATCGGCAGAGTAGCCAACCGCAACACCATTTAGCATCTAAGTAATAGATGGTCTAAATAATGCGAGAGCTGATGGATTCATTTAATAAGTGTTGAGCTCTGACATATCATGCAAGCAACTTGTTAGCCTTTATAGTATTTATAATCCTGAATTCCTGAATACTTACCCTGAATCTAACTACTTTTCTTTATTGTTTCAAAACCAAATCCTTTCAACTGAGTAATCTTATCCTTACTCAGCAAACATGCACTTTACTTTAAACTATTTTCAACCTAGCATAATCATTAAGATTGCATCTTATTTGTACACTAGCTCTCTGTGGATTCGATCTCTAAGTACTACAACTGAACCTCTTATTTGAGAGAGTAAAGTCACTCCTTAGGGTAATTTTAGTGATATCAAATTTGGCGCCGTTGCCGGGGAGTTTTGATACAATAGGATCTAATCTGATTAGGTCTAGGTTATTTCTATTTCTATTTTAATTTGTTTTCTGACACAAATTTTTTTTCTGATCTTTTTAGGTACATGCCCAGCAGCACCAGAAGCAACAAGGAATCCCAACATTTGTTCTCAGAAGACCCTGCTAGCTTGGAACGTTCAATCCGCAAGGAAATCCGTTCCACATCGATCGACGCCATCAACTGCCTGTCGACCGATACCGATGCACCCTTGCCGACCGAGACACCGTCTTCATCGACCGACACTCGCACCTTCACGTCGACCGACATCTTTCATCCGACATCGATCGATACCCCTAACCGTATATCGATCGATACGACTCTGCGAGTCATGTTTGCGCCTATTATTCTCACACGAGATGAGAATGGAGACTTGCGTGACCAAGAAGGTCACCTTCGTAATGAAGCAGGTCAGAAACTCAACGCTCAGAATGATGTAATCCCTGAGCCAGAAACTGCACCTCACGAGGGCTGTTCAACCTGTAGAAGAGGCTGCTTTCGAACACTAGCTGACTACAACCGTCCAGATCAGTTCTACACCAACAGATCAGCCATTAGTCCCCTATTATTCAGAGGCGATTTCGAGCTCAAGCCGCAGTACTACACCCTTGTGGGACAGATACCTTACTATGAGCTGTCCAGTGAGCATCCCATGGACCATCTGGAGAGGTTCGAGGATTTTATACCTGCTATCAAAGCCAATGGAGTCCTGTGGACTACCTTCTCTGTAAGCTCTTCAAACACTCTTTATCTAGAGAAGCTTTACAGTGGCTTAAGCAGCTACCACCAGGATCTCTTACATCACGGGCGACATCAAAACACATTTTCGTAACTTCTTTGATGATGCCCCGCTGAAGACTTATGGAGGAAAATTGCCACATTTAATCAGGAGCCTGGAGAGTCATTCAAGGATGCCTGGATCAGATTTGAGTCTTACCAGCGAGACTGCCCACACCATGGATTCAACAAAGTGCAGCTGCTCTGCACTTTCTTCAGAGGCATCGCACTGAAATATCAGATGGCTCTAGACACTGCGAGTGAAGGCAACTTCACCACAAGGAATCCTGAAGATGCTGTGAAGCTTATAGACAACCTAGCATCCAGCAACAGCACAAAGAACATTGTAAGAGCAAGATATGCAGCGTTCCTTGGAAAGGAACAGATAAATGAGGTACAAGCTACACTTGACAATGTTCAGAAACTGCTAAACAAGCAAATCTGCTCAGTAGAGGATGCAGAAGCTGATGAAGAAGATGACTACATAGAAGCGAAGTCAAGCTGGATCAGTGGAACCGATTTGAGATGCAGGAAACCAAGGAAACAGAAACTTGCGGGGACGGAGAGGAAACTTCAACAGCAGCAACAACAACAGGAGTTATGGAAACTCATCTTACATGAAGCCACCCACACCAACCCCGAAGGAAAGCTAGAAGACATGCTCAGCAAAGTTCTTGAAAGCCAGCAGCGGTTAGAGGTGAACTTCAATGGAAAGATCGACGATGTCTACACCACTTTGAACACAAAGCTTGATGTTTTGAGTACCCATGTGAAGAAACTAGAGACTCAAGTGATTCAGACAGGAGAAGCTGTTAAGAAGCAGGAAGCTTTAGGAAAAGGGACTGGAGAAGAAACAACAGGCCACAACATCAGTGCTATCATAGAGGATGATTTTTGGAGAGTGGTAAAGCAAGAGAAGCTGCAAGAGGGAGACTTCCAGATCGAAAGAATTGGCGGCAACAAGCTGGAATCGATCGATGTCGGGATCACCACATCGATCGATGTCGGGATCACCACATCGATCGATGGAACAAGGCGAGCATCGGCCGATGGATCTTGAAGATCTACCAATGAGTGCAATACCGTGAAGATACTTACTCACGAGGAGTTCGCAGCAAAACACCCACATCCGCCCAGCCCTTACCACATCGACCGACAGGACAGACGTCCCATCGATCGACCGATTGATACAGAAGTCGATCGATATTCAGTTATCACCGCGCGAGTGCAACTTCACAAGATAGATGTTGCGACTTAATGCACTCGGGAGCAATCTAAGCCTTCGAAACCCACCAACCGCCATAATGAAGAAACCCACGGATATTATTGATCCAATGGAGATAGAAAAGGAAAAAGATGGCAGAGTTCTCAGAAAAAGGAAAGAAGGTTCTAAACACCTTAAAGAGGAGTTAATGAGAAAGAGTTGGCAAGTTTCAGAAAGAGAGTTCTAAGGATACCTGGAGAAACCCTTTGAAGAAGCCTACTTTTCACACAGATTGTGGATGTTTTGGAGAAACTAAGGAGGCGAGAAGACATCGAGAGGATGTTCAACCAAGTCGAGAAAGTATGAAGAAGAGGATCAAACTAGAGAAAAGGGTGATCCGGAAAGTTTGTTGTTCCTTGCTCGGTACAAGGGATCAACTTCCGTGCTCTATGTGACACAGGATCTGGAGTTAGCATCTTACCCAAGGTGATAGCAGACCATCTAGGTCTGAAGATAGAGCCTCTTGAAGAATCGTTCATCTTTGTGGATTGTTCTCAGCGAGAACTCTGGAGGAATTGTGAGAAACCTTGAGGTTACCATAGGAGAAGCCCTAATTCCAGTAGACTTCCATGTCTTGGACGTCAAGATAACCCTACCCACTTCTTTGCTACTTGGAAGAGCCTTCCTAGCCACAGTTGGAGCAGTCTGCAACCTTAAGACAAACACACCGTGCCTAACCCTGATCAACCCTACGGTCTACTATGATCGATGCAGTCATCAAGGTCCCTAAGAAGATCCAAGCGGCTCAGACCTTGTAGTTGTTTGCTATTGTGGAGATGAATCGACTCAGGCGAATCTGAGGCGAGACCGCATAATCGATCGATAGTAGCACTGTCTCATCGATAATCTCTGGTGGACCGACATCGATCGACAGCCACACATGGTCATCGATCGATTCACTATTCAATCAGATCGAGGAGGAGTTTCCAAAGGTGATTTCGAAGTAAACACGTGGGAGAGCGACTACTACATCCCACCATATGCTGCAAATACTACTCACATTGAGGAGTATCGCGATGATTCTGAGGAGGAGAGCTATAGAATGTCACAACCGAGAAGATGAAGATCGACTTCTCCACCACAACCTCAGAATCCGCGACATCGATCGGCGGGACCACATCCCCATCGATCGATACTACTACCTCGCATCATTCGACAACACAGTCAACAACAAGCGAGGCGGAGTTTACTCGGTCGGGAGCTGGGCAGCGACTACCGAGTACTGAGCTTCGCGGTCGAGACCGCCACACTACCATACATCACCCAACCCGAAGCATTCTCATCGATCGACACAGCACCGCATTACAATCGACCGATAGGCCTGAACAACCATCGACCGATTCGAACTTGTGCCATTGACCGATACATACACCCAACCATCGGGTAACAAATTCAAATGTACTTAATTTTGGTAATCTAATCCGGATGAGTTTGGTATTTTCAGGGATTCACAAGGCTTTGCAGCTCAATGGATGGGCCGAACACTCCACATATCCAAAGACATTGCGGGCGTCCTACGGTTAGCCAATGGATCCCACAACCTATTCCAGCAACAACGCTACGGACCAGACACCCATTATCAGCACCAGGAGGCAGACACAACAACCGAGCCAAAGGAAGCTGAGGATAACCATCTCAACAGGAAGGATCCATATCTTCAGCGAATCGATCGATCTGAGTGTGTTGCATCGATCGATAAGTGTCGAATTGGAAGAGCCTTCGATATGGAGTTGAAAATTCTTTTGGGAGCGAGAGATGAGTATGGGGTCTGAGAGGCGAGAATGGCTTTGCTAGAGGAATAGATGGTGGCGTCATCAGAATTTGTAAAGATGACATCAAGAAATTGCTCCAAAGAACTTCAATGAATGGCTCCTACATCTGTCTACGAACACGCTAGTTCATTTACAAGAACAGAATTGGTGCAAGAAACCTACACCAAAGGCGAGATCAGCGAGATGTTCACGGTTTACTTGGAGAATGCAAATGGGAAAAGCTTTCCATGGAAAAGAGTTTAGAAGAGGCCCGCAGACAAGCTTCCGCGATGAGATGAACTGGATGTTCAGTGCAGACCAAGGATTACTCAAGAAGGTTCAGCGTCTTGAGCTGGAACTTGAAGATCTTCATAGCGCCGAGAACCATAGCCAGAAAAGATCAATATCGATCGGCGGAGCACCATCCACATCGATCGTCTGAGCCCACCATCGACCACTTACTCAAAACATGAGGTTGATGAGTCTCTTGGAGATATCTGGAAAGAATTGAAGAAAGCGAAGCTTCGTCTCAGCAGCAAACTCACCAAAACCTGTAAACCTATCTTCCACAACCTAGGGGATCTAAGCATCACCGAGAAGAGATGAAGAGATCTATCCGCCTTATCAATGAAGCACATGCAGATATGAACCCGCTGCACCTTACAATCCTTTTGGAGGACTGACTCATCGAAAGCTGTTGAGAGGAAAATTTCTGATATACACTTCTTAGTAGACAAAGAAGTGGAGGAATTCGCCTCTGAATAGATACTATGCAGCGAAGGCTGAAGTTCCAACGTCAAATTGATTATCAGGCTGCATCGATTGCATCGATCGGCGAGCTCAACCTTACATCGATCGATAGGCGAATGACTGAAATCGGCGGCCAGATGAAGCTCTTTGCAGAGAAGCTTCACGAGAATCTGCGAAGCAAAATCGACCGATAAGCAACCTATTGCATCGATCGATATCTGAGACTTGAGAGATCTGTACGAGCGATTTGGATAAATTAGCTGATGAAGTCTACACAGCAATAACAAGCGTGGATGATTCAGAAGATAGGCGTCTAGACCAAGCGTATTTCCGCTTGTTAGCGAGGTTGGAAGCATGGAATCTAGCATAGAAGGGATGCAGAAAGAAATTAAAGCCATTCAGAGGCAGCTTGCGAGCAGGCCTGCACACTTAGAATCGATCGACCGAGCATCCAGCGCATCGATCGATGGACTTTAACAGCCATCGACCAACATTTCAACAAAGGAATCGATCGATACCAGCTCCATCAACGAAAAATGATCCAGCGCCTTGATTCAATGCAAGCGGGCTCGGTGATCTTCGAGAACATGCCTACGAGGAAGTTAGGATGTACGAGTTCAGCATTGAAGGTCATGAAGAAAGGATTCAAGGATCACTGATGAGTTGATTGAGATAAAGAAAAGCGAACCAGAGAATATGAAGCCACAAGAAGCCTATTTGACGCATGGTTTGGTGAGAAGAAAGATACAGAGGATACTTGTTTCTCAACAAGCACCTGGACTTCATCTCATTAGCTCATTCCATCCAAAGTCAAGCTAGATGACTATAATCAAAGCGCTGAGTGGGAGGCAACCCACTGTTAGTTACAACTAGACGATTACCATTGAAATCGACGGACATGACACAGTCGATATCGATCGTCATGAACCACACAGAAGCGATCGACGAATGCGACTCAACATCGATCGATACGCATCACGGTCAGGTATATCGTTCTCCATTATTTTTTATATCAGTGTACTTTATTATTTGCCTATGCCTTCACTGGACTGGTTATACACTGGGGACATTGTATGATTTAAGTCTGGGGGGATGTTTACTGATGTTGTTTACCTTTTGAATTCATCAAAAAAATGTTTTCAAAATGGTTTTTATTGAGTCAAGAAAGGGATAATGATAATTTAAATTTTTACTTTTTATCTAACCAATCTTTTAGGCACCATTCTTAGATTTGTTGATGCAGAATGTGCTATAGATGCTAAAGTTGATCACCTGTCAGCTATGACAACACTTTCATTGATTGTCTAGAGGAACAAAAGCTGATTTCCAACCTAACCTGACAATTCTTTGCTTGTCTTGGGGCTTGGTATACATGGGATCGGATGCTTCAAACAAGTCTGGAAGGTGAAAGCCTTGTGTAGATAGTTTTATCACCCTCTCTCTCTCATTTTCGAAATTAGATTTAATTTTTATAAGTTTTATAAAAAAAAAAAAAAAAAAAAAATTCGAAAATTATCTTAAATTTATGTTCTAGGATTAGTTAGTTATTAACTAGGAAGGAATTCGAATAGGGCTTGAAAGTTACTCCCCTCAAGACTTGATTCATAAGAATTCTATAGGTAAAGGGTTCGAACAGGGCTTGGTGGTTACTTTCTTCAAGACTTGCTTCGTAATGAATCCTAGGATATAGGTCAAAAAGAAGTGAACAGGACTTGGTGGCTGCAACAATTAAGGCTTGATTCATGGAAGCCTGTCCAATCTTGGTCAATGTCTTGCAAATGAAAGCAGACTTGACTAGGAGAGAAATAGTAGAGAGAGAGGATAGGAACTAATTTTTACCTGCAGGTCCAGATACTTGTTTGAGCAACCTTGCATCTTGTGATCGATACTCCAAAGGTAAAGCCTGTACTTTTATTTTTATGTACATAAATGAGATCAGTAGAGGGGTTAGTCTGACATGATTGCTAAGTTGTTGGCTAGATGATCAAGGTTGTTTAATTAGGATATTGCATAATGTTCTTCTATGATTGATAGACTCTTAGATGTGGTTTGCAACAAAGTAGAGGTTATGATTCTAAGTTTGAAATTGATTTAGTCCCTGCTTTTCAAAACCTCTTTCATAAAGACCGGCTGTGTGTTTGCTTGAGGACAAGCAAAAGGTTAAGTCTGGGGGAGTTGATATACCATGGATTTTACCCGTTTGTACCCATGGTATATGAGTGTTTTTACTACTATTATCTATGTTTTGGAATCTATTAGGTATGTTTTCAGGCTCAGAAGCATTTTGCATAAAAGTGATGTTTTAGGTGCCTTTTTGGAGCTTAAAGAAGAGTTCACCCGAGATCATGACTAGAGGTCGACACCAGAGTTACACATCGATCGATGCACACTCTGTGCAATCGATCGACACACATCAGCCGAAGAACGATACATCGAGACTATAATCGATCGATGTACACCCTGTACTATCGATCGATACTGAGGCGGCAGAAAGACAAGTTGGACCTGGCCGAACTTGAAGCCAAGATATCACATTTTACAAGAATGCCCCTGACGAGTTTTTTAACCTAATGAACTCATATTTATATGTGCCTAAGTGTTTTGGCAAAGATATAGTTTTTAAGAGTTGTTTAGGTTCTAAAAGAGTTTCTTCTTCTTCTACTCATTTCTTTTACTGTTTTCATTACTTTGCAAGTTCTCAATAAAGTTCTATTCAGTTCTTTATTTGTTAACAAAGGTTATAGAATTCTAGACCTAGAGGAGAGATCCAAAGATATTTGTGATTGGAATCTAAGTGTTCACCCTCTAATAGGTCTATGAACTTCTATTATTACCTTGTTGCTATGAACTACTTAGCCATGTCTGAGTAGATTCATTTGTTAGATTTAGGGTATAAATAGGATATGAGGGATTAGCCCAAACCTATAATTGCTATAGTTGTGATATTTATTGGTAGGATTGTTCACTAATGCTTTTTCTAGCTTAGCTACCTAGAACATGAACTTGGATTGCATTGCTCATTACATGCAATACCTGACAACATCCTAAACATGCTATGACCCTCTTGAGATATGCGAAAGCTGATCTAAGATCATGGTTTGCATTGTATCAACTCGCACATAAGGCTTGCTTAGAGCCGTATCGATCGATACTCCTATAGAGTAATCGATCGGCGTAATAGAGGTGTATCGGTCGATATTCCTATCGAACTATCGGCGATACCATCGGCGAGTAGCCGACCGCAACACCATTTAGCATCTAAGTAATAGATGGTCTAAATAATCACGAGCTGATGGATTCATTTAATAAGTGTTGAGCTCTGACATATCATGCAAGCAACTTGTTAGCCTTTATAGTATTTATAATCCTGAATTCCTGAATACTTACCTTGAATCTAACTACTTTTCTTTATTGTTTCAAAACCAAATCCTTTCAACTGAGTAATCTTATCCTTACTCAGCAAACCTGCACTTTACTTTAAACTATTTTCAACCTAGCATAGTCATTAAGATTGCATCTTATTTGTACACTAGCTCTCTGTGGATTCGATCCCTAAGTACTACAACTGAACCTTTTATTTGAGAGAGTAAAGTCACTCCTTAGGGTAATTTGAGTGATATCAGTTAGCAAGAGTGAAATGGTGGCAACATGGAAGTGATATCAAGTGGCAAAGATAGTACTAAAAATGGCGGCGGGCAAATGCAAGAAGGAACCAAAAATTGTTAAGGAAGATCGGTGGATGGAGGACATCTGCGAAGTGAGAATCAGAGCAAAAGAAGAATAAGATTAGTTCCAAGTTGTTTAAGAAGAGTTTGACCAAATGATGTTGTAAAAAGGTGGAAGCTAGTACAGCATCAACGATGGTGGACCAAGCGACAAATTGAAGAACCGGATGAAGCAAGTAACCGAAGTTGAGAACCAAGAAGAAGGAGGAAGATATGGTGGAAGACTAAGTCAAGAAGCAGTTAGGAACAAGCTGAAGAAAGTTCAAAAGGTGGTAGAAGCTAGCGGTGCTTTGTGGTCGAGGGCAATTCATTTAAGGAGGGGAGAATGTAATACCCCTGATTTAGGGTATGAAGTCAACGCAAGTCAACGGGCTCAGATCAAGCCAGACTTGGATGGAGAAGCTATTAGAAGACAGGAATAGAGGTTCGGTCGAGGCATTTTGAAGAGTGGTCGAGTAGAAACAAGACTTGGCCGAGGAGACAGAACCGAAGCTTTGAAGTGGCCAAGGCCGAGCATGGCAAAATTCCGAAATGTACAAGTCAAGTGAGACTCAATCTCAATCATCATTATGCGATAAAAGAAGACTTTTGGTTGAGTCAGAATGAAGTTGGAACGAGCCAAAGTGAAGGTAGTCGAAAGAGCTTCGAGAGATGGGCGGGAGGAGGTTTGGCATCGAGGCGAAAGGGCGAAGAATACTATTTTGATTCCAAGAGCTTGGAGATCAATCTAGGGTCAACCTAGGAGCCATATTGAGGTGTTTGAAGACATTCAAGGGAGTTTGGTCAAGCCGAAACCAGAAGAATACCAAGATGGTCCGGAAGAAGGCCGTTTTGGTCGATATGGTCAGAATGAGCTAACCAAGAGCTAAGGAAGCCAAATCAAGATGGACAAACATGGTAAAGGATCGTAGAAGATCATTTTGTACAATTCCTACACTTTTGGAAGTGGTCAACCCAAGAGTCAAAGTCAACAAATGTCCAAGGAGAGAGAAAGTACCTTATTGGTCCACATAAGCTATCCAGGCATCCAATGGGAGTGTGCCACGTGGAGGGGACCAATTTCCATCATTTCTGGAGGCGATACATGATAAATTAAGGAGTCTTTTGGTGAAGGAATCATGAGCAAAAGATATTTAGAGAATGAGAGAACATGAGGATACTTTTTGTACCCATAATGGGTTACAAACGGGTTTGGGAACTTTGGGTCAAGGAATTTGATTTCTACCTTAAAACCACGACATCTAGAGTTTATCTGGAGTCCAGAGAGTACATTGGAGTGGGCTGGATCACCAAGGATTAGAGTTTGAAGGTTGAAGACCCAAGAGTGCCAAAAGAGCTTAATTTTGCTGTTTAATGATTAAGGAGAAGGGAGTGTGGAAACATGTCAGGCACGGGAATGGACATGCATTGGCTCTTCTACAGCACATGGAAGTCTAGGAAAACTGAGGGAGCAAGCCTAGGACCTAGAGTTGGTATGTGTTCTTCATTGAAGCCATTTTGAGACTAAAAAGTGATGTGGTGGCAAGTTAACTTCAGGAGCAAGTTTGGAGCTGAGATTTCGTACACTGAATTAGATCAGGAGGGTGGTATTTCTTCTAGAAGATGAGACGTGGAGGACAAGATTCAGTGAAATTTCCCTCATGCATGGATTTTGGTCATAAAATGTGGACAAGTGTTCACTCATGAAAGATGTGTTCACGCTTCATTCTCTGGCTATAAATAGGACCCTTAGGCTTTTAAAGGTTTAAGCACCCCTGGGCTCTCTCTCTCAGACGATCTTATGGTTGCTTCTTGAGAGAGAAAGTTGCCAAAAACCGATAGATTTTTGATTAAGTGAGTGAGGTGAGTTAGAGGCTTTGTGCGTGTGTTATCCCAGCTTTAGGAGACCTTGTGGTGTGCTACGAGAGGTGGTAAGGTTTTTCGTTTTGTCGTTTAAAGGTTCCTTACCCACTTAGCCCATTTAGCCTCTTTTGATCGGTTTTGGTGTAACCCTTAGGTCTTGAGCTTTTGGAGCTTCTTTCTGGTGTGTGAAGACCTTGGTGGGTTCCCTGTGTGTGTGTGTTTGTTGGGTGTGAATAACCGTGTGTGATTGCAGGTGGAGAGCTTAGATCGTGGCTATCTTGAAGCTAAACCGCTTTTGCGGTTTGTATGTGTTTGTGTGGGGAGTTGGTAAACCCCATGCACGAGTGTTTTGATATGTTCAAAGCATTGTGAGTTATGTTTCTATAATTGGGTGCTAGAACCGTGAGATAGGTTGCTAGTATGTGCATGCGTTAAGTGGTTATCATCTAGATATTGTGAAGTTGTTGGTGCATAGTGATTTGCATGGTTATCTAGATGTTTTTGTGCATGCATTGAACCGCAAGATGTTGAGAGTGTCTCTCTCTTGTCGGGTGTGTTGATATTGTATCATGTATTGTGTAGTTAATGTGATTGATTACATGCCTGCATCATAATGTTGTGTAGTTTGCATATGTTGTTGAGTTTGGTCTCATGAGATGTGAGTGAGACTCTCTCATGGCGACTCATATACATTTGTGTGTGAGGTGCATTGCATGGCATGTAGTCATGTATTATGATTAGACCAGGGTGGGTCTAGTTCTGGGGTGTATAGAGATGAGGGTGTTACTCTCTCTATTGCCGGGTTAAGTTTAGTGAGTCACTCGCTTAGGTTGTTTTGTGTGTCTAGACCGCGTGTGCATGGAGGTTTGAGGCCGAGCTCCCTCATGTTTGTGTGTGTGTGTGTAGCCGGGTCTAGCCTAGTGTGTGAGAGCGAGTGAGTGTGAGGTGCATTTGGTCTAGGATGCAATGCGTGTTGGTTAGAGGCGGAGCTCCCTCACGCTAGTGTTTTGAGTTGCATCTAGACTAGTTTGCGCGGACCCTGGAGTGAGATCAGGGGATGGAACTGATTCTCCAGTGGTGGAGTTAGCCGTCCCTCCATTGCTTGTCAAAGGAAAGTGGGTAGCACCCATGGACGAAGCGCTGCGGGACGCTGTGGCCCGGGTGAGATTGGTAGTGAACCAATTCCCGGTGATTCCGATCATGTGACTTGTGTGTTTATGGTCGGACGTGTGGGATGGGGCAGGGCTTCTCCAAAGAGTGAAAGGCCTTTGTGTTTTATTTTTTTGAGAGTTGCGTCTAGGCTTTGTTGGGGTCAAAATCTGTCAAAGACGCAATCAATACCCGAAAGTCCTTGAAAACAATCAAGCGTCGAATAAAACCAAGGAAAAAACTAGTTATTAGCAGCGTCGGAAGGGATGATCGCATCGTAGCCCGGACACCAGCAGGAAGCGGCCACGGCCTAGCCCGAGCCGGGCGCCCGGCTTCGCCGATACTGGCACGGCGCCGGCACACCGTGCTGGCTCGGGGGCTGGCTTCGCCCGTGCTGGCACGAGCGCCCGGCTTCGCCGTGCGGTCCGCGCGGCCGAGGCGCCATCTCCCTCAGCGCTGGTCCGCAGGCGCAGGCGCTTTCGCTTCGTGCTGGTCACAGGCGCCGGCGCCAGCACCATGTCCAAATCCCAGGCGCCCGTAGGCCCATGATAAATGAATGCGGACCACTTTCGACAAGTGCGATCTTCTTCCATAAACCGTCTCAACAAACTACTCCAACTATGCACTTTGTATCCTTGCTCGAAGACTCACCGTTCAACTCCTTGGAGACAAGAAACCCAAGAACCCGTTTAGTCTTGGTGAAATAAATCGGGACAACTTCTGGAGACCACGAAAGGTTCACGAATGGATCTCGATTCATCGTATAAAGCGATCACGGTTATTCTAAAACACCAGTCATCTAGACTATCACGGTGAATTGAGATTCGCCGGCAAAACAAGTATCATGACAGGCTGGTTTCTCTGAAAAATGCGTGAAGCGTCCTGATCGAAACAACGGCCCCGAAGGCGACAGCGACCGAATCGGCCCACTTGCGATTTTCCAGGAAACCAAGTTGAGATGGACATGACGCCTTATGTTTATCTTAACATAAGATAAATGTTAAGTTTCCCGAAGATAATTGTGAAGTTTCTTGAAGATAAATGTCAAGTTTCGATAAACATGAAGGCGGAAATGGAAAGCCCGATTCACGATAGATTGACCCAAAGGAAGAATAGACCGTCTTAAAGAGGAGTATATAAGGAGAGCTTGGGGCGAGGAGCAAGGAGAGAACTTTTTCAGAGCAACATAGCACTTAGAGCAACTTAGGCATTATTTTCCGTTTTTACTAGCGAGCTGCGACTCAACTAGGTTAGAACTTAGGTTGCTAGACTAGTGAACTTGCCGACAGCTCTTGTAGCCAAGGCTCTTACCTGTTGTTCACGCTCAAACGCGGATTCGGAAATAAGATCTTTTGCTCTATTCTTTTTTCTTACGATTTTCATTCCGTTTTTCTTATTCTCTTTGTCGTACTGATTGTGTCGTGTGTGGCCCAGCAGATAATTGGGACCTTCAGGGAAGGCTTGGTTCACTTGTCATTCCTCCAAATAAACTTAATTTGACAGTGCGAATTTTGGTTCCAACAGTTTGGCTAAAGGAGAGTGCGGATCTATCTCACTCGCAACCACACCGCTTCGGTCTGATATGGCAACCAACACTGACAACCATAAGCGCCGGCGGAGCTCCGTCGATGCCAACGCGACCAGTACTCCAGCTGGAAACTTATCAACAGTCACCACTGACACCACGATACTTGACCAGATGAAAGAGATGTCGCCTCCGCTCAGAAACAGTCGGACAAACAAGGAAAACTGGTGGCCTCTCTCGCAAAACAGGTGGAAACCTTAACTGCGAAGGCCAAGAGCAAGGTCCCACGAGGGATCACAAGAGCCGCGGTGGCGAAGACTTCGACTTTGAGGCTGCGGCGTCGAGCTGCAGCGGACAAGACTTCTCGGGCCAAAACGTGAACCTCTCCAGCGGTGCGCCAACCAACCACGGAGAATCTTCCACCTCCGCTGGGGACAACGAAGAAAGCAACGTCGAGCAAATCGACTTGGACATTAGCGATCAATCCGATCATTCGGACGATAGCGCTGATGTTCATCCTAGAAGGACCCGAAGTCAGTCTGCCCGACAGACGGTCTCCTTCGAAAAACCCATGACAGAAGAGGAAGAAGACCTCTACTGGATGGAACAGGAAGAACTGTCGGAGGATCAAACTTGGATCCATCGTAACCAGGGCCGACAAGCTCGGAAAAATGCAGGTAGCGATAGCGAGATCCACGATCTCCGCGAAGTCTCGCGAAAAACAAGAGCCGAGGTAAAAGCGGTGAAATCACAAATTCACCAGGCAACTAGTGCGCTCGAGATCGATAGACTTCTGGGAAGCCGCGCCGTTCACGCTTGGATCACGAGACCGCATCTCAGTTCCACAGGAAGATCAGGATTCCCGTCTACGATGAAACCACAGATCCGAAGGCACACTTACAGTCCTTCCAGATCGCGATGGGAAGATGCAAACTCCCGGAGCGTGAACGAGATGCCGGTCACTGCCTTCTCTTTGTGGAAAATCTCAGAGCGCCTTTCGAATGGTTCTCGGCTCAAAAGAAACTCCATCGGAAGTTTCCGCCAACTAACCTCGGCATTTCTCAAACAGTACTCCATGTTCATGGGCGAGAAAACCGGATGTGGACCTAAGGAGTCTGGCTCAAAAGGAAGACGAATCACTTCACGACTTCATGAGAAGGTTCAATCTAGTGATGGCGAGTGGCGGGTATCAGCGACAAAGTCATGTCGACTCCACGAGAAAAACTCTGCATTACAAGTCAAAGTTCGAAAGTGGATATTCTGGAGAAACCACGGACGATCCAGGATACCCTCCACAAGGCAACGGACTTCATCGTCATGGAGGAAGAGATGAGAGTCCTATCGCAAAAGCATGGACCGCGAAAACATCCTCAAAGAAGAAACTCTCTAAATAGCGACAAATGCGTCCATCACGAAGGGGAAGGCGCCCAAGGCGAGCATAACTTCGCCATCAGCTTCGAACAAGGCAAAACCTCAGGAACACCTGGACCAGGAACCAGTACAAGGATAGTTCCTACTGCGAGTTCCACGAAACCGAGAGGTCACTCTACCGCTTAACTGCAAGGTTCTCGGCGCCCGAGCTCGCCCATAAAGCTCCTCGCCCGGCGAACTATCAAAGTCAAAGGTATAAAGGACCTGCTCCTGGAGTCCGACCGCCCAAAACCAACAAGACTGTCTCCGAGGACCCGCAGCGCTGAAAGTCGGTCGGGCGGAAGGAGGCAGGGCGACCAAGGAACAACGGCGGTCGTCGGAGGGTGAATATGATCATCGGAGGGTCGCGGTTCTACCAAGACTTCGGTCTCGTCAATCAAAGCCTACGGGCAAAAGCGAGACAAGTTCAACTGGCTTCCGGATAGCGATATTCCCAACCATGCGATCGTTTTCGAGGAACAAGAAACTGTCGGAATCGACAAACCTCATTACGATCCTCTAGTCATGATATCTCATATTTTTTTTTGCATTTTAGCACTTGTTCTTAGTTAATTTACATCATTTTAGGATGCATTTAGGTGTATATATTGCATTAGATTGTTCATTTGCATATAACAGGGTTGGAATGCACTTTTAAGAAGTTATGGGCCAAAATTGCAAGGTTATCTATGCAAATTACGAAGTTGGGGGTAAAATTGAAAACATCCAGAAGTTCAGAGACCAAGGTTGCAGTTTTGGAATACTCGCTGGGTTAAATTGCACATTCAAAAGTCCAGAGATTGATTCGTGAGGACATTTCTGCAATTTACAAAGTATGAGGTCGGAAACGAAGTTATCAAGACTCCAGGGACCTGTTTGGCAAATAACCAAGATCTCACCATTGGAGCTCACGAGCTTTAACGATTTAAAGATGGCCGCGCTGGCGGGGCTTATTCCGATGACGGCGGAGGCTGAGAGCACTACATGGAGGAGAATAGCTCGGGATTTGGAGTCGAGTGGTGCTTGGATTTGATTTGCGACGAGGGTTGAGTTTGTGCGGCTGAGCTCGGCTGCGGTGGAGAGCTTCGACGGAGTTCGTGGTGAAGTTAGACGAGCACGACGAGCTTGAGAGCTAATGGCAGCAATTGGAGCTCACGAATTGAACGCCATGGCAGAGAAGCTTGGTCCGGTGACGTCGCGGAGGAGTGAGGCAGTGGTCTTGTCGTGAGCTGAGGACGACGACGAGGAGCTGAACTGACGACGCCGGACGAAGATGGTACCAGGGACTGCGCGACGGTGGGGTTCGACTCCAACGACGAAGGTGAAGCTCAGTCCCGACTCCGGAGCTTCAAGGCACCTGCTATGAGGATTGGAGCTTTGACGGAGGAAGAGCCATGGTGGCTAGAAGAGCTCCGGTTGTGACGACTCTGGTGGACGAACCGAGAAGCTCAGATTGTTGAGCGGGTAGGTGTGCGCGGGGTGAAGTACCCGGTCGGGAAACAAAGCTCAATCACCCGGGTCATGGTCGCCGGGGTGCACAACCCGCTCGGGAAAGAAGACCAGAGCCAAAATTAAATGGTTGACCGGTTTATTTCGGTTTGACTTGGTTTAATTGAATCAAACCAGCTCGTTTTTGCCCTCTCTATATATAGTTGTAGACCTAAAACGCAGGGGTATCTCCGTTTCTACCGAGACTGCGCCGTATTGTAAAGGCTTGAATCTTTTATCAATCTAAGAAAGTTCTTCATCTTATATCTTGTTTCTCCTTCTCACAAACATGATTAGCCTTGAATCTCACATAGATTTAAGGTTTTATGGAGATTAGAGAGTAGACACACTTTAGATTTATGGGCTAGGGTGATTAAAGGTGATTAGTGAAGATCTAGGGTGATTAAGTGAAGATCTAGGGTGTTTTAGTGTAGATCTATCTTGTTCCTTCTAGTAGAGTGCTTTTAATGCTTCTTTTGAGTTGGCTCTCAAAGGTTGAATTCTAGACATTTCTCACCCACAAGGTGTTACATGAAATGCGAACCATCTCTTCAATGCTTTTAGCTTGCTTTACCTAAGGGATTAGTTGTTAAAGGAGCTAGGATTGCTATTAGACTCATTCTTAATGTTTTCTTTGATCATTACAGCCAAAGGGATTTGGTGTACTTGGGTGATCATTGCAAAAGAGCATTCATCTACGGATAGAGCTTGCTTAGTTTTGTTGTTTAGGCATACGGAGAGTTTTTGGTTGATGGCTTACCACCTCTAGATTGGATCTACATCACCTAAAGTCAAATTCCTAGTCCCATGGATTCCACCTTAGCATTTGATTGAATTCTTGCACTTGTTTCTTGATTGGATTTGAGAGCACCTTGTTTATATTTTTAGGATCATAGCTTGTTACCTTCATCTATCTTCTTGTTTGCTTAGATTAAGGAAGCTTGTGTATTCTTGGTGCTATAGATCACTAGTTCTCTGTGGTTCGATGTGGAACCGAAATTCACACCGTCAATTTCTGATAAACGATTGTGGAGGAAAACCGAGTAAACCCGATCTTTCTTGAAGGTCCCGGATATCTGCTGGGCCACACACGATACAATCAATGGTTTTAAAAGTTGTAAAATAAAAATCGTAAGAATAGAGCAAAAGAGATCTTATTTCTGAATTGGCGTTTGGCGTGAACAACGAGGTAAAGAAATCGGCTACAAAGCTGTCGAATCGACAAACCTCATTACGATCCTCTAGTCATGATATCTCATATTTTTTGCATTTTAGCACTTGTTCTTAGTTAATTTACATCATTTTAGGATGCATTTAGGTGTATATATTGCATTAGATTGTTCATTTGCATATAACAGGGTTGGAATGCACTTTAAGAAGTTATGGGCCAAAATTGCAAGGTTATCTATGCAAATTACGAAGTTGGGGTAAAATTGAAAACATCCAGAAGTTCAGAGACCAAGGTTGCAGTTTTGGAATACTCGCTGGGTTAAATTGCACATTCAAAAGTCCAGAGATTGATTCGTGAGGACATTTCTGCAATTTACAAAGTATGAGGTCGGAAACGAAGTTATCAAGACTCCAGGGACCTGTTTGGCAAATAACCAAGATCTCACCATTGGAGCTCACGAGCTTTAACGATTTAAAGATGGCCGCGCTGGCGGGCTTATTCCGATGACGGCGGAGGCTGAGAGCACTACATGGAGGAGAATAGCTCGGGATTTGGAGTCGAGTGGTGCTTGGATTTGATTTGCGACGAGGGTTGAGTTTGTGCGGCTGAGCTCGGCTGCGGTGGAGAGCTTCGACGGAGTTCGTGGTGAAGTTAGACGAGCACGACGAGCTTGAGAGCTAATGGCAGCAATTGGAGCTCACGAGCTTTAACGATTTAAAGATGGCCGCGCTGGCGGGCTTATTCCGATGACGGCGGAGGCTGAGAGCACTACATGGAGGAGAATAGCTCGATTTGGAGTCGAGTGGTGCTTGGATTTGATTTGCGACGAGGGTTGAGTTTGTGCGGCTGAGCTCGGCTGCGGTGGAAACTTCGACGGAGTTCGTGGTGAAGTTAGACGAGCACGACGAGCTTGAGAGCTAATGGCAGCAATTGGAGCTCACGAGCTTTAGATTTATGGGCTAGGGTGATTAAAGGTGATTAGTGAAGATCTAGGGTGATTAAGTGAAGATCTAGGGTGTTTTAGTGTAGATCTATCTTGTTCCTTCTAGTAGAGTGCTTTTAATGCTTCTTTTGAGTTGGCTCTCAAAGGTTGAATTCTAGACATTTCTCACCCACAAGGTGTTACATGAAATGCGAACCATCTCTTCAATGCTTTTAGCTTGCTTTACCTAAGGGATTAGTTGTTAAAGGAGCTAGGATTGCTATTAGACTCATTCTTAATGTTTTCTTTGATCATTCTGACCAAAGGGATTTGGTGTACTTGGGTGATCATTGCAAAGAGCATTCATCTACGGATAGAGCTTGCTTAGTTTTGTTGTTTAGGCATCACGGAGAGTTTTTGGTTGATGGCTTACCACCTCTAGATTGGATCTACATCACCTAAAGTCAAATTCCTAGTCCATGGATTCCACCTTAGCATTTGATTGAATTCTTGCACTTGTTTCTTGATTGGATTTGAGAGCACCTTGTTTATATTTTTAGGATCATAGCTTGTTACCTTCATCTATCTTCTTGTTTGCTTAGATTAAGGAAGCTTGTGTATTCTTGGTGCTATAGATCACTAGTTCTCTGTGGTTCGATGTGGAACCGAAATTCACACCGTCAATTTCTGATAAACGATTGTGGAGGAAAACCGAGTAAACCCGATCTTTCTTGAAGGTCGGATATCTCTTTGGGCCACACACGATACAATCAATGGTTTTAAAAGTTGTAAAATAAAAATCGTAAGAATAGAGCAAAAGAGATCTTATTTCTGAATTCGCGTTTGAGCGTGAACAACAGGTAAAGAAATCGGCTACAAGAGCTGTCGAGAAGTCCGCTAGTCTGGCCGCCTAGATCTAACCTAGTTGAGTCGCAGCTCGCTAGTAAAAACAGAAAAAGAATGCTAAATTTCTCTAAGTGCTAAGTTCTCTGGAAGTTTGGTGATGATTTGCTCCTCGCCCAAAGCTCTCCTTATATACTCCTCTTAAGATGGTCTATCTTCCTTCGGGCTGAATCGGGCTTTTCCATTTTCGTCAATCTTAGGTGTTTATTGGGAAACTTGACATTTATCTTCGGAAACTTGACATTTATCTCTTATGTGAGGATAAGGATAAACCGTCATAGTTATCCTTCTTTTAGGAAAATCGTAAGTGGGCGTTTGGCCATGTCGGGCCACTTAGACATTTTACGGTTTTGAAAGAATAGTCTTTGAAGGTTTGGCATTTCGAAGGAACCCCAATTCCTCGTATAGTCGAAGTTTGGTGATGATTTGCTCCTAAGCCCAAAGCTCTCCTTATATACTCCTCTTAAGATGGTCTATCTTCCTTCGGGCTGAATCGGGCTTTTTTCCATTTTCGTCAATCTTCGTGTTTATTGGGAAACTTGACATTTATCTTTAGAAAACTTGACATTTATCTTTAGAAAACTTGACATTTATCTTTAGAAAACTTGACATTTATCTTCGGAAACTTGACATTTATCTTTAGAAAACTTGACATTTATCTTTAGAAAACTTGACATTTATCTCTTATGTGAGGATAAGGATAAACCGTCATAGTTATCCTTCTTTTAGGAAAATCGTAAGTGGGCGTTTGGCCATGTCGGGCCACTTAGACATTTTACGGTTTTGAAAGAATAGTCTTTGAAGGTTTGGCATTTCGAAGGAACCCCAATTCCTCGTATAGTCGAAGTTTGGTGATGATTTGCTCCTAAGCCCAAAGCTCTCCTTATATACTCCTCTTAAGATGGTCTATCTTCCTTCGGGCTGAATCGGGCTTTTCCATTTTCGTCAATCTTAGGTGTTTATTGGGAAACTTGACATTTATCTCTTATGTGAGGATAAGGATAAACCGTCATAGTTATCCTTCTTTTAGGAAAATCGTAAGTGGGCGTTTGGCCATGTCGAGACCCTTAGACATTTTACGGTTTTGAAAGAATAGTCTTTGAAGGTTTGGCATTTCGAAGGAACCCCAATTCCTCGTATAGTCGAGAAGTTTGGTGTTTAGAATAGCCGTGATCGTACCAACCTCGTGAGGATTGATCCGAACAAGCCAAGATGGGATCAGACCGAAGCGTGATGGGACCCAGACCAGGGCGAGGGCGTCGACCCGGCGCCAGGGCTTACCGCCCGGCGCCAGGCTGGCTTACGCCCGGCGCCAGGCTGGCTTACGCCCGGCGCCAGGCTGGCTTACGCCCGGCGCCAGGCTGGCTTACGCCCGGCGCCAGGCTGGCTTACGCCCGGCGCCAGGCTGGCTTACGCCCGGCGCCAGGCTGGCTTACGCCCGGCGCCAGGCTGGCTTACGCCCGGCGCCAGGCTGGCTTACGCCCGGCGCCAGGCTGGCTTACGCCCGGCGCCAGGCTGGCTTACGCCCGGCGCCAGGCTGGCTTACGCCCGGCGCCAGGCTGGCTTACGCCCGGCGCCAGGCTGGCTTACGCCCGGCGCCAGGCTGGCTTACGCCCGGCGCCAGGGAGTTCTCTACGCCGTGGGTTTTCCGTTACCCGATCTTTCCCGTTGGCGTTAGTGCGGAAATCTTTGAGTTGGAAGGATATTTAGCCGTAGGTTTCGAGATAACCGCTTTTAACCCCAACAAGATCTTAGAGATTCCTCGGTATCGGGATCGAGATGGAATGGATTAGTAGACTTTCCGTCTTCAAGGGTTTGAGTGATGAGGCTTGAACTTAGATGTTTAAAATATGAACTTTTAACAATCGAGAAGGCTTTGCGGAAGAATCATTGTAGTTCTTGGACAATCGGACATGGGTTTAAGGGACCAAGATGCTGCCGTTGCCGAGATCGAGGCGATTACCTGAGAAGCGCCAGGACCCTTGCCGCCGGGCGCCAGGCTGGCTTACGCCCGGCGCCAGGCTGGCTTACGCCCGGCGCCAGGCTGGCTTACGCCCGGCGCCAGGCTGGCTTGCGGGGCGCTTACGCCCGGCGCCAGGCTGGCTTGCGGGGCGCTTACGCCCGGCGCCAGGCTGGCTTACGCCCGGCGCCAGGCTGGCTTACGCCCGGCGCCAGGCTGGCTTACGCCCGGCGCCAGGCTGGCTTACGCCCGGCGCCAGGCTGGCTTACGCCCGGCGCCAGGCTGGCTTGCGGGGCGTCTGCCACGGCGCCAGGCTGGCTTACGCCCGGCGCCAGGCTGGCTTGCGGGGCGTCTGCCACGGCGCCAGGCTGGCTTACGCCCGGCGCCAGGCTGGCTTACGCCCGGCGCCAGGGATTCTCTGCCGCCCGTGGGTTTTCCGTTACCCGATCTTTCCCGTTGGCGTTAGTGCGGAAATCTTTGAGTTGGAAGGATATTTAGCCGTAGGTTTCGAGATAACCGTTTTTAACCCCAACAAGATCTTAGAGATTCCTCGGTATCGGGATCGAGATGGAATGGATTAGTAGACTTTCCGTCTTCAAGGGTTTGAGTGATGAGGCTTGAACTTAGATGTTTAAAATATGAACTTTTAACAATCGAGAAGGCTTTGCGGAAGAATCATTGTAGTTCTTGGACAATCGGACATGGGTTTAAGGGACCAAGATGCTGCCGTTGCCGAGATCGAGGCGATTACCTGAAGAGCGCCAGGACCCTTGCCGCCGGGCGCCAGATGGGAGACGACAGGCCTGCCGCCCGGCGCCAGGCTGGCTTACGCCCGGCGCCAGGCTGGCTTACGCCCGGCGCCAGGCTGGCTTACGCCCGGCGCCAGGCTGGCTTACGCCCGGCGCCAGGCTGGCTTACGCCCGGCGCCAGGCTGGCTTACGCCCGGCGCCAGGCTGGCTTACGCCCGGCGCCAGGCTGGCTTACGCCCGGCGCCAGGCTGGCTTACGCCCGGCGCCAGGCTGGCTTACGCCCGGCGCCAGGCTGGCTTACGCCCGGCGCCAGGCTGGCTTACGCCCGGCGCCAGGCTGGCTTACGCCCGGCGCCAGGCTGGCTTACGCCCGGCGCCAGGCTGGCTTACGCCCGGCGCCAGGCTGGCTTACGCCCGGCGCCAGGCTGGCTTACGCCCGGCGCCAGGCTGGCTTACGCCCGGCGCCAGGCTGGCTTACGCCCGGCGCCAGGCTGGCTTACGCCCGGCGCCAGGCTGGCTTACGCCCGGCGCCAGGCTGGCTTACGCCCGGCGCCAGGCTGGCTTACGCCCGGCGCCAGGCTGGCTTACGCCCGGCGCCAGGCTGGCTTACGCCCGGCGCCAGGCTGGCTTACGCCCGGCGCCAGGCTGGCTTACGCCCGGCGCCAGGCTGGCTTACGCCCGGCGCCAGGCTGGCTTACGCCCGGCGCCAGGCTGGCTTACGCCCGGCGCCAGGCTGGCTTACGCCCGGCGCCAGGCTGGCTTACGCCCGGCGCCAGGCTGGCTTACGCCCGGCGCCAGGCTGGCTTACGCCCGGCGCCAGGCTGGCTTACGCCCGGCGCCAGGCTGGCTTACGCCCGGCGCCAGGCTGGCTTACGCCCGGCGCCAGGCTGGCTTACGCCCGGCGCCAGGCTGGCTTACGCCCGGCGCCAGGCTGGCTTACGCCCGGCGCCAGGCTGGCTTACGCCCGGCGCCAGGCTGGCTTACGCCCGGCGCCAGGCTGGCTTACGCCCGGCGCCAGGCTGGCTTACGCCCGGCGCCAGGCTGGCTTACGCCCGGCGCCAGGCTGGCTTACGCCCGGCGCCAGGCTGGCTTACGCCCGGCGCCAGGCTGGCTTACGCCCGGCGCCAGGCTGGCTTACGCCCGGCGCCAGGCTGGCTTACGCCCGGCGCCAGGCTGGCTTACGCCCGGCGCCAGGCTGGCTTACGCCCGGCGCCAGGCTGGCTTACGCCCGGCGCCAGGCTGGCTTACGCCCGGCGCCAGGCTGGCTTACGCCCGGCGCCAGGCTGGCTTACGCCCGGCGCCAGGCTGGCTTACGCCCGGCGCCAGGCTGGCTTACGCCCGGCGCCAGGCTGGCTTACGCCCGGCGCCAGGCTGGCTTACGCCCGGCGCCAGGCTGGCTTACGCCCGGCGCCAGGCTGGCTTACGCCCGGCGCCAGGCTGGCTTACGCCCGGCGCCAGGCTGGCTTACGCCCGGCGCCAGGCTGGCTTACGCCCGGCGCCAGGCTGGCTTACGCCCGGCGCCAGGCTGGCTTACGCCCGGCGCCAGGCTGGCTTACGCCCGGCGCCAGGCTGGCTTACGCCCGGCGCCAGGCTGGCTTACGCCCGGCGCCAGGCTGGCTTACGCCCGGCGCCAGGCTGGCTTACGCCCGGCGCCAGGCTGGCTTACGCCCGGCGCCAGGCTGGCTTACGCCCGGCGCCAGGCTGGCTTACGCCCGGCGCCAGGCTGGCTTACGCCCGGCGCCAGGCTGGCTTACGCCCGGCGCCAGGCTGGCTTACGCCCGGCGCCAGGCTGGCTTACGCCCGGCGCCAGGCTGGCTTACGCCCGGCGCCAGGCTGGCTTACGCCCGGCGCCAGGCTGGCTTACGCCCGGCGCCAGGCTGGCTTACGCCCGGCGCCAGGCTGGCTTACGCCCGGCGCCAGGCTGGCTTACGCCCGGCGCCAGGCTGGCTTACGCCCGGCGCCAGGCTGGCTTACGCCCGGCGCCAGGCTGGCTTACGCCCGGCGCCAGGCTGGCTTACGCCCGGCGCCAGGCTGGCTTCATCATAAAATTTCATCTCTCAAGAATCCTTTCTCTCTCTTTAAGAGTAATGTCTTCAAGATCCTCCAAGAGAAATTCTTCTTCCCATTCATCCTCGGATGACTCTCCTGCCATGTGGCGGTGAAGCAAGAGGAGTTAGTCGAGGAGGAAGCGAAGAATGCGTGATATCGAGCCCTTGTGGGCTCGGCTCGACCGCCAGATGTCCCCGCGGCGAAGAGACCTTTGAGGCAGCCTGGTGCTCCCTTTACGCCGAAGCTTGGTTTCACGTAAATATCTCGGGATTCTTCGAGATTTTTACCAGATTCCCGATGGAGTCAAATTCGATCCGGCCGGTAACGAGTAAGCGGTGGAACTGAAGCGTTTCTTTACATGTTACGAGGCTTTCCTTACGTATTGCATGTGGTTCCCGATCCGGGTACCATTGTTCGTGGCGCCATTACTTCGACTTTCGATCAGCCAGCTCAGCGTTCCTGCCTTAGAGAGTTGGCTTGGCGTACTGATCTCAAGTTATGAGCTCGGATCGATCTTTGTCGGCGATTTGAAGTTCTTTGGAGCACTCGCCAACGGGAGCGATGGCTACTACCCATGGTGCCAAAGAAGGATATGGCCATAATTCAGGGGACTACTTCAACCCTAAGTCGGCAAGAGCGTTTCTTCTATGTCGAATAGATGGTGAGTCTGCCGAGGAGAGCTGCTCCATCTATTTCGCATGCATGGAACTTCAACCGAGGTAATACGATGAAAACTCGTTGTCTATTTTGTTATTCCGGAAGTGCGAGTTTTTAGTGAAAAAGTTTCGCTTTGTAGAGAACGGGGCTGTTGCGCATTTGCATGGCGATCTTTTCGTCAAGAGGGATCTCATTCGTCAAAGGCCGTTTTTCTGGTAGTCCTTCACTCTTGAACGGATCCGAGACGCAGTAAGGCTTTACCGGTCCCGAGACCCTGTCCCAACAGGTGATGCCGAACCGGTTATCGAAGCCCCGATTCGGAGGTGTAAACAGAGATCTCGTAAAGGGAAAGAAATCGACGGTGGGGATGGTTCGGAAGATCCTTCACCGTTTGGGGAAAACCCTAGTTTTGTTCCCACGGAAAAAGGCGGAGCCAGCGATTTTCCACTTCCCAACAATTTCTTTGACGGCCTTCCTCCGAGTTTGTTACATCGATTAAGCTGGAGGATGAGAAGAAGCAATGGGTTTTGCCGAGGGTTCCTAGCGGATCAATGAGGTTTTGTCCTTTGAACTTCTTAACCGTATTCTTGAATCCGCATATATGTATATTTATTGAACTTGAATTTATGCAGGGGCTAAGAGTGTTTGGCAATGCGCTTGACTCAAGTTTCCGCAAGTCTAGGATTGCTAACTTCAAGACCAAAGAAGCTGAGCGAGAGCTCTTCCGATTCCGACAAGAGGTTAAGGCGCAGAACGCAAAGCAAGCTGAGCTTCACTCTCGAGCTCGTTCGAAGCGGAAAGGAGAGGAAGGAGGATGGTCGCGCCGAGATGGCTAGACGGGCGAATCGCTTTCTGCTGAGTTTCAATGTTTTAAAGAAGCTCGGGGAGTTTGTTGGCGATTTCATGAAAGTGCCGGCTCGGTCAGAACCTTTACAAGTCTCGAACCCGGATTTCTCCTTTGATTCCGAAATTGCTGAGATGAAGGACTTCATGGCCGAGTGTGCTCATGCTGAGTCCTTGGTTCCTCCAGTCGAAGAAAGAGTCCGGAGACTATGGGAACCTATCGAGGTTTCCGAGGATACGGTGGAGGCCGGAGCAGATGAGAACGCCGAGGGTGGTGGGAAAGCTCAAGGCGTGAGCGAGGAAGTGGACCAGCCTGCAGGTTCATTGGGATTTCCGCATCTGGATTTCTCGATGTTGACTTCCTTTGTGAATCGTGATGTTTTGGCCGCAGGTGGCCGCTTTTAGAGTTTATTCTGCGACCGTTGGAGGTTGCATTCTTATGTTTTTGGGACTGGCTGCTGGTGGCTTAGAATCCAGCCGTTTTTGCGGCCTTATAAATATGAAAATTTGCGAGATTTCGTCTTTTGTTTTGATTTATACTTTCGTCAAGTGTAGAGGAAAGAATGCGTAGTAGTCACTTCAGATCCTAACTCTTTTTGTCGCTTGGTCCAGATGCTACTTTTAGCGGCGTTTTAGGTGTAGCGATAAGAGAAATGTTTTGGATCTGCATTATCACGATACTATGTCTGTGAGATGTCAAGATCCAGCAAGACTGGTTTAGGGCAAGACCTAGGCTTACTCTCAGCTTTAAGGCTGTCGCGATGACTGATCGGCTTTTGTTTTGCACTGTTAGTGATTTCTTCACGATTCTTTTCGTTTAAAGTCCGCCACTAGTCGCCGCTTATATGACTTGTGTTAAAAGAATCGAGCTATCTTCGAGTTTATCCGAGACGCTAAACCAAAATTTTGGGTTTCTTGTATAGCGCGCTATGATATCCTTGTCGGATGTAAGAGGACCTAGTAGGTCTGACTACGGGTTTGTATTGAGTGAAACGTTTCTGTGTGCGTCCGTCGGGGCCAATCGATGGGCGTAAGTTTTTTAAGTCACAGGTTGACTGTTTTAGCGGATGATACGAGTTTTGTTATCTTTTCAGAAGTTGCGACGTCTCGCGTTTCTTTTGATGATATGATTTTCGTTTTTCCGAAGTGTTTATGCGTTAAGTGAGCATAAAAGATAGAAAGAATTTTATTAAAAATTTTGAAAAGTTCGAGTAAATGTGTGGATATTTCGCATTTTTGTGGGAGTATGGGAGTGTACGTACCCAGTCCCCCCCCCCCTTTTTGGTGAGGGGGATAGCTGAACTCGCCGGTTTCGGGCGAAGCTGCCCACGCATTCTTTCGAGGATCAAGCCATCTCAGAAGTTCTGATAGTTGCCGCAGACGTTTTTACTCCCCGTGCGTTGCCGTTCCGATCGTGCTGGTCGGATCGATGGTTTGTGCGGGGGTCGAGCTGTCTGCTTTTACGGCGGTGGACTCAGAGGCTTTGTCGCTGTCTTGAATCGTTGCCTATTCGGATGATTTTGGATCATCTTTTTCGAAGTCTTCCTAATGTTGTGTGTGATTCTTTTCGTTTAAAGTCGCGACTAGTCGTAGGCTTATATGACTTGTGTTAAAAGAATCGAGCTATCTTCGGAGTTTATCGAGGCGCTAAACCAAAATTTTGGGTTTCTTGTATAGCGCTATGATATCCTTGTCGGATGTAAGAGGACCTAGTAGGTCTGACTACGGGTTTGTATTGAGTGAAGCGTTTACGTATGCGTCGTCGGGAATTGTCGATGGTAAGTTTTTAAGTCACAGGTTGACTGTTTTAGCGGATGATCTGAGTTTTGTTATCTTTTCAGAAGTTCGCGGCGTCTGGCGTTTCTTTTGATGATATGATTTTCGTTTTCGAAGTGTTTATCGTTAAGTGAGCATAAAAGATAGAAAGAATTTTATTAAAAATTTTGAAAAGTTCGAGTAAATGTGTGGATATTTAGCATTTTGTGGGAGTATGGGAATTATGCGTGCCAGTCCCCTTTTGGTGAGGGGATAGCTGAACTTCGCCGGGTTTGGCGAGCTGCCTCGATACCTCTTTGAGGATCAAGCCATCTCGTAGTTCGATAGTTGCCGCAGGCGTTTTACTCCCGTGCGTTGCCGTTCGATCGTGCTGGTCGGATCGATGGTTTGTGCGGGGTCGAGCTGTCCGCTTACGGCGGTGGACTCGAGGCTTTGTCGCTGTCTTGAATCGTTGCCTATTCGGATGATTTTGGATCATCTTTTGAGTCTTCGAATGTTGTGTGATTCCTTTGCTTTCGTTTGGGTTGGCGGCTGGGGCGTTCGATCTTTTCGCAGTTTGAATTCGCTAGGTAACGAGTCTCGATTGTTTCGACTACCCGGATAACTGCGGTTCGGTGAAGTCGGAAATTTGATGCGAGGTGATATGTGGATGGTACTGCCTTCATGGAGTTGATCCAAGGGGTTCCCTTGATGGCATTGTAGATGGCGGGTTGTCGACTACTGCAAACTCGACGATCTTTGTGACTTCCTTCGCCATGACCGAGCTTAATTCTCCGAGGGTCATGGAAGTGACCAAAACCAGTCAAAGGTTTTGGCTCGGGGCGACTTCCCAAGTGGGATCTTCATCCTGTAGAGGGTGTCGGGGAAGATGACGCTGACCGTACTTCCTGTATCGGCGAGGATCGCGGCCAACCGAGATCTGGATTACGGATCGATGACCAAAGGATCGCAATGAGGTTTGTCGATTCCGGCGGTTTCTGTTCCTCAGCGATCGTGTGGTTAGGAATATCGCTATCCGGAAACCAGTTGGAACTTCGTCTCGGCTTTTCGCCCGTAGGCTTTTATCGACGAGGCGAGTCTTGGTAGAACTGCGATCCTCAGATGATCATGTTTACCCTCGGCGACCGTTGTTGTTCCCTTGGTCGTCCTGTCTCCTTCGCGTTTTCACCCGATTGATTTTCGGTCGCGGGGTCCTCGAACAGTTTTGTTGGTCTTTGGGCGGTCGGAGTCCAGGAGCAAGTCCTTTATACGCTTGACCTTTGATAGTTCGCCGGTGAGGAGCTTTGCGGCTAGCGGGCGCCGAACCTTGCAGTTCGCAGGAGTGACCTCTGGTTTCGTGGAACTTCGCGGTAGGAATTATCCTTGTACTGGTTCCTGGTCCAGGTGTTTCCGGAGGTCTTGCCTTGGTCCGAAGTTGATGGCGAAGTTATGCTCGGGCCGCGCCTTCCTTCGTGATGGACGCTCTTGTCGCTACGAGAGGGTTTCTTTTGAGGACATTTTCTGTGGTCCGTGCTTCTGCGATAGAAGTTTCATCTCTTCCTCCATGATGATGAAGTCCTTTGCTTTGTGGAGAGTATCCTGGATTGTCCGCGGCTTTTCCAGTAGTATCCACTTTCGAACTTTGACTTGTAACAAAGAGTTTTCCTCGTATGCCGATTATGACATTGTCGCTGATGCCTGTTACTCTGGCCATCACCAGTTTGAACCTTCGCGATGAAGCCGCTGGAGCTTACTCGCCCTCCTTCTGAGCTAGACTCCATAGGTCCCGTCGGACGTTTCTCTGTCCATGAACATGGAGTATTGTTTGAGAAACGCCGAGGCCAGTTGGCGGAAGCTTCGATGGAGTTCCTTTTGAGCCGGGAGAACCATTCGAGCGCAGCGCCTTTGAGGTGCTCGACGAAGAGAAGACAATGACCCGCCTCTCGTTTGCGTTCCAGGAGTTTGCACCTACCCATTGCGATCTGGAAGGACTGCAGGTGCGACTTAGGATCCGTCGTGCCGTCATAGGCGAGGATTTTGATTTTCCCCGGTCTGAGATGCATGTTTCCGTGATCCGGCGGTGAGCGGTGTTTTCCGTGTTTCCTCAAGAAGTCTATCGATCTCGGGCGGAACTGGTCGCTCGATGGATTTGGCGATTTCACCGCTATCACTTCGCCACGCCTTTTTGAGAGATTCGCGGAGATCATGGATCTCGCTATTGCTACCGGCGTTCCTCGAGTTTGTCGGCTGGTAAGTGATGGATCGAGCTTGATCTTCGAATTCTTCCTCCTCCATCGGTAGAATTCTTCCTCCTCTTCTGTTATGGGCCTCTCGAAGGATACCGTCTGCGGCGGACTGGCCGAGTCCTCTAGGGTGGATGTCAGTGTCTTCATCGGAAGGATCCGATTGGTCGCTGATATCCAGATTGATCTTCGGCGTCGCTTTCCTTGTTTCCGTAGCGGGGTGGAAGGTTCTCGCGAGGTCGCTTGCTGTCCTTTGGAGCCGTTTCCTCGAGTGGGCTCTTCGAGGCATCTTTTCGTTCTCGGGAGATCGAGTCGAGTCTTCGCGCGCCGTGCCTTGGTGGATCAGCGGCAACTTGCTCCTCGCAGTTAAGGTGTCGACCTGTTTTGCGAGCGAGGTTATCAGCTTGTCCTGTTGTTCCGCCCGTTTTTGGGCGGAGGTGAACAGTTCCTTCATCTGTCTGAGCTCCTGAGTGTTTGCATCAGCAGTGACTGTGGACGTATCTCCAGTTGGAGTCTTCTCAACGTTGGCGTCGACGGGTGTTCTGTCTAGCGTTGGCTGGTCTTTGGTGACGTCAGTAGACATGATCGAGCGTGTGCAGTTGCGGGATAGATAGATCCGTAACCCCTCCTTCTAGCCAATCAGGGAACCGAAATTCACACCGTCAATTTCTGATAAACGATTATGGAGGAAAACCGAGTAAACCCGATCTTCCTTGAAGGTCCCGGATATCTGCTGGGCAACACACGATACAATCAATGGGTTTAAAAGTTGTAAAATAAAAATTGTAAGAATAGAGCAAAAGAGATCTTATTTCTGAATTCGCGTTTGAGCGTGAACAACAGGTAAAGAAATCGGCTACAAGAGCTGTCGAGAAGCCGCTAGTCCGACGCCTAGATCTAACCTAGTTGAGTCCCAGCTTCGCTAGTAAAACAGAAAAAGAATGCTAAATTGCTATAAGTGCTAAGTGCTCTGGAAGTTTGGTGATGATTTGCTCGTAAGTGGGCCGTTTTGGCCATGTCAGGCTAGTTAGGCGTTTTTGGTTTTGAAGAATAGTCTTTGAAGGTTCGGCATTTCGAAGGAACCCAATTCCTCATATAGTCGAGATGTTTGGTGTTTAGAATAACCGTGATCGTACCAACCTCACGAGGATTGATCGAACAAGCCAAGATGGGATCAGACCGGCGTGATGGGACCGAGACCAGGGCGAGGCCGTCGACCGGCGCCAGGGGCTTACCGCCCGGCGCCAGGCGACTTCGCGGGGCGTCTGCCGCCGGCGCCAGGCTGGCTTACCGCCCGGCGCCAGGCGACTTCGCGGGGCGTCTGCCGCCGGCGCCAGGCGACTTCGCGGGGCGTCTGCCGCCCGACACCAGGCTGCCTTGCGCCCGGCGCCAGGCGACTTCGCGGGGCGTCTGCCGCCGGCGCCAGGCTGGCTTACCGCCCGGCGCCAGGCGACTTCGCGGGGCGTCTGCCGCCCGGCATGGGTTAACTTCGGGGCGCTTACGCCAGCGCCCGAGTTCTCTGCCGCCCATGGGTTTTCCGTTACCTGATCTTTCCCGTTGGCGTTCGTGCGGAAATCTTTGAGTTCGGGAGGATCTTTAGCCGTAGGTTTGAGATAACCGTTTTGACCCCAACAAGATCTTAGAGATTCCTCGAGTATCGGGATCGAGATGGACTTGGATTAGTAGACTTTCCATCTTCAAGGGTTTGAGTGATGAGGGTTCGAACTTAGATGTTTACAATATTAACTTTTAAACAATCGAGAAGGCTTTCGCGAAAAATCATTGTAGTTCTTGGACAATCGGACAAGGGTTTAAGGGACCAAGATGCTGCCGTTGCGAGATCCGAGGCGATTGCGAGATGGGCGCCAGGACCCTTGCCTCCGGCGCAGACGGAGACGACAGGCCTGCCGCCGGGCGCCAGAAGGGAGAGGACGAGCTTGCCGCCGGGCGCCAGCGCCGCCGGGCGCCAGGCCGCTTATGGACGCCGCCGCCGGGCGCCAGCGCCGCCGGGCGCCAGGCCGCTTATGGACGCCGCCGCCGGGCGCCAGGCCGCTTATGGACGCCGCCGCCGGGCGCCAGGCCGCTTATGGACGCCGCCGCCGGCGCCAGGCCGCTTATGGACGCCGCCGCCGGCGCCAGGCCGCTTATGGACGCCGCCGCCGGCGCCAGGCCGCTTATGGACGCCGCCGCCGGGCGCCAGGCCGCTTATGGACGCCGCCGCCGGCGCCAGGTTGGTTTGCCGCCGGGCGCCAGGTTGGTTTGCCGCCGGGCGCCAGGTTGGTTTGCCGCCGGGCGCCAGGTTGGTTTGCCGCCGGGCGCCAGGCCGCTTATGGACGCCGCCGCCGGGCGCCAGGCCGCTTATGGACGCCGCCGCCGGGCGCCAGGCCGCTTATGGACGCCGCCGCCGGGCGCCAGGTTGGTTTGCCGCCGGGCGCCAGGCCGCTTATGGACGCCGCCGCCGGGCGCCAGGTTGGTTTGCCGCCGGGCGCCAGGTTGGTTTGCCGCCGGGCGCCAGGTTGGTTTGCCGCCGGGCGCCAGGCCGCTTATGGACGCCGCCGCCGGGCGCCAGGTTGGTTTGCCGCCGGGCGCCAGGTTGGTTTGCCGCCGGGCGCCAGGCCGCTTATGGACGCCGCCGCCGGGCGCCAGGTTGGTTTGCCGCCGGGCGCCAGGTTGGTTTGCCGCCGGGCGCCAGGCCGCTTATGGACGCCGCCGCCGGGCGCCAGGCCGCTTATGGACGCCGCCGCCGGGCGCCAGGTTGGTTTGCCGCCGGGCGCCAGGTTGGTTTGCCGCCGGGCGCCAGGTTGGTTTGCCGCCGGGCGCCAGGCCGCTTATGGACGCCGCCGCCGGGCGCCAGGCCGCTTATGGACGCCGCCGCCGGGCGCCAGGTTGGTTTGCCGCCGGGCGCCAGGTTGGTTTGCCGCCGGGCGCCAGGTTGGTTTGCCGCCGGGCGCCAGGCCGCTTATGGACGCCGCCGCCGGGCGCCAGGTTGGTTTGCCGCCGGGCGCCAGGTTGGTTTGCCGCCGGGCGCCAGGTTGGTTTGCCGCCGGGCGCCAGGTTGGTTTGCCGCCGGGCGCCAGGTTGGTTTGCCGCCGGGCGCCAGGCCGCTTATGGACGCCGCCGCCGGGCGCCAGGCCGCTTATGGACGCCGCCGCCGGGCGCCAGGCCGCTTATGGACGCCGCCGCCGGGCGCCAGGCCGCTTATGGACGCCGCCGCCGGCGCCAGGTTGGTTTGCCGCCGGGCGCCAGGTTGGTTTGCCGCCGGGCGCCAGGTTGGTTTGCCGCCGGGCGCCAGGCCGCTTATGGACGCCGCCGCCGGCGCCAGGCGACTTCGCGGGGCGTCTGCCGCCCGACACCAGGCTGCCTTGAAAACTTCTACTATCAAATTGGCGTCGTTCTTGGGAACTAGTAGATTTATCATTAGATTTCAATCTTTCTTGAGACTAAGCTTTATTTTCTTGTTTTGTTTTGCGTTTGTACAGTTACTAACTTTCTATTCTAGAATTTCTGTTTTTTTTTGTGATGGCTTCAAGCTACTTTGAGAAGCCACAAGAAGAGGAAGATCACATTGAAGATGAGCCATATGTGTATGTGGAGCCGCCACCCTTTGATATACGCATACTCACACCTGACCAAAGGGTGGAGTTGCATCGGCTACGGAGAATGAGAGAGAATTGGGGCAAGCCAATGAGATCCCTGGCACTAATGATCCGGGTACACCTCATTAGGGATCGAGCAGAGTTTGAAGAAAGGGAGGTTACACAACATGAGTTTGATGTTGCTTATGACCTTAAAAGAGGTAATGTATTGGGTTCCACCACTCAAGCTGGAAGGTACAAGCATTTCCACTTTAGAACTTCAACTTGAGGAAATTTGCTTGCCTTGTGGTTAGAATATTGCCCATGATCTTGATTCTCATGTGCTCATAAATGAATGTCTTGATCTCATATGTGAAACTAGGAAACTAGATGAGTTGAGAATAGAAAAGCTTGTTAGAGATCATATTGAAGTTTGTTTTGACAAGAGTTATCTATGTGCTTCATTTGATCTTGAATCTGAGTTTTTCATTCTTAATGAACCTAGACCTCTTCTTGCACTTGCTGATCTAGGGGATGAACCTGATGTGGATAAGCTCTTGCTTGAGATAGAAAACCCCCATGCTGAAAATTATCATGAGAATGTGAACATTGTGTATTATTTGGTTGATGGAGATAGAGTTGACTACTTTGTTAAAACTTCGTTTGAGCCTGTAGTTGACTTTGTGTTTTCACCAAATGCTTTTGATTCTCATGACCATTTGAACCTCAAAGATCATCTCTTGATTCATGATACATCTTTAGTGAAGCTCTTTGATTAAAAATCTGTCTATTTTCTATGGACAGTAGTGTGCTCCTTTGCATACTTGGTTCCTTGTTCTCATATGAGATGGACCAAAGGTGCATTGGCTCAACCTTTTGATACTCATGATTATCAAGCACACGAAGTCAAGCTAGAGACTTAAAACAAGCGCGCTTGGGAGGCATTCCCATGTTTATCCATTTTATATATTTCTTTATTTTGAAGCTTTTTAATAAGGATAGTTGAGGTTTTTCAGGTTGGGTCTAAGGCTAGACAAAAGGTGAAAGGCGGCCAAGCATTGAAACTCTAAACACCCGCCTTCACTTATCCGCTTCAGCCTATCTCTCCCGGTGGCACAAATCCGAGGCCAAGGGTCCTCTACCACCCAATTCAGCCAATAACTCCAAGTATGTGTCACTCCAACCTTGTACATATTTAGTTATCATGTTTATTTCTTTCCCTTAGATCTCTTCTTTGAGCTTACTCTCACACAAGGGACTGTGTGAAGTAAGTTTGGGGGAGAGTCTACTATCTCACGCCATTTTCTGTTTTGTTTACTTGTCATGAGTCTCATGCATTGCATACTTATTTGCAAAGAAAATCCACAAAAATTTTGAAAAAAAGGGCATTTAGTTGCATCATTTGCATCTTTAAGATTGAGTCTAGAAGCATATAGATTGCATTCATGCATTAAGAGCAAACCTTGCAAAAAACTCATGCTTAGTACTCAATGTGATACCCATTGTAATCATGGCAAATAGCTTGAGCATTCTTTTGAAAACTTGTAGACTTCGAGCTTTGAAAACTCCTCTTGAAACTCATTGATTGTTGAAGCTCACCTTTTGAAGTAAACTCCAGTCTTATTTGAACTTGATGTCTCTTGTTTGTGGTCCTTTGAGTGCTGAGTCATGGCTATACACACTTGAGTTGTCTCACCCATTTTACCAATCTTTTTAGACAAACTCAAGTGGCACTCCAAGCCCTTAAACCCTTCCTTCCTTTCAAGCCTTCATTGTTTGTTGAGTGAGGCCTTCTTTTGAAAGCTTTACATGTGCATAATGTTGAGATTATTGGGAACGACAATGCTTGGTCTCCATTTTAGCTAGATTAGACACTCATATTGTCTAGCTTCTAGGATGGGGGTGAGTGTTATAAAGTTTGATCTTGGGAGTGTGAAAAAGAGAGGAAAGAAAAGGTAGACTCTTAGAACTCAAAAGTGATTAAGTCTTTAGGGATAAGAAAATGAAAAGTCTAGCTCAAGATTGTAATGAAAGTCTTGGCCTCCATATAAAAAAAAAGAAGTAAGTAAAAAAAAAAAAAAAAAAAAAAAAAGATGAATAAAGTAAAGGGGCTAGCCAAAGTGAGTATGAGCTAATAAGTTTTTAAAAAGTGTAAAAATCCCTTGTAGACTTCAAAAAGTGAAGAGTTCTAAGTGAGAAAATGTTCTTGAGAGTTTGAGAAATCTTTGGGTGAGTGAAGAAAGAGTAGGTTTGGCATTGGGGAATAGAGTAAAATTTGCTTTCATGTTTAGGAAAAGGGTAGGACAATGGAGATTGAGCATTGTTTGCATGAGTTGATCCCTTTCTTAGATATATTATGTGCAATGTCAAAGCTACTTTGTTTTGAGAGTAAACCACCTTGAAAGATGATTTTGAACCTCTTGATTCACTTTGCACTAAAGCCTTTTTCTTACCAAACCAAATGATTTGGACCATTTGACCATTTGCAAGATTTCTATTGAGTTTGCTTAATGATTGTAAGAGAGTTGATGGATTTTTGGTTAGTGGATTCATGATGATGAGTGTAGAGGTCAAAGGTGTTAAGATATGCCTAGAGAAGTCAGAGTTTGACAAAGTATTTGCTCTTGCTATTTGGTATGATTATGCAAGGATACCATGTTGATGACTAAGATGAGTTTCTTTTGGTGATGAGAATCCACTTTCAAACATTTTTCCCCTTGATTGTTTTTGAAGTTTACTTGAGGACAAGTAAAGAACTAGTGTAGAGGAGTTGATATCTCATGTTTTTATTGCATTTTAGCACTTGTTCTTAGTTAATTTACATCATTTTAGGATGCATTTAGGTGTATATATTGGATTAGATTGTTCATTTGCATATAACAGGGTTGGAATGCACTTTTAAGAAGTTATGGGCCAAAATTGCAAGGTTATCTATGCAAATTACGAAGTTGGGGGTCAAATTGAAAACATCCAGAAGTTCAGGGACCAAGGTTGCAATTTTGGAATACTCGCTGGGTTAAATTACACATTCAAAAGTCCAGAGATTGATTCGTGAGGACATTTTTGCAATTTACAAAGTATGAGGTCGGAAACAAAGTTATCAAGACTCCAGGGACCTGTTTTGCAAATAACCAAGATCTCACCATTGGAGCTCCACGAGCTTTAGCGATTTGAAGATGGCGGCGGCGAGCTGATTCGATGGCGGAGGCTGAGAGCACTACATGGAGAGAATAGCTTCGGGATTTGGAGTCGAGTGGTGCTTGGATTTGATTTGCGGCGAGGTTGAGTTTGTGCGGCTGAGCTTCGGCTGCGGTGGAAACCGGCGGAGTTCATGGTGAAGTGAGACGAGCACGACGAGCTTGAGAGCTAATGGCAGCAATTGGAGCTCACGAATTGAACGCCATGGCAGAGAAGCTTGGTCGGTGGCGTCGCGGAGGAGTGAGGCAGTGGTCTTGTCGTGAGCTGAGGGCGGCGGCGAGGCTGAACTGGCGGCGCCGGACAAAGATGGTACCAGGGACTGCGCGGCGGTGGGGTTCGACTCAACGACAAAGGTGAAGCTCAGTCCCGACTGAGCTTCAAGGCCTGCTATGAGGATTGGAGCCGGCGGAGGAAGAGCCACGGTGGCTAGAAGAGCTCGGTTGTGGCGACTCTCGTGGACGAACCGGAGAAGCTCAGATTGGTGAGCGGTTTATTTCGGTTTGACTTGGTTTAATTGAATCAAACCAGCTCGTTTTTGCCCTCTCTATATATAGTTGTAGACCAAAAAACCCTAGGGGTATCTCATTTTCTCTCAAGACTTTGCATCATATTGTAAAAGTTTGAATCTTTTTATCAATCTAAGAAAGTTCTTCATCTTATATCTTGTTTCTCCTTCTCACAAACATGATTAGCCTTGAATCTCACATAGATTTAAGGTTTTTCATGGAGATTAGAGAGTAGACACACTTTGGATTCATGGGCTAGGGTGATTAAAGGTGATTAGTGAAGATCTAGGGTGATTAAGTGAAAATCTAGGGTGTTTTAGTGTAGATCTATCTTGTTCCTTGCTAGTAGAGTGCTTTTAATGCTTCTTTTAAGTTGGCCTCTCAAAGGTTGAGTTCTAGACATTTCTCACCCACAAGGTGTTCTATGAAATGTCTGAACCAACTCTACTAAGCTTTTAACATTCTTTACCAAAGACCATTTGTTGTAAAGGTGTTAAGATGGCTAGTAGGCTTGTTCTTAATGATTGCTTGCATGTTATTCAGCTAATGACCATTTGATGTTTGAGATGTGTTAACAAATGAACATTCTTCTTGACCATAGAGTTTGTTTAGACTTGTGCCTAGGCCTAAGGTTGTTAGATTGATTGAAAGCTACCACCTTTAGATCGAATCTACTTTTTTCCTTGCTTGTTGAGGGTTCTTAATGCTATTTTTGTCTTGATCATATCAAAATAGATCTATAGGCATTTCCGCCCGAAAGGTGTTCGATGAAATGCCTGAACCATCTCTTCAATGCTTTTAGCTTGCTTTACCTAAGAGATTGGTTGTTAAAGGAGCTAGGATTGCTATTAGACTCATTCTTAATGTTTGCTTTGATCATTACAGCCAAAGGGATTTGGTGTACTTGGGTGATCATTGCAAAAGAGCATTCATCTAGGGATAGAGCTTGCTTAGTTTTGTTGTTTAGGCATAAGGAGAGTGTTTGGTTGATGGCTTACCACCTCTAGATTGGATCTACATCACCTAAAGTCAAATTCCTAGTCCCATGGATTCCACCTTAGCATTTGATTGAGTTCTTGCACTTGTTTCTTGATTGGATTCGAGATCACCTTGTTTATATTTTTAGGATCTTAGCTTGTTACCTTCATCTATCTTCTTGTTTGCTTAGATTAAGGAAGCTTGTGTATTCTTGGTGCTATAGATCACTAGTTCTATGTGGTTCGACAACCTTTCTATACTATCATTTGACTTGGGAGCCTTGACAACTTCTACTATCAAGTCATCGACCTGGTGATCCAGGATCTCGAAGTTGGCCGCATCCTTGTCGATACAGGAAGTACGGTCAACGTCATCTTCCAAGACACCCTCTACAGGATGAAGATCCCACTTGGGGAAGTCGTCCCTGAACCAAAACCTTTGACTGGGTTTTCGGGCGTCACCTCCATGACCCTCGGGAGCATTAAGCTCCCAGCCATGGCTAAGGAAGTCACAAAGATCGTCGAGTTCGCAGTAGTCGACAACCCGGCCATCTACAATGCCATCATGGGAACCCCTTGGATCAACTCTATGAAGGCGGTACCGTCAACATATCACCTCGGCATCAAATTTCCGACTCCATCCGGAACCGCAGTAATCTGGGGGAGTCAGGAACAGTCGAGACTCTGCTACCTAGCCGAGTTCAAACTGCGAAAAGATCGGAACGCCCATGCGGCCAACCCGAAACAAGCAAAGGAATCACACAACATTCCTGAAAACTCGAAAAAGATGATCCAGAATCATCCGAACAGGAAACGATTCAAGACAGCGACAAAGTCTCTGAGTCCATCACCGTAAAAGCAGACAGCTCGATCCCCGCACAAACCACCGATCCGACTAGTACGATCGGAACGGCGACACACGAGGAGTAAAAACGTCTGCAGCAACAATCAGAACTACGAGATGGCTTGATCCTCGAAAGAGGTACGTAGGCAACTCGTCGAAACCCGGCGAGTTCAGCTATCCCCCTCACCAAAAAGGGGGGGGGGTGGGTACGTATACTACTATACTCCTACAAAAACGCGAAATATCCGCACATGTATTCGAAATTTTCGAAATTTTTCAATAAAATTCTTTCTATCAAACTTTCAAAGCATTAACTTCGGAAAAACGAAAAATCATATCTTCGGGGAAACGCAAGAAATCGCAATTTCGCAAAGGTATCGAAATCGCATCATCCATCAAAACCGTCCACATGCGACTCAAAAAACAAACGCCCGTCGATTGGCCCCGACAGACGAACATAGAAACGTTTCACTAATACAAAACCATAGTCAGACCTTTTCAAGGTCCTCTTACATCCGACAAGGATATCATAGCGCGCTATACAAGAAGTCCAAAATTTTGGTTAGCTCTTCCAAACGGAAATAGCTCGATTCGCACCTAAACAAATCATATAAGCCGATAACAATTCGCGGATTTTAAAACGGTGCGAGTCAGGACGAAATCACTAACAGGCAAAACGAAAGCCGATCAGTCATCGGATAGCCTTAAAGCTGAGAGTAAGCCTAGGTCTTTCCCTAAACCCAGTCTTGCTGGATCTTGACATCTCACAGACATAGTATCGACACCAGATACGAGATCCAAAAACATGTCTCTCATCGCTAATACCTAAAACACTCGCTACAAAGTAGTACACGGACCTAGCGACAATATAAGAGTTAGAATACGAAGTAACTACTCTGATTCTACCCTCTACACTTGACGAAAGTATAAATCAAAACACAAGGCAAATTTCTGCAAAATCCACATGATATATATTCAAGCCGCAGAAACGGCAGGAATTCAAAGCCACAATGGCCAGTCCCGAAATATACAAAGGTTACACGACCTCCTACGGTCGCGGCATAAACAAATAAACAGGCATCACACGGCCACGCAAACAACTATCAAGGTAAAGGGATATAATCCCGACGACAATCCTCAGTAATCAAGGTCAAGGTATTCGGACGTGAAGATCCCGAACGAAGTAACAGGCTGGTCAACTTCTTCATTCACGCCTTCCGCGTTTCTGCCTGCTTCGGACTCCACCGTGTCCTCCTAAACCTCGATGGGGTCCCAAATATTCCTGACCCTTCCTTCGATCAGAGGAACTAAGGATTCAGCGTGAGCGCTTTCTCTCATAAAACCTTCCATCTCAGCAATCTCGGAAGGGAAGGAAAAACCCGGTTTCTGCGAGTTGTGAAGGTTAGCGACCGATCCCCGGCACTCACGGAAATCACCCACAAACTCTTGAGCTTCCTTCAAGCTCTCGAACTCGGTGGCGAACGATTCAGCCCTCCGTGCCATCTCGGCAGCGATCGCTCTCCTCCCTCTCCTTTCCGCACGAACAAGGGCTCGAGAATGAAGTTCGGTCTGCTTCTGACTTTGTTCCTTAGCCTCTTTCCGGAAACGGAAGAGTTCGCATTTGGCTTCCTCGGCTTTGAAGCGAGAGATCCTCGATCTTCGAAAGCTTTCATCGAGTGCTGTTCCGAACACCCTCATCCCCTGTATAAACTTAGGATCAGAAAAATATATATCCAACAATGGTAATATATATGATCAAAGTAAAGGATAAACCTCGTTGATTCGTTGAGTACCCTCGGCAAAAGCTCTCTTCTTCACGTCATCCTCGAGCGACTAATCAGTAGTAAACGCTGGAGGGAGAGCATCGAAAAAATTGTTAGGCATGGGAAACTCGCTGGTTCCACCCCCTTCTCCCGGAGCAAAGCCAGAGTCTCCTCCTAATAGCGAACGATCTTCCGAGGCCGTCTCACATTTGACCTCTTTGCCTTTCCGAGACCTATGTCTCC